>CM062266.1:11179503-11852003 GCA_031216635.1 Dissostichus eleginoides
GTGAAGAGTCTTTGATGTGAAATCCCCCTTCATGCAGTGTGGAATAATTCCTTGAATTCTGTTTTGTCAAATGCTGGATCTCACAAACTGGTTTCTATTTTTTCCTATGGAGCTAGACCTGGTAGTATTTACACCTGGGTATCACTGCAGATGTGTTTCCCTGCCAGCTGCCACCTGCCACACCAGCCTGGCAGCTTCCTCCACCCGGACACACCACTGTTTATGTCTGGGCTGCGGCCCTCAGCAGCAAACATGTTTTTCCCTCGAGGATCAGAAAACTGCGCGGACACCGTCTCCAAAGTCAGACTGCAGGTTATTATCTAAGTCAACTTGAAGATGTTATTATTTTCCTGAGGGTTAGGTGGAGCTGACTTTAGGGATTTGTACACACTGTGAGCAAGCTCGGTTTGTATAGGAAAAACGTTGTCATTAAAGGGACAGTTCAACCCATAATACATATAATATAAATGTTTTCCCTTTATATTCATCTAGATTGTTTTGTCAATTAGCTTTGATCCAAAGTGACTCAAAATACAGTAGTACACAAGCTTACGGCAGAAATATGGGGTAAAGTATCCTGCCCGAGGACGCAATGAAATGGTTACTGCAGTTGTCTGGGGTCAAACCATTGACACTCTGATTAGTAGATGCCCATTTACCCCTTGAACCACATATAGAGCTAGATGGCATGCTGTTTTTGTTACTCAAATTGCTCAAAAAAAGAAATAAAAAAACTCAACAGCAATGACTCTTGCTTTCATTCTGCTAGCTCCAGCTACGAAGTTACTTTACTCCGCAGGCTTCGGATGTCAAACATGGACTCCAGGATACTCTTCAACAGGTGCTCCATAGAGAGCATCCTGACATTCTACAGGTGCACCATAGAGAGGATCCTGACCTTCTACAGGTGCTCCATAGAGAGCATCCTGACCTTCTACAGGTGCACCATAGAGAGGATCCTGACCTTCTACAGGTGCACCATAGAGAGTATCCTGACCTTCTACAGGTGCACCATAGAGAGGATCCTGACCTTCTACAGCTGCACCATAGAGAGGATCCTGACCTTCTACAGCTGCACCATAGAGAGGATCCTGACCTTCTACAGGTGCACCATAGAGAGCATCCTGACCTTCTACAGGTGCACCATAGAGAGCATCCTGACCTTCTACAGGTGCACCATAGAGAGGATCCTGACTGGCTGCATCATGGCCTGGTACAGCAGTTGCACCGCCCTTGACCGTAAGGCTTTACAGAGGGTGGTGAAAACTGCACAGCACATCACCAGGACGGAGCTGGTGGAGGACCTCTACTCCCAGTGGCTCAGGAAGAAAGCCCACAGGATTATAAAAGACCCCCATCACCCCAGCCACAAACTGTTCTCTCTGCTGCCATCTGGCAGGCGGTACCGCAGCATCAGGACAGAAACCACCAGACTCAGGGACAGTTTTATCCCACAGGCAGTAAGACTATTAAACCCCTGAGCTTGCAGTATTTTTATTGTGTTTTTTTAAAATATTTATTTTATTTATTTTTTATATGTTTAAGTTTTTCATACATTATATTATTACACCGTAGTTTTGTATATGTTATGACAATCAACCTTTGAATCTTGAATGAGATGTAAGACAGGCATATATTTTCATATTCCACTCTCTTTTTAAATTATTTTTTAACACGTCTCTCTTTATATTATTCCTTAAAAAACAACCTGTATGAAACCGGCCCTGTATGAAAACCTCATGCATTCATTCTCCTCTCATTTATTCATGTTCTTTCTTCCATTTCCTCCCGTGTATATGTTTTGGCGAATAATCGTGAATAAAGTAAACTGCCCCTAATTAGTAGCAGAAGCTGTAAACGTGGAAAACAACTGGCACGGCCCTTTGAAGCAAGAACATGTTGAGATGAAGAAATCCAGCAGCTGCAAGCTTACACATCTGCATTGACAACAGATGGAGAGGGGAGGAGGTGGTGTTGTGGGGAGGAGGAGGGGGTGGTGAGGGGGTGTGGGACAGCAAACAAGTGTACTCCAGGGCGGAGGGGTGACTAGTTAAGGGCCGACTCCCCTCCCGGACCTCTCGTCCTCCCGTCTTGCCTGCTCCCATGTCACCCCTGGGCTCCCTGATGGATGCTGACAGTAGCGGCTGTCCTCCGTCCCCTTACCCATCACCCCCAACCATCCCTCCTCCTCCTCCACCCCCTCCCTCCCCTCTCCTTCACTCTTGCCCGTTCAGCGTTGACCACGGTGACCTCGCTTTGGAAGCTGCCGTCCTGCGGCTCAGCTCGGGCAAATCTTAAGGGGCGAAGCGTCTGAGCCTGGCTGTCAAAAGCACATCCGGGACGCGATCCTCCACCCATCCATGACTGTTACTCCCTGGCTTGTTTCTCAACGCTACAGGCAAATCACTGCATGTCTCTTAAAAAGACAAAATGGAGTTGTACTGCGTGTATCAATACTTTTCTCGTAACTCGACTGAGTCAGTTCGACACCTGTGCTAAAACAACAGTTACTCAATCTGGCACAAATAAAATGATCACCTCATGTCAATCACTTTTCTTATTGGAGGGTGTGGCATTGGCACACACACACACACACACGCACACACACCTTCCCACTTCCTGTTGTGCAATTTCATAGACCACCGAGGCAAAGGCGGAACTTGCGGAACAGGATGGAAGATGGCAGGTAATCAGCCCAGAAGCGGACATGGAAATAAAAGTGGGACACACACACACTCCTCGCTGACATGGGTCAGTAATGATGAAGAAAAGTTTCTGAAATAGCAGACGAGAGAGGAGAAAGTGGAGAATGTCATCTTTCGTTGGGCACATGTATTATTCATGCTGTCAGCGGAGACGGTGAAGTCACAGGAGTGTAAGTAATAACGTGTGTCACATAAATCAACAGCAATGATGACCTCATTTTGCCACATAACTCCCTCCGCCCACACACTCTTTAAGCAGCTCCAGATGCATGAGGGTTTACACAAACACACCTTGGAAACATATGTGCCCTAATTTTTTTCTCTGTGTATAATCACAATAAACAAGTAAAATAATAACCCAAATGAATGTAACAGCTGTGAGTAGCCCTTATGGATTTAAAACAAAAGATGTGACGTGTTCTAATGAATGGCCGTTCCGGGAACCAAATGGCAACCATCTTGGATCCAGTTTTAAACCTGCTTTTATTGGATTCTAAGGAAAAATACATTCATGTTTTTTTAACGAATTTATACAGTTTAAGACAACTGTGATTGGAACAAAAACAAATATTCTGCTAAAACTTGGATAATAAAGCGCCTAAGAGAAAATTCATGCTTTCAATCATGAAGATAATTTCATAATTGTGCTTATATATTGCACAAATTGTTTATTTTTCAATGTAGCCTGAAATTAATATATATGTACTGTCTTGGAGTTTTGAGTGGCTATAGGCACATACATTGAGTCACTCCTTGGTTTTCCGTACAACTGGCAAATAAATCTTTAGTTTTATGCAAAATTGACATTGCACTGCTGTAGATGGGGGAGATTTAGCTAGTTTAAATGACTTTATAGTAAGATTATAACCCAATTCATAAGATAAATTAGAGAGTTCATGGGATCATAAATATACTGGGAAAAAATCAAAACAAGTTTTTCTGCACAAATATATTTGTATTTTATAAGCCTTTCTTTCTAGGCTGTATTATTGAAATATATATATTTTTTGTCTTTAGCCTGAAGGTCACATGTAAAGAGCCCAGACAACACCGTGCCTGTTTCTAAAGGGTACTCGTACTTAGTTACTCCGCATCACGAACACACTGTGTTTTCAGATGTTGTGTCTGAGAGCTCGTGCAGGTGTTGTACCTGGCAGCCAAGGACCCGTCCACCCACCACAACACCTGGCTGGAACCGCAGACATCACACAGCAATAAACTCTCTTTCACACACACACACTCACACACACTCACTCACAGACACGAGTGTACATAGCAACACACACTCAGTTGTAAACACTGATCAGAAGACTACTGCGGCACAAGTCATTCCCATTGTCAAAACACAGACAGGCAGACAGACAGACAGTGAAAAGAAACTCTCACCATGCAAATATGAAAAACTATACCCCCTCCATCCCAAGAAATAAACAACCGAAAGTCGTGAGCTTCATTTTCCCATGGCTTCAGTCACACACATACAAATCTAATTATAAAACAAAATACAGATGTGCCTGGTCTGCCGTGTGGTGAAGGCTTTAAAATAAGGTCTATTAAACGCAGCTGCAAAAAGCAAAATGTCTATTAATCACAAATATTTCTTTACTGATTTTTTTCCAAATCTCTGCATTTTTCTGTGAGACGGAGGGACAGGTTCTCTCTCGAATCCTCGCCTCGGGCCAGCCTGAATCTAGGACGGGATGTCAATAATTTCCACAGCCTTTATTTTTCCGCCTCCGTTCGTGGCAGTTCTTGTCTTGTCTTGCTGCCTGTTGTTTTGCAGCTCAGGAGCCTTGAGAGGTGATCTCATCTGCGCCTCGCTCCTCAACCCCCGCTCCCAAAACAACATTGTATTTATCTGACCAAAATAGCCACCTCAGGCTGGAAAAACCCTAGTCAAGACAAACAGAAATAGGCCAAGAGTTTCCAAGGAAGCCAGTCTGGGCCGGAGGTGATGCTTTTGACTGACAACAGCCACGGGGCAAACAGAACAACACTTCTGTGAGGTGATGGTTAGAGGCCGATTTAATAAAAGCTCTTATTATTCTTGAGCTTCTGGCAAACAACAGAACTACAGGGTGCTGGGTGCATTGCTGCAACACATGTAGGCCTACAGTAATATATAAGCGAGCAAAACAGAACAATTTGTGCTTTAGAAAACTAGTATTAGAGTTACATGGATGTTACTTTATGTTGTGATGTAAATCAGAATCAGAATCAGAAACGGGTTTATTTAGGTTGACACGTACGAGGAATTTGACTTGGTGTCGTGGTGCATACATAAAAGAATGACTGTAATCGAAATTCTTATTATCAGTGTTTCCAATAATATGTTAATGATCGCAGAGGGAGTAGGTCAAGTCATGTTGAGTCATTTGTATTTATTCAGCCCAAATTTGGCTATACACCTTTTACAACACTAATTACAACCTATATCTTTAGGTCTTTCATTCAGTTTATATTCCAGGTGTAGACAATTAGTCACAATGACTTGAGTGAAAGTTCCCTTGAGTAAATGTTTCTTCTACACTTTATCAATGTCAGTTGTATAATGACTGTTAGATTATAATTCTATATCTTTGAAGGCAACACTACATTTTAAATGCACCTTTAAACCTGTGCTTCCCTTTATTCCTTGTGTTAGCTGAAAGGAATAGTGTGACAGCGAAATCTTCAGGAAGTCAATGCTCCCGGCCAAGAAATAGTCCCAAACAAAAACACCCCTCATGAAAGCCTCAACATGTCATTTTTACACTTATGCATCCTCATGATCATCAATGAGCTTTACAAGTGGGTAGGCAGGTTTTTGTACTCCTGGAAATAGCCAGGTCAGCTGTTTTTAGTCTTTATGCTAAGCTACGCTAACTAGATGGTGGATGTAGCATACTTCAAGGGGCCATATTCTGCTAATTTTCAGATTTCATACTTGTATTTTGTGCCTCTAATGTGAAATGTCTCCATGCTTTAATGTTCAAAAAGGTCTTTTTTTTTCTTATACTTTCTGTGCTGCAGCTCCTCTTTTCACTCTCTGTCTGAAACCAGAGTCCAGTCTGCTCTGATTGGTTAGCTGGCCGGCTCTGTTGTGATTAGTGAACTGCTTAGAGATGTCCACCCTTTTAGCCTTTCAAGTAAAGTGTATTGGAGCGCTAGCCAATTGAAACGTGGTTACATAAAGTGTTACGTAGATGATGATAGATGTCCAATGGAGGTTTATCAGGCAGGTGGGAGTGTGTGGGAGGGAAACTCCCTCTGGACTTTGAGATGTTTGCCTTTGCAGACCATTTACATGCACAAAAAACTAAATAACAAACTACAGGAAAGGGAAAACCCCAAAAAGCAAAAATGGGTCCTTCTAACAAATAGATAGGAGAATAACAATTATCTGCAAGAAACTACAACAATGAGAATTCCTTGAATTGTAACTTAAAATGTAACATTGATGAATCTGATCAGCTACAATTTTAGCTTTCAGTCGGTGTTGTTACACTGTCATTCTGGATTCAGTAATCCCAGAAATCCAATCCTAACTGACTTTGAAGTGGCTTTGCTAACTCTCTCTAGACACTAACAATGAGATAATCTGGGATACTGCCCTCGAGTATAGACCTGAGACACACACATGAACAATCAGACACACCACAACATTCACACAGACATACCAGCATGAAGCCACGGCCTGACCCTCCTTTACCGCACAAAAAAGGGGGGAGGGGCAGGAATTTCTTTTAAAAAAACACATTCCACTTCCCGTAAAGCCGGGAGAAGGAGCAGTGAGTCAGCGGAGCAGTTTGAAACGGGCCCTTTTTAGTTTGAGACACAACGTCTTTGAACGTCTACACGTGGATCTTTTAACCTCCACAGCTCCTCCTCGAATGGTGTTGATGGTGCCGCTCTCCTTTCTTCACACACCCCCTTTCTATTTGTTTAGTCTCTACTTAAACAACTCTTTCCCTGACTAGTCTGAAAGTGATCGTTGCTCTCAGTTCAACTGCAGGTCATGCAGCATGTTCTGGATTAGTCCATTTTATTACTGTTAACACAGATTGCCAAAAACCTGTTTAATTGTTGTAACATGCATGCAACCACAAAATGACACACACAAAGTACACTCCCATCAAAAAAAAGCCACACATTTAATCACAGTTTGTAATAGACCTCAGCATGATGCACCCAACCCCCCAGTGATGCCAGGAAACAAAAATCATGTAGGAATAAACCCTCCTTCTCTCTTTCTGTTTCATCTTGCCGCCTCCTCCAGACAAAGGCCCCCCAAAAAACAGACTGGGACCCTGGAATGATGCTGCTTTTCCATTTGATTCACAGGCAGCATCCTGAGTCACGGCCATCAGGTCCCGCTCTGATCACGCTGACAGCCTAATTGACTCTACGGAGGAAGAGTCCATGGTATCTGTTCTCCATCAACTCTCCTGCTGGCAGGCTGACTCACACGCTGAAGTTCAGGTGGACCAGCTATCACTGGAATCTGTTCACACTCAACAGGCGGCCTGTTTAATGTTGCATGATTTAGACCAGCTGTCTCGGGGCTTCTTGTTCCTGCCGTTGTTGTTGTTGTTGTTAAGTCATCTTTTTGTCCTTTATTTTGCTATGTTGTCTTGTCTTAAGGTGTGTAACCCCGACAGCCAGGTGAAAATTATACATTCGAGCTCCATTATTACCTAGAAGGCTGGGGCTACTCTATTATTTTGTCTACAAATCCAAAGCCAATTTGTCCCTACTGTAGACATCTGCAAACACATGTTACAACTATATATTCTTATTTTTCATAAAACGCTATCAATATCATCAAAAAGCTGGGTACTGTGATTTGTACATGTTTTAGGGACTACTTTCAGCAGCGGAGTGATAGACACTTGGTCCAGTGAGTATATTTGACGGCTGTCCGTGGGATTGTTCCAATTTAAACTATGCTAATGACAAGCAGGTCACACACTGCAACAGAATACATTAATTGTAGGTTTTTTTTATGGTGTTTGTTAACAATAAAGAAAATATGGTGATGTCCCGTACTGAGTGAAAGGTTACTGCCTACAAAACTTAAACAACATTTAAGAAAACAAACATATTTGTAAGACATGGGGTGAGTCAAAATGAATTTAAAAACGCAGTCACAAACTTGAGTCATCAGAGGAGGGTGTTCAGGTCTGGGCAGCACCACGGGACAAATAAACACACACACACACACACACACACACACACACACACACACACAAATGTATGGATGTTAATGCATGTACAAGGACGTATACACACTCTCTTTACTCTCCCTCCCACACACACACACACACACACACACACACACACACACACACACACACACACACATAATAAACCCTTCTCGTTGCCCTGGCTGTGCACCCAGGGGGGACAGCAGTGACTCAGAGCGAGTCATGCCCACACACACACACACACACACACACACACACACACACACACACACACACACACACACACACACACACACACACACACACACACACACACACACACACACACACACACACACTCACATACAAACACTTGCCAAAATGCCAAACTGCTGCAACCTTTATTGGTTGCAGCCCTCTGAGCCTCTGTAGATGTGAGTTGATCACGGTGAGTTAGTTTGATAAAAAATACGGACGCAGTTTTCTGATCTTTGCACAGAAAGCTGGCAGATCTGGTGACATGCAACCTTGTGATCTGTTATCACATGTGGTCAGATGTCACTCTTTTTGTCATGTACAATCAAAAATGTAACTAAAATATGATCCATAAAGGTTGAAATGTGAAGATAGATGAATTGGCTTATATTTTTATATTTATATTAAACCGTACTAAAGTGTACCAGAGCTTAATCTTTCTTTGATGCTGGATTAGGGATTAAAATCTATTGTTGTCATGTCAAAATGTATCTATATTAGGAGAAGCTGTGTAAAACACGTCAAAACTATTGGATAAGATTTTCCAAAAACTGCCATCTTAATATTTGAGGAGATAATCATAACGTTATCAATAATGATGTCACATGTGCACTGGCAGATATGAAAGTAAGATTTTAATTTGCCACCAGAGCATGTTTGTTGTATAAATTTAGGTTGAAGACGCCTGGAGGGGATGAGAAGGGATTTTGGCTGAGTTTTTTTTCATCCACTCCCCCATCCTCATGTTGAACCATTAATCAGAGACAATATGAAGTCATCACTCCCTCGTGGGATTTTACTGCCTGTAAAAATAAACCTTACATGGCTCAGAAGCACAGTTGCTGATATCAAGAACTAACACGCTTTGGCAGCCTGTTTCATTCGTGTTTTCTGGGTAACATTTTAAATCAGTTAGAGATTGGATGGATGTTTTGCTATAGTTTTTATGAGGTATGCAGCAAATGTGATGATTGGAATCAATCAGTTAGTTCGGGGAAAGGTCTGATCTCGGTGGAGCATCATATTTTCCGTGAAGAAGGAGGAATGTACCACAAGCCCCTGAATGCATGCTCAGGCAGGAGAGAAGAAGAGAGGAGAGGAAGGAAAAGTGGAGAAGAACTGAAGGAAAGGAAAGAAAAGAGAGGAAAAGATGAGAGCACAGATGGATGTATGTTGTAACACAGAATGGGGAGGTGAAAGAGGGCGGTTAGCTGGCATGGTGTTTGTGAGCAAATGTATGCGTCACTGAAGCTATTCCAAGATGCACAAATGCACTCTCTCACACGCACATTTTGATAAGCTTTTTTTTGCTGTTTCCTTGACAACAGTATTGTATTTTCGGGGATCAGAGGTGGCAGTTGTGTGTCTGTGTGTGTGCGTTGAACCTGTGCGTGTGTGTGTTCAACACAGCTGTTAAAAGCTTGTTAGTCAAAAGCTAAATTGCAAAACAAGGTCACTTGGCGTCACTGACAAAGGGACGACTTTGCACAGTCTGACAAAAGTCATCACATTGGATGAAGTTCAATATTCAGTAAAAGAACATAAGGAGAATAAAGGGGAGGCGAGGTTGGGAGTGAAGGCCCAGAGATGATTCAAAGGTCCTCTGACGGCAGTAGGGTTTTGAATTTGTTTTGCAACACGGTCGCATAGTATCGTCAATGTGTCAAATCTATTCTCGGATCATCTAATGATTGCTTAGAAATTCATTGACGTCATTAAGGACAGCAACAACGTACAAACGGCAAATCTGAAAGGATTTGAAAAAAGAATTTGCACCGCATTCACTGCTTTTGATTTGCTGATAAGAAGGTACTTCACACTTACATCATCTGCAATTTCCAACTCAGTAATGAACCTCACTCAACAGTGGCAACCTAATAATTGCTCATGGGAGCTGAAAAAAACAGGATTTGTTCTAATTTATGGTATTTATTTAAGGGCTGTTCTCAGAGGAAGCTCCTGTAAACGGATCTATGAATAGATCTATAAATGTAGATCAAATGTTGACACACATATACAGACACGCACTGTCAAGGTGTCATACAATCGCAGACACACACACACACACACACACACACACACACACACACACTCACAAATACACAATAGCCCCCACTTACTACTTCTACACTACAGGAAATCAAGCATTTCCTGCTTCATGCGGCACAGGATGTGAGGTTAGTAACTCGTTGAGCTGCAGTGTATTATGAATGAGAGTCACTCTCACTGTGGACCACACACTCACTCACAGCACTTTTGAAGTTCTATGATCGGTGGTAATCATAGTTATATGAGATGCTGTACTCCCATTCATCAGATGAATAAAGATCTGGGTTAACAAAAAAGGCCAAGATGGCAGGAATTATTTACTCGCTGCTATAAAAAAGAGACAATGGTAAATTACAACAGGCTAAATGCTTGGAGAACTCATTCTTTATTTCTTGTCCAGGTATATTTTTCTATAAAAGGGATAATGTTAGAACAAATATAGCAGTTCAGTGATGACATATTCTCGTAGGCCAACTCTGAAGTTAGCACCACAAGGGCTCCCTTGAAAAAGAGCAATTGGATTTTCCAATTTGATTTTGGTATATTGCAGAAATTAAGCTCTTTGGCATACACACATTCATGATGCATGAGTGTTTACTTCAGCAGGATAATCTCCACATATTAACACACAAATTGCCAGAAGAAAATCGTACGATAGTGTTCTGTTCTCAAAGATAGATATACTCCTCCCAAAGGGGGCGGTATGTTGCTACATTCACATAGATGTTAAGAGAAGAAGTGTAAGCTATAGCTGCTGTTGCTACTTATGAGCTAATAGTAGAGAGCCGTAAAACCGTATCATGTGTCCTGTGCTTTTTGTATGCTTTCCTCCTACTAATACACAGCAGCTAGGCTATAAACGAAATACATCACAGTCTCATGGCTGCGCGTCACCACTGCTAAGCTAAAGGCGGCTAATGTTTGGCGTGATGGCGTTTTGTAGTCCTTTGTAGTCACTTGTTAGCAACTGCCAGTTTTAAGCTTCTGACATTTACAAGGGGGGTTTTACTACCGCATTTTATGTCAAAGAAGAAAACGTGAAAATATCTTGCTTGTTTAAACCACAGACCTTATTTCAGGCTTCTGACCACAAACACATTCAAAAAAACGTTGACTTCAAGAAGAGGGAACCGGATGTGAAATGCTACATTTTTGAAGGTGTTTCTACACCACTCTATAACATTTTAATTTCACTTTATACATACAAGTTTTACCCATTAGCACACGAACAATGGTTCTCAATAAACTTCTACATGTGAAAAAAGGACATCAATAACAAAATGGTAAAGACTGTTTTCGTGGGACTTACAAGTCAGCTGGAAACATTTTGGACCAATTTAATAGAGTTAGCGCTATTTGCCTTACTGAAGATGAAATCCGTTAGCTAATTGCAGTTGTCATTTCAAAACTGAAAAATAGAAGTAATAAATAGGAAGTCTGCTTTTGTCCACTTCTGACTAAAAATAAAGAAATTATACAATGATGAGTTGTGAATCTGCCACTGTTATCAAGGTAAACTGCAGCGCTAGCGAGCGGTCAATTAGCCTAGCGTCTGCAGAACAACAGCGTCTGCATGTAAGGCTTGATCGAGCAACTACGTGAAAAGATGATTTTATCTCATTATTATTATGTGTGTACCTATGTGCTCCTGCAGAGTAAACAAGGGTCAAGTGTTGCCTGGCCAGAATTTTAAATACACTGCTTGTGCCAAGAATGTCTACATAAAAAACACCCCGAGGGCGAACAGCATGCTAGGCAAAGCGGACATAATGCACGCATGTGGGAGGGAGACAAATACAAAGAAATATATAATATAATATAATATATAAGAAATATGAAAGAATGACAGATAGATAAAAAGAGAAGATGAGATGCAAGGAACAAAAGCAGGCAGTGTTTTTTGGGGAGAAAGATTAATATTTGTACACATTGCCTGATGGTTGGTTACTATCATACCCGTCTGATTGAGCGATAACACCCTGCACCTCATTTCTTGGCACCACACTCCACCAGTAATACCAGACAGCTGGGAGGCAGAAAAAAAGCAAAAGTGCAGTTTAACCGTTTCACTGCCAGACAGAATTGAGTTGGTTGTGGTCGTGTGACTAAAATCGTTCTCTCTCGGTCTCTAAAGTTTCACGCTGATGAGTATTGATGAAAGTGCCACTCGGCCTCTCCCAGTCACGCCTGTCTCCACCACAACCTGAAAGCTAAGCAAACACGTAGACTAGGCATCTATAAATCTTCTGTCTGATAACTAAGAGCTGAAATTAAACAAACATTTTCTGATAAAACGTCAAATAAGAAATATGGTTTAGCACATCATTATCGAAATGCAAAAAAAAGAACTGCTTAACACTTCTGGATCTCGGAGCTTGTGTGCAGAGGGGATGTTTTTTGTAGATGTTATGACTAAAATGAGTCTGCATTTTCCCCCATCTCGGTGTCTCTTTCCCCTTTACTCTCATGGGAATGAATGGGGAGAAAATATGATACAAATGTATGTGATCATAAACAAATTAAGACAGAGAATAAAGTAAAAAGTTGGACCTGAATTTAAAAAACGAATATGAATAAAGCATAAAATAATTGATAAATTATCCCATCAATTTGATGTTAATTGCATAATAATACAGAAAAAACATATTTCAAATTGACATAATATATAATTTGCTCTGCTTGGTTTTTGGCTGTATCAAAAAGTTACTTTTAGCTTTAGCCACGTCTGTGCATGGTGCATCAGATTTATGTTTATTGTTTATGTGGACCAATTTAAATGATCTTGTAAATACAATTAGAACACATGAGAAACATTGAATGGAGTGAGGCAAATGTAAAATAAAAATATAACACAACAGTGTTAAAACAAATGTAAAACTTTTGATTAATGTATCAAACAAGATTAAAGGTGGGGTAGGTAATTTTGGAGAAACCAGCTCGAGTGCGCTAGAATTTGAAAATACACAGCTGGAAAAAATCTGCCACTTCCTTACAGAGCCCCTCCTCCAACACACACGAACGCGCACATGACCAATGAGGGCACGAGATAAGTTTGTGCACAGATGGAAGGCTGACAGGCAGGTAGGCCATCCAGTTATTTTAGCCGGGCCGGCTCAAATGATTGGTCGTGCTTTTTACAGTACTACGGCTTCCACAGATGACATTTTTTTATGGATTTTTTGTCAAAGCACTTAAATATTCATTGCTATCGGGATGTTAAGAGCATTCCATGGAATATAACAAAAAGTGTATCTCGAGCCGGTTTCTCAAACTTACCTACCCCACCTTTAAGCTTAAGGATAATTTTAAGAAGTTTATGCACTTTTTCTTGAAAAGGAAGCGCCCACTGTGGCTGGAAAGTACACATGTGGGGATGAATTAAAATTGTTAAAGCATACTGTAACAGTAGCACAATAGAGAAGATCATGAAATCAGCAGCACCTAATCAGTAATTAAAGTTGCACTTCAGAATGTACATTTTGTTAGCTAAGTAAGCCAACCACCTGGAGTGAGTGTGCTAAATAAAGAAAAAGTGCATATTATTTTAACTCTAAGGGAAGGTTTGAATACATTTTTCCTTTAAAAAGGTTTGCTTTAAATACACTTTTATATCAAAACAAATGAAAATGTTACGGTTAGAGATGAGAGCCAGCTGTTTAAAAAGATTTGAAATAAGGTTAAAGCTCTTTTTTTCATGTTTCAGTTTCACCCCCTCACAAGACTGACCACTGTGGAGAGTACAGATCTACGAAATGTCCCATGTGAGAGTGTTTGTGAGTGAACGCATGTGTCATGTATCGGGGGGGAATGAACAAAGAGTGTACATGTGACATAAGGCACAAATGAGTCTCGTGTAAGTGTCTGTGGTTTGTTGTCTTCGTGAGAAGCGCTGTCTGATGTTGTGGCTCGCTGTGTCTAATTTAGCAATTAGCATATCTTTGTGTAGCATGCTGACAATACCACTTATAGTAAACTTCTACACCTTTATTGCAACAAAAGGTCTGTGGGATGAAGTACAGTCGTGAGTTATCAGAGAATTATTTTTACATCTTTGAGCCGTCACATAAAATACACTTTTGCACAAATGGTTCACATCGAATTATCACACACACACACAAACACACACACGTCAGTAAAAGCTTAAGACAGCAGAAACAGTAAATGATGAAACATACAGTCAGCAATATCTGCTTGCTCAAGGTCTGTGATGCCTTTCTTGATATTTGTATACAGACTGGCAGAAAGGATCTAGGAAGCCCCTTTAGCTTTGAGAGGAAGCATTCATTGCACCTAGATATGCAGCAGTTGCCTTTGACCGCCTTTATGCTCGCTCACTTAGTTTTCTTGGTATGAGAACAACTGTCCTTTGACAGGAAAGTTCCTGTCACTGTGAGAATGTGTTTGTGTGAGGGTGTGTGAAAACCCAAGCTGGTGAACCACTTCTGGTAAATAAAATAGAAGTGGGCTTCGCATTGCCATGACACAGACAGTAAATAATGAAGCCGAAATCAGACGAAAGTTGAGGGGCTTGAATGACTGATAAGGATATACAGTTTGACGGTATTCCCTCTCACTGGAGACAATTTGATTATGAGATTAATATGATGATAGTGTTGTGCTATGTGGGTTATATTATAGCATTGACATATCAGTCGAAGCCACACAAATGGACACGTTCATTTTTCTTGAGGCAGAGGAAGTTTTAAGCTTTTTAATGTGTGACCGAATGTCTCCGAATAAAATGAAACCAGTAAACTGGGACAGTGTGGGCATTGTCACAATGCTGCGTTATCAAAATGTGCATCACTCTGTGGAGTACAGTATGTTGTACTGTTCAAATGAATGAATGGGTGGGAAACTACCATTGAAGAACTCCTCTGTGGTTTTGATCACGGATGTTAAATAATAAATCAGCTCCCCAGCTTAAATCAACAAGGGCTCTCACATCCTCGTCTTCTAGACATTGACTATTTTTGGGCTCTCACATCCACTTCTGCTCACATCTCTGTGCTTTATTTCCAGGAAGCAATGGGGTCTAGGAGTACTGAGTCTCAATGATCATTAGCGACAGTGAGAGCATCAGAATGCGCCTCGAGCGCCTACACAGTTTCAGCCCAACTCGCACCATTGATCTCGCTAGCAACCGTGTGATTAGACTCACTGGCCTTTCCCTGTATGTACTCGCTGTCTCTTTGATAAACATTTCTCACAAGGCAGGCACTCTCAATTGCTGGCAGAGATGCATACAGAAAACAACGAAGAGTGACAGATTTATAGACCCAAGACACAGAAACGAATGTGGTAGAATGTTATTTAAGTAAGCTGATATAAGCAACTGATATCAATATTAATATGAATACACGAAGAGAGGGGTGTTAGTGATAAACTAAAAAGGAACACAATATTTCTTGGAAGTTTGATTTCCTTGGTGTGTTGTTTGGGTTCAAACTCCTACTATAAAAAGGTTATAACCATTTTTTTCTTTTATCAGCAGAATAATCTATATGAATAGCAACCCTGCTCTGCATGAAAGATAAACATAGCTAGCATCTCTCATTTAAATTACCTTCTGGGAAATTGTGTAGGCCGAAGGAAGGCTCTAACCTCAAACCAAAACCACATCTTCTCATCTTAGACTTCGAGAGTAAATAAGCTAAGTCATTTACCAGCTACTGTGATTAATGTTACAATCTGCCCTGATGTGAATGAGCTCTGTCTCACAGATCAGTGCGTATTTCTGTTCCATTTGGAATTTAAAACGAAAGGTGAGTTTAGTAAAGAAGACATTTTCAGATATACCAAGCAGGAAGGAGGAACACATGCTGTGTCTGAGTTTGTGGATTTACATTAGCTATGTTGCACGTTAGTGTCCCAATGTGAAATGATGCAGTGCAATATAAGTCCTTACGGTGCACTCAATAACAGTCCAAAAAGTTGAGTGTTGATATGGTTAAAAGACATTATTGGCTGATTTACAGACATCTCTATCCCAATGGGAAAATGTCCTTTAGGCCCAATGACGTGAAGAACTGACACGGAAGTTGTAGTACCGAAAACATTTTTCTGGGCTGATTCATTTGACATCACTTGAGGACTAGTCCAAACATACTATTAGGCTTTACAAAAAGAAAGGTATAAATAGACGCGCCACCAAGGTCATGTATACCTGCAAAAATAGGTACAAAATATATTTGTGTTAATTCACTGCACAGGTTGAAATAAATTATCTGTTGTTTTATCTGAGAAGTCAGAAATGAAAATGATTTTGCTGTATTTTACATGTATTCAGCTTATTTTATAAAGCATAATAGGCTGGCACAATATTTTGAATTGTGAAAGTCAGGATATTGCTGCCATCCTGGCACGGAGCACAGCCTGTGAAATACATTTTAACTTGGCTGGATTTGTGGTTTAACATCATAGAACCCAACCTTATAGGTACAAAATAAAGCACTTTAAAGTCAGTGTCTGTGTTTCCTGTGTGTTTTATAACTGGAAGAGTTGGAACTGGATTTTCCTTGGAGATCACTGAGGGACACGGGTCGCTTGAACTTCTTAGCTTTGCAGGGTTTTTTTTTTGCACAACTGGACATGTGTGTTCAAAAACAATACCATTTCACAAGGTCTGCAAATTATGACGCAAGACAACTTCAGTTTATATCGATAAAAGAATATATATTATTAATGTGCTTAAAAAAGGAAGCTAATAGGTGTATTTTTTTACCTTTCAACAGTGCCTTGCTAGCTTCCAGTCTTTATGCTAAACTAAGCTAACGTAACTCTTGGCTACAGCTTCCTGTTCAACAGACAGATACGAGTGTGTTATGGATCTTCTCTTTTAACTATTCCCTTAAAACTGTGTGTGTGAGAGACAAGAGGGTGACTCAGACTTCTACTGAAAGTTGTGTAATGAACATGTGTTGATGCAGTTGAAGCCCTAATTAGGAAGAAGTGTTCATAGCGACCCAACACACTGTAGACAACTACTAAAAAATCATTTTAAACAAACAAGGGGTCCACAGCCACCATGAGTAATGTGTTTCTTATCAAGGTTAATCAGGGAAGCAGTGGCGTACATTTTAAAATCTTATCTAACACCTGAGGTAAAACATCCTGTTTTCTGTAGGTCTGGTGAATCCCTTAGCATGATTCCTGACTTGGATCTTTTCAAGCCTGGGTTGTGTTGCCACACCGGCAACACAGCTGGCCCATTACCACAACTTATTGAGGAAATGAAAATGTGGTGTACCCAAATCCTCCACACCCCTAGCCTCCTGCCACCTTACATTCACTTCTCGTATTTTCTCACAAAGAGGAAGTCTCAGCCTGCATCCAACAGAGGAATCAAACATCCTAAATCCCACCTCTCTCCCTGATCCCCCACTTTAGAACAAAATCCAGTTGTCATCTTTGAGTGGCTTATTGAGGTGTAAAACAAATACAGCGTGGCATTATTCTGCTTAATAAGATACATATCATGAGTATTCGTTATATTACATATATTTATTTAGCACCCTGATATCAGAGATGTGGCTTTAAAAAATACTATGAACTATGAACAATAATATGAATGATAGAATTAATAAAAAAAAAAAAAGAGTGAATAGGAATTAGGGTTTTTAAAGATTGTGCATCTCTTCTACCTCTAAGTAAGGTATTACATAATTTTGGAGCATTCAAATATCTTCTCTTTGTATTTTGTCATGCATAAAATAAATTATATATATTGCTGTGAGCAACCTTTTAGTCAGTAGTCAGTCGGTTTGTCAGCCCTCGTAGTCTCACACCAAATTATGATGAGTCTTGTTTGGGTGCGTTTGCAGAAAAGGGAGTGTTTGGCTTTTACTCAGACCAATTTGTTTTGGGATCTGACTATCATCAAGCACGAGTCTATGGCCTGTGTGTGGGACTGGTCTATATTTTCTCTATTCATGTTATCAGAAAAGCCGTTTCCTTCAATAACTGCAATCTACTCGTAAATGTACTAGTTTGAACTGCGACGATAGCTCTTACAAAGATTTTACAGTATTTGTTTATATCAAGAAGTTCATAAGACACTCGAACCATATTGGTGATCCCCATTTGGGACAAAGCACTGCTGCGCAGCTTTAGAAAGTCGCTAGCATGGCTCATGGTAGTGTCGTTTCAAAGAGAACACGGCTGTTTTGGAGCAACTAATGTTACATTCAACGAAGTTAGCTTCTGCAGCTAGTTACTGCAGTAGATAGCTGGCTAGCTTGAAGATTTGTCGTTCAGGGCAATTCATTATAACAGAGTGTTAATATCAAACATTACGCATACTAATGGCCTCTATCCTTCAACAGTATAGAGGTACTTACGAATTACACTCCACACTATAGACATGTTGACTGTATGAGTACACCTTCCGGTAGTCTTAAAAACATACTTGTCACCGTGAATGCATTCATCCGCTCAAAATAGAAAGTGAAAGGACAGAAGGACGGTCTTGTTGCTATGTAATCTATCAGAGACAAAAGACACCTCAATCTCATTTTTTTTTAAATATTGTAAAAACAATATCCAACCTCACAGTTTCATCCCCCACTCGTAATTAAGTTTTTGTATTTTTCCAACAAAAAAATGCAAAATGAGCCAGCTCAATTAATAAACCAAATGGGAATGCAAATCAGATTAGACCTAATTAAACCCCCACTTCCTGCTGTTGCCTTCTTTTTACAAACTGGCAAAGTGACAGGGAGTTTAAGCATCCGTGTAGATGAAGGGGAAGTGGGAAGGACAGCTCCATATGCGTTAAGTCAGCCCGGGGGGACAGCTGGGTCCGACTGTCTTTTTCTGCCACACTCATTTGGCCCCAGCAATCATCCTGTCTTGTGCTAAAGGTCTCTCGTCGCTACAAGGCTCCTTGGCACTATCTGGGAGCTACAGACGAAGAATATGCTGATTAAACATGCCTTCATTAAAGCGATTACATGCAGAAGGCGGTTCAATTTCCCACGGGCAGCCAAATAACGATGAGGGGGGAAGAAGACGAAGAAGGCTTTTGGTGCAGGGATGGGGTTCATGGAGGAGAGGAGGGGGTAAATTGACTATGGCTGCTTGTTAGCGTTAATTTAAGTTACCCACACACAGTCTTTAAAGACTGACTAACAGTCTTCTTAGACTTAATATGTTGTGTGAGCTGCACTCTCCTCCCGGGGACAGCCAGCTCTCTGCCCTTACGAACACCCCTACCTGACTCACCACACCTACAGGCCACTTCCAGGTCATCGAGCTTCCACCGCAGAAGACCTTGCCAAAGACGCAGGAGAGACGTTACTTCTGGTTCATTAAATAAAGCCGGACAGTGTTTTAGTGCCTGAATGAGCTGTAGAAGATGTGGTGGCAGGCGAGAAGGAAAGTAAAGAGTTAAAGTCGTTATGAAGGCCGAATGAACATCAGCAGCTTTCAGGCATTCTTCAGTTTTGTCCTTTTCCGAGTTTCTTTTTTGAAGGACAAACAAGATATTTTTCTGAATATTAATGAAAGCTATAATTAATTACTTCGGCAATTACAGAAAAATCCAAATGTTGTACATCACTATTTTCTTTGAACAATGTCTTACTTCTTACTAACTCATCCTGACCACAAGAGAATTGATTTTGCAATACACCATACTCTCACTGTGTCAGCAGTCCTGGTCGGTTCCAGATAATTGAATGCTCTGTAAAAAAGGATGATTCATCATAACTGAAAACAACCACATGTTTTTGAGATTATAGACTGTCTTATAAATGGCACACTACTACAGTTCAATGTGACAAATTGAATTATTCCTCCCACAGTGCACTTCGCCTGCCCTCAGTCTGTCTCCCTTGGGCACAGCCGGCAGCCTTCACGCACCCCAGTGATGTGCTAATAGCCAGTGAAGAACAGAAGAAGAGTCTTTAAATGTCTCAGCCAGAGGCGCTCTCTGTCCCGCTGTAGGTGATTGCACCTCCTCTATTGCTTTCATGTATTTTTATTTTATTTTCTTGTTGCTGCTTTTGTGCTTTATTACCCTACTGTCAACCTGAATCACACCAGCACTCAAAGAAAGTGACACAATTGCAAGTATGAGGTGTTTGAACTGTGTATTCTGGTGCATAGCGGCATGTAATCATGTGCATGCGAGCAAAATAATTGTTCAGCGCCTCAGAGCCAATTAGGGGTCTCAAATAGGAAAGTCACATGTAAAGAAAATGGTTTCTAGCACACGCAAATTTAGCAGCAAAAAAAGTCCTCACTTAATCGGGTTTGAGAAACAAGATTTTGATTCACATCACCAGACAAAAAAAGAACAGCTGACAGCATTTGAATCAATTGAAAACATTCTAAGAATCATCCTTTAAATGATGATCTAATCAGAAGCTCATTTTGTCAAACCACACGCGATAAGAGGTTGTTACTTTAGTGACCTTTAGTGAAGTGGATGAGGTCACTCTGAAACTGGAACTGACCACTGCGTGATACTTTTTCTGTTTCCCTGAAACTACTTCTGTTTCCCCTGATATTTCTTCTGACTGACACCGGCACATCAGACCACTGTTTCAATGGGAGGAGCCCAGCCCAAAGTGACTGCTGTATAACAGCTGCTCAACCTACAGTACAGCTCCCAGAATCTGAGGAGAGCACAAGATGTGGCTAATGTTGCTTCAGATATTCTTAAAAACTAGCTTGAAGGAACAGAAGAATACAGCAGCTGTCGTGAGAGCTAATGTAACTGGTTAACCTGATTTATTTATCCTTTATTTTTCACATAAGGTGTGCGTTGGTGCAAAAGTGATGACAAAGGTGCTCAATGAGGGAAATCCCCATTTTCACTTTCACTACAATTATAGTTTAGCTGTATCTTAAACAGAGTATTTCATTATACTGATGAAATATGTATCACTACAAAGCCAATGTAACCATCATATACACAATAAAGCATGCATTTCTGTCAGCATCCCTGTTGAAATCTATCTTTCAAAATAAAAGCCTCTGATTGCATCATGGCCTACCAGAGAGTTACCAGAGGCAACTCAACAAAATAGCTAAAGTAGCAATGTCAAGGCAGCAAAAATACTGATAAGTTAACTCCAGAAATCTGTTAGAGAGCCAGGTTACACTGAGATAGCACTGAGCATTGGATTCCTAGTTCTTTGGAATTGTTAGTTGTTTGTCGCTTTGGACAGTAAAGTTAGCCAAGATGCTAAAGGTAGCCATTATGCTAAAGTTACATGAGCTAGTAAAAAGATCTTCTTGTTTATATCAAGATCAACGGACGGTCTCTGTTGAGCAGTTTGTTTGGAAACAAATGCAGTACATCCTGTGTTGTTAGTAGCTCTGGGGAAAACAGAAATAAATCTGGTTGTGTTTGGGACAGTGGCACCAACAACAATACAATTTGAAAATGCTAGTGAGCAGTTATCTGTTTCCACTTATTACCCATAAGTGGAAACAGATAACTGCTCAGCCTGTGAAAACAGTTGTAAAATCTCTTAAGTCTTCCACAAGTCTGAGCAAAAATATCCCAGGTGATGTCATCTACATTTCTCAGCATTGGATTGAGAGTTTTTATTATGAAACTGTAAAATGTCAATCCAATTCTACACAAAACAATCTCACTGTGAGAACAAAAATCCAGTTATTACCTCATTATCCCCGGCATGTGTCCGCTGACAGACCTCATGTCATATGTTCACACTGACGCACACTGTCAGAGCAAAAAACAGGAGGAAATATAGTTAAAATTGTTGTTTTTCCAACAGAGTAATAGTGTGATGCTCCTATTATGTGCAACAGTCTGGGATTGCTTAAGTTGTACCAGTATGTTTAATGTTACATCTGTTTGTCTTAGGACTAGTGAGAACATAATGACTTAAGTACTAGATTTACGTAAGATGGATAAGGTGCTAAAATAAAGATTAAAAAAAACACAAACACATGAGACCTGAGGATAGGTGCAAGCAACAGGCTGGAAACTCAAACTAGACGATGCGAACGTGCGTAGGCGCATGGCCCTCTGGGAAGTGATTCAGAGGTCATTACCATATTGAGAACACAAAGACGTCTTTCTATCAAACAGGTGTTCAGTCCAGGGGGACATGTCAGTACGCTCGCATACCTTGAAGGCTCCATCAATTGTTATTAAATTCTACCGCAACCATTCAGTTCAGTCCACCAAATAAAAACAAGACAATAAAACATAAGAGAAGAAAAACATATAGTGAAGTCTAATAGGACATTAGCTACTACTACTACCTTTTGTTTTTTTAATAATACAGCATTGTAATGTACAATAATAAAATGTACAGTTTATTTGTGTCGACTTTATTGCCCTTAGTTGTAGATTAGTACAATAGTAGAATGTAAGAGTACATTTATTTAAGTACTGAACTTGAGCACTTTGTGAGGTACTTATACTGTAATTGAGTACTTCACCACTCTATGCTACTTTAAACTTCTACTCCACCACATATTGAATGTAAATATGGTACCTCTATATATTATAACTTTGCTGATTCAGATCCTTTCTACAAATGATAACTCAATTAACAAATACAACTATATGATAAGATACCCAGTGGTGTATGACGCAAATCAAATTAGCACCAGCTTCAACATTTATTATTGCATCACTTATCACAATTCAGTAATATTATATTATATGTATATACTATTTAGAGCTGGGGAAGACAGTTCAATCCCACCTTGACCGCCATTGTCCTGGTCCCTTCACCCTAAATTGCTCCTGTGGGTTTTGTCCCCAGTATTGATGTATTAAATATCTGATATATGAAATATGTAATGTAAAGCGCTTTGAGCACTTGTAAAAGCGCAAAAATAAATGCAATGAATATTATTATTATTATATGTTTAGAATGTTCAGTTGCATAATGAATATTTATATAATAATAATGCTTTTATTGTTTGCATTAGTTAGTTTTAACGTATGACTTGTGGCAAAGGATTTTTTACATGTGTGGCTCTTCTTGAGAAAAATATCTTTATACTTCTTCCAGCACTGGTCTGGTATGTAAGATAATCCATCTATTAATACCATAGATGTAATCACATGAATACAGTTCTGTCTGATACCCCGAGCATACGTCTATCTTTGCCAGACACCCATTATGCTTCATGCATTTTTTTGAAGACATCACGCCCAAGAGTTTAGCCACCTACCATCCTCTCCCTGCCTGCAGGGCGGAGGAGCAGCAGTGCGCCTCCTCCGCCTCCCTCATACCGGAGAGCTGGAAGTGCGCCAGGATGGGATTGGCTTCCCGCTCCTGTGGGGAGGAACTGGTGCGCCAGGATACCCAAATATGGACTGTCCGATCTCAGGTTGGATCGCATGACTCAGCACCAGACTATATAGCCTATCCTTACCTTGGGATTGTTGTGAAGAATAAAAAAGCTATAAGGGTTGTTGAAGTGTTTTAGGTGCTCCAGAAAACAACGCTTTGTGTTTTTGGATTGTTTTGAGCTTTGAGACACATTCCGACTGACTTGTTAATATATGCTAATGAGTGTAGATGAGCGCTTGAATCAACTGTATATGTTTCCTGGGTTGAGTTTCCCTCACGCCAAACAGCATTCGTCTTGTTTACAGTCCTTGTTCCTGGCAACAACGTCATCAAGTGTGCCTGACATCCCGGAGGCGGGGTCACAGACGAAACAGCCAATCAGAGAGCTGAGCGGAGCGCATGTTCAACCCTACACTGTGTGGCTTCGCTGGATGATATAAGTAGAGTGGAGTGCAACGGGCGCCTGTCATTACAGAGGAAACACAAGTGGAGCTCAGTTTCAGAGCAAAGGGACTCTCCTACACACGAGTGGAATCAAAACATCTGAATTAGTCACTGGACTCCGCTTTGAATTCAACCAAAGGTACAAAACGACGACTTGGTACAGTACAGTTCCACTATTTTGGAAGTTTTGCTCTGTTTTTGATAGCTTTGGTCTTCAGTATAATAACACAGCGGGACTTTGTGCTGGAATCAATTGGGACACTAAAAGCCTCGGTGTCCAAGCAAGCAGCTTTGCAGCGAACTCTTGTATTTGACTGTGTGATTTTGAAATATGTCCACAATAATGGAACAGCCTTTTTATGACGACTCGTTTCTCTCTGCTTATGGCCATCCAGGCGCAGCCCTGCCAGACTACAAGCTGCTAAAGCAGAATATGAACTTGAACTTCTCCGATTCATATCGGAACTCAAACTTCAAGTCGCAGCACCTGCGCAACGACGGTGATTTCTATTCGGCCGGGTCAGCGGACGTGGGCTCGCTGAAGCTCGCCTCTCCGGAGCTGGAGCGCCTGATCATCCAAAACAGCAACGGGGTGATCACCACCACACCAACACCTGCCCAGTTCCTCTACAACCGCAGCATCACAGAGGAGCAGGAAGGCTTCGCTGAAGGTTTTGTTAAAGCCTTGGACGACCTGCACAAAATGAACCACATGGCTCCTCCAAACGTTTCAATCAGCGGCGTCTCCTGTGGCGTCCCCGGCGGCGTGGTGTGCTCGGCTCCAGCCCCGGTGTTCGGCTCATCCATGCAGCAGGAAGGGCTCGAGTACACCACCCTGAGCAGCTGCACCACGAACCCCAGTCTGTCATCTGGAGGCAGCTATCCCTCCACCACCATCAGCTACCTGCCGCCGCACCACCAGTACCACCACCACCACCAGCATCCCCAGGCCATGGCGCACGCATCGCACCATTTCCAGCACTCTCTGGCCGGCACGGGCATCCACTCGCAGCGGTACAGCGGCTTGAAAGAAGAGCCTCAGACGGTGCCTGACATGCTGAGCAGCGATTGCTCTCCACCAATGTCTCCCATCGATATGGAGAACCAGGACCGCATGAAAACGGAGCGCAAGCGGCTGAGGAACCGGCTGGCAGCGTCAAAGTGTCGGAGGCGCAAACTGGAGCGCATCTCCCGCCTGGAGGACAAGGTGAAGGTGCTGAAAACTGACAACGCCGGACTGTCAAGCACGGCGTCAGTACTGAGGGACCAGGTGGCCCAACTCAAACAGAAAGTCATGACACATGTGAGCAGTGGCTGCCAGCTCATGTTGGCGCCCAAAGTGAAGTCCTATTGAAGACACAATGCACTTTTAACAACAAAAAACACTGGACACAAACTGCACTGACAATGGACAATGTCAACCTTTTCTGTACGAAAGAACTGGACCATGATGGTTTATATGGCTGATAAAGAAGCAGCACAAATCTAAAGACTAAAACACTTGGGGGCATTTTTGAATACTTTTTTTTATTTTAAAGATGTCGTCTTGGCTTTGCCTGTTTACATTTTACTTTAATTGCGATCTGTGATACATTCTTATGTAACTTATTTGTGTTCCTCAGGTTGAGCCTGTGTTTTTTTTTTTTTTTACTTGTACAGTATATATTTAAGTAAATGAAATTATGAAACTAAGAAGTATGTGGTGTTGTTTCTTATTGGGGTTATTTAAAACAGTAATCTCTTGAAGAGTTAATTCTCGTTAAGATGACCTCACTGTTATCAATGGTCTTTTTCTGGGCAGCAGTTGAGTTCAGAGCAGCAGCAGCAGCAGTTGCTTGACGTTGGAAACGTCCCTGCGTAGGATTGTTTGCCCATTGACGTACATACATCAGTCCATATATGGTCAATTTTACTGACAAACGTCACAGACCGAGAAGGTTTCCGGGAACTCCCTCCTACACTGCCCGTCAGTAAAGCTGCGCTCTCCCCTTCACACCGCAGTGTGTGCGTGTGAGTGTGTGGGTTTAAATGAAGGTTTATCAATGGGTGGTTTATTAAAGTTAAGGGAGTTTCCCCCATTCTGCTTTCAATTTCCCAAAACAAGCCCTGAGAACACTAGCTCAAGGAAAATGGTTGAAAAATAAGTTCCAGACAAACAGCAGAGTAGACTGCCTGGTGGTTAACAGCTAGGTTTAAATTAAAAATAATGTAAAAAAAAACAAACTTGGGTGAATATGTCAAGGAGTAGAGGTCAGAATTTAAATGAAGGATCCACATCTAGCCAAAAACTAACCAATGTTTAAAGTAAGATAAAAAAAAATAGGAATTTATCTAGTAGATACAGCTTACTGCCTTCACTCAAATCCCATATAACTCCTCCCTGAATTAGAAATAAATTGTATCATACTATGACAGATTAATTTTTTCCTCAAAAGTGACGCAGGCCCCAAATCCAATCTTTCCCAATGCACCACAGAGCCATTTGTCAATGCAGGGTGGCTTTTCTGAGTCAAACACAATAACTCCAACATTTACCAAGACTTCACAGCTTGTGACGTACTCAGATCCTCAGTCAGGCACCGAGCCCAGTACTGATCACAAGTTAATCACAAAAATGTCTGTTGGCATTTGTCTTCCAAGTTGTAAAGTCACCAAAGAAAAGATTCAGGTAGAAGTCTGGCACTACCCAGCGGTCACAATTGGAATTACATTCACAAAATGACAAAACACACAAGTCATAGTTTTCCCACTAGTTTTAATAAAGATGGTAGCAAATTATTAAACTCCAGCAAAGAAAAATATTAATATTTTTTTCTGAAAAAGGAACTATATTTTCAGTGCTTGAGACTATGAGGTCATCCCCACCTATTGTACACTGGACGTACAAAGATAAAGATTTGCAAACAAAAGATTTATCTAACAAGTTTTGAAATCTCGTTTTGTTGAATACATAAGTTTGGACGCCATGAAATACTGCTTCACAGGGACACCTCATCTGAAGGCAAGTGCTTTGATAGGAAGTCTGCGAGGAGACCGTCCCGTTTACTGCTTGGAGAAGTAGGTTTTGCTTTTCTCCACGTCAGGGATGATGGTGTCGCTACCGGGTGTCCAGCCAGCAGGGCACACTGCGGGGGGAGGGAGAAGGGACAACGTTTAGCACAAGGCGTAAGAAATGGACATTGAACTTTGTATAGGACAAAGAACATGTGTGATTACCCCAGAGGTTAGGCTAATAATGCAAGGCAAACTAAGTCCTGTCTGATTACAGTTTACCTATCTTAAAAGAAAATCTAAGTTGTTACATGCTAGCTGTGAGATGTGCCATACAAAGTGTTTCAATAAAGTATCTCTTACTCATGCATTGATACTGCATTTTATAGTACATATTAACTCGTTTTCATATTTATGCTATTCCTTCATTTAAAAAAAAAAAAACGTACTTTTAGATCCTATTTTCAGCATTATTATTTACAGAAATATAATTTCGGTTTCCCCTCGCATTTTCATTATTGGTTTATATTTAAGCCTATTGCAGATATTTGTAAAAAATATGTTCTTAGATTTATATACCTTTTATATTATTAACTTATAATAATGGGAGCAGCAGTATTGTAGCATAACTGTAACAAAGCCAATTTTCCCCCACAGTTGATATAATTGTTTACATTTAGTGAAAAACACATTTCTATTAGATTCAAAATAAAATAATACAAGAGAACAAAACTAAAATCTTAAAACAGCACATAACCAAATATATGTTGCTGAAAAACAGTTACTAATTACATTTTTATGAGCTGATGGTTAGCCTACAAGCCTATTCATAAAGTAAGGTACAATTCATTGTTTAAAAAAAAAGAGGAACAAACACGACTGCATATTTGTATGCAATATTAGAGTGAAAGAATAACATTAACTGATGCCATAACATCAAACAGGGGTATACACACTACACAGGGACTGCTCTCACCCTCTCCATGTTTGTCAGTGTGCTGGAAGGCCTGGACCAGGCGCAGAGTCTCGTCCACAGAGCGGCCCACGGGCAGGTCATTGATGGTGATCTGCCTCAGGATGCCCTTGTCGTCGATCACAAACAGACCCCTGAGAAGCGTAAGGGGAGGTTAAAGTATAGCACAGCAGATATTCCTGTTGTTTGGTAACTTGTGACCCGAGCGGCCCAAACTTAAGCGGAAATGCATTTTTTGTGGGGGCTAAAATAAATGTTGCTGCCGTGTTAGTTCTCCTGTCCGTTTCCTCCAAACTGGGGGCTAGCAACCGTCACCTAGTGTACACCGACTATGGATATACATTTCCAATAAGTCCTTATATGATCCATTATCCAGCAGAATTAGTATTATAATAGTGGTGCAGTGATGACAAATCTTGGTAGGCAGACCCGAAAGTTAGCCTCACAAGGGCTCCCTCCCGAAAAAGGTACTGGATTTTTCCGAATTGGATATAGGAATTTTGCAGAAAAAAACAAGATCTGTGGTAAACAAACATTTATAAAAACACATGTGCTGTGTTCAGCGGGATCATTGCCACATAACTTTTAAGTGTAAATCTGTAGAAGTAAAAATCTAATGTTAGGCTATAATCAAACTACATCTCATTTGCAAGGCTGCGCATTACCAATGCTAAGCTAAAGACAGCTAATGTTCAGCATGATGACGTTTGGTCGTCTTATCTAGTCGCTTGTTAGCAACTGCTGTTTTTATGACACATAGAAGCTTTGGACATTGACAGTGGGGTGATTATTAACATATTTTATGTAATATTGGGAAATGTGAAAATGCCTTCAGCTTTTGTTAACCAAAGTCCTAAATTCAGGCATCTAACCTATAACACTTTTAAAAAAAAAACAATAGTTGACTTCGAGATAAGGGAACCAGAAGTGGTAAAATGTCAACTCATTCCAGGCTTAAGGACTCACTCCTGCACCACTTTATTAGACTAAGCCCCCGCGCACAATGTCCCCTGGCCTTTTGTTTTAACGATTTTAAGCCTTTCTCCTGACCTGTATGCAATGCCATCGTCCTGCTTCAGCACACCATAGTCTTTGGAGATGGTCTTGTTGAGGTCTGCCACGAGGGGGATTTTCATGTTACCCAGACCTCCCTGCTTCCTTGGTGTGTTAATCCTGTAGGGAGAAAATATAAAGAACCCAAATATGGGACACAAACATTTCAAAAATTGAACTCCAAATTTAGACCCAGTGCAGAGACCGTTAACTCGGAACTTGTCAACACCGTGCAGAGAAGCCCAGTGACAGGAGATAAACTGGGGAGGGTGTTGCTACAGGACTGCCAAAAACAGCTATTAAAGACTTATAAGATTTAGCAAATTAGGGACCTCCTTTTCTTAGTCATGTAGTAATTTGACATTTTTTGTATTAAGTATATAACAGTCAACCTGCAAACAGCAGCTCTGCTTACTCCGTGTTGACTGCATGGATGATATTTCGTAACTGTTATTTTCACTGCATACAATCACGTGGATTACTGTTGAGCTTTAAAGCCACCATATACTTTCAGTTAGGACGAATTCTCACCAGGCCAAGTGACTGAAGTGAGAGTCTACGGAGCAGCCGATAACCTCGCAGCCGAGTTTGCGGAACTCCTCTGCCCTGTCGCTGAAGGCGATGATCTCAGTGGGACACACAAATGTGAAGTCCAGGGGGTAGAAGAAGAAGATCACATACTTCCCTGCAGAGCACGGGAGGAAAAGATGAGACACGTGTTAACACTGATCATCTCATATTAAGTTGACTTAAACATTTTTTACGATTAACAATACTTTAAACTAGGGTCAAGAAAGAGTGGACTCACATATACTGTATAAACAATAATCAGATAAAGCAACACGGTCAAAGTTAGGAGTAGTAGAAAGTAACTAAGTTCACTTACTCAAGTACTTTAATTTTATACTTCATAACCTTTTGGAAGCAAATATTGTACTTTTTACTAACTACATAGGTTCCTTTAAAGTATCATATTGTAATAAAAAATGTAGATCAACTAATGAATTATAATATTCTATGGAGGATAATGATAACAGGAAGTACGATTAGTAAGGCACTTTTTCACTAGCTGCATATTTAAACTGAACACATTAATTGATCACTAGATATAATTCAGTAAAATAATAAACAATAACGAAGATGTTCAGTGTTGAATTGTTTTATTTTTTAAATGTTGACATTTGGTAAATTAAGAATATTTTGATGCTTAAACTGTTGTACCGTAAATTATGTAAAAAAAAGTGCAGGACTTTTACTTGCATTTTCTACAGTACACTCTGGTAAGATTTAGTACTTTATAACCCTCAGAATTTGTAAAAAATGTGCAAATACCTGGTCATCTACTAGTGATGTGCTCAATGTCAAATAACAAAGTTACCTTTGTAGTCTGACAGCTGGATGTCCTTGAACTGTCCATCCACTACAGCTGTGGCTTTGAAGGCCGGGGCAGGCTTGCCAATATGAGCATTTCCAGCCGACATGGTGGTGGAAGATGACTGCGGGAGAAATGGCACTTATTACCAGAACATTCCTGATGTTCATGGGCCGTTGTAGATCAAGTTAAGCTGGGTGGAGCTCATGTGCAGGAGAACAAACATAACACTTAAACTAATGACTCCCTGAGCTTTAACCAGGCAGACATGTTTTGCAGTTGATAATTGGTGCACAAGATCATACGCTGGTTCAGTAAGAAAACCACGGTAAATCACATGCAAGTCATGCAACAGTTCAACCCGTGGGGAACAATAGCCCATTAGGAAGCTTACGTAACCATGACACGCACAAACCAATGGGAGAGTAGTTTTGGGATTCAAACGCTTTTAACAAGAGTTTTTTTTTAAAATAAACCTTGCAATTAAAGTGCAGGATTGACTGTATCTACACATTTCACACAGTACTGAGCCTGAACAGCCCCATGAGGTGTTTACTTTTTAAATGACTGTATGGTATCAGAAACAGGCCTAATTTGACTGTCCATGTCACAATACAACATCGGATAAAAAGCAAACTATCCTTTGTCGTCTTCAATGTATAGATACGTATCGCGAGTAGCACACATGCATGTTCAAAGTTCAACGCAGTAGGTCAAAGTTTTACAATTTAACGTCAATTGAGGTGTTAGCAACTAATGTGGAACAAAGCGATGAGGTTTTCACCAGTCTCTCCTGCAAGCTAGCCGCAGCACACGGACAAAGAAAGAGCCAGAAACAGGCCCAAATACTTAAGAAGGAGGGGAGCCAATGACCCGCATTGCACGGCTAGCTTAACGTTAGCTTCATGAAGTAAGCTGGTTACTTTGTTGTCTCTTTGTTCAATGACAGACAGTTGCTGCTCTTGTGCAGCTTTGCAGACAAAATGTGAACCTCTGACAGGAAAGACCAAGAGACACACATAATATATCTGACTCACCTGTCTGTACGTAAAGCAGAAGAAAAGTCGGAAGAGCTGACGTCTGGTGCTGGCAGGACGAGAGCACTCAAAGGAGGGACGGTGCAGTGCAAGAAATAGGCGGGGCCAGCTGTGGACTCCGGAAGTTAAAATAACTTATTTCAAAGTAAAGGTCGAGATCAGAGTGTGTCACTTAGTGGGCAAGGGAGAGAAATACATTTTATTAGACTGCAATTGGGTGCATTAACTTTAATTAATTAATTAAACTATATTAATATAAGAAAGATATAACTTTGTGTATTGAACTGCATACACTTAAAGACCCAGTGAAGTGTGCGCCGGTGCATGATCTGTTATGCTAATATGTATAGTAATGACCAAAATTGTCCATTGGAACCCATATCAAAGATGTTGGAATAGCAACGAATTTGACGAGTTTTGAATTTTCCGCTTGGAAATCCGCAGTCGACCTCCGCCTTCGTGGGCGTGGCTTGCGATCTACTGCGTGACGTCAGAAGATGGCCCAGCCGAAGTGTTTACATTTACCACCGTTCATTTTGTCTCTGTTTCAAAGTCGAATTTACCAACGTTTTTGAGCGACTATTTTATTGGAAAGTGTTTCGCAGTCGACTGGAAGTGATTGCCAATCGAGGAAACCTGACAATGGAGGCGACAGTGAAGAAAAAGGGAGGAAAAACACACGGGAAGCGATGCATTGCCGCTGGCTGTAGTAATGTCAAGTCTGCCGAAGTGGCGATGTTTCTGTTCCCAAAAGATGAAGGTGAGTGGCTGGTGTCATTGTTTCGTAGATTCGTAGATTGTTTATGAAAAATAAAGGCCACTGTGTTTGTGTTTACTAACAAGACTATCATGGCGGCGGCAGAGCTCAAGTCGAGTTTCTCCGCCTGGAGATATTCTCACTATTTCACTTTTGTCGAGCACAAAGAAAAGAACGTTTTAGTTAAATGTAAGTTGTGTCTTGGCGGGTCAAAGATCCTATCGACTGCCCAAAACAGCAATTAAAATCTGTTGAAACATCTGCAGAAACAACATGCTGGGACGAAGCTAGTAGCTAAGACCACAGACCCAGACTCATCCGACGCCACTCCACCTCCACCTAAGCAACAGCGGCTGGATTGGCACTTTGAAACATATCTTTGTGTTTGTGTTTGTATAGACCACATTGCTTAGCAGAGTTCAGTGATGCAAATGCATGTCAAGTTGATCAACAGGTTGTATTATTCTCCGATGCAATAACAGTACTGAAATGAAGGCTACAGTATAAGGGCATTAATGGGTGCCCTTTTTTAAGTAACTAAAAAGTTACTTTTCACAGTAACGCATTACTTTTTGGTGTAAGTAGTGAAGTAACTAGTAATTGTAACTAGTTACTGGTTTTCAGTAACTAGCACAACACTGCATGTGAACATGAATGTTGCATCATGCTATGAACAGATGAATGTATGATCAGGTGATGGCCAATCCTGTGTGTAGATCTACTCTAGATCTATGACAAAATATTGTCCTCAACTAAATTGACTTCCATGGCCATGTTAATGATGTCATAATTACCTATAGAATAGAGAGCTTATCTTTTGACTATTAATGGTTGGATTTATTTTATTTCTACAGATCTGTCAAAGGCATGGGCAAAGCAAGTAAAGACAACCAGGAAGGACTGGGAGCCTACCAAATGCAGTGTTCTGTGCAGTGAACACTTCACAAGGGACTCCTTTGATGAAAGTGCTCTACTACGAGCGCAGATGGGCATTGCGACAAAGAGGACCTTGATCCTGAAGAAGGGAGCAATTCCAACTGTTTTCCCCAGAGTTGGGACTTCAGCTGTGGGACAACTTTCAACATCAAGACCGGCGCGATCTGCATTTGCAATGAGAGGGAGAAAGCGGGTAAAGTTGTTAGGCCTAATTTGTTGATGTTAAATCAGGATTTAATTCCGGTGGCTAGTAGTCTCATGAATTATTATTGTTGAAATGGTATGAGCAAGGTGTAGGCCTATACTGTTTTGAATAATTTTGTAATCCATTTCATATTGTGTACATTTGCAGAAAGTTGAAGAACTCCCGGCAGAATCAGAAGTGGAGAGTAGCAGTTTTGCTTCCACAGAGGAATCAATGAAGATGGCCACTGACACAGACATGGCACCGGAACAGGTTTGTGATTGCCCCCAGGTTTTGTCACTCGATTTTATCATTTTAACTTGGAACTGTATATTGTTGAATTTCATGCAGAAGATCCAATAAAGTTAGACTATGTGCGCATGAAAATAATTTCTTGTTCTCGCCCCCTGATTATCTGATAGGTGGAATTATTCCCATAAGCTGCAGAAAAACAGGGCTGGTCACCCTGGCGTATGTTTTAATTCAATGACCAGAAAGATCCAATTCTAGTTTAATAATACTCTAGCACATGACATGTACATAAGCTAATTATTTCCCAGAGGCTGAGCCCAAGCAGAGATTTTAAACAAGGCAAAGGACCCTTCAGTCTTCACGCCCCCCCCCCCCCCTATTTTCCAATTGACAGTGACGGCAAAGTCACTGCTAACCTACTAACCATTCAGTGTTCTGTAGCCGGCCAATGTCTTCCCCATCGTCCATGTCGTCGCCATCATCCTCCCCACTTGACGTCCCTGACGGCTCAAATCTGTAGGGTTTAATGATGTCCTGCGCTTCCTCATCGTCACTTCCATCTTCTGTGCCACTTTCCTCATCTATCCTGTCCAAAAAGCTGTCAAAATCACTAATTTCTCTCGCACCAGTATCACTTTCCGAAGTCTCCGCCATGTTTACAATCACAACTGGGCCCATCTTGTGACGTCACAGCCGCTATCGTCTGCAGCAGCGGTAGGCTCAGACGGCCGTTCACGGGATGAAAAATTTGCGATGTTTATCTCGTTCCTCGCACTTCCTAAAAAATTATTTTAGCCATGAACAGGTACAATGATATGTAAGAAATTAAACTGCCATTTCATTTTGGCGCAAAAAAATGCACTTCACGGGCACTTTAAAAGCGGTAAAAGTAACTAAGTAGCCTATACCAGAGAGCAAATAAGTTCTTAGATCCTTACTAACACTCAAATGTACTGCCCCAATTGGCCATTCATATGCAACTAATATAATGGAGGTGTGTTGGTATGGATGTAAAACAGTGGTGTCAGCTGATAAATGTGTGTGTAATATACATTTAGTTTACACACTTTTCTCAACTCTCTTTCTCTTTCACTCTCTCTTTTTCTCTCCCTCTATCATTCACAAACTCATACACACACTCGTACAAAATATACCTCATTAAACCTTGTATGTGTGTGAGTGATTGTGTGTGAGTATGAGACAGGAGTAAGTGTGTTCTTGTGCAATTTTGTTTTTCATTTGTGCTGTTTCATTTGTCTTTGACCAGCTTGACCTTGATGTATTGTATTGAACTTCTTTGATAATGTCTCTTTAGCATATTAACATACACAGCCACACATGCACTCCTCTCTATCAAGTAAATAAAAACACCTAGCTGCAAAGCCAAAGCTATAAATGTGTATTTTTTTTTTATTTGAAAAAATATAGAGCCTTATTAGTTGCCACTTGCCAGTAATCATTTCAGTACAGTTCAATCTTTATTGTCTTCAAGCATGGCTTAGCTCTGAGGTCAAAACAGGCTTGTGATATTGTCACTCTCCTTACATTTCAGTACGATAATTAAACCCCCTGGCTTTCTTTTTAGATTGTCACAATTGGAGTAGGCTACATTTGGTAACCTGAAGCAACTTTTGAGCTTTTATTTTGAAAACATACAGCACCGGTAATGTGTGGAGGAGACCAATACTTCCGCTAAGCTTGTCAGTGTGTGGAAAAAACTGATGTAACGTTACTGAGGCAGTCTGATCAAGCGTTTTGGTAAATTTACTTTTATCTATAATTGAAAAAAACTGTAGTTTGGTTTCCAGTCTAGCGTGTAGGATGTGTTGCAAATCGTTGTTCCGCTAAAGTGACATTTATTTTTGAGATAGCATGCAGCTAATGTTAGCATGTTTCCAGAGCAAAACAATGGATGTTACAGCACCGTCCTAAGTTAGCTCTAACTACATGATGCTTAAGACACAATGCTATAGTTGGTCTATTAAGTGTCGGCCTGAGAGATGTTAAAAAATGCAATACGAAATAGGGACTTTTCTCTAACAGGGAATAACGTTACAAGTCGCAATACACAGCTTTACAAATATTTATGAACGGGCAACACAAAGTTATCGCGAGGTTTTAACCGTGTCACGTTAGTAAACAAAAAAACAGTAGATGTAGTTAGCATAATTGATAGGTTTCATTCTGTCTTAAAAAAACAGTATATATTAACATTCATTTAAACTGGTTTAACATATTAGATAATCTAATTTCACCTTTTTAACAATTGTAGCTTCATTTTGAGATGGTTGTCAACCTGTGACGTCATGATGTTGGTTGTCTACTGTTTTATCATCAGCTGTTACTCTTAAATCTAGTCCACATTTATAACAAGTGACAGCAGCACTGACAACCACTTACTAAATGGAAAAGAAGGAACCCAAAACTATAAAGCGATGCAAGGGGGGTCACTTTTGTATTGCCCCTGGATGCAACAATAATTTTTATAGAGTCAAAACCCAAGGAAAAATTGTCCACTTTCATGCTTTACCATTTAAGCGCGAAGAAGTTCTTCGTCGTTGGGTAGTTGCACTGAAGCGAGAGAGTACTCCAGTTCGTCCTGGAGCTAGGGTTTGTAGCGAGCACTTTGTAGATGAGGACTATGTGAAGGAGAAGGCCTTTCAGTTGGGTGTAAAGGTGGTTCGCCGGACCAATAAACTGAAGTCCGAGGCAGCTCCCTCTGTGTTTGGGGGTGCAGACCATCCAACCCAACCTGCTAGCAATGAAGTAGCTGCGAGCCGTCAGGAACAATCGCAACGATTCGCCCGCCTGGTTGAGCAGAGAGAGGTACTGCCAACAAGTTCAATAACCAGCTTTCTTGCCATGGCACGATAGGAACCTCTATTATCCATTATTACATTACATTACACCCGAATCTCAATTCACTTCACCCCCCCCTCTAGTAAAAAGTATTAACGCTCTCATCTGTTAATGTTGTAACATTTCAATTTCAATAGCTATTCTTTTCAGCCTATCAATATTCATCGCACATCTTCGCCATTAACTTAAAGGTCCAAAGTATAATTTCTGGCCACATGTTCCAAAGATATAGGGGGCAGCATTTTACCTCTACTGTTGGATCAATAAAATTCAAATTAACCGTCATCACTTGAAAAAGCGAACTAGAAGAAGCGAAGAATATGCAAAAAATGTCCAAACTGCTCAAACTCCGAAGCCAATCTTAATAATAACACTGCTTTTCGCGTATGGCATTGGCCATTAAGAAAGCATAGCCTGCTTTTTGTTTTGCTCAGTGTACTTTTTTTCATTGGATTGAATCTCAAGTTGTTGAGATTGTTCTCCATTTATGATTTTGTTTCGTCCCCCCTGTACCTTAAGGATTTCTGTTTGGTTTGCGTTGCCCGAAGTCAAGCTAACTGCTAACTTTAGGTCCGTCTCCTAGAGCTGCCGCCTTCTCTCCTTTTGACGAATTGGCGTCCTGGTCGTAGGAAGGACCCCGTACCTTCAACGTGACAGGCCCTCGGAGGAGATCTACTTCTCCGTCATTAATGTTGGAATAAGGACTGACTGGACGCAACTAGGGTTGCTTGATTTGGAAAAATAACTACATTTGACTGATGGCTATGGCGATATGATTCACAATATTGGAGGGGTTTATCATTTGCTCATCAATATTCTCATATCATTGAATAATATAAAACTATGACCATGGTGTGATTTTTGCATTGTTAAGTTGGAATACAGGGCAGGCCGGTGCTAGTTGCTTAGCCTTTCAGTGGATATCTCTGCGAAACAATACATTGATATGATGTCAACAATGTAACCTCTTTACATACTGTTGATCAACTTTTTTTTCTTTAAACCTAAATTCTGGGCATATCTTACGCGTAACCTTAAACTTCTCTTTACGGGAGAAGCAATTTGCAATTAACAAACTTTCTGAGAGGCCCTTTAAAAATGTGCTTGCCTTGAATACAGCGCACTAGACCAGATTAAACTATTAAACAGTTTGCCATCAAAAAGACAAGCTAGCATATAGGTCTCTGCATTGCACTGCACATTATTCATATGGACTAAACTGTTACCTATTAAATCCCGGCAGAGTGCTTAATCAGCACAAAGACAAATCAAACATGACATACTAAATGCAAAGGGTTTTCACAACCGCTTTTTTATTGTATTATTCTGAAATGCAGATCATTTAAATTGAATGTATATGTAAATGAAAGTGTATAAAGTGCAGTTAGATAATCCTCTTTAATTTATGTTCACAGCATCCACAGAGAGTCAACGTTCACATCCTTGAAGAGAGACCCATAACATTATCAGCAGCCATGGATTCACCAGGTAGGAGACGTTGTTATATATGAACTACCAATAACTACATCATTTGTCATGCTTCATTGTCACTGCAGGTGCTTGTACATATATTTCAGTGGTCATCATTATGATTAGATTTTGATTGTAATATCATTTACATTTTAATCTTGATCATTATATTTTTTTAAACAGAATTCATGTCCTAAAAACAAAATCAAACAATGCAAGTAAACATTGACAATTGTATTCAATTTCATAAAGGTTAATTAAAGGTTTTCAAGTCAAGGCAATATCTGAATTGGCTCATTACAACCCTATCCACAACCCTAATCCTAACAAACATCACACTTTTATTTTCTGGGTTACTGACTAAAGTGCTTCCATTTAATTTGTAATGACAAACTCCCATCTGAACTTCCCCACAGCGACCCATCTGTCAGTCATGTGTGAGGTCTGTGGAACTTACTTTGAGACTCGTAAAGGGCTCTCCAGCCACGCCCGCCTCCACCTACGGCAGCTCGGTGTGACGCTGTCTGAAAGCAGCGGCGCTCCCATCGAACTCCTCTACCAGCTCATGCAGGAGAGAGGAGGCTCTCTTCCGGATTTTAAAGCAGACTCCTCTGAAACCGGGGCGACCCCACCCCAAAAAACAACCAAGCAGGAGACCGGGACACCTTCCGCACCAGAGGACAGCAGTGACTCCTCCAAATCAGGGAGCAGAGTCATGACTCAAAAAATGGACCACAGAGCAGGGGAAGGCAGCAGCTCATCGTCAGGGCAACAAAACCCAACCAAGCCAATGTGGGCACCGCTGGCAACGGACGCTCCCATCAGCTTAGGTACGGCTGAGTTCTGAATTTATTTAAATTTTACATTTTCTTTAAGTGTTTTTATTATTGCTAAGAGATGTCATTTTTGACACATTTTCCTTTTGAATGATCAAATGTGATTTTTCTGTATGCAGTTCACATAGCACCTTGGAGAAATATATTAACTGTATACATAACCATGCAAATAGTTTTTGTGTGTACTACGTTATTGGAGGGTATCGACCTTTCCCAGTTCCTAATAAATCCAGTAATGACGTGTTTTGTTGTCCGATGGAAGTTAGCATTGCAAGGGCTCCCTCTGAGTGATTTCAGAATATTGCAAAAAATAAGACATTGACAAATGGGCTATTTTCTAACCTATTTTATGTCGTAAAAGTAAACGTGAAAATCTCTTTAGCTTGTATTGACCACAGATCTTATTTCAGTCGTCTAACCAAAAACACTTTCAAAAAACATTGGCGAGGCAACCAGAAACGTTTGAAGTCCCATGAAACAGTTGGGACAGGTGAATTTACAATTAAGAGAATCGGTCAAAACGATTGAGAAAAAGGTCAACATGTTTGTCTCGAGACTCGGCTCCTTTCCCTTATCATTTTTATTGTTGTTGCAGCTTCAAACACCAAAAATGAGGTCCACGTGTGCCAACTCTGTGGCTGCTGGTACGGGACACGCAAAAGCTTGTCGGGTCACGCTCGGACCCATCTGCGCCAGATTGGAATCCCTGAGAGCGACATCAAGGGAAGCCCAATTGATCTGCTTTACCAGATTATGGAGGAGGAGGACTTCAAGCCCATCAGCAGCGAGGGAAAACCGGGGGAGCTCACCTCAAACAGCCCCTCCACATCGACCTCCTCCAAACGGCCCTCGATTCAATCACCTCCATCCAGCAAACGGCTAAAACCGTCGGAGAACTTTACCTGTATTCTGTGTGGGGAGGAATTTGAGAATCGTAAAGGCCTGGGAATCCACGCACGCGCTCACCTGCGTCAGATGGGAGTGGTTGACCTGCAGGGGAAAAGCTCTGCGATTGACACCATCCAGGAGCTGGTCAGCAGCGGCATGCTAGAAGCCAAATTCCAAAGGAACAGTACAACCAGCTTGTCTGCAGCGTCCCTCCCCTCCACATCCCTCTCCCCAAGCCCTGCGAAGTTCCCTCGGACTCCTATGGCCCCAAAGGCTAAGAAAGGCTTTCGGCTAGCGGTGGACCCCCTTCATAGGAAGCCCAAGCCGGAGCCCGTGGAGGTTGAAGTGTCTGTTGAAGCGCAGAGATCCAGCACTAACAGCGAGTCTTTCACGCAGAAGACACCTGCTGCGCCAAAGACTCTTATCGCAGGTAAGGGCCACTGATCTCAATTAAATGTTGGCAACTTAACATGTTTTTACATTCCCAAATGTAGTTTTTGATTCATACTCTCAGGTAGGGCTGCAATCAACAATAAGTTTGATTTATCTGCTTATTTTTTACCTGATAAATGGTCTTTAAAATGTCCGAGAATTAAGTCAAAGTCAACTTTATTGTCAATCTTTCAGTTTGTGTGTACAGACAGAGAGATCGAAATACCGTATCCCACAATCTCGAATTCAAATTACAAATATATATACAAATATGTATATACCTATATACACACAATCAACAGACACATTTATACATAATGCACACAGTAAGACATAAATAGCAAAACATGTCCATCCCAGTACCTTAAAGTCCAAGGTGATGTCTTCAAATGTCTTGTTTTGTCTGTCCAAAAGCTAAATATACTCACTAATATATGACAAAAAACTGACAACATTAGAAAATATTCATATTCAAGAGGCTGAAAGCCTTATTTTTGCGTTAGAAATGTCTTTAAACAGTTGATACATTATAAACATAACTGGTGATAACTTTTATTTAACGTCAGTCTCCTCCACAGGTGTAGAATCTCCGCCCACAGTCCTCTGTGATTACTGTGGCCAGCTGTTTGAAACCCGCAAAGCTCTGTCCTGCCACGCCCGCGCCCATCTGCGCCAGCTCGGATTCTCCTGGTCCATCAAATCTTCTCCCATCGATCTCCTCAAAGAGATCATGATGCGTGGTGAAGAAGGAAAGAAAGTGACTGCCGCCTCCTCGGGCAAACCCTCATGGACCCCCCAGGGCTCCAGACGGTCCCTGGACAGCCTCCAGTCAGGGGAAGCAGCCCACACCTCCTCCTCACCTGTGGATTACTCCATGAGAGAGAAATCCTCGTCGGGCAGGAGCTGGGCCTCACTCAACGGTTAGACCTTAACTCTCTTTCATAGCACTTGTTAGGCTTAATATGTCACTGTAACAGCCATGTTGTTTTAATATGGTGAGCCTCACTGTTGTACTACATGCCTCTTAACTAAGATGAACAACGACACTGTGTGAATCCTAAACAAACTGTCCTAGGGCCATAAATATTCACATGAATACGATTGAATACGATAACACTTTATTTATTAAAGAGGCCCTATCCTGCTTTTGGGGGATTTTCCCTTTCCTGTAGTGTGTTATATCGTTTTTTGTAAATGGTCTGCAAAGACTAAAATCCCAAAGTTTCTCTCCCACACACTCGCGCTTCTGTTGGCTAGAGCTTTAACACATGCGTACGTTGACCAATCACAGTAGGGCCGGCCAGCTAAACAATCAGAGCAGACGGGGCTCTGGTTTCAGACAGAGGGTGAAAAGAGGTGCTGCAGCAGCACAGGCAGTATGAGAACAATAATGTAAACATGTCACAGTAGAGGCACAAAATACAAAAAAAAAAGATACTAGGCCCCATTTAAGACAATATATAGGTAAACAGAGTTTGAACATTACAATCACTGAGGACAATATGTCAAAGTCTTTTCAACAAACATTTGACCTGGGATTGACTCTGCTTTAATTTTAGGATTCGCTGGTGCACAAAAAAGTCTGTGTGCGCCGCCTATGAAGTAATTGTTGCACCAAATGTGTGTTGATCCGCAGCTGAAAATGGTCCTAACAAATACAATAGTTACTTTTGTTTGTTAACACTGAGGTGGCCAGATTCACATCTGAATTTGGAACTGATGTGTTCGAGTGCAACAGCCATGAAAGAGAATTTAGAGTATTGAGAGTCAGACCAAATTATGTGTATGTTTTCTTTCCATATAAGTAAAGTATAACATCACACCAGCCTTATCCTTTAAAACTCAGCATTTTAGCCTTAAGATAAGCCTCTTTGCCATGTATTCTTTTCATGACACAATGCAATGCTGCTGACTCTCAGAATTGTTGGCATTGCTCTGCTGTCCCTTTAACCACTTACTGCACACGCAGGAACATCCATGTACATTTCAAGGCAGGTTTGAACAAAAAGGTCTGGTTGGATGAGAGGACATCACTGTAGAGTTAGCAGGTTTAATACATATGATTAAACCAAAAATGTAAGTAATAATACGCCATAAGACTATTTCTCAAACTCACTGGACTGGTGATACATTTCGAATCTGTCATCAGTAGTTTAGATACTAGTTTTTATTTCAGAGTATCTTTTCTTTGTTTTAGACGCATCCTGTGAGCTTTGTGGCTTTCGCTTTGAGAACCGAAAGGCCCTGGCCAGTCACTCGCGGGCCCACCTCCGACAGCTGGGGATCATGGAGTGGAAGACGGACAGAGCGAGCTCGCCCATCGATCTCCTCAGTGAGTTGATCCGGAGGGAGCCGGCCAAGGTCGCAGCTCTAATCAGCCGCTATCGTTCGGGAGACTTTTTCATCAAGAAGGTAGGCTGTGCTCTAAAATATGAATGAATTAATTCCTTTTACAGGATACATTCGATGCATTCATTTATTCAATCTGATGCTCTACACTAAAATGAGTGCGTTGTTGTTCTAAGAATCAGAGAGCTGTTTCTAAATGAACTAACACATTCATTTAAATACATGAAACAGATGATTATGATGTGAGGTGAAAGCCTTTAATATGCCTCAGAAAATATGTTTTTTAACGAAGCTAAAGCTAGAGTTAGGAGTCACAGAAAATGTAAGCTAGTTAGCTAGTTATATTTTTTTAAGTTTTATTAAATAATATCCGGCTCTGGCGTTTGAAGAGAGTATTTAGGAAAGCAGCCAATGTTTTTAGCAATTTGAATTCTTATTTGCTTGATCTTCTTGTTACTCTTAGTCCCAGAAGGGTGCTGCTTCGCCCTCTCTGTCCACAGACTCTGACTCTGTGCCCGGCAGCAGCCTGAGGCCTTCAGGGGGCAGAGAGAATGCGGGATTATCCAGACACTCACACAGCCACACACGAACTCCTGCGGCCCATCGCAGCGACCCTGGCCAGCGCTTCCCAAGGGGTGAGAAATCAAAACAGCCGGATACAGAAATACTGTAATTGAATAAAGGAAACATCAACATTTGGCATGTTTCTCTAATACCTTCCTGTGTGGTTCCAGGGGTCCATCCACCAAGACGTGTTGTGCCTGCAGGAGGAGAAAATCGGGACACCAATTCCCAGCAGCCACCACGGTCAGGCAGCATCCCTGCTATGCTGCCAAAACCTCCACTAACACCACTGGTCAAACTGGTGGGGAAAGTCTACTCGCTCAAGTGCAGGTCAGTCGGAAAGAACAACATATAGATAATCACAGTCCTTATTATTTTGTATCTATCTTTTTTTGGTCAGCTTACATTTTTCAAATTTCCATATTCTGTACTAGAATAGAATCCCATTCTACCTTCCTTGGTTTTATTCAGTGAATAATAGGGGTTATAGAAATGGAAAATAGGGTTTATAAAATAAATCAAATCAAGCTGGAAACTAAACAGTTTATTAATATTTAAATTAGACTGGACCTACTGTGCATCATTTTCAGCAAATTGTATTGTTAAGTACTTAAGGACATATGTATTTTTTGAGCATGTATGGCAATATTAGGCAAAGAGGTGATGGGAAATGAGTTGAGATAGAGATCGGGGTGACATAAAGATTAAATGAGTAAGCCTGCTTGGAGTAGACAAACTCATGCCAAACAGGCCAATATTGCTCAAACCCACAGAGCTTTGTTCTTGTGGAGATCCCAAAATGTCCAAAGATACCAAATATCCCTATTTGTGTATTTTCCCAAAATATGAATTTTGGAGAAAGAATTATGTAATTATGCACAAGACATCTAGGATATTTCCATGAAAACAATAAATGGAGCTCAGTCTGTAGGGACTTGGCTCAGGAACCGTTGGGTTGCTGCTTCAAGTCCCAGAACGGTCTAAAGGCCGCTACACACCAACCTGAGACCAAAGAACGCGTACCGAAGGCGTCCCGACTTTTACGTCCGCTACGTCGCCTGCGTCGGCTGCGCCGCCCGCCTACGAACACACCGAAAAGACTTCAGTCGACGAGTGGCAATAACTGTCCTTACCAGCAGGCAGCGGTAGTGTGTATTCGTCATTCAAAAGAGGCAACAACCGGAAGACAGACTGCGTGATAACCGAGAGAAGAACAACAGACTGCGTGATGTAAACAAACAACAAATAGCGTGTCCGTTCCATTTTCACTCTACAACGAGAAGCTCATGGGGCTTTCCTGAACCTGTGTCGAGAGCTGGAGTTAAATGAAATCTCAGCCTTAATAGTTTGTTTGGGTCCCTCACTTCCGCTTCGCTTCTCATGCACTGATTCGCTAAGCTGAACAGCCAATCAGAGTGATTTCTTTGGCCGACTGTCTACCGATTCAACATGTTGAATCGGCCGCGGGAGGTGTGAAAATGTGCCGTAAAGAGACGACGGTGCGGGACACACCAACCTGAGTAGGGCGCCGCGAATGCCCGACTGCCTCTGATGTCCTCTGACTCCCAAAATCGGGTTGGTGTGTCAGGGGCTTAAGGCCCCGTTTACATGGATACGGTTCGGGTTGTATCTGCTACTTTTCTCTTTCGTATAGCCCGTTAATTCACACAAGGCCGTAACGGAACCGCGGAAACGGACCCCTCAAACGATAACGGGTCCCAAGGTGGGTAGATCTGCGGACGGAACGCTCTGGGGGGCCAAACGGCTCCGTGTGTACGTCCTATACGATCATTTTCCTGATAACGATGAAGCCATAGCCCCGCCTCTCCCCACCTCTGCTGTTCACTGCTGCTCACTGCTGTAGCATGGTCAGTAGCTACTGTCAGTAGCTACTGCTACTGCTACTGACCATGCTACAGATGTTAGTGCAAAATCTACTACTCCTCTACCACAACCATCAGCAACAAGTGGACATGGAAAACTACATGAACTACATGTTGCTAAATCCACCGCGGAGAATAAACAGAAGGGCAATCAGGCAACCATGCTCGGGGGTCTTCTTTGCTGCTTTTGGTGTATTTTGTGGCGGAAGTACAGCGCCACTTACAGGACCGGCATATGTACTACAGCGTCTCCAGCGGGTCGAGCGGTTTCGTGTTAACGGACACGTTTACTGAGCCGATTGCGTGTGAACGGAATACTTTTTTGATATCGAATTCGGTTCATTTTCGTTTGCGTTCCCGTGTAAATGGGGCCTAACTAAGTATAGAGAGTAGACCGGTACTTAGCGATGTCCCATTTGCTTCCTATGCACCAGCCCCCCCACTCACCTGTTGCTGTATAATAGCCACCCACTGCTCATAATAATGGTATACATTAAATGCAGCGATTACATTTCACTATGTCTGTGGTGCTGTCTACGTTTACGTGTGTGTAACGTTTAAGAGGAATTCATTCAAATCCTTAATTTCCATTCCAAGTTTGAATATTTCATTCACTTTAATAGTATGAAACTGTTAAAGTGGAATAAGATTATTTAAACAAACATTAAAGTAACTGAAGTGGAAACCCAATAAAAAAACTGTTTGGGCTTCTTTTTGCAATGATATTGACAAGGAATATACTGTTTTTATGTTGCTTGGCCTAAGCTGCACTTCATTAAATGCAATTAAGCTCATATCCCCCTCTCTGTGCTGCTGTTCAGGTTCTGTGAAGAAGTGTTTCATGGCCCTCTGTCGGTCCAGGAGCGCTGGATCACACACCTGCAGAAACACATCCTGTCCCTGGGCTACAAAGGCAAAGCGTCTCCACCTGCTGCAGCTGTGGCAGCTCCAGCTCTCGTCCATCCAGTCGCTGTGTAGTCCCAAAGTCTTTATGAAATTCACATTAAACTAGGTGAACATTTTTAAACGTCACGGCAGAGTCAGGAAGTCTTTATGTCTACTTGAGGCAATACATTGTCAGTTAAAAAAGTGCAAAATAGATGTTCCTTTTTTTGTCCTAGAGAGGGCAGGCATGAGCCTTATGAGGATAGCAGCAGAACATAATCAACTCAGGTGAAATCCACTGGATCACATTATGGTATGTTTTTTAGACAAAATATCCAAGGCCGGTGAATCCCTATTGATGTGCGGTGCTTTCTTCCTCCTGCTGATAATTCATACCATTGGTAAAGATATTGTTAATGTGTTTGAATGTGATTCAATAATTGTCATTACCCACACTGAGAGAGTAATCCTGATTTCACTGTGATAAATATTATCTCCTTAGTGTGCTTTTCAATTGAGTCTTGTTTTACACATTTATTTTTTTACAATAAAATCCGGAAGACTTGTTTTTTCGCAAATGGATATTTTATGAACAACCAAACACTGAAAGTGAGGCCCAAAAATGTAACTTGTGAAAAGAAAATATAGAAGGTTATTAGAAATGTAATGTACTGAAAGCCTCAAATGTCTTGACCATAGAGACCCAGTGTTTCTATTATTTCCTTCAGACGTAAATGCAAATAATGAACTGCGTTCTTGTCTTTTTAAGTTTGTTTTCTAACACTTTGTTATTAAACAGTGGGTTTCTATTTAACCATAAAGTGTATGGGTTTTTCTTGTTTTTCACAAATGCAAGTCAAATACAAATCAATCAACAATGTACAGTGACAAACATCCTGTTCTCTACCAGCTGCCACAGTCATGCTCAATAACGCCAATACAGTCTGTTCACATGAGCCACCAGAGGTACACAGCTTACACAGTCTCAAGGACCATGCCACAACAACATGTTGGTTAAAGGTTTATTTACAGGAGATATTGAGTGTAAGGAGAGGGGGGATGTCGTCTGTCCAGGCAGAGGGAGACTCAGGGTGGGGGGGGCGTTACATCTCAGGCGGGTTTCTGCCCCATCTGAATACAAGCCTCCAGACGGAGAATGAGACACAAGTTTTCACCAGATAAAAGAGAGATAAGGGGAGACCGGAAGCAGAGATTAATGGTTATAAGGATGTATAGGAAGGGAGACATGAAGGGATGTAGGGATGGATGGGTGTAGGAAGGGATGAATGTGTAGGTAGCGATGAAGGTTGAAGGGATTTAGGTATGGACTAATGGATGAAGGGATGAATGGACCAAGAGATGCAGGGAGGGTTGAAGGGATCAAGGGATGTAGGTAGGGATGAAGGGATGTGTGGAGGGTTGAAGGGATGTAGGGAGGGATCAGGTTCAGGTTCTTTATTTGTACCCGTAGGTAGATTTTGTTTGCAGAGAAAAAGACAAGGGATCCATCCTGACACACTCTAAAAACAAACACAAACAACAGACACATCTCTTAAAAGGACTAGTAAAAAGTACAAGTAGACCCTGCTCCGTCAAATCTCAAAATATTTCAAAGACATTTAAGAAGAAAAACACTAGTACAAACATGGACATTCAAAATTCATAATTAAATAAATAAATAAATAGGCATCTGTGTGAAACTCCTATGATGTGTTAATTTGTGCAATAGCTGCTGGGATAAAACTGTTTTTATACCGCTTCGTTCTGCTCTTTGGGACAATTAACCTCCGGCCCAAAGGAAGAAGCTTAAATTCTGAGTGCAGAGGGTGGGAGTCATCGTCTAATATCGAGCTGGATAACCGCTGTAACTGCCTGAGGTACAGGGTCTCCAGGTTTAGCTGTGGCTCACCAATCAGTCTGCTGGACCACTTTATGATCTGACTCAGAGAGGTTCTGCTCTTTAAAGTCAGGTTACCAAACCATGACCTTAATGAAAAACACAGAATTGACTCGATAAAACATGATCATCATGGTTTTGTCAATGTTAAAATAGGATAGTTTCCTAAGACAGTACAAATGCTGGTGCCCCCTTTTGCACACAGGTTCACAGTTTGGATCAGAGCTCAATTTTGAGTCAATAACTGTCCCGAGATATTTGTATGATTGCACAAATTCTACTTTCTGATTCTGGATTGTTAAGACTTCATGTCTTCTAAAAATCAATGATCATGTCCTTGGTTTTGCTTATGTTCAGTTGTAGATAGGACTCCTCACACCACCTGACAAAGTCGTCAATGACAGGGCCGTGGCTGGTCTCATTGTCCTGGAGCGTACTAACAATTACAGAGTCATCTGCATACTTTAAAATAGTCCTATTTTGACACATATTAGTGTAAAGTATAAATAATAGGGGCGAAAGGACACATCCTTGTGGGGAGCCAGTGGAGGAGCTGACTTGATCAGATAAGGTCCCATTCACCCTCACTCTTTGTGTCGTATTGGTTAAAAAGTCAAGAATCCAGCCCATAAGATTATTGCTTATTTCAAATTGTTCTAAAAGTCTGCCAATTAAAATATGAGGTTGAATTGTGTTAAAAGCAGAGGAGAAATCAACAAATAAAAGTCTAGCATGAGATCCATTTCCCTCCAAGTGTTTAAAAAGTAAGTTAAGTAAGGTGGCCATGGCATCCTCTACTCCTCTGTGTGGCCTGTAAGCAAACTGCATGGGATCGAGTGCATGCTCAGTCTTCCTTAAGATTTCTGCTCTGACTAGTTTTTCCAATGTCTTCATTAGAATTGATGTAAGTTTTGGGGCCTCTGGATTTGGGAACAGGGACTACCACAGCATCCTTCCAAACCTTTGGCACATGCTGTGTCTGTAAAGACATATTAAGGGAATGTAGGGAGGGATGAATGGATGAAGGGATGTAGGGATGAATGGACCAAGAGATGTAGGGAGGGTTGAAGGGATGTAGGGAGGGATGAATGGATCAAGGGATGTATGGAGGGTTGAAGGGATGTAGGGAGGGATGAAGGGATGTAGGGAGTTATGTAGGGAGGGATGAAGGGATGTAGGGAGGGATGTAGGGAGGGATGAAGGGATGTATGGAGGCATGAAGGGATGTATGGAGGGTTGAATGGGTGTAGGTAGGGACTAATGGATGAAGGGATGTAGGCATGAATGGATCAAGAGATGTAGGGAGGGATAAATAGATTTAGGGATGTAGGGAGGGATGAAGGGATGTATGGAGGGTTGAAGGGATGTAGGGAGGGATAAAGGGATGTGGATAAGGATGGGGTAGGAAGGGGAATGGATGAAATAGAAGGGAAATATGGAGGGTGGGTCGTGGTAAAAACAAGGTTGGATGTGTTGACCGGTATTAGTAGCAGGTGATTAGAGGTGTGGTGGAGGCCCTGCTCTCTAAACAAAGTTTAACTTCATCAAAACATTTCCCATTTGATTAAAATAGCTTGTTTAGTTGTAAAACTGTCTGTGTCAGTTTCATGTTACAAAACGAGGGGTTACGTGTGGTAACCTTTGTTATACAGGTTTTTTGTTAGCACAGGCGGAGCCCTCTACTGGACTCTATGGGAACTACCTTATCATGCAAGCATTCTCCTACTGAGACTTCTATAGACGTAGCCGGCCCCGGGGCGGGCCTACCTGAATGCGCGCACATCTCACCGTATAAAAGGAGTCCTCGCCTCCTGACTGTCATCCTACACCTCTCTTCAGCGAGCGATATAGGACAGACAGTGCCCCGAGTAGAGGGCTCCGCCTGTGCTTATATAACAAGGGTTACCATACGTAACCCCTCGTTATATCTCACAGGCTCACAGAGCCCCGATGTATACACGCGCTGTCGTCCAACAACACTGTTCCATCCCACTGCCCCTGACTGGTTTTCTGGTTAGCAGCCGCTGTACCTCACTCACCTCTACCTCGGTTGTAACCGTGGAGAAGTCTGGGCTGCGGCTGACATAGCACACTCTGACGCGCTTACCTCGCGAAAAGTGTGCTCAGAAAACAGTGCTGAGGGCTCCCCCCCTCCGCCCATAGGCAGACGAAGAGAGCCCCCAGCCCCGTATGGGCTCACTGTGCACCACCTCTCCCAAGTCCCCAAGGAGCACGGGGAGAGCGCAAGTGCCCCATGTCCCCCACACTCAAACACTGACCCCGTGCAGAGTGTGCGTGGACTATAGTGTGGAGGCAGGCGAGGAGAGCCCGTAAGGGCCCAGTGCGCACCACGTCCCCCGGGACCCTCCAGGGGGTCCGGAAAAAACGTCAGCGCATTACGCCTGGGAGGGGGTCAGATGCCCACTGACCCACAGCCCCCCCCCCCTCCTCACCAGTCCTGTGTTGCCCCAGCAAGCACAGACGAGGAGAAAGAGCCAGACATGTCCAAGAGATAAAACTTTATGAAGGGGCCTGGCGTTGACCAAGACGCCGCCGTGCATATATCCTCCACACTCACACCGTTGAATAAGGCTGTTGACAAAGCCACAGCCCGTGTAGAGTGTGCACAGACCCCCGCGGGGCAGGCTCTCCCCGCCTGTCCGTAGGCATGTGCAATGCACTCGCAGAGCCAGCCTGCCAGGCGTTTCTTGGACAGAGCTTTCCCGGTCACCCCGCCCCCGAAGCACACAAACAGCTGTTCAGTGCGTCTAAGGGCAGCCGTGCGCTCCACATAACATGCTAGCGCACGCACAGAGGAGGTGCAGTTTAGCTTCCCTGGCCCCACTATGGGGTGGAAGACTAAAGCCCCCTAACTGAATAGCCCTCAACCTGAACGCACTCCTTAGGCTCTTGGGCACAAAGGAGGGGTTCGGTCTGAGTGTCGCCCCGCTCTGGTCACCCCGGATCAACAAGCAACTCGGGTGCACCGACAGAGCGGTTAACTCGGACACTCTCTTGACTGACGTTAAGGCAAGTAGCAATGCTGTCTTCCACAACAGTGCTTTCAGGGAGGAGAGCTCCAGAGGCTCAAATGGTTCTGTGACCAAAGCCTCGAGCCCCAACGGCAGGTCCCACTGCGGGGCGGAGGCGTGCACTACTGGGCGCAGCCTCCTGACCCCCTGTAAAAACCGCGACATCAGTGGTTGAGAAAAGGCTGACCTGCCGTCAAATCCCTCATAGCAGGACGAGATGGCTGCTGCATACACTTTTACCGTAGAATGAGCAAGCCCTCTGTCCACCAGTAACTGTAAGTAGGATAAAATAGAGCCTAACTCACAAGATAGGGGCTCTATTCTCCGCTCCTCACACCATCGCTGGAATCCCAGAAACTTTGGCCTGTAACAGGCTGTGGTGGATCCCGCTCTAGCTGCCTGGATAGACTGAATAACACTGTCAGACAATCCACCCTGTCTCAGCCTGTCCCTCTCAGGAGCCAAGCCTGTAGAGGTTGGCCCAGAGTGGGTAACGCCCCGATTGCACCTGCCTCTTGAGACATCGCCCCCCAGAACTAGGGAAGCGCCCAGGGCTGGCCCACCTTCATCTGCGTCATCTCTGAGTACCACGGCGCCCCGACGCGATCCGGAGCCACTAGGATGACTGACAGACGCTCTCGCCGAAGAGGAAGAATGAGACGCAACGGTGGAAAGGCGTAGAGCAGCTTTCTTGGCCATGGCTCGTGTGCAAAGGTGTCCACCCCCAAGGGCGGGTCGTCGCTCAGAGCCATGGAGAACCACAGGGCACAGTGGCTGTTGCGCCGACTGGCGAACAGGTCCACCCTTGATCTCCCGAACTGGGCCCAGACCTGCTTCACCACCTCCGGGTGAAGCGCCCACTCGCCTGGCAGGGGGCCGCCCCTCAACATGAGGTTGGCCCCCCTGTTCTCCAGTCCCGGGATGTGGAGGGCTCTCAGAGATAACACCACCTCTGAAGCCCACAACCACAGTTTCTCCGCTGTGGTCAACAAGGCGGCGGAGCGGACTCTGCCCTGCCTGTTGATGTATGCCACTGTGGTGCTGTTGTCGCTCCTGACCAGTACTTGTCTCCCTGAATTAGGGGCTTGAAATGCTGGAGGACCAACACTACTGCCCGTAGCTCTAGGAGGTTGCTGTGCCGTGTTTCTGTTAGAGACCAACGCCCACCTATAGCCCTCTTCAGGCAGGTCCCTCCCCATCCTGTTCTGGACGCGTCCGTGAACACTGTGATGTAGGAGGTCACCCGTCCCAGTGGAGACCCCCTCCGGAGGTGATCCGGGGACCCCCAGAACCGGAGGTTGCCCTCCACTGAGGGGGGGATGGTCACCAGACGTCGTTTGTGCCTCTTGGGATCTAAACGCAGGCTGGAGAACCACCTCTGCAGGCGGCGCATATGCAGCCACCCACAGTGGCCAGGGACCTCACACGTCCAGCCGCCTCAGAATTCCCGCCCATGTTGCCACCGGAGCCTTCGTTTTCAGTGGCTGTTGCCACGTCGCCTCCACACAATGCCAGATGTCTGACAGGGGGGGGTGAAACGAAGGTTGGCTGCGCCGGACGGGCCGGGCCGTAGAAGCCCTGACGGAGGCGGCTCACCGGCCTCGGTGGCAGCGGTGGGGGGAGCGGCAAGCCTGCACGCTCCGCCGCCATAGTCATCACCGCCGGGAAGTCCCGCCGCACAGACCTGTGCTGTGGACCCTCCTGGAGGCCGGCCCCGGAAACATCAGACGCCGAGGTGTCATCGTCGTCTTCCTATTCGACGAACGGGGCCACCCGGCCCGCTGGCATGGCGAACACGAAGGGCACATCGACATCCTGCTCCTCCATCTCCACCACTTCGAGGTCCTGGTCCTCCGCCTCTTCCAGCGCGACATACCGCTCCTGGAAGTGCTCCAGACGTCGGCGGTGGCTGAGCCGCGGAATCAGGCAGCAGGCATTGCAGGTCGGAAACTGGCCCCGGCAGGCCGCCGCGTGGTCAGACCCCAGGCACTCGAAGCATCGGTGGTGGAGGTCGGCACCTGCAATCAAGCCTGGGCACGAAGGGCAGGGCCGTTGCTCCAAAAGTGGTGAGTCCATGATTCAACTTCTCCAAACTTTTCAAACTCTCGTCTCTCGTCTTAGTTGTTCCGTGCTCGCTGAAGAGAAAAGGATGACAGTCAGGAGGCGAGGACTCCTTTTATACGGTGAGATGCCGCGCATTCAGGTAGGCCCGCCCCGGGGCCGGCTACGTCTATAGAAGTCTCAGTAGGAGAATGCTTGCATGATAAGGTAGTACCCATAGAGTCCAGTAGAGGGCGGAGCCTGTGAGAGATATAACGGACCACTCATGTAATCATGAGTCATGAGACATCATCGACTCATCTTCGTTGTTGTGTCTCAGGATGGCTTATTATTTCAAGCCCACTGCGGTGTAATTCCCTCTGATGGAAGAACGTGGGAACACCACTGTGTTGAATAAGTGCAAAAGAGTTTGTATTGGCCGTATTTCTTCACGGGCTTTGTAGCAGATTGCTTCTGATGGCGCCCATAGTTCTTAGAAAAGGTTCCTCTGTTTACACATTCCTTAAACATTGAGGCGTAATTTTCCTTCCCTGCTTTGTTGTATTAAAACAGGATCTCCTTTTTGTTTAGAAATGCCATGCTCCTAGTCATAGATAACATTTCGGTTTCACACAGACGCTTAATTCGGAAAATGGGGAAAGCGGTAAGAGAAAAAAAAGGAACCATTCTGCATAAAAATGTTGAGCGATTATTGTTCATGTCAACCACAACCCCCCGAACACAAATATGTTTCCGTGCTCCTAGGTCCATAAAAGTATTGTTAATAAGTGTGTCTTGCTCCAATCGGTGACTCTAAAAGTCAAGATTTGACTTCATGGCAAAATATCTCTGAGCTGCTCTCCCTTGTGTCCATAATGGTAGTGTGGCTTTGAATGTAAAGTGCTCAATTTTTAAGGACTACAGTCATCGTTGTGCTGACAAGGGGTCATTAATCCGAGTACCCATATGGATTCTGCGCTCCGTCTTTTATTGCTCTTTAGATGGAGCCTGAATCCCTCAGTGAGATGAAGAGGAAATTTCGAAATTGGTTAACTCTTCACACAACAATAAAAAGCAAACTGCCTCCTGTGTCGGGCAGAGTCTCTCAAAACATCATATAGTTTAACATCCTTAAAAACTGTGAAGAACATTGTAAAACATTATTACATTTTCGTATGACTATGCTTGTAACAACACTTCAGAAATCCTATATATCTCCATCTCCCCCAACTTCTTGTTGTTGTTCAGACAAGAAATTATGTTTTATTCTAAAGAAGGACATCTTTGTGCTTTTGCAATGTAAATAAATGCTAACAAGAAAATAAATATCAAAAACAGGTATTATGTAAGACAACAGAACAAGTAACCTTAGAAAAGAAGAAACCAAGATAATACGTTTAAAAAATATCATTTTTTAGAGTTATAAATACAGGAGATTCAGCGAAATGTCCACCTAGTGAAAGCATTCTTCAAACTTGGTGCCAAAAAGATGACCTGGAAGTTTAACTATGTTTTCACTCGAGACTTGTTCCCCTTGGTGTTGTAAGACTCGTGAAGTGTTTATGCTATCCTGCTAGAAAAATCCCCATTTAAAAAAAATAAATCAGTTATCTGATTAGTTCCTTTGCGTGGAACTGTAAGGGAATACAGTTACCTTTCTTTGTATACTGATTTCTTAATCCTGTTACATGTTATCTTTTACTCCCCAGGCCAGCACACAGACTCAGAGGATTATCTATAGAAGCTCTCCATTTAGCCTATAACACTATTTATCTTCTGTGCTGTCATCCCCATAGACAGTATATGGTCACCACCCTCTGTCTCTGCTATATTTTACGTCACAGGGACAACCTCTGGAGTCTCGTTTGTTGTAATTTACTGTTGAAGTGAAGTGGGCAGTGTTTTAGCCGGCCTTCAGTCACTGATGGATCAATCTGATGTCTGCTCCTCTGCTGGCACGCAAGCCTCCAGGAATTTAGTGGGCGAGTGATCCCACCTGTCTGAGCAGGCTGTTGCTCACAGCTTTCAACACCTGATTGTCTAATCACACACACAAGGGACTCATGGCATCTATTCCAAAGCCCTCATTGAAGTGAGAGCCCACATTAGGAGCACATCTGTCTTCCAGGCCTGTGGGATTAGGGAGATCTTGTGTAATAACTCTGGGTCTCTGACTGTGGTCCATGGGTTTTATATCTGGAAGCACAATAATTAAATTCTTGTAGCACAATCCTTATTAGCCTACTCTTGACAAATCTGGACGGTTGAATGTGGAGCAGTCACCTGGAAACGGTATAACTCTAAAAATGCTATTAAGTTTTCCGTTAATTATGGTTGAATTAAAGTGACATTTATGGGTTTTAAGAAGCTATTAAAGAAATGGATGTGTTGTTAATTTATATGGTGTTTTAAAATGGTTTCCCACATGGTTTTAATGGTTTTTAGCAGAAGAACCTCGTAAATGGAATATTACGTCTTTAAATGTCTGACTATAAAGGGTTTTTGAGGTGGTGGGAAAGTGTGGAATAGCACAACCTGTCTAAGACAGGTGTGTTAATAACACTCTTAAATGCTGCATTGCATTAATTGCCCTAGCAGAGCCCTCGTTAATGGTATTGTTAACAGCTGTGACATTCTAGTCTAGTTAAAAAAAGTCTTTAGAGCAATAAAGTAATGGCCAAAAGGAGGAAATAACAGGGGAGGTTTAGTAACCAATATGTTACATCACTGGTTTGATGTATGTTGTATGTTATTACTGTACAAATTGAAACAAAAGCTCTGTGTAAATGTCATAAGACTGTCTTAAATCGAGAATTTGCTACAGGCATATGTTGGAATATCAAAACAGAATTCTGTTTACATGGCAATCGAATTTCAGAAAATTGCTCAATACTCTTGAAATGTTATCGTATTCATTGATATGGAAGATACAATTTCCAAATTTGAATCCCCAATCCTTACCTACGTTTTTCATGTATCTCTAGTGCAAGGCACAATATGTGGACATTTCTTTTTATTTCCTGTGAAAAAAGCAAACAAATGTTTCATAACTTATCTTGAACCTGGATGCGATTTCATACATTTATCAAATTAAATTAGATTTTCGGTGACTATTACCCACGATCATATGAAAACATACTCGACAGTTCGCTATTCCATAAAGCTGAGCAATATTTGATATATCATACCTCATAGCTTATCAATGATACTAACACTGAGTTATGGTATATGGCAAAATGCATAGTACAGATGCGGATCACAATACCATTTAAATCTTTGTTTAATCCTGAACTTTAATCACTGCTCGCTTAAACTAGATTATCTCTTCGGACATAATTACATAAAGCAATATGTGGAAAACCCTGATAACTTTAAACAATTTCAAGCTAAAATATTTGGCAAAAAAATCCTCCTTATATCCAGCCATCAATCATATTCAGTTCTTTCCTTGAAAAGAGGTAAAGGTTGAATTGTATAATTTTTGATTTGTTGTACATATGGGTAAAGAGGGAACAACGCTTTCTCTCCCTTCATCCAGTTTGTCTATGACTCAGTGTCTGGAATTAAATCCTTCCAGCATCTCCGGAATGATTTATAGTAGGTTTTAGGGGCTTGGCAAAAGATGGATTTTTATCACACAACTTGTGGCTTCACAATATTCCCCTAAGGAGGACAGATTCCCCACACAGTGCATCTGTACTTTTCCCTTTCTGTTTTCTAGTTTTTTTGGGTTTATTGTCCCGCAAAGAGGATGTTGGTAGAGCAGTAGGCTACTGCACTAGTTCAAGGATAGTAGAAGATGTTCTCCTCGAGCAATAGACGCATGCAAACAAAGTGTATGAAGTTTTAACTATGTTTTGCTTTAAAAAAACAACCTCTGCTTGTATCTTTGCACCAGGAGTGAAACCATCACACCTTTCGATTTAGCATTTTACTGCACTGTTATTTTCAGGCGGTGAGGTTATGATTATGTCATCAAAGTCCACTTGGCTGATCAGGTTGCTAGTTTTGCAGCATGCAGACTCCAGACACCAGAGACGAGAAGAGAAACATTTCCCAGGGGGCCGTGCTGCTGCTGCTGGTGTCTTTCCAGCTAGCGGGGAACGTTCTCACAACTTTGGCTAACGTTACCTACAGGTTCTAATAATGTTTTAAAGAAACGTTTTAATCTGATGTTCAAAGAACCTTTTTAGGATGTTTATTATTTCAAATAATGTTCCTATAAGGTTTAAGGTTAACTAATACATAACGTTTTAACTGCAACATTCAGAGGATGTTTTCAGGATGTTATTAAGGCCTGAGATGACAGAAAGTTTTTTTATAAAACGTTCCTTAAATGTGATATGTTAACAAAGGTGGAACGTTTTGCCTGCAACATTCTGAGGATGTGTTTTGGACGTTGTTGGGGTAACACATTAAAGATGTTCTTTATAAAACGTTCCTGTGATGGCAAATATTAACACGGTCATGGTCAACGTCAGATTTATTTCTGGAGCGCTTTAAAAAACAAACTTGTTGCATTTGTTTGAAAAGGATGTTTTAAAAAAAATCTGATGTCACCATATTTTCCTTTTGAAAAAAACAAACAAGCACGTAATTCATGATAAGCTGTAAGCAGATATTGCATGTTTGCGCATGTGTGAGTTCCCAGCTAGACATTTTTGTTACCATTCATTGTTCTAGGAATGTTTACAGCGGGACGTTTTATTTTGGTTCCCAGAATGTTCTTCTGAAAGGCAGGATAACGTTCTCTAAAAACATTCTTGAAATGTTTGGTGATAACCTTCTTAAAATGTTTGTGATAACCTTCTTAAGATGTTTTTGATAACCTTCTTAAGATGTTTTTGATAACATTGTTAGAACATTATGCCCTACTGTTCTTAAAACGTTTTCAGCGGGACGTTTTAGTTTGGTTCCCAGAATGTTCTTCTGAAAGGCAGGATAACGTTCTCTAAAAACATTCTTAACATTTTTGGTGATAACTTTCTTAAGATGTATGAGCGCATTGAGACAATGAATAGGACGTATAAAACGAATTTGCATGCCAATATTCACTCACATGCACTTATAATCACACTAAGGTATGTAGGCCCACAGTATTCATAATATCATATGTTTAAAATATCAGAAAATAATCACACTTTTTTCTGACTATAAAGGTTGTGTCTCGTATGTAGGGTCTAACTGTTAGATAAGCTATCTGGCCGTGTGTGGTTTGTGAGGGCTGCGTATAAACAGTGTCCGCTGTTTATGCATAGTGGATAAAAATCGTTATTGCACCCTTTAGATTTGAGACCGACAGACATAGAAGAACAGACCGACTGTCACTGCCCGTCCCTGAAACCCCTGTTAGTGTTTGTATGTACCCTGCCTGTTGGTCTGCTCTACATGGCTGGGAGCAATCTCCAATCAACCACACCTGCAACCTGCTCATCAGCCACACTATGATAGCCTGCAGCCTGCACTCATTCCCTGCCGGTTTGTTGCGTGCCGGCATATTCTTTGACAACTTTGCCTGCTTTTGCCTCACACTCATTTTATGTCTCTCCCAGGAGGAATCCAAGGCCTTCCACACTCCCAAGACCAGCCAGGTCTCTCTACCCACCCTGGAACAACTGTTCTATTTCGTATATGGCTTCGCCCTCTAAGGCTATCGCTATTGGGTAATCCCCTGCGCGCCCGCACAGCACTGAAACACTTGTAGTCCACGCCCACCCGCGAGGTGGGCCCCACCTTCGGGCTCCCTTCCGGTATAAATAGGAAGGAGGCCCGACAATCTGCTCCCTCTTTTTCTTCAGCACCCCGTAAAATACTGAAGAACGAGAGACACTTCGAGTAGCAAACATGAGTGCCAACTGTGTGAGAGATTGTCCCTCATGTGGCTCGGGGTATATCATGAGCTACGACCAGCACACATCATGCGAATCCTGCCTGGGGGCAGAGCACGCGTACGCGGCTCTCAGCCAGCGGGTCGCATGCACCCACTGTGCCCGTCTCCCCTCGGACGACAGGAAGCGCAGATCGGACGCTCTCGCTGCTGCGGCCGAGGAGGACGATTGGCCCGTCCAGGCTTTCGAGCCCGTGGGCGGCAGCCTCATGTCCCTGGAGCCGAGTGCCGGGCAGGAGTTGGACGACTCCTACCCCACCTCCCTCCACGGTTCACCGTGCGGTTCTCCCCTTCCTCCTCTCCCCCGGACGGGGGAGACAGAGTCGGAGCAGGGTGCCGACTGGACGGCCGAGCACGCGGTCCCCTTCTCCGTCATCACGGCGCTGCCGGCGATAGGTGGCATCCTGGGGGAACTGCCGGAGATCATATGCAAGGCGGCCGCCTGCAGAGGTCTCCCCGTTCCCCTAGCTCAGGAGAGGTGTGCTCCGGACGACATGGCCGGAGTTTTTTCGCGGGTGCAAACGGTCAGAAGTGATCCGATCTGGCCACGCTTTCCCGCCATCAGGAGGTACCAGGAGGGGGCGGTGGCGAACCCAAGGACCCTGAAGGCTCCGGTGGCCACATTTGTTCCCCTCACCAAGGTGGAGGGGTTCACAGATACTGGTTTCCCAGCCACCCCTTCTCTGGAGCCGAGCCTGACGGCGTTTTTTGGGGTGAGGCAGGCCAACATGATCGCCGGACGGCACCCTACGTTGGCCTCCCCCAGGGACCAGTATGTCGCCCGCCAGGCCGACCGGGTACACCAGTGTGCCTTTCAGGCGTCGGCGCTGGCGAACAACATCGCGCTGCTCTCCAACTCGGTGGTGACGCTGGTGGAGCGGTCCACCACCTTGGCCGCGGAGGACGCGGAGGAGATCAGCAAGGCGGCCAGCACGGCGCTCACATTGTGCGCGTCCGTTGCTGTCTCCCAGGCAAGAATCGCCGCGTGGGTGACGCAGATTCAGCGCCACCTCTGGCTGCAGCAGGCGTCTGTTACGGAGACGGCCAGGAAGGTGCTACTGGACGCTCCAATCAGCCCGGACGGGCTGTTCGGACCCCAGTTCCACGCCATGGTGGAGTCCATGAAGGCGGCTGCAGAACAGGCGGACGACATCCGCCAGCGCGTTAGCTGGCTCCAGCCTGCGGGGCGGCCACAGCGGCACCAACGCCCGCAGCAGCCGCAGCAGCCGCAGCAGCCGCAGCAGCCGCAGCAGCCGCAGCAGCCGCAGCGTCCAACCCGGCCACAGCGGCAGGCGGAGAGACGCACACAGCAACCGCAGCCGCGGCGTCAGGCTCGCCCGTCGGCGGCGGCAGGGGCTCCGCCCCGCGTCACAGCTCCCCCGCCACCCCAGAGACAGAGGGATCTTCCGGCGGTGAGTCAACGGGGAGTGAGGCACTCCCGCTCCTGGTCTGCTCCGCGAGAGCCTCCGAGGAAGCAAAGCCGCTTCTGACGTGTTGGGGGGGGTTGTGAGAGAAATAAAATGGGTTCATTTTCCAACTTTTTGTCTGAGGCATCAGTATCAAGTGTTTCTCACATATCCCCCACTCTGCCAGCTGCCTATAACCTATCGGTTAGTAGCCAGCAGGGCTCGTTGAAAAAACCTGCAGTTTTTAATCTATCGGTTAATAAACTGCGGAGTTCGCTAACTAAGCCAGCTGCCACCAATCTGTTGATTAGTAGGCAGCAGGGCTCGCTGCAGAAGTCTGCTGGTTTTAACCTATCGGTTAATAAACCGCAGAGCTCGCGGCATTCCTCTGTCCGAGATACGCCTCCTACACACGGTCATAATAAGCCCATGAGAGCAGTTATGACGCCTCATGTGGACGTCACTGCACACACCTCCACTCATCCCCTGAGCGTGTACGCGCCTCATGATGAGAGCCGGAGTGAAACGCAGCGTGTGGAGGCTCCCTCACAGCCCTTTCGCTCCAGGCCCACCTTGGGTTGCCTCACGGGCAGCGGCGGCGAGGGCTCTGACGTGGCTCGTCGCCATGACGACCACAACACATCTCGAGCATGTGCGCCCGCTCTCAGAGTGTTTCTCAGAGTGCAGCGCGCGTGTGTCTGATGGACAGATGGATGAGCAGGTTGATCAGCAGAGGGTACACCCTGCAGTTCACCTCTCCCCCCCCACAGTTCAATGGGATACAGGAAACACTCCTGTCATCCCAGGAACAGTGTCTTGCGCTCCAGTCAGAGCTGCGGGAACTCCTGTTGAAAGAGGCTATTTCCAGGGTTCCTCAAGGGGAAGAAAATCAGGGGTATTACTCCCGCTATTTTCTTATCCCGAAGAAGACAGGGGGAATGAGACCCATCCTCGATCTGTCAGTTTTCAACAAGGCAATAATGAAAAGGCCTTTTCACATGCTGACGATCAAACAGGTGCTGGAGTGTGTTCACCAGGGAGACTGGTTCACCTCTATAGACCTGAAGGATGTTTACTTCCACGTACCCATCATCCCAAAACACAGGAAATTCCTGCGTTTCTCATTCCAGGGAATATCGTACCAGTACAACCGTCTGCCGTTCGGTTATTCCCTGGCTCCTCGCACCTTTTCAAAGTGTGTAGAGACGGCGCTGCAGCCGCTACACAGAGGAGGGATGAGAGTACTATTTTACCTGGACGACCTGCTGTTGCTGGCTCGCTCCAGGGAGGAAGTTGCTTTACAGACGGTACAGCTCGTATCACATCTGTCAAAGCTGGGTTTCGTAATAAACTGGAAGAAGAGCTGCCCTCTTCCCTCCCAGAGTATTGTTTACCTGGGTGTGGAATTGAACTCAGCCCGCATGAGAGCGCGACTCTCACAGCAGAGAGTGGAGGCACTGACAGCTCTTCTCCGACGCGTCACACCTCGCAGCGTGGTGACAGCCCTCTCCGTGATGCAGCTGCTGGGCATGATGGCAGCTGGTCACGTGGTGATCCCCCTGGGTCTCCTTCACATGAGGATACTCCAGAGGTGGTTTATTCGCCTGCGCATCGACCCCGTGCGACAGAAGAGGCGCATGGTGGCCATCCCTCCTTCCGTGGGTTCAGACTTAACCTATTGGAAAAGTCCCCACGTCAGCGGTGTGCCCCTGGGCAGAGTTACGTCACACATCTCGGTGTTCACAGACGCATCTCTCTCAGGGTGGGGAGGAACGTGTATGTCGCAGGCAGTGGGGGGACAGTGGCCGGCTCACATGTCCCTCCACATAAACGTGCTGGAATTGCTCTCCGTACGGAGAGTAATCCAGCATTTTGCCCCGTTGCTGCGGAATCAGCATGTGTTGATTCGCACAGACAACAAAGCCGCGGCAGCCTACATCAATCGCCAGGGCGGAGTACGCTCAGCGCAGCTTCTGAACACAGCCAGGCCGCTGTTGATCTGGGCGCGCGCACACTTGCTCTCCATCAGAGCAATGTATGTTCCCGGCGAACTGAACAAAGGGGCAGACCTCATGTCCAGAGGAGGTCCTCGCCAGGGGGACTGGAGCCTCCATCCCGAGCTGGTCTCCCAGGTATGGAGCCGGTTCGGGAGAGCAGAGGTGGATCTGTTCGCCGCACGCGGGAACGCGCAATGCGCCCTCTGGTTCTCCCTGAAAGCGCAGGACCACCCCCCCCTGGGGGTGGACGTTCGCACATCGACCGTGGCCCAGGGGACTGTTGTACGCGTTTCCCACCAGTCCCGCTGATTCCTCGGTGCCTGGACCGAGTGCAGGAGGAGCGACTGTCAGTGATCCTAATTGCCCCGGAGCGCACGGGCGCTTCCTGGTTTCCATGCCTACAGCGTACGCTGTCAGGCAAACCGTGGAAAATTCCGTGGCGCGGGGACGCTCTCTCGCAGGTGGAGGGAGCGATCAGCAGCATCCCCTGTGATAGGCCAGCACCTATGGGCATGGCCCCTGAACGGGAACATTTAGAGGGGCTGGGCCTCTCTCAAGATGTTGTACGTACCATTCAGGGAGCCAGGGCAGCGTCTACCAGAGCGTCCTACACAGCCAAGTGGACAGCGTTCCAGCGTTGGTGTGTGGCGAAAAGCCTGGACCCCATTACGTGCCCCCTGCCTCACGTGCTGTCATTCCTCCAGCTGTTGCTGGACAGGAATTTGGCCTTCAGCACAATCAAGGTATATGCTGCTGCCATATCATCTTGTCACGTAGGTTTCGGGGTCGGGACGGTGTTTAGTCACCCCCTGACGAAACGTTTTCTGCGAGGAGTACGGAGACTCAGACCTGTGTCACGCGCACTGGCGCCTCAGTGGGATTTGGCTTTAGTGTTACGCGCACTAAGCAAAGCCCCATTTGAACCTTTAGCTCAGGTTCCCCTTAAACTGTTATCAGCCAAAGTAGTACTACTTTTGGCTCTAACATCAGCGAAAAGGGTGAGTGATTTGTCTGCTCTCTCTGTGGCTCCGTCATGCCTCCGGATCCAAGGAGATGGCAGTTCAGCTGTTTTACGCCCTAACCCGGCTTTTATGCCAAAGGTCATCACAAGCTCTTTTAGGTCAAGAGTGATCACCCTGGATGGCTTCGTTCCCCCTCCTCACAGGTCGGAGGAAGAAGCCACGTCTCATCTCCTCTGTCCTGTGCGCGCGCTGTCCTGCTATGTGGCGCGCACGGCTGCCTTGCGCCGTTCTCAGCGCCTGTTTGTGCATTACAGAGAGCGCTCGATCGGGCAGCCTCTGTCTGCACAACGGCTGTCACACTGGCTGTGTGAGGCTGTGTCACAGGCATATGTCTCCTCTGGGGCGGATCCCCCGGAGAACATCAGTGCGCACTCCACCAGAGGAATTTCCTCCTCCACGGCTTTTGCACAGAGTTCAATCTGTTCATTTATTCAATTTTATTTGAGGGATGTCTCCCATTCCTCTCTGACACACCCTGTGCTGAGTGTCCTGTCAGAGTGAGTGACGTCAGGGATCCAGCTGTGCGCCTCTCTCCTGCCTCTCGGCACACGAAGAGCGGCCCTTTTCCCCTCTTATGAGAGGGATGTTTCCTTGTTTCCTCTGACACATTTTGTACGGAGTGTCTTGTCAGAGTGAGTGATGTCAGGGATCCAGCTGTGCGCTCTCCTGCCTGTCTACACGCAGAGAGTTGCCCGTGTTCCCCCTCTTTTTGTCGCTGGGCAAAGTGTGACCTTCGTCTCTACTTATCACAGCGGCGGGTATGTATTGTTCCCAGCCTTCGTCCCCTCATGGTAAATATTCATGTTATGCTATATTCCAGGGACTGTGATGCGCCCTTCGCATGGCGCAATAGGCATGGGTCATTATCTGAGCAGGTGGGTCTGTGCTTCTAGTACATCTTGCTTCGCCCTTAACCCAATAGCGATAGCCTTAGAGGGCGAAGCATATACGAAATAGAACTGAAGTTACCTCAAAATAAAACGTCCAGCTGAAAACGTTTTAAGAATAGTAGGGCCAGTGGCGTGCACAGACATTTATTGGGGCAGGTGCTCAAGAGAAAAAAAAAGGGCACCTTCAGTGGTTCCCAGAGAGGTTCACTGTTTCTGAACATGGTGCTGCTCTGGACTCTGACATTTCTGCTTCATCTGTGTCTGACTCAGAGATATTTTCTATGGATTTGTCTCCCTCATCTTCCATGCTCATAGATGGACTATTGCAGGACAGCAGGGGGCTGCTTCCCTGAGCCTGCTGTAGCTGCCTAGAATACAAACAATATAGAATATGATGTTTATTTCAATTATTTGGGTAAGGCAATGCAATGCATGACAACATTAAGACTCACCAGACTTTAACTGTCATGGCCAAAATTCAACACCCTACCACATAGTTGTTGTTTTTTTGTCATTTGGCAAGTAGCTTCATGTCTGATTTAGTATCACCAAAGCACTTAGTGTGGTTAAAATAAATTGTGGGCCTCTCAATACAATTATATTATTATTTATTATTATTATTATTATTATTACTACTATTATTATCACAGTTCAAATCTGAGCATGAAAGGGCTCTAGACAGACAGTTTGTCCCTTAACATGACTCTGGTATTGACTCTGACCTTTCTTCTTCATCTTCATCATTGATGATGGGTAAGGGTTCATCAGGCACATCTGCATCCTCATCTTCCTTGCTGGTAGGCTCAGGCTGCTTTACCAAGGAGAGCAGAGAGCTGCTTCCCCGAGCTGCCTGCTGTAGCTCTCTTTGTTTTTCTTTTCTTATCCTGTCTCTTCTTGGCCTTATTCTACAAGTGGTAAATGCAAATGAGCTAAATCAATGTACTGCTCTGCTGTGCATGATAATTAAGGGTTAATCTCCTAGAAACATTTAACAGCAGCATTAATGTAAACCTATAAGGTTACTACTAGTTATATTGTACTTTTTGAGGCATTTTTACTTTACTTGAGTATTTCCCATTTTCAATACATTTACTTCTACTCCACTACATCTCAGATGCAAATATTCTACTTTTACTCCACTACAATTATTTGAAAACTTTAGTTACTAGTTAGTTTGTAGATTTAGATTAAGATTATTAAACTCATAATTAAGCTCATAATGACGCATTGTGAGCTTTTAGATCTGCTATTTTCAAAAGTGCACAACGAGACTAAATGGATGGATGCAAGAAAAGAAGTGAAGTTATAGTTTAGTTTGGCATCTGATTTAGGGGATTAAACAATACACTCGTTGTATTTGTTACCTGGTGGTTACTTAATTGGTCGTCACTAGGGCACTTTTAATCGTGTTGCTGCGTGCTGCTGCACCACACACCCGCCGTGGCCTGTCTGACTGAGTGACTGACTGTCTGCTCTGCGCGCTGCGCGTTCACGTTGAGAGCAGGGAAGGGAGGGGCTGCAGCCAGGGCACGTACGGGAGTGCCGCGGGGCACGTGTGGGGATGTCTGACAAAATTACAACGCGCATTTGGGGCATTGTTGTATATATTAGAAGCTTTTAATCCAGAATTGATCGATGTTACCATGAGCCACATACAGTACACTGTAAAAAAAAATAAAAAAAAATAAAAAACGAACTTTCAAAAGGGCACATTGCTGTCCAGAGGGCAAAACGGGCAGGTGCTCAAGCACTACCTAGAGTCTATGTGTGCACGTCTCTGAGTAGGGCATAATGTTCGAACAATGTTATCAAAAACATCTTAAGAAGGTTATCAAAAACATCTTAAGAAAGTTATCACCAAACATTTTAAGAATGTTTTTAGAGAACGTTATCCTACCTACCTAGAACATTCTGGGAACCAAAAGAAAACTTCCCGCTGAAAACATTCCTAGAACAGTGAATGGTAACATTCTCAGAATGTTTTTAGAACCAAACATTTCTAGCTGGGATCATGCATGCTGCTGTTCTTCAGACTGAATAGCTGAACTCCTACACATCCTGGATCAGCCAAACATAATCTGAAAACAATTTTTCACAAGAAAACTAATCAGTGGAACAAAACATGATTTACTGCCAAGATGCTTTTTGGAAATCACGCTCAGACATTTGTGTATAACAACTCAGATTGCACTCAAGAAGTGAAGTGAAAGTTTTGTAAGTCTGGAAAACAAATAATTATCTTACCTTCTCTTTGAAATAAAATGTAAGAAAGGATACAACATGTTCAGTTTGAAGCTCACATTTTCTCTTTGTATCTACAGGTGTTATTGTGTGCGTAACAGTAGCCCGTAACTATGCATGTATATTGTGGTTCTAAAGTAAAAGTAAAAGTGAGTAAAAATCCTTGTGATGTAGCTTATGAGTCTAATATTAATAGTTAGTGCGAATGCTGTTTACAGCATTCCACTATAGTTCTTTGAATCTTCAATCTTCTTCTTATTATTAGTGCGAATGCTGTTTACAGCATTCCACTATAGTTCTTCAAATCTTTATTAGTGCTGTGCGAATGCTGTTTAATCTTTAATCTTCTTCTTATTATTTCAACCAATATTTTGGCTCTCAATAACTTCAGCATACTTTCAGCTACAGAAATCATTCAAATATCAAACTATTCAGCCTTTTCAGCACATGATGGGAAACTTTCAACTTTTTCAAAATATTTTATACTTTTGAAATATTCAGCTTTTTAAACTCTTTTTTTTAACATGGAACTCAATGGGAGGAACCTTCAAATCCTCTTTTAACTACACCGTGCGCCAAATACTACTCCTTCCACATACTTTCAGCTAGAGACTTCATTCCAACTTTAAAATGATCACAAGACATTCAGCTATAAAACTTGTTATTTAGATTTTTCATATCTTTTATACTTTTTGAGATATTTAACTTAGTTTGGAGCTTGGTAAAGAGGCTTTCTTCAGATTTTAACTTAGTGTGTATTGAGCAGCTCGTTAAGGCTAGAGTGCGTGATGTCACAGCTAGAGTGGGGGACAGCTTGAAATTCACCTTCATATAACTTGCCATAATTCCCAAATCCTACACTCCTGAGACATAATTTTTCATGAAAAACGTAGGAAAACCTCTCCTAGGTTGGAAAATAAAAACAAATTAAGCTAAATAATTAAACAAAATGCCTTTTGAGGGCATGAAGTGACAAAAACTTTCAACATGTCTCCATTAAGGCCTATTGTAAATACAGCCTGCTCTTTCCTCACAGCAGCAGCCGCACACCTTTAGTTAATCTGCCAAAAATGCCACATTATTGACCCGAAAGTACACAAAAAGCACACTCCAGACGCTCGTCAGGGTCCTGAGACGCTTCAAGCGTTGAAATTTCACCGATATCTGCCACGGTTCTTCAACAAAACGTTCAAATGTAAGAGGTTTATCTCTCATTCAGACCAATAGAAAGGCTCTCCTCTCACTGATTACTGCACATCACCATGGAAACCTTTGATCTCTGGGCTCACACAGGTGTTATGATTATTTGTTATGATTAGGTGCTCAGCACAGAAACAAACACTGACAAACAGACTGGACTTTAACAGACTGTCTCAGCCTATTCTTTTCTGTCTGATGGAGACTTCATACTGACTTCAACATGTTCCACATATTTTATACATTATTGGTGACGTATGGTTTTAGTCGAAAAGTTTGCAGTCAAAATATTCTGCTGCTTTCCCAAGCCTTTTTACTTTCTTTTCTCTTCTTAATACACATTCATTCACTACTACTTACATCTGATATGTAACTCCTTCAGCCTACTTTCAGCTACAGAAACCATTCAACTATTACATTATTCAGCTATTTCAGGACATTGAGGCTATACATGTTGTTGTTTATACCTTTTTTAAACCTTTTCTTTTAAATATTAAGCTTCTTCACTATTTTTCCTACTCTTCCAGTTTAACATTTCACTTTCAAGTTTTCAACAAAGTCATTGCAATGCATTTGAGCTGTAACAATTTGATTCAAATCATTTCACTTTTCTGCATTTCTCCGCTAAGTTCAGCAACACACTTACTTGGTTTTTGTAGCTAAAAGCAGCTACAGAGACCATTCAACTAATAATATATTCAGCTTTTTCTGCATTTTCAGCTAAATTCAGCAACAAATGTTCACAGTTTACAGCATTCGCACGCATTTTCTGCAGGAAATGCATTTTCTAGTTTCAATCAATACTTTGGCTCTCAATAACTTCACCATACTTTCAGCTACAGAAACCATTCAAATATCAAACTATTCAGCCTTTTCAGCACATGATGGGAAACTTTCAACTTTTTCAAAACATTGAAGAGGGACAAAGTAATGACAGGAGAGTAGTTTGCATTAGACAAGCTCAAGAACAAATATAGAGAAGACATTCAAGGAGAGAGAGACAAAACACAGATTCAACGGTAAACATGATGTATCTTTCTGTTTATTTAGCTAACCACTATTTAGACTATGTGTTTTTGATTGACTTGATTAAATTGATTTACTACATCAATGTATGTCTTTTCAGGCTGCCATGTTTTGTCCTTTCTGTGGCCAACATCTGGGGACAGTTCAAGTGTTCTGTGGCTCCTGTGGCAAAAATGTACAGTTTTTGGCAGAAGTTGAACACAACAGTAAGTTCACTTTTTTTTATTGTATCTGTTTCAAATGCAAGAAATAAGGATTCAACACACTACTCTGTTTAGAATACTAATTGGCAGATGCATACACTAGTTATCAGCATGAAGGACACATTTTTTCATTGTCTGTTTATGTGAAATATGTAGAAGCCATCATTAAATTGTAGACCAATGCATGATTAAATACACAAAACAGCTTATATTATACATTAATAATTGTGTATTAGTTCTATCTTTATAGAGAACATTATACATTTAGAATCAGATTTTGAGACAGTGAGCGGCTGGGAATGTCACATCGCCATGGGGCACAAACAGTTGCTATGACATGATGTTTTCTTCGCATTCTCAGGCATTCCATAAGGAGGGTCAGGAACTCACGCTTGGGACCACCAGTGTCCACTCCATCCTCAGTTTGTCCCTCATCATCAGTGAACTTAACTGACATCTCATGAGAGGGGTCGAATGAGGCACGTTTGAAGCCGCGGATTGCTCCATCCCACACATTGGCTCTATTAATATTGAACCTGCTGCAAGATGTATTTGTTATTTTTGCAGAGAGTTCTGCAACAATGTCCTCCGCAGTCAGGTACTCTGTGCTGGGAAAGACACACTGATGTATTGTAATATTAAATGATGAAGCTAATAATAAGATTTACAGTATAGAATAGAAAGATTAAGTGGTAATAGTAACAATTAATACCTTTCCTCTGCAGTTTGCTCCATTTTGTCTTCTGGCTCAGACTGGCTGTCAATAATGATAGGTGCATACACATTTGTGTAGTTGCTGCAGTGAGAAGACAGTTGAATAATTACTTTCAAATACATAATATATGCATGACAGTCATATTTACAAAAGGATGTCGATCCTCTTCCTGTTTTTTTTTTGAATACATTGGGTTCTAAACTGACAACAGCACTTTTGTCATACTCCTGCACAATTACATTACATTACACGTCACTTGTTAGATGCTTTTATCCAAAGCGACTTACATACTCAATACTGTGGACAATCCCCACAGGAGCAATTTGGGGTGAAGTGTCTTGCCCAGGGACAATGACATGCTGACTGCAGTGGGGTTTGAACCTGTGACCCCCTGATCCCAACACCTACACACAACCCACTGCACCACACGCCTGCCTTACAATCCTTGTAAACATTTGAAATGGATGCAAGAAACAATATCTCATCTTTGAAAAACATTTTGTGGGTGTTTTTTGTATCGTCTTCACTAAGATGTGTCATTTGGAAGTATAAAAGTATAATTGTTCTGCTTCCTGGCGATGTTACCCACTGTGATTGGAGGCTATACAAACAAACGAATTAAAAAATAAAGATACACACCAAACAACTGTGTCACGATGCAACTGTCAACATCGTTTACCTATAGAAGTTGTTCTGACCCGGGGCAGATTGGATCTCTTCCTGGAATGGGGTTGGTGCTCCATCCTATTTTTACCCAGGAAATAAGTGCAGTTGATCTAATGACAGTGTCAATAGCACACAAAGGTATTTATTGATTTCATGTTCACAAATTCAAACCTACATGGTATAATTACATTTTTAATTCGTCTTACCCGATCAGACGCTGGTTGTGGGTGCCTGAGAGGTCTGATAAAGGTAAACAAAAAATATATTCAAACTACTGTACTGTTAAAACATTCTGCTTCTTGTGGCACAAAATAATATGTTGACAATGTTTTATTCGACCCTGGCAAACTGTGGTCCATTCTTGGAGTGCTCACTTTTGGAACATTTGGAATATCCCACACCTGCATACACACAAATGAGTGACTGAAATAAAATAAATTCACTTTAATTAAGAATAAATGCCACGATAGATCCAAACAGACCAAGGTACATTATATTGTTGACCGTCCTTTAACTCTCACATTAGGATTTACATTGGGGCACAATAAACCAACTCCTCTCTGCACCTATAATATATCTGTATGATGTCAAGAGTTACATTTAGGTGCACAAACAATGCTGTCTCTTGACTTGCAAGCTCTTTTACCAAACAAGCTAACGCTAGCTGGGTAAATATGACGCTCTTTGTATAACAACAAAACAAAACTTACCTTCTTATATATCGACTTTGTCCACTTCGATCAACTTTGTTTCCTCCGGCTTCAATTTCCATCACTCTCGTTCGTTCTCTGTTTCTGTTGCGTTTGTTTTCGGGGTTTGTGTGTTGTATTTAGTTTGCATCATTTCTGTAAATGCAGCGTTTTTTTGTTGTATTTGTTTTCAGGATTTGTTTGTTTTTCATTTCAATATTTGCAGCTGTTTCCTGCTTATGTATGCGCTTTTGGCCGTTGTTCCTGCGTTTGCACCTGCCGGCCACCGTACTCCTGTGGCCAAAATATGTAGTACATCAACAAACACTACGAACAATGATCATGACACTATAAGAAACATTACATTACATTGCATTTAGCTGACGCTTTTATCCAAAGCGACTTACAATAAGTGCATTCGACCGAGAAGATACAAACTTGAAGAAGACAGAATCATATAAGTACATCAGGTTTCATAGAGCCAAAACATTTCAAGTGCTACTCAACTGGCTTTAGATAAGCCAGTCCTTTATTAGTATATAAGTGCTTTGTTAGTAATTTATTGCTCGAAGTGGAGTCGAAAGAGATGAGTTTTCAGTCTGCGCCGGAAGATGTGTAAGCTATCTGCTGTCCTGATGTCAATGGGGAGCTCATTCCACCATTTTGGAGCCAGGATAGCAAACCGACGTGTTTTTGATGATGGGAACTTGGGTCCCCCTCGCAGTGCGGGTGCAGCGAGCCGTTTGGCTGATGCAGAGCGGAGTGCACGTGCTGGGGTGTACAGTTTAACCATGTCCTGGATGTAGGAAGGGCCAGATCCATTCACAGCATGGTACGCTAGTACCATTGTCTTGAAGTGGATTCTAGCAGTTACTGGAAGCCAGTGAAGTGAGCGGAGGAGCGGTGTGGTGTGGGAGAATTTAGGAAGGTTGAAGACCAGACGAGCCGCTGCATTCTGGATGAGCTGCAGAGGTCGGATAGCACACGGGTAGACCAGCCAGGAGGGAGTTGAAAGAAACGAACTTACAAATCTTTTTTTTTTAAACAAACTTACCAATCATTTTTTTTTTTAATTGTTGTTCTCAAGTCATAAACAAAGAGAAGAAATCATTTTTAATCGGTCTTACAAAACAGATTACCAGATTTATGGTCGCTCATTTGCCTGTCAGGGCTTCCTTCAGTACCCTATATATATATATATATATATATGTGTGTGTGTGTGTGTGTGTGTGTATGTGTCTGTCTGCAGGTCAGACTAAGTGTAACCCCCCTTAAGTGATCTTCCCTGTCATAGAAGAACAGCTTGTGCGGATGAAGGCATGCACCACCGCTGGGTCAACAAGCCAAACAAACTCATCATGATGGAGGGCAAAGGGAAATAACTTCAACATAAATTACAGTAAGCTGCAGTGGAAAGAGGATTTTACAACCTTCATAGCTTTTGCCACCTCTGTTGGGGCACTCGACAGCTATAGAGAATACATACACAAAAGAATACCTGATTGTAACTATCAGAGCTTTTTTGTGTTTTTTAACACATGTCTCCAAACATTTTTCATCCCCATTTCTCGATGGACAGACATTTAGGAATTGTGTTTGACAACATGAATGGGACCTCAGAGAATAACATCTGTCTTTGATTTTGCTCCAGAGTTTTATCAATCTTTTTTGTAAAGTGGTTTCACTTGCTAATTATATATTGATAGACAATTGTTTATCACTCACGTCATCCGTAATGAATGGATATTAAGATTCGGAGCTCTAATATGAATATATAGACTATACTGAAAATATAGCCGGCTGTAGCTGATTTGACAATTTGGGAGAAGCATACACAAGCTTTCTTAATACATCCATGGTTAATATGACAAAGTGTTTATCAAACTGTTGTACATGTTCAGCACACATGTAGGAACATAATAAAAACGTGTAACCAATCTTCAAATTCTTTAAGCTCTCATTTTGGTCTCCACCAACTCTAACTAACTAACTATCTGGTTCTTTAACTGCTTAATGCTCCTCTATGTTCACCAGCTGGTCGAAATAATCTTTAAAAAAGCTGTCTGCAGCAGCCGAAAACAAAGACCCTTGCAAGTAAAGCATGAAAGTTAAGTTAAAAATAGAAAATAATCCCAGGAGTTCCCACCCATAGTTTAACTTGGAATTTGTCACATCATTAAACTCTGAACCTCAGAGATCAGCCCCCAAAATAACATTTAATCATAAGCAATGGATTCATTAAAAAAATAACAGGGAGGTTAGCTTGAAGTGTTTTGCTCCCTTAATTTACTGTAAAGAATGAATGACATGCTTGAATGCCAAATTAAAGCAAGTCAAGCTGTAAGATTCTGTCCTTTTCTTTCTAAAAAGCTTTCATCTGAAGAAAGACAGATGTTTGCAGCAGAATTAATACAATAAGTTAGAAGGGAAATTCTGCAATTCATGGCACTGTCGTTTCTACTTATTATGACACAGCTCAGAGCAGTGTATTGCTGCAGATCAATGACTCAACACCACTGTTTCCATCAGTAATCATTCAAATGTGCACAGATAAATGAGGCTAAATGAAGGCAAAAAGCTACTTAAATTGATGAGATCGATTGCCCTCTTATATGTAGGAGCAAATAATGTCTAAGTATTTGACTTACAATTGTATCTTGTAGGCATTCATCTATGGGAATGATGCAGACTGGATGATACAATGGTAAGACGAGAAGAATGAAGATAGTGCTGGATTTTTCATTATCTTGTCACACAATAGGCAACCCCTCATACTACCATAGGCTATTTATAAAACTGTTTCGCATGGCCTTTTTATTTAATGCATATATTTCTTTCAGGCAGTGGATATTGGTTCCACAGATGAATTGGTTCAAAAGTGCAAATCAAGCTTTTTATTTCTCTCTCTCTCCATAACTTAATTTGATTTGTATTGACCGCAGTCCAATAACTGTTAACTGCAGAGAGAAATTCAACATCCAAATCAATCATACTGCCCATTTTCAGAAAACTGTGTACGCACTTACAGTTGTTGTAGGTTTGTCACAAGAGTAGATGATTGCAGCTAAGGCTTTGGTTGCCTTTTCAAGCCGTAACCCAGGAGGCTGAACATTTAAGCCAGAGTGAAAAAAATGCTGTTTCTCAAATGGTAATTTTTCGTGCTAATATCGGACAAATCATTCAGTCTGTTGTGTGATTCATTGTAAAACAGACTATCCGACAACAGGGTGCTTCAGTTATTTTGGTGAGTAAAATGATTGTATTATTTTATTTATATGTTACATTTATATACATTTACTATCTGCTATCAGTGTCTTTTCATACCATACCTGGCTTGTTAGCTTAGCTCATTCTACTAAGACTCTCAGGAAATTGGCTATTATTTTTTTTCCTTAAAGTATCCCTATTAATAGCAGGGGTTTACATGACAGGTGCTCCTGCTAGCCTAGCTAACCAATCTAAGTAGCTAAGGCTAACAGCTCCAACAGCTTGTAACTTTGTGTTTGTAATGCTAACAGTACCTAGCCCTGCAAGGTCTCGCTTTTCCCCAGCTTTACCTTCTCGTCCTTGCTTACTTCTGGCTTCCTAAAACCAAAGTGACAAAGGCCAAAATACCAAACAAATGTTCATTTATTTTATACAGTCTTACTTCTCTCAAAGGAGGAGATAATACTAAGCTAGCAGCACGATGCCAAACAAAATCCTTAGAATTAGCTGCCATGGCTAAATAGCCTGTGGCTGCTTTTCAGCTTTGAGTTCAGAACATGAACTTTTGTACCAGCACATAAAGGTGCCGGCATTGACATTATTTGGCCTGCAGAATATTTCTTCTCTGTCAAAATTGGCCTGGGTGTTGTTGACATTTTTTACATTGGAAAGGCAAGAAAACATTATGTGGCATTCAATTAGAGGCCGCAGACAGGGCAGACTGCCAGTCCATCACAGCTCTGACACAGATGGACAGATATAAAATGACTTATATTTTTAGGATATGGGATTGGAATTTAGAGAAAGTGATGTGGCAGAGCACCAAGTAGCTTATTTCAGGATATAAACGCTTGGCAAAAGCACTTAAAATACAGAAAAATACCATAGGCATCAACTCTGCACATATAAGTGGTTTCAGGTGATTCTGTGGAGTTGCTGATTTCCTCCTTCAATACTGTACATCTGTTTTAAGGAAGAATCCAATCCACCTGGCTTGTGAAGTATAGACCACAGTTGTCACTCATGTTAATAATCACTGTTCTGAATGTCCAATGTATAGAAACGTGTCCCGGCTCCTTCTGCGTTTTCCAGTCCCTCTGTCCAGTTCTAACTCTTGATTTATTCATGGTTTCCCCTCTCTTACAACATCCCTACACATTAACATTATAAGCCAGGGAGAATACTCAATATTTCAGACGAATGAGCTGAGAGGTTTGAAATTCAAAGCAAATCATCAAAGTCCTTGAGGTTCCACCAACTACCAATAGTTGAATAGAAAGCATTTCCTCCCATCCTAAAACTGTATAACCTTACATGAACCACTTTTAACTCGGTAAGATCCAGTGACAGGACACAGGCCGACGCTGTATAGCTCTGCTCATTACAGAGAGCGCCCCGGCCAAACAAAGCTTGGGTCCTGGAAACAGTATGCTATAAGGTGTACGCCATGAACATTTTATATTTGACTTACAATCCCAAACTGGAATTCACTATGTCTATTCATCGAGAGCCTTAGGGTGACCCTAAAAACACAACATGTATGGACTGGAACCCCTGGGTGTCTTTGTAGCCGAGTGGTTACATCGCATGCCATTGAACCGCAACCTTCTCGGTTTGAATCCTGTCTTTGTATCTTTGTTGCATGTCAACCCTCTCTCTCGCTCTCTCTTTTCTGCACTTTCCCCCCCCAAATAAAATAAAAGACAAAAAAGAAAGATAAATATGTCTGCTGTCATTGTTAGAAGCTTAAAACAAAGTGTGTAAAGTATATTATTATCTTAATATGCAAGAAAGAAGTACCTTATTACTTTGAAAGCAGAGTAAATAAATCATGTTAAATTTGAGATGGCCAGTGTCCCACAATGATTAATAATTTCAATGCTGAAGATTTATTTTCCAGGTGTTTTTTATCTTGGGCCAAGCCTGTTTGTAATTATTTACAACTTGGTTCTGATCTGTTTGTAATTATTTACAACTTGGTTCTGATCTGTTTGTAATTATTTACAACTTGGTTCTGATCTGTTATAATTATTTACAACTTGGTTCTGATACTCATACTACTTTGTAGATTAAAATCCACAGCTCTGTGTTATGAAGTCTGCAGGTCACTGATGGTAACTGAGCCTCTTTTTTGAACAGAACCAGTGACTCAGCCTAGTAATGCAAGTCATTTCCAGGAAAGTCGTACAATACAGTACAGTACAGTACAGCTAATTGTTACTGTTCAAAACCTTAATAGTTATTCCTCTTTCACTCATTAACAGTCAGGAGAGGGCCAGTCGAGAAGGTCCAGACGAAGTTGAAAAATAATGAGTCAGACAGAGAACACATGCGGTTTAAGGTTAAGAACCAGCCTAAGATGTTATGGGCCTTGATTGAAAAGAAATTGATACACACAAAAAAGGAGGGGGCTGAGCTCATGGGGGACCCGGCAGCTACCGTCTAATCTAAATACTTGCATGATGAAACGCCATATCATGGATTATCAAGGATTATTTCTGAAACAGTATGGAGCTCAAAGGCTTTCTCTCTTGCCGGTTATACCACAAGGTGAGTTCCTTTTTATTTCCTGCTTCTTCACACACATGCTCTCCAGTACAGGTTAGCTCTGAGTGTTAGCGATGCTAATGTAAACACTGACCATATTACGTCCAAAACAGTCGGGCATTGTTTCTGATAGCAACGTTTCTGATAGGCCCGTGGGTGTAAAGCCAGCTTACATTTCCGATATTACGTCATATCGGACGCAAATCTGGATCAGCTCCGTTGTACCCCCGTTTTTAGAGATTTGGGTATGGAGGAAAAGAGAGAGGGTTTTATTTTCTGACGCTGCGTGAGTTCCCCGACACACCGGGGACACATATTTATGTATAAAAGACATCAAAAAGTGCATTTTGCATGATAGGTCCCCTTTAATGTGTTTCTTTGGAAAATAAACACCAAATTATATGTTTTAAATGTTTTTAAATGCAACTCCTAATTTAAGTCAAAAACAGCAAACTCAAAATAACACCAGCCCAGTGTTAGTAATGCAATATTCCACACATGTCTTAGGGAGGCTCAAAAATACAAACAACAGTCATCTTTTACAAAACTAAGCATTAGCTGTACTTTCCTAAATAATAACAGCCTTGTGCAACACATTTGAAAGTCTCACATCATTTGCTGCACAAAGCAGTGAAAGTATACATTCAGTGACTCCTCATTGTGTCCCATAAACACAAGATGCTCCACGGTGCTGTGATCCTCAGCAGGGCAGCATAAGCTCCAAATATGGAACCAAAAATATTGGGGAGCGACCAAAATCTTTAAAAGCTTGCTGTATGATTTTATTTTTGTGGTGTTTACACTGATGCCTCGTTCAGCAGTGAGCGCAGGCTAATGTGGCTGCACGCCTCGTCTCGACCCCTCTGAAGAAACAAGAGTTTGGCTCCTGAACAGCCGTTGACTCATGTTGTTTCATAACGGATTGTTCACTCTCCTCTTCGATTTGTCTCACCGTGTTCCCTTTCTGCTCTCTGTGGACATCGACCTAACCCTAGATCCTTAAGCATTTAAAGCCTGTTCAAGGGGAAAAACAATTTATAACCTATAAGATATAGCCCAATAATCCCAGATGCATTTTTCCTGTAAGAGCATTTCCTATTCCCAACAATACAAGAATAAACAAACCAATTGTGCACCATTTAATCAACATAAAATCCAAGAGGGACACGCTTTTCAAACTACAGACAACTCACCGCCACCAAATGCAAGATAAATCGTTTTGGAAGCCCCTTGAGGTTGCACACAGACACTAATGACCTTTTCATGATGAATCTTGTGTACTCCCTGACGTCAGCTCTATATTGACAGACCAGTAGATGGACTGTGATTTACGGCTTAAAGAACGGATCAATCTGACCAGAGTCAGAGAAGGACTGCGTTTAAAACCAAAACGAGGTGGCCAACAAGTCAATCAGTCTAATTTGTTGTCAGTGGCACCGCTGTCACACACACTCCTCTGCCTGTATCTGTGTGATGCATCTTTAGCTGCTACCCTTCAAATCTCTCATGAGCTGTTTATAGACGGTCATGGAAGTCAGCCAGCAGACTCCAACCGCTCCCTTTGTGACTAGATGACAGCAGTCCAGTTATCCAGTATCCTCAGTACAAGAAGGTCAGTAAACACATTTTGTATATCATATCTTATATCTGGAAAGTATTACCACCCTATACCAGAACTGCATATAGACAATCTATTTGGTGTATTCTACATTTGCTCTTAAAAGTTCCCAGAAATGTCACAACGACCACTTCAGGACATGGCTGAAAATATGGATGTGTAAGGATTTATTAAAGTGGACCCACCCAGATTAATTCCTTTTCACAGAAAAAAAGACAGAAAACATGATGTGAAATTGGGATACTGCAGATCTCATGTGGATCGTACAGAAACAAGGAGTGCAGCCAATCTGTTGGACAAACCGCCAAAATGAACAGCTTTTGAGCATCACACCCATTGGATCAACCCTGCGTCACCCCTTTCAGCTCTCTGCTTCTTACCCCTTCTACTTCTTTCTTTACTGGAATCTTTGTATTACAGGTTCAACTTGTATAAAAGTCCATAGAGAGTGGAGGTCAAGGTTAAAGCCATTGGTGTGATTGAGAAATACACTGCAGTGCTGCTGCAATGGGTGTTAAATATTCCAAAAGACTGACATTCCTGGTGCACCTGCAGCAAACCTTTGTGTTGTCCTGACTTTATTGGTGTTTGTGTTGATAGTTTCCAGTTTTATTTTGAAATGTATATTCCTCATTGTGTCTGGTTTCCCTCCTGTGCCTGATTGTCTGAGCGTGTTCACCTGCTGTGTATTTAGGTTTGTCTTCCCTTATGTTGTGTGATCGTCGTCTATGTTTCCTGCCTCTCCTGTCTGCGTTTTTGCTCCTGTTCCTTGTGTCCTCTGGTTGGTACTTGTTTAGTTGTTCTTTGTTTTGTGGTTTTTGTGTTACCTGGTCTGGTCCCCCCTTTTATATCGGCTTTTTTAATAAGAGCTCACCTTTTGATATATTCCTGTGTTCCTATTCCCCTGTCTTTGTACTGTGTTTGGGTCCTGCATCCTTACCCTCACCGTGACAGGTTCGGTAAATCTCAGTTTTTTCAGCTACACCTACCAAGCTAGGTATAGGTATTCCTGGTTACAGTGGAAGATTAAAAAAACAAAAACAGAAAGAGACTTCTATCAATGGTCTGTATATCTGGGCTTTCAGTCAATTGTTTACAGTCTAATTAGCAACCTCTCGCATTTCAACCAATGCATTTTTGCCTCTTCCCTTGGATTGCTTAGCTACAAGAAACTAACGCACATGATTTGTCAAAACTACTCCGACATTTTACTGAAACCATTGTGCGTTCAATAACAAAAATCTTGGCCCATTCCTAAGAAACAACCAGGGTAATAAATCCAAGTCGTATACAAACCTTATGACAGTGTTCTAGCTAATTAAGCTAAAATGTACTCAACATGTCAGGCTCGTGATCCAGAGTCGCACTTAATGATATCTTGCTCAAAGACAGTTGCTTAGGCTGCACATCCCAAATCCAAGCAAAGGAGTATTGCTGACGCTGCTGTGCTAGATGTATTTTTGTTGTTGTTGTTGTTGACTTAACCAAATTCATGTCGATATTTACAGTAATGATGTGCTGCATGAACGTATCCTTGATATGCTAGATGTCTTTTTTTGTATGTAAACAAATTATTGTAGATGTTTAATGATGTGCTGCATGGCATTGGTAGTAATTCTGGGTCACTATAAGGCAGTAAGCTAGTTAGCTAGGCATGCAATATGTTTTTATAGTTTGGGAAACAAGTGACAATTACTGTATCACAGCAGGGATGTTGCATCTGACGGAATGTCTAATTTCAAGGAATGATAAAATAGTGTGGATATCCAGTAAGTGTGGAACAGAAACTACTTCTATTTCCCGATTTCTTACAACTGTAAAGTCCAAACAGTTGGTTCATTCATTCTTCTCTCTTTATGAGCTTCATTTAGAATCCAGATTTTTTTAATAAAACCAGCCAGGCACAAGAACGTCAAGAATAGCGAACATTAGCTGTACAGGCCATTTCCTGCTCTAATGGTCGGTTGGCTGTTCACTAGGATGGTTGCACTCCAATTCATGTTTTTTTTCCTCACACTCTATATTTCCAAAGCTGAACACCAGAAGACAAAGATTGACCTGAGTTTAAAGGGAAAGATTTGACAGGAAAGTACTGTAATGGTGTACAGATGCATAATCTACAGCCGAATAAGTCTGCTAAATGTCAAAGTCTAGATTCTACAGTTCCAGTTCTTGAGAATTATATTTAGGGTTTGTTTAGTATTTGTTCAAACACAGCCCTAACAGCAACCATAAACATATTAGAAAATGGCAGAATTGAGTGAAGTTTATATGAAAGATATCAGCACTCTTCTGACACATGTTGACCCAATCTGCTGCACTGGCCTCAGCCTCCAGCCTATCCAGCCATAAACGACTTGCCATGACAGCAGATTATTGTTCATTTAACAGAAACACAGACTGGACTGCCTCACCTGTGACGAATGTAACCAGCACTTGGCCTACTTTGGACTGGCTTGATCATCAAAGAGAATTGGAAGCTGACAGCTGGCACATGGGAACTATTAAACATTGCACCTCCAAGTGCTTCTCCAAAAAACATCAGTATTTTATGTTATTCCACTCATATTTAAGTTTTTGTTTAAAACAGAGCTGTCACTGTGGGAGCCGCTGAGGTTAAATGCATTGAATGTGTCTGCATGTGGAATAAAGTTTAAGCCAAATTTGGGCTGCAGCTTTGTTTTCTATCACTTGTGTTGTTGCAAATATTTTCCTTCCAAAAACCGTTTGGCCTTCAGCAGAACACATTTCAGCTCGCCAGATTCATAACAAGTGCTAATTCAATACTGGTGAAGATAACAGGGCTATTTATTATCATAATCTGGCAGTCAGTGGCTGTATCTGGTTTGGACTACAACATCTGATTCAGTGGTACAGATCTTTTATTTTCCTTTGCTCTTGTTGTTTTTCACTTTAGCTTAATTTAAATGAGTTTACCATCCTTCTGCAAAGACAGTCCTAAAGTGTTGCAACTATTAGTTTGCTTCTATAGATACATTTAATCTGTGATATATTTGTTTGCAGATACATACAGATAAGCATTAGGCATATAATAATCTGGGATATTTTGAAGAAAAATAAAACAATCACAAACTCCAACAAGAACATTGCAATCTGCTGGACGATTTAATATCACCATCAACTGAGAAATGTTCCTTCCAAAATTTGAGGATATACAAGTTTATAACTATATTAGTATATATATTGAGTAGCATGAATTGAGCAGTGAAATTATAAAAGATAATTCATAAAGTAATCAAAACAGAGACATTTCCCCGTCAAAAAAGGCAGAAAGAGGATATCGTCTCCGACTGAGAGTTAACACATAGATTTTTTTCCCCTTGCAATTCTGCCAGTTGATATGCAGCACACAGCGTACAATGTAAGGTTCATCTTATTGCATGCACGTGAAAGGACAAATGGAGGCCATTTGTTTTCATCAGGGTTTATGAATCCAGAAGTTCCTTTTTTAAGACTTTTTTCGGACTGCATTTGAATTATTATGCATGTATTTATTGCTCACACCTGCTCACAGTATTTGTGAAATGTGAAAAATCTCAAATGCTGCCCAGATCTTGTAGGAACACGTTAGTATCATTTTTCCCAGATGTTCTAAAGTCAAGATCACCACTCTTTGCTTTGCAAAGGAACTGAACCTTTGTCTAACTAAAGAAAAATCAGACAAACGTTGCCTCTAACACTGTATTTATCCTCAGCTATGGGAAAGGTATGCAGCTAATTGGACATTTACTTTTTTTTATTGCAGCAAGTAAAGCTAAGTTGAACAAACTACATGAATTGTGTGTGGTACTACTACTTGTGTATATATTTTTGCTTTGATTGGCTCCGAGTCTCAGGGGTTGTGGTGAGCAGGATCAGGTGCCCAACATGTGGTTAAGGTTAAGTGGGTGAGAAGAATGCCAGGGCGCACCGACATCCTGCAACTTAGTGATCACACAGACATACATTCAACAACAGCTGTGGAGGGTTTGAATGCCCCACTAAAGTACTTTTTCACTGGTATTTTACTGAATACTGAGTGCACTGTCTTGAGTTTTCAATATTAAATTGAGAGGGATTTTGTGGAAATTGCAAAATAAGGTGAACAAAGACAAATTCCTCTTCAGCCTCTCCTCTATGCTGACTACATTTGTATTACCCATGGTCTGGCCAGTTCACAGCTGTTGAGATGGAGTTGGACTTACAATATTATTTTTATTCTGCTTTGACTGTGATTTCAGATTCTGTGAACTACAAAAAGTACTTTTGTATTGTAAAAGCATACGCACAAGTACAGTGTTTGCCCTCAATATAGTTTAAAGTTACAAATGTTGGTAAATACATTTGAAAATGTTCTGTTGCCTGCATGGTAAATAAAAAGTTACCACCAATAGACTGTTAGCTTAGCTCAGCATAAAGACCAAACGGTATAACAGCTAGCCTTGCTCTGTACAAAGGTAACATTATCTGCCTACCTATGCCTAAAACGGGTTGTTCCTTGTTATATTCTTACAAAAAACTGAAGTATAAAAATGACAACCTTCAGTTGTATGGAAGTTAACCCAACCATACAGAGCAGAGGTCATGCAACACGTCAGAGCTAGCCTCTATTCTATTAGCTTCTTTAGAATGGTCCCCCTTAGTTAGACATTTGAAGGTAGACAAACAACATACTGCAATAAATGTGAAAGTAATTTCATTCATTTCATTTTGTTGAGGCCAGGTGCACTGGCTTCTGCAAGAAATAAGGTGTATTTTGAAAGTACATAAAAGTTACTAATTTACAGAATCAGGAGTCAATCTATCAGTTAAATGCTTGCATGTAGAATACACACGTTGTGCCCACATGTACACATGCATATTTACACATGCATATGCAAACACTTATGTCATCACTTTGTGATTGCCAAAACACATGCAAATGAAGAAACATCTTCACCAACTTGACGAAACTACGGAACGCTGCATAAACGAAATGCTGCAAGTAAAAGAACGCTGCTAATAAAGAAAAAGCTACAAATAAAGAAACGCAGCATTTCAAAAAACGCAACAACAAAAAAAGCTTCAAGCACCTCAAAACGCATTGGAAACCAAAGGACACTAAAAGTGACGCACACAGCTGGGACTCGAGCGCTTGGTTACGTTCGGGGATTATAAAAATGGCCAACTGTCACTGTCACCTAAAATATATATATGTTTTATTATATTTTAGTGTCCCCTGGTTTCCGTTGTGTTTTGAGCTTCTTGCATTATTTCTTTATTTGCTTTTTCTTATTTGAAGCTTTTCTTTACTTGCCGTTTTTTTTAATTTGCAGCTCTTTTCGTTAACGGTGCGCCTGTGTTGTCAAGTTGGTGAAGATGTTCCTTCATTTGCATGTGTTTTGGCATAATTGTGTTTTTATATTTGCATCTTTTCTGAAGCTGCAGCGCCATTCTCCGGATGGAAATGTTTTGGGCCGTTGCAGTGCGTTTGCACCTGTCAGCCACCGTAGAATAAGCCGCACTTAGCCAAAGTGAACATTACACGCTGCAGCAAATGTGCATCATTGTCTCCACCAGACGGAATGGAACAGATGTTTTCTTTAAATAGTCAATTAAAGAGTGTCTACGTCTTTGTGTGTTTTTTATGCTTCACAAGGACCAAAGGACTCTAAAAGAAGATTATATGAAGACATTGAGATGTATATTGGCATTTGGATGCAACGGTTTTTATGACCGCTACATCTATTTACAGTTTAAATATTATTGTTATGTCTCATCACTCCTAATACAATGTATGACATAATGGTCCTGCTGTAAAACCTTTTATAGAAATGTCTAACAACATTGTTTATTATCGGCTAAAGTGTCTTCTGTTGGCTCAAAACGCCCCATTTTGTTGCAGATCTTCATTTTTTTGCACCATATAAACAAACTAAATTGAGACAAAAGCCTAGATAATATGTCACTGGACGTGCCTATGAAACATGAACCTTTATGTCAGAAAGTGGACCGAAAGGATTAACCAAAAGTAAAAACATCACCAAAACTCTCACACTTTTTACTAAAGTGTTCAGATTTTGAACAGACCATGCTTCAATTTGGTTTTTATGGCTACATTACCATTAACGTAACATAGCTTTATATCCAAACAAAACATTAGTATAAAACTATTGTAGTAATACAACCATAACTTTAGAGGTTAATCACATTGCACCATACGTAATGAAGTCACTTAAAGGTATATCCTCAGAGCTGAATAAGAACAAAGAAATACAAGTAATGACATCAGAAGACTCAATAAATCATGAAATACAAAGAACATAGGGCATTAGTTTTTAAATAGATCAGTTCAGCTGTGTTCCTCACCCAAGAACATGTTTATTTTTATTAGGTTTACATGACAGTGAACCTGAGATGCCATCATGCCAGTTTGAGCCAGGACTTTGGAGATGATGTGGAAACACGGCTCAGTGATGAGCCTTTGATCCTCAGGGTTGTGAAACAAGGACAGTGCATTGATTGTGTTTCTGTTGGTGCTGCTTCCACATCCCAGCTGTTTGTGTTTTTAGAGAGAACGAACCCAACCAGGGGGTACCTCTGCAGTAACCAATGGAAACATCTAAAGTTAGTGAAGCAAGCAGCTCACCTTTTTAAAAAAAAGATGATTGAAACCATTTGATCACAAAATCACAATGGGACTAACACTGTCACGAGTTGAAAACTCATCATGAAGTGAGCAAATGGTGGAAAAAATAGCTTAAACAAATGATGGTCTTCTGCCAGCTCCCTGATGCCAAATCAGGCCAGGGCCAGTAGTGGAATTCAATGTGTTAGGGATGTTTGGGTGTAAATGGCCCCATGGCCCTACGTGCTTGGACCATTACATTTTTCATCTACAAAACTGAAAAATGTTGCAATTGCATCTTGCAAGATTGACCAGATCTGGAAGGTAATATCGTTATCAGCGTCGCTCTTGTAACTGCTAGTAGTTTAAAGGCACACTTAAAAATTATGATTAGTGTCCAGTTCACCTGACATAGCTGTTTGAGTCTGAGAAAAATGGTTTGGAACCACTGCCCATACCAATTATGATATATGAATCCCTCAGAAGAAATCCAATCAAAGGAAAAGTGGTAAATTCAAATGGATTTCTGTTCAAATGTCTCATTTGAATTTGGGTGCTGATTCAGTTTGTAATGTAATGTCCTGCATTCATGCTCGAGATGTTTTACATTACCTGCACTACCACCACCACAAGGTGATTTACAACATCAGGGGTCATAAAAGCTCCTCGTGCAGTAGTAGTAGTCACTCATGTAGATACCACACACTGTATGCATTTATAGGCAGTAATAAACGTTCAATAAATTGTCTATAACACACTAGTTTAATTTAGTTTCAAGCGTTTACGGCTATGTTATACAGTGTTATCATTCATTAGCTGTTGTTATATACACTTCTTACAGATGCTTCAATTTAAACTGTGCTGTAGGGTAATATGAACATTGAATTCATTGCTTACATACTGCAAACTAAAAGGCTTTTTTTGGCAGATGATTTACTTTCACAAATAAATGTTTCTGTTTAGCCTATACGAGTCATCAACGTTTTCAACACCTCTGACAAATGACCCAGTAGAGAAAAATCAATCTGTGAACAGAGAAGGCCAGTTTGGAGGTAAACAGCGTGATTACTTTCATCTTTGTCACCAAAACCAGTGAGCTGGCATGTTGCTTTGCTTTGTCACCACAGAACTGTTTGTACCTTTGAGAGGAGAACTATGCTGAGCGAGTTGCGATGTGGTTACGCAGCAGAAGTTCTAATGTTAAGTCTGTGAGTTATCTGTCCGTCTCCCTGAGCCCCGTAGAGTCACAGCTGAGAGCAGCCCGCACTAAATCTGTTATAAGCTACTGTACACTCATCTTTCCATAAAAGTTTATGGGAATATAAACAGGGGGGAAGTTACCGGAGGCAAGCTTCTTATCCAAACCTGTTCCCAATAAGGCTATTTACTACTTAATATGAGGAAAATGTTTAAGATTTATATCTTCATTCAGAAAGGACATTTTAAACTATGATCAATCCCTTAGCTTTCCACCGCAGCGTACTACCACTGACCTTTCATCACATCTGTGAGACTGACGATGAAATGGAAATGAAATGGAGGAAGGTCTGAAGAGATGAATGCCTTTAACCCACAGCTATAACTGCTTTTATTATTTTTTGGACTGTAAATCTGTTTGTGTGCAGAGCGTCTGATTTTAACTAATTCACAACGACATATCATTTTGCTCCCTCAGCCTCCAAGGTTTATTGCCACTTGATCAATAACTATTGGCCGGTCTCCAAACTTGTCCGTTTTATGTATGCTTAAAGTGACCTGCCATTAACATTCATCTAACCTGCACTTAAATGGTTTATTAATTATTAGTATTTAGTGTCTCTGCTGTGACATGTCCCCATGCTTTAATGTTCAAAAAGCTCTTTATTTTTCTCATAATGCCTGTGCTGCAGCACCTCTTTTCACCCTCTGTCTGAAACCAGAGCCCAGTCTGCTCTGATTGGTTAGCTGGCCAGCTCTGGTGGGATTGATCAACCACTTATAGTTGTCCCACTCCTTAGCTATCACGTTTAATGTGTTGGAGCGCTAGCCAATAGAAGCGGGAGTGTTACGTAACGATGTCGTTATGTTACAGAAGTAAACAAAGGAGTGTGGGAGAGAAACCTTAGAAGACCATTTACATTCACAAAAACCTATAACCCATTACAGGAAAGGGAAAAACCCCAAAAAGAATGATAGGGCGATTTTATGTATAGTCGCACATTCTTTATTGAATAGCTTTAATAGATGCCTGTATAACCTGGGATCATTACAATCACAATTTCAAACAAAACATAGCAAAACAGACGGAAAAATGAATTTATATTAAGAACCAAGAAGAAAAAATAAAACTGTCTGGTGTAAATTGCCACAGTATTGTTCCAAATTAAATGAGGGTTGTGGAAATGATTTCTGTATGAGTCTGCTCACATATTTTCCACGGTTTGTTTTTGACAGATAAGAGCTATGGTGTGTGAGAGCATGACTTGCTGTTTAGCCAGACAAGGAAGAACATCTGTGCGTGCTATTTAATGCCATTGAGCATTTTGTTGATGGGACTTAAATGTTTCTCTCGTGATTAAGTGGCGCAAGTCAGAAATGAAAGGTACGAAGAAGAAAACTGAGACTAATGGCATGGCTCACCACCATACAGCTCTGTGGATCGAATAATGGTTTCATTGTTTTGGGCTGGGTTCAGTTTGTCTTCATTAGATTGTGTTTCATGTCCTCTGAGCCTCTTTGCTGATCACTCGGTACATTTGAGCCCTCAATTCATAAATAGCATGAAAACCTGACTCTGATTAATAACTTCACATTGATGAAAAAACGTCTGGCATTTAAAGGAATAGTTGAACATTTAGGAAATATGCTTATGCACTTTCTTGCAGAGAGTAGCTCTGGAGTCTGTAAATTGAATAAGTAGCTATAGAGACAGCAGCCAGTTAGATTATCTTAGCATAAAGACTAAAAACAGGTGTAACAGAACAGTACAAATTGGAAATTTGTACCCAATTTGAATAAAGCCCTCCTGGCATTATATAGATTCAAGAAGAAGGGACAGACTGAAAATAACTAATGAAACAAACTCTAAAATAACTTAAAAATAACTCTAAAAGTCTAAAAACTAAAAACTAAAACTCTAAAACTGACAAAAATGTGCAATAAGCAGCACATTGCTTTCATGACCATCTGAGCTCCAATAAAAGAGCAGTATGATTTAATCCAATCCAAATAAATGTAAAGCATTCTCGTTGCATATAGCCCATATAACGTTGCTAAGTGAAATAGCAAATAGCTTTCAATTTGATCAGTATTTGCAGATTAACACATTGTTTCTGGTGACAGGTAAAACCCTGCAGGTAGGAGTTAACATATGTGCCTGACTGAATATGTGATGGGGTAATTGTTTGCTTGAGTGTGGGGGGACTTGATAGGTGGTTGGGTGCTTGTGTCACCATCTACTATTAATAGCATGTGTGCTGACTTGATTAGCAGGCTGTGGTTCTTAAATCTTGCTCTGCTGCAGACCCACTTTAATTACCACTGGCCCTCTTTTATTCCTACTGACAGGACCTCTCATGAGTCACTACACAGAGGTGAGCTTTTCACTTCTATTACCGCAGACATCAGGAGAGCAACAAAGCGCACGACCTATGTGGTACGATGGTGGGCTGGGATCAGATTGTTCACCATTCTCCGGTATGTAGCGTCTCTATGCAAAGTTTGATATTATTTATCTGCCAAGTTGCATTGAAAATGGGACATTTTGGGGGCATTGGGAATGTGGAAATCACATTTGACGGGAAAGACCATAAAAAATGTCTTTCAACTCAAGATTTATGAATCATTGCCCTTCATGCATTTAAATGTGATGTTTATGCAAATAACCATCCAATTCAAACCATACCACAAGCCAAGCACATCAGCATGCAGCTGGGAGCCCCTTTATAGATTTACTCAAATATTGACTAAACACTGGTTTAGTTTGGCCGAGGCAGTGAAGGGAAAATTTGATGTCTTGTAAATCATTAAACACTGATTTGGAAAACTGTTGCTGGTTTTCACCATGAAAAAAAACGTTTATGAGGAGAAAAGCCACAGAAATGTCACGGTTTTGCTATTTGCAAAGACAACAGGAAGGAAGTTTGGAAAAATCCTCTTCCCAGAAATCATTTGGTTAAGAAACTGTCGGGAGATCAGGACTGGATGGAATTCATGGCACCTGCAGACATTCAAGCTGCTGAATCATATTGAAGGTGAACTGTTACAGGAAACATATTTTCTGTGTTTCACAAAAAGATCACAGTGTTCTTCTAGTGATCTAGTGAGAGCTCAGACTGTTCGGTGCATAAATAATCACTATCCTTTTTTTTTTTAAAGGCTGATGTTTTTTAATATGGTTGTTTATAAATACCAAAAAATTAAGCATATTTTCCAGATTTCGCGAAAACTACTATCACAAACTAGCCTTTTTCTGATTGTTTGTGAATGGAGCTGTGGGTGGTGTCATTTTAGAAGATGGGGCATGACCAGAAAAGTGAATGGAAAATATTTGCATGAGAAAATGAATGTCTGAATTAAGCCAAGCAGGAACACAGTTCCTGTACTTGGCATGACAGACTCCTGCTAAAACAGCGTGCATGTGTGTGAACGGATAGCACCAGAGGCTGCTCCTAATCGCTGCAGTGGTTTTCTTCTCTTTTTGTCTTTGTACAATTCATAACCAGCACGTTGTTCTGCTGTCCTAAGTGTTCTCTTCCCTAAACCCCAAACAATTAAATCCTGACACAGATCATAAATTGTTACCAAACAGGCTCATCAGATTGCGTCTGCTAGTTTGAAGTTACTGTGACATATTGCTTCATTTAAGAGGCGCTTACCAGTTCCATACGCTCTGGAGGCAGAAAGTGCTTAAGCCCTGTGAAATGTCTTTGCTGTCCAGTCTGACTTTACAGGCCAAACCATTGATGTGGTGAAAATACAAAGATAATACGCTTTAATAATACGCTTGTGTCATGGTCAGAGAGCAAAAGAAGGTCACCAGGACACACAATTACACACGCTGACTGTCGTCGGTTTGAAAATGTTCAAGGAAACCAGTAGACTTAACATGGTGATATATTTATAGCAGAGGGAGAAAATGTCCTCCAGAACAGACGTCACCCAGTAAGATATTTCATTTGACCTCATATGAAAGCTAAATACCGATAACAGAAGACTAATAACACTTGTTTGTTGGGAGGAATTTGTACAGCATCTGTGAATATTGACTCATGTGAACGAGAGATTATTGCACAGTAAACAACAAGATAAAAGTCTACAGCCACACTAGCAGCTTGAGAGGCTGTATGAACTGGTACTCTGAGCTCAATAGATCGGTGCAGGGATGAGTAATATAGCAGTAAATTAGTTCTACAACCTAGAATATGTCAGATAACGCCCGGCTAGTGCCCGTCTATTTGCTTTTATGTGTCTAAACTGTTGCTGCCTTTTGCTTAGAGGTGATAGACATGAAGCCATAGCCATGTGGTTTTTTATAGTATTACGTTAGCTATTGACTCCTGAAAATTGCATTTATGCTTAAACTATTATAAAAGTTTCTGTCCAAAAAAAGATGAAAGATTTTCCCCCTGCGGCTTCTTTGCCCCTCAGCAAATACATTGGTCTGCTATTATTTATTTCTATCCCTTGTGAATCTGCTCTTTCATAACTCTGGCTTAAAACAGCACGATTACACTGTTTTTCTTTAATCTACATTGCTTATTTGCTATTGTATCAAAAGAATACTGATTATCCTGAGTACTTTAAGATGCTTCCTGCTGTACACAAGAAAATCCGCTGATAAGATCTTCATGTTTTGCAGAATGAATGATAGCTATAGAGTATTTGTGGTTTCGCCAAATTGTGGCTATTTCTCTCGGAACAGCGAGCTCTCCCTCCCTTATTCACAGAGTTTGACACACATAGTAGGCAAAACAGTAACCAAATATTAGAAATGACCTTTGGGTTTCAGCCAGACAGACAGACAGCCATTTTTAAACAATTTGCACTACCAGGAGTGTGCGTTTCATCAGGGAAAAGTAGCTGAACTTGTTTCTGCCTTTGACAGCATGTTTGTGTTCTCCACTCTCGGCTGAATATTCTCGTGCAAACATTCCACTGTTTCATTTCTGGCCCGTAGTTTGTGAGGCGTCCAGACAGATAGCGTGTGGCTTTCTACTTATTATAACCAGCATCTCCTTAAAATGTCAGCGGGGAATTCACAAGCACAAGACCGCCTGAACACATTTACGCGGTGTCACTTTGCCTGATTGATACCAGCACCTTGCAATTGTGAAAATTACCATCATAGGACTACATTTTCTTCCAAAAAATAATTCAAGTATTACAGAGCAAACAAAACTCATGTTAGCTTAAATGCTAAGAACACTCAATCTTTCTTACTTACAGGTATGTGCTCGGCAGAAAGTTTTGGCAAAATGGGCGATGAGAGAAACCGCTCAACATTTGTGGTCAAGGCGTGTTGTGTCTTGAGGCCAAGGTGGAATACTGTGATCATGCAACACTTGATGCTTTTTCTTCCATATTTTATTTAAAGGTCCCATGGCCATTTCTACTGATCATAATTCCATTGTTGAGGTCTACTAGAATAGATTTACATTGTTCAATGTTCCAAAATCACATTGGTTTTCTCATACAGCATCTCTGTATAGTATGTGTATTCACTCTCTGTCCTAAACGGCTTGTTGGAGCTCCTGCACCCCCCTCCCTATGAGCCCACTGTGCTCTGATGTGTGATTATGTGTTACAATGGTGTTTGTTAGCAACCAGAAAATGACACCAGTAATGACAAACAGATGAGAATGCTGCGTGGGGTCTGGGTGCCGTGTTGGCGGGACGTTGCGGGGCTCGCTGCTCCGCCCTTTGAGGCTCAAGGAGCGGACAGTGTGAGCTTTATTACTGGTGTTGTTTCCTGGTTGCTGCGTGGGGTCTGCGAGACAGCGAGACACCGAGGAACCCAGCCTGAGCACAACTGTGAGTGGAGATCCACAGAGCCGCTGCTGAGAAAAGATAAGGCTGAGTGAGTGTGTGTGTGTGAGGAGCTCCACGGATTGGTCCATTTGGACCGGGGTATGGTTACGTCACTATACTCAGGAAGAAAAAAATGGAAAAAGACAAATCTCCAACGAGGCGTTCTGGGGCAGCATAGACAGGTCTTTTCTGTGTTAGAGTTTTACTCACTACAGGGTGTACTTTGAGGGTTTGTGACTCTGCAGACCGTTTACATGCATAAAAAGCTACATAACACACAAGGGGACGGGTAATAACCGGAAAAGCATGACATGGGACCTTTAAAATGTCAAAACAAGATATCTTGCTCTTAACGTTTCCAAATTGTATAGCTTCTCTTCTCCATCTCCGAGAGCTTCAAAGATCATCAAGTATGCAGTCTGAGGTTTTCACTTTGTGGTCAGTGGAAGGGGAAAGGGTGTAGAAGGAGCCTCAAACCCATAAACCCCAGACTTAGTATTGGAAGAGCCAGCAGGCTGGAGAGGCCAATGGTTCTATTTGTAAGAGCAATTGATGAGGAAAATGGGGGCAACAGGGTCTGCTTTCAGAGACGGAGTAAAAACACACACGGCTGCCAAACGCTTGATTGTTGAGTCTCAATGGGAACCAGGAAAGGAAGACAATCAGACATATATAATTGTCTCTTTAGTCCAGAAGAGCAGACATTGAAACATGTCTATTCTGATGTGCTGATAAGATAAATGAAGCCAATACAAGCAAAAGCAATGTAGTTCAGCATTTAGCTCCCAACATGCCACGTCTATTCTATTAAATTCCTTTTTTGTAGGCTTTGAAATCAATGACGGTCTGGTCAGAACTAAATGTGAATAAAATTGCTTCCTTTTCTGACTGTGTGTTTTTACAGTGATATGTCAAAATGTATTTGATGGATTGCTCTTTTATGTAGAACAGAAATGTGTGGTCTCCAGAGACTCTGGTGATCCCCTGACTTTCCTATAGTGCTACCAGGATGTTCCTTGTATTTTATGTCTGCATTGGAGATTTGACAGCAAACGAGGGAAGATAGACAATGGGAACGACATGAAAACAAATGTTGTGTTTGAGTGAAATTCTTCAAAATTGTTTTAACATAAACTGACATTCATGGTTCCCATTTACCTCTGAATTGTAGTGGAGTAGACGTACAAAGATGCAAAAGTTAAAATACTTAAGTTAAGTACTTAAAAATAAGTACAGTACCTGAGTAAATCAACTTGCTACTACCACCACTGCAGGTATGTCATGTGTGCTTGCAGCCCATAATCCACACTATAGATTAAATAAATCGATGTTAATTCTGTTTCCAATATGTTTAGTTTTTCCCTTTAAAAAATAACAAAAAGAACCAATATAAATATGGTTAAAGTACCGGATCAATAAGCAGTATCGGTAAGAGTAGTAGTACCGTTAAAATCGTACCGATACCCATCCCTACACACAAGTCATTGATAGGTAGGCTATGTGTGGAATAGGAATGGAATAGTGATGTGATTATTTGCAACCTGCTGTACAAATAGTAGTTAATGTTGATTAATATATTTTCATTAAAAAAAGTAGGCCTACTTGTTTCACAGTGGCACAGGATCATTGGCACATACAAGCACTTTGTTCATGTTCAATCCATAATAACATATGCAATTATAGTTGGAGCTTTGTATTTTGTCATTATTAGCAGATTAATCCTACCCATCTCGGTGGGAACCAGGTTAGGACGCTCGAAAATATTTCCAATTACCCAATGGGGACCCCAACTAGAAAAGTTTCTGACCAAACAGGGGGGCATAGCATGTACATTACTGATGATTGAGTAGCCTATTGAGAATACTTTTTCCAACAACCAGGCCTATACAAACATTAATGTCCCTCAGGATGACTTGTATTCCCTTACTTTTTATGAGGGGCCATTGTCAGAACTGCATCATACCCATCGGCCTTGTATCGCTTTAATGCTAATTAGCAAGTTAGCATGCTAACATGGCAAATATGTTATACCTGATTAATATCATCATCATTGTACATGTGAGTATGTTAGCATGCCAACATTAGCATTTAGTTTAAACACAATGCCGTACCTAAGTGTTGCCTCTACTAGCATGCTAGCAGGTCTGTTAACTGTCTCTTTTAAAGTTAACATGGAAGTGGTTCTATGTCCAAACCAAATGTTTTCCTGCTCATTCTCAGCAGCTGTGAAATGTGTTTGTATATTTCACTCATTAAACCTCTCTTTCAACAGTTCAACTTACTGAACATTTTTTTTCTAATAGACATTTTTCATAGTTTAAGGCCTAAATGCAATACACTGTTAAATGACAGCTGTCAGTTCACAGATTCAATACATAGTTGCCAATCAGTAGAATTGTCCAGCCAATTATTATACCAATTAAACCAATTAATATGTCAGTGCCGTTCTCCAGCCTCTCTCCTGTGAACCTGAAGCTAATTTGAGTTGTTGCTTTTACCCTTTTTCCAAACCTCAGCATGTCTAAGAATGTGATCCAGCTGTATCCTTGTAAAATGAAAACAAACATGACCACCTGTCCCGAGTATTTAGCGAGAGGACCAAAATCAGAAATACATTATGCCTTCTCGTGGTTTCCCCTCTTAGAGTGTCAATCAAAGAGAAGAAAAAAGGACATGTTCCCCTGAATACAGCTGCAAAAACCTTTAGGAAGATCACAGTCCTTGAGGAACATCTGGAGCCTTCATGAGGGCCAATATTACATTTCCATACTTTTACTATGAGTTTCCATAACATGTAGGTATTTGGATCAACAATACCAATGCAAGTTCCACAGGGTACACTACTGCAATGAAAGACTAGCTAGAATATACCCCTCTATTAACGCCTTCCTGTCTCTTCGTATTTCTGGTCCTCCCAATTTGAATGCCTTTCGGGTCTTTGTAATACGTGCCTTTTAGACCCAACCCAGTCACGAACATCTTGGGAATATCAACTATATAAACGTATACTACAAATGCGTAAAAGAAAGCAGTAGCATTAAATAACCTCATAACATGGATGCTAAATATTTTGAATTGGAAATCTAACAAACTTCCTAGCTTCAAAAAATGGGCACAGGAAGTGTTATCATTGCTCCAGCTCAAGAACGTAAGATGAACATTGTGTGAGCTCCATTAATTGAATATGTAAAGCAATGTATGTGATACACCATGCCGCCAGATTAAACTTTTTTATTTTTTTTTGTTGTTTGTTTTTGCCTGTCCTTGTTTGTCTACCCTCCCTCACACAGTAAAGTGTCTTTGAGTCCGATAAAAGCTCTATATAAATATAATGTATTGTTATTATTATTGCATTTTTTTTAAAATATATTTGTATATGGCTTATTTTTGTCTTTTCCCCAATATTAGTGTTTGGTCAATTGCAAAATTGTATTGTATTTACTTCATGAGTGGATCCCAGAAGGAATGGATAGGGGTCAATTAAGTCCTTACAAGTTTGGTAGGTTTGAAAAGTATATGTTTACATCATTCCTATGAATGCAAAAGTCCTTCCTGTTTGACCCCAAGCCTGTTTTTCAGATTTCAGGCTCGAAAATGACATTTCCAGAACAAATGACCATAACTTCACTTCTAAAAGGGGTAAATTAATAATCTTTTTTCTCAAAGTAATGATAAACCTTTGAGTTGGATGTAGAAAAGTCAGAATCAATATAGATGTTTTTTATTTTAAAGAAAATTCAGATTGAACATGGTAAAAAACTGTAAATTATAGTGTCCGTCCAAAAATTATTTTTTACTTTATTGAAAACTACCCTTGGATGATGGGTTGTAGACTAAAAGCTTTACGAATCCAAAGTACAACATATAATAAGTACCCTGTATCAAATTGATGCAAAACAAGTGACATTTGACCTTTTTAGAGATTTGGCAAAAAAAAAACACTTCTGGGGTCATTTGGGTGGATTTTCCATATCTCTGGCCCCCCTTGGTCGATTTTGATGATTGACATCTCTTTCTAATCGTCAGAGCCAATGGAATCGAGGGAAAGTTCCACATACACACACAGGTTACCAAATAAGGAGTGATAGTGACGCGTAGAAAAACCGGAAGCTGCGCTAGCCTCTGGTGGCTACCATTAGTAGCTCATTTTGATTCTCCGTTTTTTGCATAAAAATGGTTTTATGGATTATCAATAATTTTTTCAAAGTGACAGATACATTGGATTAACCTATGGATTAACCTTCAGCCGCGTTTTTTCTCGTTTTAATGCCATTGAACACGACTTTTGATCAGAATAACAGCTAAGGTGAGCATATCTCCGTTTTTTGCTACCTAAAGCTACGTCGTGTATTGTCTGTATTTGCTTCCCCTGTCACGAGTTCTGATCGCTCAGTGATGATCCTTATATTTCTATAATCTGTGGAATCTCAGGATGTTAGCTAAGCTTGTTTGTGCAGATCCAATAAGTATATCGATCGGTATAGCTAGAGTTCTGTGCTAACGGCCTTAAGATTTTTTTGCCCGTGGCTAATTCGGAGGCTCAGCGTTAGCTTTGAGGGTTTTTTGAAAAAAAAAAAAAAAAGATCAGCTAACTGAGTTTCTTCCCGTTACATAGATATGAAACATTCATAGTTTATTAAATCTTAAGAAGCCCTGAGACACTTTTGCTTGCAGATGTTTTGATTTCGGCCCCTTCGGCGGGTCCGTGGGGCTAAAGAGGTAAAGTTTGGAAAAAGATAAAAAACTGCAAAACAAAGTACCTCATAGTTGAACTTTATCTAATAATTTGTCTAAATAACAGTCCAGCAGCATTTTCTCTGATGTCTTTTTTTCAGGGAGGTGAAATAGAAAACGTCTCCAACAGCAAACTGATAAACCGCACATCCACCATGAACTGGATCTCTCTGGATAACTGATACCTCAGAGGTTATTTTGAGCACACGATTGCGCATCAAACATCTACAAAATGATGTAGTCGATGAAACCAAATAGATCTAGACTCCAAAAAACAAAATGCTTAACAATGTCTTCACCTAATAACTGGTCAATACAATCCTAACCCTGTGAAGTCTGCACATCTTGGTGACGTTAAAAGATGACTAAGTTATAACTGTAAAGTAAAGCTTTGCTGTACACACTGTTCTGCCTCGAGGTAAAAGACGCCAATTTGAGATAATTTCTTAGGAATGGACGTGACACGCATAAAGTGAGTAAACGCATTAAAGTGCGCTTACTGTGTGAATGTATACAGAGAAGCGACAGCAGAGACGTGAACTTGACTGTGCACAGAGACGCCCCAGACACACACACACACACACACACACACACACACACACACACACACACACCACACACACACACACACACACACACACACACACACATACTCACAGGAGGCAGAAAGAGGCGCTATAAAAACGTGGCTCGGTATTTGAGTGTCAGTGGGGATCATTTACAACCGTCAAGCCACCATGAAGGACCCAGACGGATACAGTCTCGGGAAATACTCCGCTAAGGAGGTGCATTGGAATTTATGAAGGGGAAACAGGATTTCTGATCTAAAGGAAAAAGACATCTGTTTGTGGAATTTGCTGAAAGTGTTTGTTTGTGGATGATATCTGTTGGACAGTGAAAACTATCTTCATGTTGTTCAGCTGGACTGGGAAGGATATCTATACTATGTAGTGGTAAGATATTTCTTTATTTTAAAGCAAAATAACAGGCCTTAAGTGGATTTGTTCCTAAAGCAAAATGTGGCTAACTAAATCGGATAGATGGCATGTTTTTAAATGTCTGACTATAACTTGACACATAGCGTTTGTATTATCACAGTGAGCATTGTATTTCTGTACTTTCTTACAAACTGCAACATTCTGCAATGATGTGCAACCAAGAGCAAATGTATGGTGTTTTTCTTTTTAAATCTGAATATTTAGACTGTTTATTTCTTTCTCTTAATTCATTGAGTCAACATAAATATACATTTGCTTACACAATATGTTATTTATACACTTATAGCATTCCTACAATGCTTGAGTAAAAAATATATAGAAGTTAGCAAGTATAATGGTTCACTTACATGTATTTGCATTTTGCACATATAGGTAAAAAAAAGGTGAAGAAATGTTTTCTGAATAAATGTCTGTTTCTATATACAGTTAAGTAAAGAACATCAGCTTATAGGTTTATTTTCTTTACATCACATTGGACTCCTTTAGACAAAATAAGATAACATACGGTAAGATGAGATAGAGCTATATTTATCATAAGGGAAATTTATGAAAAATCGGATATTTATTTACTCAAAAAACAGAACTCATTCTCATTCATTTATGCCTACATTGCTTAGCCGTGATGTATTTTAATATGCAGGAGTGTGTCATTGTCCTGTTCGTGACCTGTGTTTGACCTCCAGCCAAACTCAACCTAAGTGATCCAGTCTCCACTCACCATCATGTATACACTGCAGCTCTGACACTTACCTTGTGATTTTTCATGATAGGCTGGACACTATTCACAGGGTAAACAGCTGTCAAGTCATGTTTGAAAGAGCATTATGAAGAAAAATGTGTTCAATTATTTAACTAAGTATTGTTTATTATTAGAAGTCCCTCAACCTAAAGGCACGGAACAAATATTAACATATCTAAGGCCTATTTAAAGTTTCCTTATTTGAAGTTACACAGCTTTGATGCTTCTAACCTAAGTGTGTGAAGGAATACAACACAATTATGTCATATAAATTCAATTTATGGTGCCTTATTGATGTGGTGGAAAACACTGACTAACATGTCACTCCAAAATGTCCCATAGATGTCCATTTAGTTTAAAATCTGTTAAGTTTACAGTTTCAGTTTTTTACATAAATGTTCACTTATTTTTATTTGTATGCTTTACAGTTTTCCCTTAAGATCCACAGCTCATTTGGTCTTTCTTCTTTGTCTTGCAGCCTCCCTTAACTATGGACCTCCTTCCGTTCACAGTTCAGTGATGTTAGCTTTGAGCCATTACAACTCCTCATCCTCCCCGCTCCTCCATCGGTCCTCTAATGACAGCGGGGGGAAAGTGGAGGCCAGGGTGGCAGTTGAAGGGGTGTCTCAGCAGGGAAACCTCACCCTGCTGCAGCCCACCACCAGTGGAGTCATTGTGGTCATACTGTCCATGACACTGGGCATCATCTCCAACATCGTGGCCCTCTTCATCCTGGCCAATGCCTACTCCCAGCAGCGCCGGCGCAACAAAGCCACATTCCTTCTGTTTGCCTCTTCTCTGGTGTTTACAGACTTCATTGGGCACGTGATCCCTGGTGCCCTGGTGCTCAGACTCTACCTCTCTGGAGGCGTTCACCCTGATGACTTCAACTCCTCCGATGGGATGTGTCAGTTCCTGGGTGGCAGCATGGTGTTCTTCGGCCTGTGCCCACTCTTCATGGGCTGTGCCATGGCTGCTGAGCGCTGCCTGGGTGTCACGAAGCCTCTACTGCACTCCTCTCTAGTCACCAAAACACGTACAAAGGTCTGCCTGTCTGCCATCTGGCTGGCGGCTCTGTGTGTGGCCCTGCTGCCTTGCTTTCAGCTGGGCTCCTACGCCTACCAGGACCCAGGGACCTGGTGTTTCATCAAAGTGCTCAGTGACACTCAGGAGGTGGACGTGGCGTTCGTGGTGCTGTTCTCTGGGCTGGGGATGGCCTCACTGGCTGTGGCGCTGGTGTGTAACACCATCAGTGGACTGACCCTGGTGCTGGCGAGGCTCAGGAGGAGGCCCGGCTCGCATCACTCAGCAAAGTCTCATGATATAGAGATGGTGGTGCAGCTGGTCGGCATCATGGTCACCTCCTGCATTTGCTGGAGCCCTCTGCTGGTGAGTCATAGAAGGTACAATGAGAGGGGATGAGCACACAAGGTTGGGCGATAATGAGATCACTTCACCTTTCTGCTAGGTATGCACTGGCACTCAGAGCACTCATTTAGAAAAAGTGCTATTGTATAAGTAAAGGTCTTTGGATTTGTTGTCCCTTTCTTAAATTAAAGAGCTATTATGCTCATGTTCAGGTTTCATATTAGTATGTTGTTCCTCCACTGTGACTTGTTAACATGCTTTAATGTTCAAAAAGCTCTTTATTTTTCTCATATTGCCTGTGCTGCAGCATCTCTTTTCACCCTCTGTCTGAAATTGTGGGAGAGAAACTCACTCTGAAAGGGAGCTTTTGAATTGTATCCTTTGCAGACCGTTTACATGCAGAAAATCTATAACATACTACAGGAAAGGGAGAACCGAAAAAGCATCATAGGGCTCCTTTAAGTATTTTTACTACCGAGAAAGCATGATCTTTTAAGACTAGTTACTGAATACAAGTAGGAAAATAGCAACAGATTAAAAAATTTAAAAAATAAGACACTGGTGTAGACCATACAAATATTGAGCGTTTTTCTTTTTATGGATGCTCACTATCCACTTGACCTTCCTACAGTTTAACGAAGTCAAATAGGCCTGAAATAACTAAAGGAAAAACTGAATGTCAATTCAATAGGAAAACCACTAAAACCAAATTCAGACAACTTCGTGTCAAGAGGTAGAGATTCTACAAACAAACACTGAATGTAAAATCTGCTGCATGAATTCTCCTTCAAATTGGGGCAGGCAGAAGAATATATTTTATATATATCATATTTTTAACAAATCACTAAATGAAGTAGTCTAAAGAGCAGTAGTGGAATGTAATCAAGCAGATTTACTCAATATTTGTACTTTTGTACATCTCGGATGTAAATATTCTACTTTTTTACTCCACTACATTAACTTTAGAGCTTTACTAACTTTGCAGGTTTAAATTGATAGTACATAACATAAATGAAGTAACAGATTGTGATGGATGATTATAGGTGAATCTATCCAGCAATTTATAAGGTACAAACTAGCCACTCATTTACAAGCTTCAACATTAGTGTAATGAAGACATTAATGCATCCATGATTATAATCCATTAATATAATCAACATTGTACTGAAATAAAGTTTTTTGCCTAATGACTATACTGTTACTTTTGGTACTTCTACTTAAGTAACATTTTGAATGTGAGCCTTTTTTGTAATAGAGTGTTTATACATCTGAAAACGTATTCCACTACTGATGAAGAGATTTTTATAACATGTTTCATGTATCATGCTGATACGGGTGTGAAAAATAACATAATGTGTTGGATGTGATAATACAACAAAATTATATAAATTATTTGTAACTTATGCAGTAGTTTTACCCTCTCATCATGTTGTAATACAAGATCATATGTTCACCCCTGCAGATCTTTGGCCTGATGTCGGCGATCCGCTCCTACACAGGATCCATAGCAGAGGACCTATCCAGCTATAAAACCTTAATGGTGATGGCCGTGAGGCTGGCCACATGGAACCAGATTCTGGACCCCTGGGTCTACATCCTGCTGCGGCGCACCGTTCTCCGCAAAATCTACCTCATCGCTAAGTGCCAGAGGGGGAATATCATCGGCCGCTGGGAGCCCACCTCTTTCCCCAGCTCAGAGAAGCATCAAGTCAACCAAGTTTGAGCTGAGGGAAAAGACTGATAAGTACTTTGTCCCCAGGTGAACATTTACAGAACCCTGAGAATAAAGAAGAGAGACCAACATAGAATATCTTTTTGGCTAGAAATGCTTAATATAATCAAAAGTACCTCTCTCAAACTCCATCAAAGTTTACCCTTGAGTTCATTGTCTGACCCTAACAAATGGAAGCTAGCTAATGCTATTGTTTTGCACATAAACCTTTTATAGTTTTCTTGTAATAAGTGAACATTCCTTAGTCATTTTGTATTCTCATTTGGAAACATGAAGGGCCACAGAATATGAACACAGAAGTTTGATGCTGCGCCACTCATAAAGGGAATGAGTAATGTTTTATTTCATAACTTCATTTTAACCATCATTGGAAGTAAAAAAATAAATTGCACGTGTCTTGCTCTTACATTTATGTGGAAGAATTGAGCTGCACCAATATAACCACCAGGGCGAGCTCCAGAGTAAAGCAGAAGTACTTGGATTGTGTTCAATGTTAATATTCTGCTGAATGTATTTCATGAAGGAATGTTAATATTCAAGTATTGTGGAGTGTATGTAAGTTTACGTTTTAATATGCTTTCCATTTTTTTATACAGTGCTTTATGTGAAGTAATGTATTTTTTTGTAAGTTAAAACTTGAATTGTACCCTCGATTTTACAGAAAATATGTAAAGACATTATAATTGATTGTAAATAAAAGAATGCAATGTGACCTTACTCTGAATTGAATTTAGTACTTAAGTATTCTCTCTGCTGTCCTGAGTATTAATGATAAAATACATCTTTATTGACAGTATGATCTGCAGCAGTAATTTCCTGCCGATTCCTTCTGGACTTCACATTCCAGTGATGACAATAAAAAAGGACCAAACAAATTATCCACTAAGGTCATGCGGGTAATAACATAATAAATCCAGAATATTGTTGAGCAAATATCTTTGATTTAGTTGAGGATGTAAACTTGAGACACGCTTCAGTGCTTCAATGAAATACCATTATCACCAGCTTGGTATTTTATTAGTTTCCTTTCTGCATCACCGTCTGCCGGATAGAAAATAAAGCCTTTCTGACATACTTGTTCATTAATTCATGTGACTCACTTTGAAGTGCTGAATTATAACTGGCACATCCTGCATTATGTTAACCACCTGGAGAATGTTATCTTAACTGTGCACAAATTCAATAAAGAACTATTTAAAGATAATGATATTTTAGAAATTTGCTTTAGGAGGTCAGAAGCAATTCATTCATAGGTGATTTATCTATCCAATAAACATATATGGGCCATTCTACCGAATTGGTGCAAAGTCAGGTTGGAACAGTTTTGAAATTTTGTATGTTTTTTTCCCAAAACTTTGTCCATATATATTTTCTACCATATCTAAATTACACATATCTAGTAAAAGAACCGTACATTTTTATATCGTATTTTCAGACAGTATTGGAATGTTCTTCCTCTACCAAAAATGGTCACTACCGAAACATAGTACATACACTGTAGTAAAAAAGTATTATATTAACCTGTTAAGATTGTTTTGCCTTCCCTTCTCTAAATAGTATTTTAACAAATATTTCTTGAGGGTTTTCACAATTAAATCAATGCAATTTAATTTTTAATCAAATTTCAAAGTTCAATTTATACAATTCATAAAAATCATAATGCAAACTTTCTTTTAAAATGCATAATACTGATCATATTGATTCCAGAGTTGATGATTGTTGAAATTGAACATACATTAAACCAACCAGTATCATATCATTTTAGTTGATAACTCAATATACTTAATTTTTTATAAAACATCCAGTGTTTCGGTTGTGACTGCAGTATTTTGTTCTCAAGGTTGTATCATATTCCCTCAACCTTATTGCTTAATCTTAACTCATAACATGCCTTATGTTGAAGTGTGAATGTTTGAAGCTACTGACCCAGAATCAGCACTTTAGTAACAGGCTGAAATAGAGGGGGGTGAGGCTAGAATGCATGATCTGTTTGGTATTTTAAACAAAACACTTCATAGACATGTTTTTTATATATCTGAGACCTATAATATATGCCTAACAATAATATAATAAGAGACCTTTAAAGTAACACACTGATTTTCAGACTTTAAAAACACATTTAATTCAAAATGGTGGGATTTACCTGCTTACCATTCCATTTTGTCACTACCGAAACGATCATGTCAATTACCGAAACTTAACCATATGTTTCGGTAGTGACTGTTTCGGTAGTGACGATTCTAGCAAAAATTGCTATACGGTACACGACACGCCTCCTACACGACGGTACACGACACGCCCCCTACACGACACGCCCACCTGACACGACACTACGGTGGCTGAGAGACGCTGATACCTACATGGCAGATTAAAAACGAATTGCAAATGTTATTGTAGCATTTTAAGCAACTATTAGGCAAATAAATTAATAACCTAGACTATCCGTTTGAGACACAACAGTATATAGAATATATATATTATGTATCTTATATTATTATATAATATTATGACTTTTTTTTTTTCATTTGTCGACTACACATTATATAAAATGACATATTTTGCACTTAAAGTCATGGTCAATGTCCAGGGAATGAGCCAAGGAAAAATATAAATGTGGACCCGAGTATGACTGGAGGTAAGCTGGAAACATGAGGAGAATGCTAATACAATTTCCATTAAAGTGTACAACCCCTGATGCATGTGAATTTATAATATACATGTATCACTTCTTTATACCATCTTGTCTTATCAGTGAGATGGAACTTTGTGCCCATGACCTCGCCAAGAACATAAGTGAGGAAGCACAACAAAGGCTGAAGGACTTCAGTGAAAAATTTCGAAGAGCTTTGGGTTCTTTTTAAATAGGCTTTAACCTCCTGCAGGTCAATCCTGGATGTTATGTTTACATTTTTATTTTAAATCATGTTGACTTTGCTGTTGGGATACATTTTTTTATTTAAAAGGTTTATTTTAGTTGTTTTTTTTAAAGCAGATCAGCTTGGATGTGCCCCTCTGATTTTCACATAGTGTTCTGTTATGGACTTTTTAAAAAAAAATTATTTTTCAATAAATGTTCATTGAGGAAAACGGTTCAGTGTCTTATTTTATATTCATCACAGTGAATGCTGAGCTTGCCGGACCATATACTGTAGTTGAAAGTACACAATGAAACACTGGCTTGCTTGTATCAAATCAATCATTGGAACAGGAAGAATCTCAGCTACAACACCAACTAAAGCATTTCCATTTCTCCAGTAAACACGGCTACATGGCAAGCATTTTCATAATATACAGTAATGTACAGTAAACATATCTTTGACTTATTGCAAAATTACAACATGAAATTCAACCCTGGTGTCATTCTGGCTTTGACTGTTTTAATGAGATGTCAACCATCAAAACGGGATAAGGGGTTCCAGAAATATCACCAATTTTGAGCGAAGATAGTATGGGAAGGGGGTATGACCGAACGCAAGAGAAGGGTTAACTTGTGCATTGAAAACCATTGTTAGGTCATTGCAAATAGAACTTGTTATACAGAAGATGTTGTAGGAATTATCTTATAAAATACAAATATTCTCATTTAGCAAACATACTATAATTGTTAGTCTTATATTCATATTTCTAACATCAGATGTCATTTCATTTCAAGCCTTTATTTAACCAGGTGAATCCCATTGAGATCATCGATATCTTTTTCAAGGGAGACCTGCAGCACGTTGGTTACACATGAAAACAGAAAATAAAAGAACATCATACAACATAATTACTGGGCTACATTTACATACCTATCGACAATGACAGGTACCAACAGTATCAAATTGCATAGCATCTATCCGAGCTTTAAAATCATGCAGTGGAACCAAATAGCTCACATTCAATTATTTTTGCAGACTGTTCCAAGCAAGAGGAGCTGCGCACATAAAAGCTTTCATCCCTAAGTCAGTCCTTGCACTTGGCACATGTAATAACAACACATCATGTGATCTCAGGCAATAGCTACTTGCCACTCTCTGTGAGATCAGAGAGCAGATATAAGTTGGTAGTTTACCCAGCATGGCTTTATATATGAACATGTACCAATGACTGAGCCTCCGTACAGTAAGTGAAGGCAAACCTGCCTTGGCATACAGTGTACAGTGAAGTAAGTGCTTTACAGTTAGTAACAAATCTCAGAGCACTGTGATAGGCGGCATCTAACTTGATCAGGTAATGGGCAGGTGCATTCATATAGATCAGATCACCATAGTCCAGCACAGGTAAAAAGATTACAGAGCCTTTTCCTGGCCTCAAGCGAGAAACAGGATTGTTTCTGAAAAAGAAACCTAGCCTAACCCTCAGCTTTTTAAGCAGATTATTGACCTGGAGTTTAAAAGAGAGGCAATCATCAAGCCAGATACCTAGGTATTTATAACAGGTAACCACTTCACGTACTTTTCCTTTATGTTATTGTTATTTGGTTTTTATCTGTGCTTTTGACGTTTTGAAGGAAATTAAAATACTGTATTGAGTTGGTTTCTTCTGTTTTGGAAGCCTTGTATATCTTTTTGGTCTTGTTAGAAATACCCAGCGGTAAAACTGTGTTCTAGCAGCAGTTAGAGAAGCTTAGTTTGCTGTCTTAGACTGCTAGATGTATTAAGATGGTTTGCTCTATCACAATTTACACATAAAACCTAAATGTTCATCTGTTTATTGTTCTTCTTGCCTTTATATTCAAGCATGTTGATTGTATATTGCTATATCTTGACATTATGTTCATTTTATCATACTTGACATACATTTATTTGAATTGATGCTATTCCTGCAAAAGTTTTGTAATGGACCCCTAGTACTCTTAATTTATAAAGTAAGAATAATACATGTGAATGATTGAGCTCATTAGTGGCCTGACTGGCCCTCCTAATTTGGTCTAAAGTAAGTCAATGATGATCATTGTGAAGGGGTGTCCAGCCCATATCAATAACATACCAAACTACAGGCTCATGTTATCATGTTATAGTAGGCCTACCTTACATGAACCTGTTTGAAACCTTAATGACCCCATGATGTGATTATTTATATCTTAAAACCTGTAACAACTATATTTAGATGTTCATAAATATCTACATTTATGTATAAATACATGTGTAGCAGTTAGACAAACATAATTAATAGATGATCTCATTATTACCTATTTTATATGTACTAAAAAATAAAGTTGACTAAGCCACCTTTTTGTGTTAATTTATTAATTAGACAAAATGATTTGTGCTTAAAGTCATATACTGTTGTGTCTCAAACGGATAGTCTAGGTTATTAATTTATTTTTGCCTAATAGTAGCTTAAAATGCTACAATAACATTTGCAATTCGTTTTTAATCTGCCATGTACGGTATCAACGTCTCTCAGCCACCGTAGTGTCGTGTCAGGTGGGCGTGTCGTGTAGGGGGCGTGTCGTGTACCGTCGTGTACCGTCTTGTAGGGGGCGTGTCGTGTACCGACTGGCTGCGGCTGCTGCTGGACCCTTCTCAAAAATTGAGCATAACTATGCTAAGTACATGGCTAGCATACACGTTTTTGAAGAGGTTTGCACACATAAAAACCTAATACTTTGCATAAAACCCCGAAAAATGTTACTTAATCGAAGATAATGAGAGATGAGGCTGCTGCTAATGGTAGCATGTTGATCCACTACGATGTTGCAGCTAAGTGACTTTCTCCTCGCTTTCCTTTCCTCTCTTCTCTTGTTTTTTATTTTTCTCATCTTCTCTAAAAACAGAGACCTGTTTATGTGACGCGTCATGACTGCTGAGATGTTGTTGACACTCTCTTTTGTGTTTATTATAACTTAATATAACAGGTGGGCACCCGCCTGGCTCTTTCAGTTGTGTGGTTTGTTTACATTTTGCAGTGACGTTGACGTCACTACTTCTTCTTCTGTGGCACGTTAGAGCCCTCTACTATTACAATACTGCCCCGAGTGGCTGTTATTGTTAAATAATGCTTATGTTCGTTCGGATGAATTTCTTTGAGCTACGACTTCTTTATCCTCTTCGTAATGCAGACTGAGCTCTGTGTAATTAGTTATTATGTTCATGTTTAAGTTTATTCATGGTAATGCTCTGGGATTTGGTGTCCAGGGCTGCTGGGCCTTCTTAATGGTTGTTTTGTGTTTTTCTGTCTTTTTCTTTTTGTGTTTGAATGTTTTGTATGTCTGTTTTACATTAATGGTTGAATCTAGCAATCTTTACAATCATGAATCACATTTATGCGTAACAAGTGACAGGAACATTATTTGCAATTATTTCCAGACTGGATGAATTAAAGGGTATAAAATCATTCATTTGAATATCAGGAGTCTATTGCCCAAAATTGATTTACTTCGGATATGGGTTGTCCTACATAAACCTAAAATCATCACACTCTCTGAAACTTGGCTTAATAGTAACATTTCCGATAGTGAACTACAAATCACAAATTATTTGCTTTACAGATCTGATAGATGCAGCAGGGGTGGAGGTTGGCTATTTATGTCTCTTCTGACCTTGTGACTGAGCTAATTGCTACTTCTATAGAGCCTCTACATTTTGAATGCATTTTTCTTAAAATAATTTTTCATGAAATAAATGCTTAACTATTGGTAGCATCTATAGGCCACCTTCTTCACCTGCAGAGTCTTTTAACCACATAATCGACACTATCAACTCCATTTCCTGCGGAAATGAAATAATCTTGCTTGGTGATTTCAACAAAAATTGGTTGGATAAATCATCCGATAGAGAGAAAAAACTTTTCAGTAGTCTAAATGTTAAACAGCTAATTAATGAGCCAACTCGTATCACTCTTAGAACCCAATCTTTGCTTGACTGGATCCTTGTGTCACACCCTGACAGAATCTTAAAAGCTGGTGTCATGTCTGATTGCTTCAGCGATCATTCAATTGTTTATTGCGTATGGAAAATCAAATTAATTAAACTGCCTCCAAAACTAGTCAAAATCAGACAATATAAAAAATTGAATGTTGATTTATTTATTAATGATGTTGTTGCCCTTAATTGGGACAGATTTCAACTAATACCTTATGTACAAGATGCTTGGGATTTTCTGCATAAAGAGCTCACTGATGTCATGAACAAACATGCACCTGTGAGAACGGTTAAGGTCAAAGGTCAACATCTCCCTTGGATCAATTCTGAACTCATCAGTCTCTTTAGGGAAAGGGATAAAGCATGGTCGATATATCGTCATTCAAGAACTATAGCCGATTGGGAAGTATACAGGCATCTTCGAAATTTGAGTAAAACCAAAACCCGAAATGCTAAATCCAACTACTATAAAGAATCTCTCACATCGGACTTTAAGAATCCCAAGCAATTTTGGACTAAAATTAAATCTATTTTAAATAAATCAGGTAAACATTCTATTAATAAAATAAGAACTGCTGATACAATAATTCATGACCCATTATCCATTGCCCAAATATTTAATCAGCATTTCGCTAATGTATGTTCTACACTACTATCTGACTCCTATTTGTCGACTGGTATTTCTAATAGTAATTCATACTGCAACAGTTCTTTTTCTTTTAAGAAGATTCTACCACACGAAGTTCATAATGCTATCACAGAATTAAAAGTGGATGGCAGTGCAGGACTCGATGGTATAGAAAACAGGTTCATAAAATTAACGTCCCATATTCTCATGTACCCACTTGCTGATTTGTTCAACCTGTCTTTGTCCACCTGTGAGTTGCCGACTATTTGGAAATGTGCACGCATCATTCCACTCCATAAAGGTGGTGATTTACTTGATACAAATAATTATAGACCAATCTCTATAATCTGTTCTATTTCCAAAGTTTTGGAGAAAATAATTTATAATCAACTGTCACATTATCTCAATACTTATAATATTTTATCTCCGGTTCAATCTGGTTTCAGGCCTAATCACTCCACAACAACTGCACTACTTACATTTTCAAATGACTTGTACTCTGCTGCTGATGATGGTGAACTCACAGGCGCCATTTTTATTGACTTGACAAAAGCCTTTGATTTCGTTGATCGATATCTGCTCTTGGATAAACTTCACGGCATTGGCCTTTCTAATAAAACAGTGTTATGGTTTAACTCGTACCTTCACAATAGAAAGCAATGTGTGGTTGTCAATGGAAAACAGTCTGACCTGTTGATCCAACAAAAGGGTGTACCCCAAGGATCAACTCTGGGCCCACTTCTGTTTTCTATTTACATAAATGATTTATCTTCTTGTCTCATTAATTGTCGTACTCACCTTTATGCTGATGACACTGTCATATATACATCCAAATCTGACTTTTCACAAATTCAGATCTCTCTTCAATCGGATTTTAATATCTTACAGGACTGGCTATCACACAATAAACTACTGCTCAACAAAACAAAATCTATACCATGGTCTTTGGTACCAGGCAGAAGCTCAAATCCAAACCTAATGTAGTAATAAAATGTAAGGATGGCACTTCTCTGCATAAAGTTGATAGCTTTAAATATCTTGGTGTATGGCTAGACTCTGAACTTTCATTTAAACTACATATAAAGCATGTAATACAAAAAGTAAATTACGGAATCGGTGTCTTACACCGCTCTCGCAATTGTTTTACGCTCAGTGTACGAAAGAGAATTGCTTCTCAACTTATTCTTCCGATTATGGACTATTGTGATGTTGTCTACCAAAATGCACATAAATCAGATCTTGCTCCACTCAACATAGCCTACAATAGACTATGCAGATTTGTTCTTGGTTGTCCTTTTCGTACACATCACTGCACAATGTATAACCAACTTAAATGGCCTTCATTAAATGTAAGAAGACACACGCATTGGCTTCAGCTGATATTTAAATGCATATATCTTAACTATCCCCCTTATTTAAAGCAGTATTTTGTACCCTACGCGCCAAATCATCAAGTTAACACTCTGTCCAGATTTATTTCTCTGTCCCCTCTGCAAAAAAATCGATTGGCAGAAGAGCGTTCATGTTCAAAGCCCCAACAGACTGGAATACTTTACCTGCTGCTATTAGATCTCTTGCATCATTGGGTATGTTTAAACATGCATTATCATCTCACTTTCAACTGGTCTGCACTTGTTATTGATGAAACTCATATTGATGAAACTGATTTCCTTGACTGTCTCGCAAATTGTAATGATTGTATGTATTACTTGAATGTTATTTAACAGACTGTACTTGGTTTGTCTTGTGTGTCATGTTTTGCTTTTTGTCTTTTTGCTTATGTATGTCTGTAAGTTGCTGCTATTGTCGGGACCCCCTTGAAAACGAGATGGTGCATCTCAAAGGGTTTATCCCAATAAATAAATGTCTATAATAATAATATGTGTTCGGTAGTGACAATTATTAAGGTTACACGCCGATTTTCTGATTTTGGAACAGATTTATATCAAAAGTACGGGATATAGCTACTTGCCATAGAGAGGCGAAGTCCCGCCCATCTACTTCCCATGGGACCTTATTTCGGAAAAATTATGTATTGAAGTCAATGGTGAGAGAAAGATTATCTTTCGATCCCGTTTGAATTGTGCCACGAATTACACATATGATGTTTGTCAATTTAAAAGATAATTTTGCAAGTCAAAAAATTAAAATGTGTCGTAAAACTGTGAAGTAACACATTTTTTTGTGTGAAACGCTCAATGAACTACATCTCTGGTCTCGTACACGTCACAAACACCAAGACGGCCGTCACGTTAGCACATTTCACCTCTTTATTTCAGAATAAGGCGAAAAGTATTAAAAGAGTTGAAAATCACAACAAGTGTGGGCATGTTGAGAGCTGTACATACACAAAAGGGGATTTACCCCTCGATTCCACCGGGTCCGTCTGCGTCGCGTCACAGCTGCGCCACGGTTTTGGTCCGGCCTCCGTCGGTTCCGTAAGAGCCAGCATGCGGGACCGGCTTTACAAGGTTTCGGTGAGTAACACGAGTGTAATGTGTAACGTTAATGACATCACTTACGCGACTCTGGGATTTGTAGTCTTTCTAGTTGCGTATTTTTCATAGTCTTATATTTCAACAGTTTTACGACAAACTGTGACTTTTTTGACATGGAAATATTTTTTTAAGATTGACAAACATCAGATGTGTAACTCGTGGCACAATTCAAACGGGATCGAAAGATAATCTTTCTCTCTCCATTGACTTCAATACATCATTTTTCCGAAATAACCTAACCCTAAATCTTAGAAACACCCAGGGATGCAGTGTCACTGCCTTGTCAAAAATGCAGGGGTGTGGCCAGAGCCGTATGGCGCTGGGTGTGGCTAAACTGGGGACATTTTTTTTGAGTATAGTTTTTTTATTAAAAAATGATACCCACAATAAATCTAAACATTCCAACTTCTGTTTGAATGTAACCATAAAGATCTTCTAAATACAGCATTGAACACAATTAAAAAAAATGTTTTAAGTGTTATTTACAGAAATCGAAATTTAGATGTCAGGGTTGGGGACAGCTACTTCCCAATAGAAAGTACCCTATAAATGATGTTTTGTATATATTAAGCTTATCAATATCTAATGCCTTGTGTTTAAATAGACCATTAGATATTCTTAGTAAATATCTATGTCTGAATACTTAATGGTTTTGATAAATAGTTTTTCTTGTTGTGGGACCGCACTTTGTACTAATTCGGTAGAATGCCCCATATAGGGGAAATAAAACATACAGCCAACCTAATGATATAGATATAGATATGTAAAATTAAGACAGTATTACAAATATGTACAGTAGGCCTATGTTTTGTTTAAATATCTCTAAATAAAGCCCTTCGACCTGTAGTGGCTTTTATCACCGTAGAGAGGGTGGCGGCACCTTTTATGATGGTTCGTAGTGCGCCAGTTAAAGCGTAGAAGAAGAGGAGCAGGAAGTAGAAGAAGTCCTAACTACGATACCGCGAAAAGGTCTATACGCATTTGTATTCGCTTTTTGTCAAAGGTAAGCCCTAACTGCAAAGGAGTAACTTCTCTTGAAGGTAGTGCTACTGTGCAAAATAAACCCAATGATGACACGTTCACAAACATGGTACTGTTATTCTGGAAAGCGTTAGCTAGCTTGCTTTCATCAAGTGGGATGCCAATGCTACACCGTTGACATTAGCTAAGGTTAGCTTGTTAGATGTTAGCAAAACATGCATTCGGATAACTTGCCTACCATAATTCAGTACATTTTACAGTGGCCGTTGTGCCCTGACTAGAAATGTTTGTTTTTCTTCTGAAAGAGGTGGTAGCTTCCTGAAAGTCGTGACAGCATGGCCGCTGCAGAGCAGTGGGATGAGCACCAGGCGTATGAGGAGCTGCTGTACTGGGACGCCCTGATCCAGGAGGGCCACCGCCTCCTTCCGCACGACTTTGATAGGTACGCAAGCACGCACTGCATGCACACTGCAAAGTAATGTAATAAGAAGTGGTCTTAAGATAAGATGTACCTTTATTGATCCTCGTCGAGAAATGCAGGTGTTATAGCAGCAGAGAGAAACACAAGTGTACTACATGAGAATATACACAGGTATATTAAGAATACAAACAAATAGAATAAACATGTTTAAACTGTATGAATAGAAATAAAACAAATGACTTGACTCTGATCAGGTGAATTTACATATAAACAGATATGTAAAATAGACATTTAAATGTACATTTAACATAAAATGATCAGTACTTGTGGGTTATCTGTTGCCACTTTTTTTGTTTTTCAGACTCTTAATAACCCTAACTCTAGGATTAATGTTTGTTATTTTGAGAAATGAAAAAGTTAATGTGGAGGAGCCAGCTACCCGCTATAAAAAAGTGTTGACAGATAACCCACAAGTACCAAATGATCCTTAGATGAAGTAAGGCAATTACAATTGTATAACACAATTAATGGTATTTATTTTTCATAAATACCAAAACATTAAGCAACATTTATTTTTCAATAATTCAAAAACAAGATATAACTCAAGAAAAAAGAAAAAAACTCAGTTAGAGGTCTAGAAACCCACAAACAGACTCACTCAGAAATGAATAATAAAACTCACATAATAGACATGATCCATTTGCTTTTGAATGTGGGCACAGTTAAGAGTAGATTCACTTAATGGATCTCAAATTGGGACATTTCTGGTGAGTTTGCCACTGAGTTGATAAGAAAATGAAACATTTCTTGGTTTCGTGCAGAAATGACTTTTATTCTATCAATCTGTTGCATTTAATATATAATGAAATATTCAAGCACAGTGGGTAGATCAATAATTCTAAGGGTCTTTTGCTATCTCTTCTAAGTGACAAACAAAACATTCCGATTTGAATGTTACTGTATTGTTGTAGTGTCTGCTTTGGTGCTTTTCTGTCAGAGCTTCCCTCACATTTTCTTTTCCGCTTTCCAGATATGAAGATCTGCGCTACTGGTATGACAGCCTGTGCTACGAGGAGGAGCTGAGACGATACCACGATTATGTCGCAGCTATAGAGGAGATTGAACACCACCCAAGGCACCATGAGGTCCTTATTTCTCCTTCTGAATCACCCATCAAAGACTTAAAGTGGTTGTGACACGGTTTTCCCCCATCATCCAAACCATTAATTTCAGTAAATAATGTCCCCTTGAAACCGTTACTGAAGTGATTTTTGAAAATTTGTACTTTGATAACCGTTAATCTGCCCTTCAATGTGACCATATTCTGGATCTTCTCTGGGTCTGCTCTGGGATTCTTAAACTCCCGCGAAAAGGTGTGCCGCGTCACAGAGGGAACACGAACGCTTCCGGAGTCCAGTATCTGTATGCAAACAAACGATGGCGCACACAGCAGCAAGCTCCGACTGCGATTGTAGTTTAATTTTGAATGTGTCTGAGAGCTCATATGAGGATGAAGCATCTGATAGTGATAGCCTCGTAGACGATATTGACTATATGCCCTACAGATTCGAACCATATGCCTCTGAATCGGATGAAATTAACTCCGAGTCGGACAGTGGAGACGACAACCCCCCCGACTCTTTCCCTCCCTCGCACACACACACACACACACACACACACACACACACACACACACACACACACACAGTATCCTAAAAAACACATCACGTTTAAAGGTTGTTGTTCTTACCTGAGTTTTCTCTTGTTGCTCGAAGTAGACACTTCGGGGGCGTTTAGCTGGGGGGTTGGCGAAGTCTTTGCGGCCTTTACGGATTTGGGAAGGCGTGGGAAAGAGAGTAGGCACTGCTGACGGCTTCAGAATCCGTCTTCGCGAAAAATCAATCCCAGTTTCAGCCATCAACAAAGGCCTTTCCTCGAAATTCTCGGCCAGAAAGTGGGCGCTGCATATGTAGGTCGATGTGGGGTTCATCACAGACCAGCCAGCCCTTGTGTTCGGCACGTTTTTCTCCCATGTGCGCTGACGCTTGACATCCGTTGGAAAGCTATGTATGCTGATGTTAAGTTCCTCATTTGCTGTATTGGAACAGCCAGACACAACGCATCGTCGAACCATCTCTACGCGTGACAAATCCCTTCTGTCCCTGTCTGGCTCAATGGGAGCAGAATAAATATGGCCCTTTGTGACGCACTTCCGCCTTCGTCCCGAAAAAGGAAACTGAGTGATGGACTTTTCCCGCGATATTCGAAATTATTGATATTTATCAATACGGTATCGCAAATTCATTTTTAAACTGATGGTTCGAGATGACTAGTAGCCCAACATTGCATTGCACAACAGTAGGTGGGATGGTGTCACAACCACTTTAATAATCCACAGGCTTTATCATTTGACTCATTGAACCTGCCTCCAAATTAAGACTGAACATCTAATGTTTTCCGGTTTCTTTTATGCTTTAAAAAGATTGTTCTTCCTCTTTCATAAAGGCTATTTCTGGTGCGTGTTTATTTTGTATAAAGTCAGGCACTTCCCAACTATTACTATTAATGTTTTTACTTCCCAACTTTATTTTTACTTCACATATTGTTAGGGATGCTCCGATCGCCAATTTTGGGGCCGATCGCCGGAATCAGTATCGGCCGATACCGATCGCCGATCCGATCGAGTGGGCGGGGCCTATGGGGATCTTCCATTTAAAGTGATGTTTAAAACTCAGTTAATGGGGCTCATTCACTGGCGCTTCCACAAACAACAACCAACATCATTATTACATTCAAATGAAGTACATTATTCAAGTTTACATTAACTTTGGATAATAACACGGGAGAAATGAGCGGAAGCGCTCTCTTTTCCTCTCTCTCTCTCTCTCTCTCTCCTGACAGCCCGTCAGTATCTCATGCAGCTCACTGATCCAGTAATGAGTGACCCGACAGTGAAGAATAGATATATTTATAACTAGTTTAGCTTGTTCCAGAGGTAAATAAAATAGCTAAGTGTGTTAGGTCTTTAGTGTGTGTTTTGCTCCACTCACCGGTCCGTCACAGCGGGTGGAGCTGCAGGATTTCTGCTTCACACACGTTGCATACCGCTATTTTATTGTCATTTTTGGACACCTTAAAATACTGCCAGACTGGTGAAGCCATTTTGGCGAGCTTGTTTTGCCGCGCACAGAGAAAAGTGTCATGTATTTTACGTCATAATTTTACGTCATGCGATCGGCTCTCGCGATCGGCATTTTTAGAGAGCACCGATCGATCGGTAGAGAGTGAGTATCGGCCGATATCGATCGGCGGCCGATCGATCGGAGCATCCCTACATATTGTATACAAGTGCTTTTTCACTGGAATGCATCGAAGTAGCAATAAACTGGATAAGAAATGCAAAAACTACTTCTAATGAATACTCATAAAAACAACTAAATGTATATTCGCTCTCATCTACACTATACTGTCTTTTTTTCTCTTACCTAAACCTTACGTGTTCTGATTTCCCAATAAAGGAGGCTCCAACCCCCCGGGCGCACACAGGGCCATATGACCGCCACGTGATGGCCAAACACTCTGAAGTGTATCCTTCCCCGGAGGAGCTGGAGGCGGTGCAGACAATCGTCTCGCGGGTGGAGTGTGCCCTAAAGACTGTGTCTGACCAGATGGATATTCTGAAGGATAACACAGGAAATACAATGAGGTGAGCAGCATATCCAATGGTCCCTGGCAGTTTTCCCAATGAGTTGAAAAGTATACATACATTACCAGTTCTTTTATTGTTTTTATATAGCTTCATATAGTGACTGTGTTTGTTTATTGGTTATTATATCTGGTTGAACACCTTACTGCACTAAATTAGACTGCACTAAATGCTTCATTATTATTTGTATTGCTTTTCCCTCATCACAGTGCAAGTGTTGATTCACAAGAGCGTGTCCTGCGGGGGGTCATGAGGGTCGGCCTGGTGGCCAAGGGCCTCCTGCTGACCGGAGACAAGGACCTGGAGCTGGTGCTGCTCTGCTCCAACATGCCCACCGTCACTCTGCTCAATCAAGTGGCTGAGAAATTATCTGAACAGCTAGAGGTAGAACTGACTACCTACAGTCATTCTCTATAAATACATTTCACAAATTGAGGTTAAATGTGGTCCTTTCTTAGATATTAAGAGTTGTTTTTCCTTTTTTAACAGTCAAGTTCAGCTGGGACATATACAGTGAGCCAGTGTCCGGAGGATGCCAGTCTTGTGGTGACGACTACCAAGCAGTCGATCCTGACGCTCACTATCCACCTGACTTCACCTCTGGTCAGGACAAATCGAGAAACTGAAATCGCAGAAGAAAAAAATGAAGGAGAAGAAGGTACGTATGTTGGTTGAGTCTCCAACATCAGCTTCCACAGCTGCTCTGATCTGTGTGTCCTCAGTGTGCAGACACTGTGCCGCTCCACTGACCTGTAACTGACATGGTTGTCCATCATCATCTTATTAACCCTCCGTGGAGCGGTCACAGTGACTGTCTTACACCGACGCCGGGGAACAACCAATCATTGTTGGCTCTTCACCTGCTCGGGGGTCCCGTCGTCGTTTTGGGACAAACTGTGTTTGCCAGCTCTACATTTCCTCTGTAGTCGCTGATTCATGTTGGTGATAACAATGCTACAGTTATAAAAACAACTTTGTTTATTCTTTGTTTTAAAGTGAAGGCTTTTCAAGAATAACAAGTTCAAGCGCGTATTGCATGTACTTGATCCTGAATATGTACATTTGGCACCAGCTGCAGCAAAACTGATACATTAAAATGAAAATGGCATGAGGGTAATTATGCGGCTTCTATCAAGATCCTTTAAATGTAGCAGGGAAAAGGTGTAAAAAAACAGAAGCAGCTTGTCCTGGTTAGTCGAGTTTTTATCGAGCTTCTGCGTTGATCAAGCTGTATTTACAATGTTTCAAGAAGGTGTTAAGGGGAGGCATACAGAACCATACCGGTCTTAGTGCAGTTTTAGTCCATTGGGTCCAAATCCCAAAGGCTCTCTCCCCCCCCGCCCCGTAATTTTCAATCAGGATGAAAATGTTTGCGTGTTGGGTTTAACAGCCTACTGTTTCAAGTTATTATAATTTATCCTGAAAGAAATAGGCCATGTCAGTGTTAAAAAATCACCATAATCATATCCTGGATAATTATTTTATGAATTCAAAATTAGGGATATCAGCAAATAACTCAATTAATAAATAAACGCATTTTGCCGATAGTAAAGGTCCCGTGCCTCTCAGCAGGACACAGTACAGAGAATAAATACAGGGTGTTATTCATGTGCAGGTGTGTGTGAAACAGGTTACTGTAACTAAGATAACTGTGCCTTTTATTAGTAGAACAGAGAACATGTCTGCAAACACAAACTCCGTAAAAACTCTCTGTAGCGACTGACAGCTGATCAAGCGATCAGAGATCACAAACGGAAGTCATTTAACGAGAAGCTTCCTTTCTTCCTCTCACTTCGCGTGGTTTAATGAGGACGAGACGCGAGTGAGGGAAACATGTTAAGAGGAATTAGATGGACGTACGGACAGTCTCGTTTAATCTGAAGTTTTTTACATGATTTGACCACGTGATGACACGTTCCCGCTCGTGGTGTGTTCAAGGAAACTGACCGTGGCCAGGAAAAACAGCCAGTAGCCAGTTATATTTAATTGCTGTCTAGATTTTGTTTAAACATTTTTAGAGTTGATTTTTTACGTGTGATTATGAATTACCTCGAGGACCGATCAAATGGTCTTGCACGCCGTATCCGGCCCCCCCCCCCCCTGGTGTAGAGGATGAGCTTAAACTTGCACACAGCTGGTATGGCCCTTTGTGTTTCCAATCTTTTTAATAAGGCACTTTTAGATCAGGGCCTCCATCAGTTTTGCTGCAGTTTGGGGCAGACGTGAAGACTCTCTAAATGCTTGTGATTTTCAATTTACTGCCTTTTAGTTTGTGAAGTTTTTAGGAACGCTGGACCTTTGACCAACTGGACACACTGTCTCAGGAGGGGGGGAGCAGCAAACCCAAGCCGAGTGGCTGAGGGAAGGGGGTGTTCAATGTAGTTTACAACATGCTATGCAATGTTTTTAATGCTACTACATTGTTTTCTTCCATTTTAACACACTGTGGAAACGTGGGCCGGGAATTGTGAGATTTATTCTTGCTGGGACCAAAGATTTACACCCCCTTTCCCTGCTGCTGGTTTGGGGAAAGCTGCTACTCCCTGAGCTGCGAGACAGAGCCCACCCCCTTGGTCAAACTGTACCTTTTCTTCTTACCCCACCTCGTCAATAGCTACGCGAACAGACAACGATCCGCCGGACGTTCTGGACAGGCAGAAATGCCTTACTGCCTTGGCGTCTCTCCGCCACGCCAAGTGGTTCCAGGTTTGCATTCACGTCCTTATTTGTACGTAAGGTTGAACTGTTTCTTTGAGTAGTGTCTCTTGTCTATCCATTTAGAGACAGTAACCCTTCAAAATGTTTATTAACTCATAAAGAGTGATCTGTTGATCCATACCAATGACACATTTGATTGTATCATTGGTATTGACAACAGCATATCATTTTCTTTATCAGAAATGTAATCTTTCAGACTTGAGCTCTCTCTATATTCACTTTGTGTGTTAGTACATTGAAGTCTTGTTGATTTGGAGACGGCTCAGTTGTTCCGACCTGTCTGTGCTTTGTTTTTGGGTTGTTTTGTGAAACCTCAAAATGCAGGGTTAAGGAAACATTAGCTCCTCCAACTGAACTAGCTTTTGTTTGTGTCTCCAGGCTAAAGTCAACAACCTGGGTTCTGCCATCCTCGTGGTCAGGATCATGAGGGACTTATGTAACCGCGTTCCTACCTGGACGCCACTGTCAGGATGGGTGAGGAAACCGTGGTCGTATTTGTGCACAAATGGAGCTTGGATGTTGATAATGTTTGTGTGTGAAGTGAGGACGTTTTTTGTTTGCCAGAAGTTAGCATCATAACGAGATGAGATTCTTTCATTGGATTTTAGAATGTCGCAAAAGCAGAGATCTGTGGCAAACAAACGTTGGTGATACATAAAAAAGTTTCCCAGTGGGATAAAAGGTTTAGGGTTACACATTAACACGATTTAATTATAGTAATAGCGTATATGCAATTTCCATAAGTAAATAGCTAACTTAATGCTAATAAACGAGCTACATGACAGTCGCGTGACTTCATGTCACCATTGCGAAGCTAAAGGTGACTGATGGTTGGCGTGTATTTACTCATGTATTTTATGTAGTAGAACAAGACATGAAAAACTTGTTAGCTTGTATTAACCACAGACCTTCTTTCTAACCAAAACTAAAATGTGTACTAATTTCTGGGACTCATTCCCGCACCACTCTAATTTTCTCTCCTCTGATCTCCTCATAGCCTCTGGAGCTGCTAGTAGAAAAAGCTATAGGAACGTCTGAGAGAACGATGGGAGCGGGCGAGTCGCTGCGCAGGGTTTTGGAGTGCGTTGCATCTGGAATCCTCTTGGAAGGTGAACATTTGTACTAATTGTCACACCAGCATTGATGTTTATACACTAGCATTACCATGAATATACTAATGTAGCTGTATCTGTGCATAGAAGGCCCTGGAATAAAAGATCCATGTGAGAAGGACACAGTCGACGCCGCTGCAAATCTGACTCCGCAGCAGCGGGAAGACATCACGCAGAGTGCTCAGGTAAGGGCAGGATGCTAATGCATGACTCACTCATATGTTTGGATTTAGTGGCTCACTTTGACATTCTCCGTAGTTTGCCTTGAGGCTCTGTGCATTTGGACAAATGCACAAAGTGTTGGGGATGGACTTCAAACCTACAAAGCCTCGGAGAATAGGGGGAGCCGGCAAAGAAGGAACAGGTACCTATCAATCTCTTTTATTTCCTGTGTTGTTTGTCATGATTTGTCATGGAAGAGTCTGTTCTCATGCTTGTTTCTGCTGCGTCCTGCAGCCCAGATACCGCCCGCTGGACACTTCAGCCTGCCAGCTAAGAGACCCTACACACAGGTAGAGAAAACTGAAGGGGAGCCCCAACTCAACAGCAAGCAGAGGAAGTTTCTCAAGTTCCAGAAGCGCTTTCAGAGGAAATCATGTTAGTAATGAGTGTCAGCGGACCTGCTGTAATCTGAGCCTTTTTACTCTTGAATGAGCTGTTTAGATATTACTGAAATGTTCACCTTCAACGCCATAACACAACATAAACTTGTACAATATTTTTTGTTTCTATTTTCGATTCACTTTAAATTTAAATATGACTGTTTGAAAAAATCCATATTATACATGCATCCACATGTATTGAGTGGAGAGTTTATTATGTAAATGTAGCTAAATCTCTTGCCTTCTAATGTCTGTACCTAATTAATTGTAGGGGTTTCCCCGACTAAGAATGTACAAAGTCTTGCCTATTGTCGACTATTAGTCAGACTTTTAACTAATTTAATTGTTGTTTTTCTGTCATTAAGTGACGTTATTAGTTGTTTGTATAGGCCGGGGTGCATGTGTGGGTGCAGCAGTTTTAGTCATTTTGAAAGAGAGACTGATAGAAAGACAGAACACGTGTTTTGGGCTGCTTTTATTTTGTGGTTATAAATTTAACTTTCGGCCCTAATTCAATTCTCCCCATTGTAGCAACAGACAGAAGGAAGAGACACAGAGAGCCTCCTGCTTCTGATTCCGACAAAGACGCGTTCAAAAAATAAATATATTTAGCATTCTGGTAGTGCTATATTTCTTGGAGTGCTCAAAATAATAACATTTTTCATACAAGTTAGCAGACACATTTTGTTCTTATTTAGCTAAATTAGAAATCAGCAAGATGCTTCTTGGATAGGACCAGCGAGTTTGTATGGTGCAACTTCATCTACATCAGGGGTGTCAAATTCAATTTAATCGCGGGCCACATCAGCATTATGGCTGCACTCAAAGGGCCGGTTGTAACTTTAAGACTATATAAAAATATATATATATAAAATAATGTATTATATTACATTATTGCCTCTGCATTGGATTATTATCAGATAGGGTAATAACTTCATAATTAACTACGTCTGAAAGCAGAAGTCTGGGGCAAATAATTGCAAGTCAGTGAGAATGTCACAAAATGATTTAAAAAAAGAAATGCCAAATTCTGGAAAAAAAGTCAAAATCAAAAAAAAATAAGTAACATTTATAAAAAAAAGGGCCAAATTCTGAGAGAAGGGCATATTTAGAAGAAAAAAAGTAAATTCTGAGAAAAAAAGTCTAATTTGAGATGCATTGTGGGACATGTAGTTTATGGGCAACGTGCTTCTGTAAATCATCATGTAACCATATAATAAACATATAATATTCTTTGCAAGCTCTTGTGGGGCCACAGAAAATGAAGTCACGGGCCGGATTTGGCCCCCGGGCCTTGAGTTTGACACCCCTGATCTACTTGATGTCTTCATGCAAAATAAGGAGATTAATTGTAAATTAAAATGAGTATTAACAGAATTATTAAAAGAGTGATATTTATACCAAAAAAGAAAGGAACCAATAAATGAATTGTAGAATCAGACAAATCGTGCCCCAATATTGCCCAAGTGAGATTATCCTTTGTTTCCACAAACACTTTATCACCAGTCAGGCTCCTAAGATTAGATAGTCGTCTTTTAGGGTCCCCCCTAATTAAATGACAACATGACGTATATAAAAGCTGGGGAAATGATTGCAGAGCTGCATGAATTTATAGTTCTGGATATCTCTCAAGGAAACTGCTCATGTCTAATGAGTTTATTTTCCTTTTCTCCATAGTTACGGATGATTTTAGCATGAATGCTGTGATGCGTCTGAACCAGTACAGACCGGGCCTGGAGTACCGACTCACGTCTCAGACCGGTCCGGTCCACGAGCCGGTCTTCACCATGGCTGTGGACGTGAACGGGAAGACCTACGAGTCAACGGGGCCGTCCAAACGAGCTGCCAAGCTTAACGTAGCCACCAAGGCAAGACTCTTGTATTTCTTATTTAAGATTATCGAGTTGGCCTTCACAAAAAAAAAAAAATGCATTTTAAATGCCAGGGAATATTAAGTAAGTGTAAGTTTATCTTCTCCACAGTGAAATACATATTTTATCCGTGTCCAGTTATAATAGTACTAGTAGTTAGTCATTTGAAATAAACCTATGAATTTGATTGTACCTCTATCGAGGGGGCGGGGTTAGGGTGTAGTGTGACACGGAGCTACAGTGCAACCCTAGCAGGTTGATAAATGGATGGTGGCCTATTGGTTGGGACTAGCTAAAATAAAATATCTGTTTATAATTAGTTTAACAGTAAGGAAAGATGATTGGATTTAATGTAAAAATACAAAGAAATGTATTTATTTTGTAATTTTCTTTTGGCATATATTGAGATTTAAAAGGGTTAAAAAGGCATTTGTCGCTTTATCTCGACAATGACTTCTTTTAATGGCAGAACATCTGAAGCATTTGCCTGATGGTTGACCAGTTTTAGTTACCTGTACATCACACACATGGCATTTGAATAAAGCAAGAGTTGTTAATAATTTGACTTTTGTAATTGACAGGCCCTGCAGGATCTCGGCCTTCCGACTGGCGCAGAATCTAAAGCGGAGCCCATTGTTGAAGTGGAAGGAACCAAGGAAGTAGTGAAAGCTGCTAGCACGGCCTCTAATGCATCGGACGAAGTATGTTCCTCAGTTCCTCCCTCTGAGAATTCTCTTTAAAAAGATCGTCATGTGTGTTTACCGGCCAACGTTTGTTAATTGCTTCAGAGCGGTCAGGGTCCTATCTTAACCAAACATGGGAAGAACCCTGTGATGGAGCTGAATGAGAAGCGCCGCAGCCTGAAATACGAGCTGTCTGCAGAGACAGGGGGCTCCCATGAAAAGTGCTTTGTCATGGAGGTGAGTCAGCGTTATCACATACAAGAAAAACACAAAGGTTTATGGTTGGGTTCTTTTGGAGGGTTTAGCGTCTGCGGACTCTAAGTGGTAGAATCAAATAAGATTGCACACTGTAATGTATGTCAGTTTAAAAAGCACAAACACTTTGATGCTTTATCTTTTTCCTGTCCATCAGGTGGCGGTTGATGGAGAGAAGTTCAAAGGGAGAGGCTCTAATAAGAAGGAGGCGAAGTCGTACGCTGCCCTCGCTGCTCTGGAGAAGCTGTTCCCGGAGGAGAGTGGCGTGTCAAACACGGACAGAAATGCTCCCAAGAAGAAAGTCACCTACACTGACATGGTAACTCATCTAGTTCATGATATGATATATTGTTGATCTTGTTAGTTTTGCTGAACTTGTAGTCCCAAACCATAAGTTCCCACGATCCTTAAAAGTGTGTGAATTAGAGTGGAAAAAAAGATGGCCAATGGAATGAAGTTTTGACTCATTCATGTTGTGTGTGAGCTTCTGTAAAGACTACCGCTTCTCATTATGAAAGTGATCTGTTGTACCATTAATCATCATTGTGGCTTTAAGGTTTTGTTTCTGTATAAATGTTTAATAAACGTTGAGTTCCTTGGTTGAATACCAAAATTGTTACACAAGCATTAGCTATTAACATCAATTATTCGTCCATTTCCTGTTCAACAGCACATCCCAGGGTTCGGCACTATCCGCGGCATTCCTTCAGACTCGGGGTCTCGGGGCTGGGGTCCCAACAGAGGTCGAGGCAGGGGCCGAGGAAAGCAGTTTTCCTCAGGACCGAGCTATAACAAGAGTAAAGAATTTGCACTCACTTGATTTCAGCTTGGTCTTGCAAAGACAATCCTTCAAGATCCTTTTAAATACACTTCATACGTCTGTAAAGAAACCAACTAAATGTTCATTTCTTTCCTTTCTTTCAAAAGCTAACTACAGTTATGAGGGCGGGGCTGGCGCAAGCTATCGTAAGTATTTATTACTAACCGAAAAGTCTTTGCAGTCCCCCTAACATAACTAGTGAAAGGCGACATTTGTTTCCCTTGATAGACGTGTTTTCCATGCTTGTTTTTGTTTATTTATATCGTCACTGAATTAAAAAATAGACATTGTTTGAAACTGATTTAAGAAAATAATAATGTTAATAATAGTCGTTATTTGTATAGCACATTTCAAAAAAACAATAACAACAAATTGCTTTACATAAACATTTTTAAAGAAAATAATATATAACTACACACAGAAATGAACAAATATGCATTAAACAAAGATCCATTCAACTTTAATAGGATAATAAGGAGTCATTGAAATGCCTGTTTGTAAAAGTGTCTTGTCTGTCCTTCAGAGAAACTGTATGGAAGCTATGCAGCCAGCACCACAGCCACAGGCCCCCCCGCATCAAGCAGCAGCGTTGGCTACGGCACCTTTTATCCAGAAGGCAGTAGCACCAGCACATATGTCTCCCCGCCCGTCTCCAGCTCCGACACCGGCACCACACAGGGAGAAAGCTACCAGTCCATGCCTCCGCCCGCCGACCAGGAGAGCCCCTACAGCTACGGCTACGGAGACGAGAAGAAGAAGATGCTGACCCAGAGTCAGACGCAGAGCCCGGCGGGAAACTACTCCATGTACAGCACGGCTTACCCCAGCTCAGTGACGGGCGGACAGATGTATAACACTCACGGTGAGGGAGGATGGAGTTGAATTTAACTGATACAATCAAATACAAATGTTCTTCCTGCTAAAGGTTTTTATGAATCAATAAAATGTTTATGTTTTTGGTGTACAAGTGATTTCTCAGGGAAACCCTCCTTTGTCATGAACTTAACTTGGATGAAACGTCACTGTACTATCCAAGGTAACTGATTCCATTCATTGCCATATCTCAAAAAATGTCTGGAAATCCGTTCAAATTTGGCCCAGATCACTACTTAGACTTAGTGTAATTACAATATTGACGTTAAAGGGGTCACAACAACGTTTTTCCTGGATATAACTTATCAATTCATAGGCCATTATGACAATTTCACTCAAAGGTCTAATAAAAATAAAGTTATGACGTGTTGGATATAAACTGCAACTGGACTTAATCCACATCCTGCTTTAAAAGGGCCCTATTAAGCATGTTTTCAGGTCTGCTTTAATGTTCAAAAAGCTCGTTATTTTTCTCATACCGCCTGTCTTTCACCCTCTGTCTGAAACCAGAGCCCAGTCTGCTCTGTTTGGTCAACTGCTTAGAGATGTCCCGCCCCTTAGCTTATCACGTACAATGTGTTGGGGCACTAGCCAAAAGAAGTGTGAGTGTTACATAGTGATGTCACTATGTTACGGAAGTAAACAAAGGAGTCCAATGGTGGTGTTTCAGGCAGGGGGGGAGTGTGTGGGAGAGAAACTCCCTCATGAGGAACCACCTCTTGTAGACCATTTACATGCACAAAACACACTACAGGAGAAAACCCCCAAAAGCATAATGTATCAAGACCCATCATATAACACCTTCTGGTTTGTCCACAGATTGGGGGTACCAGTCGTCCTCGGAGAATCAGAATCAGAGTTGCAGCTCGTACCAGGGCTTCGGAGGACAGAACCAGAACAACATGCATTACTAATCATCAGTGTACAACCTTCTCACCTCACTATGTCGTGTTTTTGTTGCGTTCTCACATCAATAGCTCTTGGACATTTGAGTTATCTTACTTTACTAACCATAACAATGGTGATCTCGCTAAGTGGTCCGACGACGCTGGTCAACGACTCGGTAAATCAATCCAGGGTTTCTCTGTCCGGCTGAGGGTGCGTTCAAGTAAAAGGGTAACAACATCGACCAATAACAAACCTGCACAAGCGCACAGACAGCGCAGCGTCATACGTCAATGAATGAAGAGTCATCTGTAATATTAGACAAGTATGAAGAATTTAAACTTTATGCATCCGTGAGTTAAACACATAATCCAGGATAAAGCAACATAGCTGCAGCTGCAAAGAGCAGGAGGGACGGCAACAAAAACTGACTGTTTGAATGCGTAAATAAACAGCTTTATAATATCACTGCCCCATTTAAGACACAAGTGGATCGGACACTTGAATTACCTTTGAGTGTTTCGTCAACTGAATGTGTTTAAAATATTTTTTTGTGGAATAGAAAAGAAGATATACGTCCCCACGAATAATTTTTTTTTTAAATGTTACCGCAGTAAACAAGCTTATTTTTATATATTAAAGACAGCTGTGGTTTATTAAACGTTCATCTAAGTGTGTTTACCGCAGGTGTCATAATAGTCAGATATTTCTGAAGATGGGCGGGGATATTCTGTTCATTTACATGTTCACACAGTCGGCGTTGTATTGCCGCCCGTCTTGCCTGCATATTCTGCAGTTACCTTCAGCCTGGAATATAACTCTATTGCTTTCTATTGCTCTAACTCCCCACACAGAGCTCTGATTGGTCAGCAGGCGGTGCTTACACTCGAATCTCTTATCTCGAACATTACCTGCTCCGGAGCATAAATTACCATGGCGATTTACCCGGGTAAATAGTGAACCAGCGTCGTAGGACTGAAAATACAGATTTAACCCTGAAGTGACCTCACTGACCCCAAATCCTCTTCTTAGTACAGGCCTCTGTTCGGTTGTAGGTGACGGATGCAGGCTCCTCTTCTGATCAGAGGGTTCCGCTCCAACCTCCCTAATGTCCGTGTTGACATGAATGTAAAAGAAACATACCTGCTCTATCATTATGTCTTCTCTGTACGGTTATGTTTTTTCCATCTAGTAACCTTGTTCTGTATCAGTACATATGGTTTTTATTTCTGCTTGTACTTTTGACCTGAACATGTATTTCAGTTTCTTCTTTCTTAAATAAATGACTCTTATTTTGAAAAATGTTTTACTTCCAATCTGTTTAATTATTTAATAGACAAGTACAAGGTTACAATATAGCCCTAACCTTGCAATCCTGAATTCAGATTTGTAATTACTTTATTAAGGGACACAACACAAATTGAATTTTGCTCTTACAATGACATTGAAATAGGTTTAAAATGAAATATCAAAGTATAGGAGGCTTACATATCTGAACTATTAGTCTCAGTTTGAGTTTGAGAAAACACTAATACATTTCCCATAATGCTACTCGCATGGCTTCTTGTATTACACTTTCCTGCTTATAAACAAGCAAATCTCTCAAACTCGGACATCAGAGTTGACATTTACTTCTGAAAGCCTCCTACAGAGCCAAATAAGAAATGACACAACTATTACATCGCTGAGATTTACCACCTGGCAAGGTTTCTTTTTTGTAGGGTGCTTATTTTTTCAGGCCCACGTATGTGAATAGAATCTGAAATGATCAACGCTAGTTGCTCATCAACTGTCAATGTAGAAATATTTCTTCTATTATTCCTTCTATTGACAGTTTGATTTTGTCAGGCAAAAAGTAAACACAGTTTATAATGAACTCCTGATGGCCTTTTAGCTGTTCAACCTAATATCATGGTTTCAAAGTGAGAAGAACGCACTATATAGTTGTTTATTGTACTATTTGTGAAAATAGTTTTTTTCAGAAGTTAAATGATACAAAACTGCACTACTTAAGACTACAGTTTCACCTTGCTGTCAGCATTCGTTGTGCTTTAAGTTTACGCATTAAGCTAGGGAAATAAACTCAGTGAGATATTTATTTATCTTATTTATAAAGGATCTTAAAAAGTGGAAGCAGTCTGAAGAAATTGAAGGAAAAAACTGATTAACACTGAGGTGCAGTCTGGACACAGGCTATAATAACCGTTGTGGATCACATGTATCTCAGATGAGTCAGGGTGAGCAATGATCAGGCCCTGCTCCGTGTCCCGGGGTGGGACGCCTCCTCTCCAGGAATGCTGATAAAAGGACGGGCAGGAAGAGCTCTGCGAGTGTCCCTCAGCTCGTCCTGAGCACACCACTTATCAGCTGTGAGTGTTTTTTATCTTCGTCTCTGACATTATCTCTCCAGACTGCAAGTTGTTTTTCTTGTCAGCCAGTTTTGTTTTTTATATGAGAGGAATGAGGCATTAGATACTTTATTTAGCTTTTCTAGTGTCACTGCTGACACTAATGGAGTTAATGTGTGTAAATCTGTGTTTCATAAGGAGCAGCGTTTCTTAATTAAGAGAAGCAGAGGTGCAATTACATGCTTTAACAAACATGAAGTTGTGACCTTTGACCCTCATTGCATCACAGACATGGCTGCTGTGATTAGCTTCCATTAGCTACAGCTTGGACATGTCAGGCTGCAGCCAATCACAAGTCACCTGAAGGCACAAAAGCAAGCTACTTTTGTTGAGAGATGTAGGAAGGAGAGAGGAAGCGTAGGCAAGATGGTATGATGTTGCTGCGGTTTGTGGTCTGTTCCTCTTGTGCATGTGTTGATTTCATTTTTGCTGCTTTGGTCTAAATCTCTTATTTGAGCTGCATTTGGTTTGGCTGCTTACTGTTGATCTGATTGTTTTTTTTCAAAGATGGCACTTTCACTGGTTTACATCTTAATTGCTGCCGTTCATGTGGCCTACTGCTATCCTACTGCCTTTGAGAACTTGGAGGCAACTGGTAGTAAGTATAAATTTACACAGCTTTTTCATGATTTCTTGTTAGTTATATCAGAGGGATGTGTTGCTCCTCACACTGTCGGCTTTTTAAGAGTTTATTTTTCGTTCCCTCACAGAAAACCGAACCTCAATTAAGTTCCTGGCTGTGGGAGACTGGGGTGGTGTGCCCTATCCGCCCTACATCACCGCTGTGCAGAAGGCTACTGCTCGGGAGATGAGTAAAGTAGCAGAGCAGATGGGAGCTGACTTTGTTCTGTCCCTTGGCGATAACTTCTACTACAGAGGTGTGGACAGCGTGGACTCTCCTCGGTTTCAGGTCAGTTGAGTAAACTGGAAATATGAGGCAATGAAATGTGAAGCAATATTGTGTAAGGTGGGTTAAAAACAAAGACCTTGTTTCTCATCTTAATCTTCTATCAGGACACGTTTGAGACTGTGTACACGGCCAAGTCTCTCAAAGTCCCCTGGTATGTGCTTGCTGGCAATCATGACCATGCAGGAAACGTCAAAGCTCAGATTGAGTACAGTAAGAAATCGGACCGATGGTAAGGATGAACCTAAACATTTATATAATAAATAACTTGCCTTTAGTCTAATAAAAGGAAAAACTCAAAGGAATACTTAACTTCCAAAATGACCCTTTTTAATATCAATTACTTGACCATGTTTTTTTTATAATATGTTTTTCCTCACATGCTTTCATGGGGAACTTTACCTGAAAGAAAAGTCTTGAGGAGTTCAAGTAATGGAGGCCTTGCGGCTGCGAGTACTACTGTTTTTTTATTTCTCAAATGAATGTGATTGCGAAGTAAGCGTAAGATATGACTTGTACTGCACAAATTGAGTTTCTTATTGAAAGTCCCAATTTTTGTGTGTGTGTGTCCTGCAATCTGTCCTTCTCAGGAGGTTCCCCTCTTACTATTACGAGCTGAACTTCCGGATTCCCAACACTGGGAAGACCCTAACCATCATCATGCTCGACACCATAATGCTGTGCGGCAACTCTGACGACTTCCTGGACGAGAAGCCTCGCGGCCCTCTGCGTGCTGTAGATGCCAACCGCCAGCTGACGTGGTTACAGGAGCGACTGGCTCGCTCCACGGCAGACTTCCTGTTGCTGGCTGGCCACTACCCCGTGTGGTCCGTGTCTGAACACGGGCCCACAGAGTGTCTGCTGCAGAGGCTCCATCCTCTCCTCAAAAAATACACCGCCACTGCTTACTTCTGCGGGCATGACCACAATCTGCAGGTAGGTTCATGTAAGCTCTGTTGGTATTAATCTGCATGACTTTCTTCACATTCACCTTCTTGTTTCTGTACCCCGTACAGTATATTGAAGAGTCTGGTGTGGGCTATGTGGTGAGTGGGGCTGGAAACTTCCTGGATCCTGATATCCGCCACTGGAACCATGTTCCCAAAGGTTCTGTGAAGTTCTTCACAGGCCAAGCTTCAACTCTGGGAGGCTTCGTCCATGCAGAAGTCACCAAGAACAAGATGATCCTGACCTTCTTCCAGTCTATAGGCACGTCTCTCTACCGCACGGTCCTCAGCCAAAGGAACTTTGAGTAAACTAGTTCATACAGTATGAGTAGTGTAGCGTCAGATTACAGAAATGGCTCGTAACCCTGTGTTTTAATCGTTGGCATTAATATTTCAATGCAATTCATAATGTGTATTTTAAAAGAGAATCAACTAGTTTTACATCTAAATCTATTGTTAAAAGAAAATAATAAAGGTTTTTTTGGTAAAGAATTTGTCAGCATGTGGATTTGCAAGACGGAAATCTTTTCTTATGAAGACAAAGAGTTCAGAAGACTGTGGTTCATAGAAGTGCTTAGTGTCGTCTGCAAATGCAACCATGACCAGATCTGTTGGTCTGAGTAAGCAGTTTTAGTTTTGACTTGAAAGAGTTCTGAGGCTTTTTTTATGAATGAATGTCTTTTACAGTAAGACTGCTCAATCCCTTTCTTGTCAGGTCTGGTACATGTGTCGGAAGAAATTATACCTCAATTTTATACCTCTGGTAACTGCTCTAAGTTTGCACTTATCTAAACTTGTACATCCAAATACTTAATCTTCCTGTGCTCAGATTACTTCCTGCTAACAGGAGGAGACTGGGTAGGAATGTAACTGTTTGCTCTCTATTCATGAACAGTAGCTAAATATGACCGAGTAACACAGTAAGTGCTTTTGTTCTCTTTATGAGCCACCATAAACTTGCAGTTATGTACATCTAAGCCATTAAAATAAGTACTTTATTCCCTTAAGCTTGCCTGCTAACATACAATTCGGAAGGATGTTTTAGTGGGCAGACTCAAACTAGAGACAATCTTGCCATGAGATTACACTAGCTGTGATGCCAAGTGGAGGTGGAGCATTGGCCACATGCCCACTCCCTGCCCCCTACTTTACACATCTGTAACGTTCCCTGACTGCTTCTAAGGTTGCGGCTCTATCGCGGTCACAAATCTGTCATACCTCGGTCTGGTAATTGTTAATTTGTTGAGAATAGACAGTATTGCATCACTAAAACATTCCCACATTTTAGGTACTAGACTGGTTGGCATAACATTTTTGCTTTTAGATAAGTGGATACCGTGCTGAGAACAAAACAACTTTTTCTAAGCCATTCACCTGTTTAGAGGCTTTGACTGAATATTTCCCTCTAACGCAGGGATCAGAAGGCATACAAGAATCTCACAGTGCACCTTAATGTGCAGGCAACATTTTGATTGCTTTCACTTGCAAAATTAAATGCGCAAATCACTCGGCCTTTTTTAATATGGGCCATCAAAAGCCTGTGTTTTAAATACTGACATGACCTGATTGCCTGCTGCTGAAGGTACTCTGAGGCCAAGACTTCCACAGACAGTGTTCTTCTGTCCGAGAACCACCTGGCCTGCCAACAGAGGATTAGGCTGAATGACAGCAGATTGGCAGGGAGTGACGGCAACCAGGATAAACTCAGCCAACCAATGAAAAAACATTAACCTGGGGGCATAGCAGAACAGCAGGGTTTCTTATGTTCTCCCTTCTCCAATGTTGAGTTGTTTAGATTTACTGCCCTTAATAGTTCAAAAGAAATGCATACACTTAATGTAAATGACCATGGTATGCTGGTTAATGGCTTTAAACATCTCCAAACAGACGAGGATGTGCCAAGATGTCTTATTGCATAATGTAGTTAAATGCAGTAATCATTGTTCTCATTGTCTTTATTTAGTCTTGACCACAGTCTGACTATAGCGTTGCTGTCTCTTCAAGTGTGTTGTCCTGATCCAATCGGGATGAGTTACAGTCCGCTGGTGTCATGCCATATCAGACTGAGAGCTGGAACTGAGTCAATGCCATAAAGAAATCCTCTGAGGTTAAGCCGTCACCTTAGGCTAAAGGACAAGTAATGATAGCTAAACCATGACTTATGTATACTGACAGCAGAGCAAAAGAAAGCTTAATTGCACGTGAGACAGACTGATTTACATTAAGTATATACAAACGTTGATCTTTCACCTACAGGCGACCTCAGTAGGTGCCCTGTGGGGTTTGCAACAAGAAACAGTTTAAATGTATGACTAAAGCACCTAAAACAAATTATTTTTGTAATAAACACAGCTCAAATGACAGTCACAATGTGAAAAGGGTTGCTCCTCCCTGTTATAAACCTACATGGAATTGTCAGCTGATACTAGTGCGTGCTAGCTAGCCTGATTAGCATGTTGCATCCTTAAAACATGTTAACTTTGAAATTAATTGCTAATTTTATGAAGCAATGCCATATCGCAGACAAATGGAAACTAGCAATTGAGACCATGAACTCATTGAAACATGTTTACTAAGATAATAAATCAAGTAAAAAGCAATTATCTTATACTCTTCTATGCAATCTGACTTCTTCTTGCAAACAATGGACGCACCCAGTGCTGGCCATAAGAAATGAAGAATTAAAAAGCTCGTATAAGGTCAAATAACTATCTATGACCACATTTTAGCACTTGTTAAACCTATCAAACTGCAATGACAAAGAGGAACATGCTCAATTTTGGATACATATGCACAAAAGAAGAATACAGGATAGAGATGACTGCTAATACAACTGCTAATTAGCATGTAACCGAATGGAAGCCATGCTCATAATGTAATGTTATTAATTTAATTCCATGTTTTTCTTTTACCCTTTATATTATGTTAATCAATGTTACATTTCTTGAATTCTGATAATGCACTTTTACAGCACAACTGTACACATTTTGAGTCCTTGTTGGTGACAGGTGTTGATTTGTTAAATAGCTACATATGTATGTTTCCCCAACTGTCACCCAATGTCCAGGACTGCAGCGCATTAATCCTGCGCTCACATGTTCCAGATAACAGCTAATCCAAAAATGTGTCTACGTGTTAATGTTATGTTATCAGATGTTCGTTGATCAGACAGCTCATTATTTTGTCTATAGTGTAGGTCGGATATAAACAGTGGAACATTAAAACTGGGGTCATCTAGCACAGTGTTGAACCCTGCAACAGAAATACCCAGGGCCAGAAACGACACTATAGAAATTAAATTAAAACAGTGTGAACTGTGATGTTAGGGTCTGAAACCTTCCGGCATCTCACTTCCTCAGATTGACCTTCTTTCTTTATTGGCTCCACCTTAAGCCCTAACCCCCCGGCAGCCCTTGAAGAGCTACTCTGCAGGGTCAGTGACGACTTTAGAGCACTGAGATCTCTTCTCTGACTAAATAGGATTAGAAAAACTTCCCCCAAATCAGAACTGAAAAATCCACATTCAGAAAGTTGCGATTTAGTTGTTGATATCCTAAATTAAAGATGTAAGTGATGAGAACTTTAATAAAAACTAATAAAAAGTATAAGTAGAAGCAGAAATCCAAACAAATATTGTATCTCTTTCACTAGTTTTACACTGCATGCTTGCACCCCTGTCATACAAGCAGAATAAACAATGTAAGCTTCAGAAGTTGTTCCACTGAGATTAGGCTGCGGCTGTCCGATTATCTAATTCAAAAGTAATAAAACGATGCTGTATTAAAGGCTAAGCTGCTCATCTAATCTTCTCTGCCTAATCTCAACCCCTCACTGAATAAGGGCACTCTGGGTTTTTTTCTAACTTTGATGTTTGTCCAGAGAGAGACAGTGAAGGCGGAATAATCCCTTTTTTAGTTATGGGCACAAACACAGGGAATTATTGAAAATGCTGATTTTTACCGTGTGTGTGATGTTGCAGCTTCATGTGCTATTAAATGCTTAAAATAAACCCCAAAATCTGTCTGTTTGTTGATGCCAACAAGCTAAAAGATATAGCTTCATAATTTCTGCTGTTACTACCTAAACTGACTGTACTTAAAGATCTGAGATCTGCAAAATCAAAAACGTATTTTACATCAATACCCAAATTGTGTCTTTAAAAATGTTTCATGTGAGCCGATCATTTTATTTCCAACATGTCTTATCATATAATGTTATTGCCTTTATGTCCATTTGATGTGTACTTCTGTAGCATTTTAATAGATATGACTTCTTTGAATCATATAACTTCATATCAAGGCAATCATTTAATACATGTCACACTTTTCAACCCCATTCACTACAAATACCCAGATGATAAAAAATTATTAGTAGACATGATCACTGTATTTCAAAATCTTCATTTTTATATTGAATGAATCTTCTGCTTACTGTGCCTATCCTTAAATGGCCTCACACAGTCATATTACCACACTCACCTCCACTAACTGAATTAACTACACCCTATTAGGGAGTATCCGATCCTCCTGGGCCAGAAATATATTAAGTGTCAGAATAAGATTGACGCACAAGTGATCTTATCTCAGTACTCAGCTTTATTTGACACTAGCTCACTTGGCTCTCCTGTAATGTGCTCTCTTCATCATGTCTCTTCAGGTACAGTATAAGACATGATATTCCAAAAATATATAACGCAACTTTAAGACGTGATTTTGGCTCTTTCACTAAAACAAACCCCCTGTTCATGGCCAAATATCAATTCATTATAAATGAGGATTGTTTTATCTCGAATACAGTCACAAGCTCAACTTAACTCCATCTGAAGTTTGTCAATGATAGTAGAAACTCTACAAACATAAAAACAGGTGTAAGACGTGAGTCTGTTAGGAGAAGGTTAATAGTCACGATGCTGACTTGGCACAAATCCACGAGAAAAGTGAAAGCCATCCCACTGACTGTCCCTGGCTCTGATCCTGAAAAACTGTTCTGTTTGTCTTTTGTCTTAAATAGACTCATCAGTTAGTCCGACAGAAATAAATCCATTCAGGAAAAGTCTCAATGCATAGTTTGCAAGTCTCTGCCGGCCATATGATGTTATTGGATTTGTGACAATCATTGATTTTCATGTGAACTTCCCAGTTACTTATTTCCTTTGTGTTTCAGAGGTGAAACATGGAGCTAAAGATTGTCTGAAAACCGTCTCTGGATCCTTCGTGCTGCCTCACGCATTACTCTCCTTTGGGATTTGGTGATTGTACGGCGGGCTGTTGACGTTGCTGAAGGAGTTGGGGAAAAAAGAAGGCATGTAAGGGATCATTAGAGATGGGGACAACGGGCTCTCATTTGGGACAGACATGGGGATGATGACGTCATCCGTGTCCCACACGTGGAAGGCATTCGGGTGGGAGTGGTTAAGGGAAGGTGGTAGGTGGAGAGGGCTGTTATACCCCTCCCCTTCTCCGTCTTTTTTGATGTCATCTTCGACTGGGCCCAGCAAACAATCTTTGGACAGAAAGAAAGAAAGGATTCAGAATAATATTACATAATAACCTCCTCCAACATCCTTACAAAACTTTCCTCACTGTATTGTTAAGATAGCAGAGAGCAAGTACTCAAAGTACTCAAGAGACAAAAGTTAATTTGGTCTAACTTGAGCCTTTAAATTATCACAGAAATATTTGTTTTAAAGACCGTATAGCTGTATGCTATGACAGGAACCTTTACTGGATGATGTGTGGAATTTCTTCTTTAAAGATATACACTTATAACCCCAAGCTTTGAAAAGATATGTGCAACTAACAATTGAACTGAGAGTTTTGGATTGAATGTTCAGGTAATCCCTGATACTAGCTAATTGAGCCAAGTTAGGAGAACAGATGTCTCAGACATTTTCTGATCCTGTCTTTATACTAGAAAAACAGGTGAGTTGAGACTCAAGCTGTAATACATGGTGGAGCAACTCAAAGTTCAAAAAGCAAATAAAAACGGTTTAGTTTTGCCATCACTGGCTTCATTAAGCATGAACTTATTTATACAGTTTGATACTAGATTGTAAGCCGTATAAATGTATCAGGACAAGCAGCACAAGATGACTTACTGTTAATTAGATCAACAAGAGTTCTTTTATCCAACTAATGTTAGTTTAAAACGAGTCAGCTCCACTTTATAGAAATGAGTACCTGTTATATCCAGCATGAGGTCCTTGATGAGGTGACCAACGATGGCGTAAGCCACAGCAACTATGACCAGTGCGGCGACCAGGAGGTAGAGGACAGACTTCGGTAGCTGGATGACGTCCCTGGAAGGAGGCTTGTACTCAGTGTACAGAGGCTTCATATTTTGAACCAAATACTGAAATGAAAGTCCTTCTTCTGTGTGGTTTAAGTTGGCCATATTCCCACAGTATAAGATACCAGTTCTCCTACAAAAGTAGTTTATTCATCACGTGCAAAGCGGAAAGGTTCCCAATTTGACTCATCCACTTGCCCAGGTGTCACTCCCTAAAATGCAGAGGCAGAGTCAAACACTACTACTTAAAAATAAAATATAATATATATAAAATATAAGGCAAAATATAATAACAAAGAATAGAAATAGACCAGTGAATACATTTACCAACCTGTCAACGTTTTTGCAGATTCCATATTAGTCACATATGGATTTTTGCTTGTCATTTCACCAACATCCAGAGGATTTTAATAAGTAATATCATGTTGTTTCCATCAGTTTGTCCCTCCACACCAGAAATCAGGACATTGTTGGCAGGGTTTGTGCCTCTGTGCTGTGTGCCGTGTCCTCCTCTCAACTGAAATAATCCACACTGTGGGCGGTGACACAGAAGGAGAGAGAGAGGAAGCAGGGATTACACTCCAATCACAGTCGATCAATCAGTCTCTCATCCCATCCCTCACACAGATTACGAAATCCACGACAATCTGATTGAGTGCCCACACACACACACACTAACAAAGAAAAAGTAAATATAAATCCTTTCTAAGACATTTTAAATTCTTTAAAGTCATAAATACATCCTTCTGACTTCCTGACTGGAAAGGTTTAAATTAAATGATGCCCCATTTCCGGAATTGTCTTTTTTATATAATTTCTGAATATCTCTCAACGGTCTCTCTGATTGATGATAAATACGGTTTTCTGTCCATATTTTAACTGAAGAGTGTTTACAACATTGGTGGAACTGGGTGGAAAGCTATAGCCTACAGTCTGGTGGAAAGTATCTGACCTGACAATGTTTAGGTATATTCCATTTTCTTTGGCACTATTCACCTAATACCTTCATACCTAATCCTAACCTCCTAATATTATTTACAATACAACTCTCTCTAAACAACTCTCTAAAGAGCATAACGGGGTTTCATGCGTTTTTAGTTTTTTTTTATTAAAGGTGTTTACATCTTTATGTAGTAAGTTATTTTTTACAGTGTGCTGTTGTTACTTTCTACCTCTGCTAACAAGGTGAGACCATCTCCTCCTTTTAAACTGTAGCTTTATAAATGTATTATATATATTTTTATCTTATTATTTTTAGTTTCAATGTGTATTTGACAACATAAACATAAAAACGAATCCAGGGGATAAACGTTACCTTAGCGGGACAGTACATTAGCATTTAGCTGTGGCAGCTAAAAGTGCAGATATTTAGTTAAGCTTAAACGTCACACAAACAGCACCGGTCTTCTGACAAGTATATAATAAGCAAAGTTTGTAACATCACATTAATATAACTATATTCATAATGTGGTTTGTATTCGTAAAGGTAATGTTACACTTAACAGCCTTGAGGGGGATGCTTAAGCTAAAGGAGTCAGTTAGCTAACGTTAGCTGTATTTCATTAGACTTGAGCAATCCTCTTTTACTAACGTTACATTGCACAGAACACTAGGTCATTTTTGTTACCAACACTATTTGTATATGTTTAGCAGGTGTGTTTTGTTTTGTTTATTTTAGATTTGCAGAGTCAAACAAACCAACATGGATTTTTACTTTGACGACCTACCATCCACCTCACAGTCCACTCCCAAAAGCGGACATGAAGATTCCCTAATGGTAACCGATTATCACATTTATCTAAAGACCCAGGAGTCACAAAATACGGTGTTAAAAAAGTGTTTTTTTAAATAGTCCCAACTGCTTAAGTTTTCCATAAGTTAAAAATGTTCGTCAATATATTTAAAAACGATTTGATGTGGACTGTTAGGTGATCTATGAAACCATTATTGTACAGTAAATGTTTACTGTAAGCAAGCCACCTTGTAATAATACATACAATAATTGTAATTTTTTCATTGTCCTGGGTGATACAGACAGAAGACACAGACAACGAGTCACCAAGAGGAAAGTCCTCAAGCCTGAGCATGACTGATATTCAAGAGCAGAATACCAGGTTTAGTACAGTCCATTGCATCAACTTCAAGTGATATTTCGTGTAGCAGTTTGGTCCACTTGCTCTAGGATGATGAATTCTCTATTGTCAATATCTTTCTTAGCTCGAAAGTAACTGACATCAGCAGGAGAGTTCAGGAACTGGTGGAAAAGATTAACAACAGCCGCACTAGTGACCAGAAAATGATGGACAGCTTCCAGGACAAGTTAGTCGCAAAGGTATTTTTTATCATTATTTAGTCTACATCTTTATACATACTTAAAAAATACTCTTTTGTGAACTTCACTTTGGCCCTGAATACACGTTATGCTTGAATGTAAAGGGCAAATTATGAAGGAGTGCCTTTACTCTGCCCACAGCTGTTCTATTTTAGTTAAGGGATTCTTTTTTCTTTTTCTTTTTTCCCTTACATTTAATCCCCTAGGTGACAGAGATGTGTCAGCAGATGAAGGAGCACTTGTTCACGGTGTATGAAGAGAACAGCAATGAGATGCAGGTGAAGTTGCTGGAGTTGTCGGAGGTGCTGGAGAGCTGCACTAAGCTCAACAGTGAGCTCCTGGAGGCCAGTCATGCACTGGCAGGTCTCAGAGGGGCCTTGGCAATTAGCCAGACATCAGAACCCTAAAAATTAGTAATTGTTCCGATGTCCGCATTATTTGTTAAATTGTTCTGAGTTTGTTCATGTGCTCTTTGGTTTACTATGTTGAGTATTCTGAAAAGTTGCCTTGCAAATGCTGGCGAAAAAAAGATTACTCCTTTTTCTTCCTATTTTTCCATGAATACACGGTACATTGTGTCTTTGCTTATAGAACATTATTATTAATTGCAATTATTTACATTTTCAGTACCACAAACATCTAATGTGAATGTCTACCTATTTCTGGTGTGCAGTTCATACATGGCTTCTTAATCAAACATTCCCAGGTAAACATTGTATTGCTTTTTATGTGTGATAATGATTGCATTCAAAGAAGACTAAAACAAAAGCTGAACCCATGTTAATGTATGTTCAATTTCAGAATTTTGAGTCAATTAAAAAAGTATAGCTTACAAGCGGAATAAACCACATTATTTTTGTTCTTAGATGTTGACAGTTTGCACCATATCTTAAATAAGTCAGCTAAGATAGTGTGATCTTTAGTCATACAATTACTAACATGATAATGTAAAAGGACAGCAGAACATAATTATCAATTGAGCAGAGGTCTGTATTAAGATATTTTTACATTCTGAATCACAGCTACAGTCACATCTTACCATTAATTTAAAGCCATTTATTTACATATTTAATTGTCACAAAAACTCATATTGCCGCAACTTAACATGCACCAGGATTAAGCACTGCCTAATATATATTTCAGACATATTAACTGTACATTTGTCCTCACAGTTTGGACCAAATGCTTAGTTAGTTTGACCTAACATATTCACCAAAGATGAACCAAACAGAGGCAGTGATGGACAGATCCTATCACTATTTTTAAACAATAAATGTAATGAGGTATTTAGGATTTAGCTCAAATGTAAGCCTGATTAAGTGCACTTCATGTTTTACTCATATGGGTTTGCCAAATGAGAAACAGGAAGCACAGTATAAATCCAGATCATTCCATTTCAACATTTTACTTTTCAACAGTAAAAGACTGCAGTCCAGTGATGGCTCTGCCCAGGATCAAGGCATGAATGTCATGAGTTCCTATAAAAGAAAGAACAATGAGAAACCTTTATCAACAAGTGGTTTTCACATAGATGAGGAAATACTTCTCTTGTGAGTCGTAGTTACTATGATTTGGCATTTCCCAAACTTTCCTCAGTCCTCTTTAGATAAGAGAATACACATTGTTTTGTTCTATAGTTCTATAGTTTTGCCAAATTACAACAGGATCGTTTAATTTCTATTTTTTGTTTAAAGTTTGCAATGTATAAACTTGAATTATTGGACAGTGTTCTAAAAAGTGCATTTCTTAATCAACCTCTCATAATCTCTGCACTGCTGACCATATTTAAAAAATGCATACTAGATGTATCTGGTTGTGTGCTTACCCTCGTATGTGTTGACGGCTTCCAGGTTCATGACGTGACGGATTATGTGGTACTCATCTGAGATGCCATTTCCTCCAAGCATGTCTCTGGCTTGTCTGGCAATATCCAAAGCCTTGCCACAGCTATTCCTCTTCAGCATGGAGATCATATCTGGTGCCGCTCTATTAGGATAAGAACACATATTAAAACAAACTTTTTTTTTCTAGAAGACAGCATCAACCGCTGACATAGCCAGAAAAGACGCTAACAATGTAATGATAGTAAGAGAAGACTCACTTCTTGTCATCAATAAGTCTTCCCAGGGTCAGACATGACTGCAGCCCAATGGTGATCTCTGTCAGCATGTCAGCCATTTTCTTCTGCATCAGCTGGTTCCTGGCCAGTGGCACCCCGAACTGGATTCTGATTGGAGGAAAGAAAGATTTGAAAACCAATCCATTACAAAAAAAGATGAGGCTGGCATAACAGGAGGAGAACTGGATTCAAACACAGTATGGTAATGTTTAAACTTTTTCCCTGAGGTTGGACTTTGTTATGTCTGTTAGGTCGTTCGGCTTTAAAGGGATAGTTGTGATTATTTGTAGTGTTGCAGAATGAGGTTCTTATCTAAAATTGGGAGTACAATGTACTGCTCTGGACAGGGGCAGCAGCAAAACATATTTTAGCCTCGTAAAAAACCTTGCTTGAAATAGTATCAGTTGTCAACTTTATTTGTAACATTTTCACTGGTTAACCTTGCCATCAGACAGCCCTTTCGTTTGGTTTACTTTGTTTGTGTTGTGTAACTTTAAAACTCTTAATGTTTGTATTCAACAATGGCAACCGATTACACATAATGGTGAAGATATTTCAAATACCGGCGTACACAAATCAACTGATATTGATTTTTGAAGGTGGCTAAATCAAGTTTTCCGGCTGCCCCCTATAAAACAGGACTGGTAATACACCAACTATGGATAAGGACCTCATACAACCAGACTATAAACAATTCAAACTATCCCTTTACCTTGACTGAACACAAAAACTGTTAACAGAAGGTCATGTACCTGTCCAGAGTGTACTGTCGGGCAGCGTGGAAGCAGAATTCAGCAGCTCCCAGAGCTCCCCATGCAATGCCGTACCGAGCGTTGTTCAGACAGCCAAAGGGACCCTGATCACAAAGGTCAATAACCAAAGAAATGTTAGATTTTAAGACACAGCACTTGATCTCAATGATGTAAGAGAACTTGGACTAAGAGAGCAGCCACTTACAGCCAGACCGGAGACATTTGGCAGCAGGTTCTCCTGGGGAACCTCCACCTCATCCATCAGGATCATGCCGGTTGCAGACGCCCTCAGCGAGAACTTTCCTTCAATCTTGGGGGTGGCAAAACCCTTCATTCCACGCTCCAGAATGAAACCCCGAATCTTGTCATCTTCACACTTGGCCCACACAACTGCGATGTCTGCCTCGGGGGAGTTTGTAATCCTAGCAGATAGAGAAGAGTGAAGAACGAGAAAAACATGAACTGCATGACTGTATATGTAAGTATTTCACAAAGGGCTTATATATCCTTTATTTAACCAGGTAAAAAGACCCATTGAGATTAAAATCTCTTTTCCAAGAGTGACCTGGCCAAGAAGGGCAGCATGAGCAAAGTTACAACAGATAAAACACAGACAAGAAAGGCAGACAAATACAGCTGTAAAACACAAATGAAATGGCACATTAGCCAGTCAATATGCAAAATAAAACAAACTATTAAAAATCATTCAAAACTGGTAACATTTAAAACGATTTTAGGATATACGAGCACTCACATCTACCAATGGTGTCGTGTTCTCTGTCCTTTAGGATGGACCTGAATTCCCCCATAGTGATTAAATCTGAGAGTTTCAGCTCCTTCTGTACATTATTCCAAGCTGTGGGGGCAGCATATTTAAAAGCTGTTTTACCCAGTTTTGTTCTCACTGTAGGAACCAGCATCTGAATAAAATCTTGGGAGCGCAGGCCATATAGACTTTCTCTTTGACACATATATGTGCAAATGTAGGAGGGAACCAACCCAAGCAGAGATTTATAAATAAAACCCAACCAATGGGAAAGTCTGCGAGCAGACAAAGATGGCCAATTAGCAGCAGCATATAAAATGCAATGGTGTACTCGATATCCACATCCAGTAATAAATCGTAAGGCACAATGGTACACAGTATCCAAGCTCTTTAGGCACTGGTCAGAGGCATTCATGTATAGCAGATCACCATAATCTAATACAGGTAAAAACGTTGCAGATATCAAATGTTTCCTTGTCTGAAAAGAGAAACAGGATTTATTTCTGTAAAAGAAACCTAATTTTATTTTTAGCTTTGAAACAACATTTTCCGTATGTAACTTGAAAGACAAGTTCTGTTCAATAAGAAATCCCAGATATTTGTAAGTAGTGACCCTCTCAATGTCAGTCCCTTGAGCAGTACAAATCTTAGGTAGAATAGATGGTAACTTTTTGCCATTCGAAAATATCATCACTTTGGATTTTTCTGCATTTAATACCAACTTTAGTTGATATAAATGGGTTTGTATGACATCAAAGGCAGACTGGAGGAAATCTAGACTTTGCTCTATAGAAGCGGAGGAACAATAAATAACAGTATCATCTGCATAAAAATGGTAAGAAGCATTTGCTAAATTATTACATAGATTATTTACATATATGGTAAAAAGAATCGGTCCTAATATGGAACCTTGTGGCGAACCCTTTGCTATCGGGAGGAAGGAAGAAGAGGACCCAGAAAATTGGACGCATTGGGTTCTCGCTGAAAAATAATTTAAAAACCAACCTAGATAAGCCGATACTGTGAAGTCTTTCCGCCAGGATGGTATGATCAACTGTGTCAAACGCCTTTGACAAATCAATAAATAGAGCTGCACAATACTTTTTACAGTCCAATGCCTCAATTATGTTGTTCACCACTTTAATAGCAGCAGTTGTTGTGCTGTGTTGTTTTCTAAAACCGGATTGGTGCTCTGACAAAATATCATTTGTGTCCAAGAATAATTTAAGTTGTTCACTGAGAAGCTTTTCAAGGACCTTCGCTACAACACATCATTTTGAAATTGGCCTATAATTATTAACAGATGAGGGATCCCCTCCTTTCAGTAAAGGAAGAACATATGCAGATTTCCATATGTTAGGAATCTCATTGTTGGAAAGAGTTAAATTAAAAAGATAAGAAAGTGGCTCAGCTATAAAGTCTGCAGCTAATTTAAGAAAATGAGGAGGAAGTTTGTCCGGACCTGCCGATTTGTGTGGATCCAGATTCTGCAATGCTTTATGGACCTCTATCGCCTCGATAAAAGTGAAATTGAATGGCTGAGCCACGGGATGGGATGGAGGTGGTGAGGAATCAACGTTCTGTTCAGGGTCCGAATGTAGGGACTCAAACAAAGAACCAGAAGAAATAAAATGTTCATTAAAGCAGTTGAGAATGGCCGATTTGTCAGTGAGAGTTTGCGAGTCTGTAACAATGCAGGCTGGTAATTCATTTTTAGTTTCTGTTCCAAATGAGTTTTTTATTACTTGATTTTATTGCTTGACGCTTGGAATGGACCAAAGTTTCATTGAACGTTTTGGACCTCAAATAACAAGCTAACCCATGAGTATGATTTACAGCATTTGTTAAGATTTCATACATACTAGCATATAGTAGAAGTTATTTTCACATTATTGGTCTCTAAACAACTCTGTATCTTCAATTTCTCCCATTCTGCTTTGAGATAACACTCAAGAAAGCCAACGCTCCTTGTATGTGACTACCCACCAGGTCTTGGCTCCGCTGACGCTGAAGGTACCACTGGAGGGGTTGTATTTGGCCTTGGTCTCCATGCTGCTGGGATCACTGCCGTGGTTGGGCTCTGTCAAGCCAAAGCATCCAAGGATTTCTCCACGAGCTGCGAGGAAAATAAAAACATGAGGCACAATCGTAAGTACGTCCTTTTGCCTTTTATTCAAGCATACCAATGCAGAAAATGTATTTCTCACCGAGTCGGGGCAGGTACTTCTCCTTCTGGGCGTCCGTGCCGTAAGCATAGATCGGGTGCATGACCAGGGAAGACTGGACACTCATGACCGATCGATACCCGCTGTCCACTCTCTCCACCTCTCTGGCTATCAAGCCGTACGCCACATAACTCGTTCCTGCACAGCCGTACCCTGCAGGGTGAATAAAACATACACAAGTAATGAGCTATGAGTACTCCTTGTACAAACATATAGAAAACAAATGTAAAGACCTTGAAGCACACAATGGTGAAATCATTTCCTTTAATTTTAAAAAGACCTAAAGATTTAGTAAAAATTGCACCTGACCTAATCGAAAAATAATAAAACCCAATATTGTAATGAAATGTACTGATTGATGTTGTAATAACATCTTACATATTCATTTATGTTGTGCTTGAATACATGAAATCAGTGTCAAATAAAGGGTTTTTTTAAGTAACATGACACAATATAATGTATAATAATAGTATTATAAATGTTGTATACTTGCACACGTGCATATTTTACAAGTTTAAACATGTTTGGAAGATATTGTTATTTAAACATTTGTTTCAGTACTTTTTTTATTCCATAGTACGAAATTGTGAAGGTGAGGCTTTGTTTCATTTTACCTTTAATAGTTGGGCCTAAGACGCCCAACTCTCCCATCTCTGAGACAATTTCACGGTGAAAATCTGTAGCATGTTGGGAAAATAAAAACTGACAGTCAAATATTAATCAGAAACCAAACACTTTTTGCACAACTTAGATATTCTAACAGTTGTAACTCGAAAAGTGAGTAAAAAAACATAATTCCTCTGTATGCTTTGCTTACGTTCATGTCTGTTGGCCATGACGATACGGGGCATGAGCTTTTCCTGGCAGTAATCACGGAAGGTGTCTCGGATCATGATCTCCTCCTCTGTTAGCTGACTCTCAATATTCAGAGCGTCCCGCCAGTCAAACGCCACCTTGGCTGAGGGTCGGTCATACACATAAACACACTGGTTATGTCACTGTGTCATGTGACCACAGGTTGTGTGAATAAATCTGGACAGTTCAGGATGGACTTTTAAAAAAGAACTTCACTCACGTGCCTTCGCCGGCTTTTTGATTTCTTCAACATCTAAAAAGGAATAAAAATAAAAATGTGCTTACCTTAGAGACATTTAAAAACGTACTGTTTATCTGTTTTCCCTTCCTGTGAGTTTCTTTTCATTTTGGACAAAGGTGAAGAAGTTTGATATGTCTCTCAAAACAATCACTCTAAACTTATATATATAAATATAATATACATATATTAAAATAACTATGATAATAATTGTACCTTTGATTGCTGTTGCAGCTGTGCCCTGGGCTCTGGAAGCAGCAACAGCAGCACATTTCTGGCTGTTGCAGAGCAGACGGGTGACAGCACCTCTGAGAGCCATTTGTTTTCTGAATAAAGTGGAAACAAGATGAAATATTTATTAAAATGGTATTACATTTCAAAATGAAAGCACATTTCAAGTAGGTTGAGTTCCGAGGTGAGAGAAAACCAGATTGTCAGAACATAATATAATATAATGTCCTTAATTAGCTATGAACAGTAGCCTATAGTGAGTTTAATTGGTTCATAAACACACTTTCTGTTTGAGCATTAATTAATATTATTGCATTAATTTCACTTCATGCAAGACTTAAAATAGATGGTTGAGTATAGAATAGACCCTTGGTTACAATACGGTTAAAAAAGTTAAAAGAAAATCCAACTTTAGTCTGACAATGTTAATCAGAACAAACTAGCATGCTGTTACTTTGTGAGCAACGTTCACATTCCCTACATCAACTCGTACATGCAATAATAATAACAATTCTGTGACTTTTTTGTAAGAAAGATTTGTCTAAATTGTACCTTAATTCTCACGGTGAGTTTTCTCGAGATCCTATGACTTCTCAGCGGTGAGTTATAAAAGTTGCTTAAGTAACATCTAGCCGGTAGCAACGTCACAGCGATACGTAATGTGACGCATGGGAGCTGCTGTCCTCCATGACAGGTGAGGCAGGAGACACTGGAGGCAATGCACGACCAACGCGTGGAAGTTGCTCAACTAGCCTATAGCAGTGGGAAAATAATGACATTAAATACATTGGAGAGGTTTATCTGTTGTGAGTGTTTCATGCTGCTTCCTGTACCGTGCTTAGCGAACGGTTTAAAGGTCCAGGAGGCGTGTTGCCACACTCAAAATGGCGTATATGCAGTGCTGTGTGGCCGGGATGTGTAGAGGGTGTTGGCCCACCGCCTCCAGTCCATTGGCTGGTAAAATAAGAAGCAATGTACAGAGGGCCTGTCCCAAACATCAGTAAGTGACTCTGCAGCTGACAACAGGTCAATGCAAAAAGAGCATAATCACACATTATGATGTAACTAGGTGGATTTTCTGTGAGGAAAATCTTTTTTTATAGGTGGTATTGTAGAGCCAAGGCCCCTAAAAGTTAGGATACCCCTTGCGATGCAGAACAAAGCAAAACCATGTTTGGCCGTTGCTTACATATTTCTAGTTGAGAGGATTGTTGTTTAAAAGAACTATAATATAGAACATTAGCATGTATCTCTGGAAATAATAATAATAATGTCACCAAATTTGGACTAGGTGTTCACAGGCAGGCATGGCATACAATAAACACATATTTCATTAATACCTTTTTCCATATTTGTAATGCATACACACATGAATTATATGCAGAAATGTAGTATGACATTTAAAATCCAAAAGGTTTGTATATACTTGTCTTTCATTATAGTAAGTAGGATTTAAAAAATTGACTTTAAGCATACCAAATACTTATATCGTATCATAAAAGTAAGTATTTAACTATTCAACTCTCCCCCAGATGTCACCCATACTTTAAATGAATACATTTGAAAAATCAAAGAATAAACAAAAGTCCATTATAGATTATATAAAGTATAGATATACACAGGGGTCCTCCGTATGCGCTTTATTGTTGTTTTTCCTTTGAAATCAGTAATAGGAACATTAGATTTACATTACTCTATTATTTCTACTTTGAAGATTTACCTAGTTTCCAAGTTCAAATGCAGCATTAGAAATACACTGGACACGTAAGACAAAACACTTGTGTTTTTTTCAAAAGCTTCCATGAAATGTTACCAGATAACAATGCAGCATTTCAACATACGCTAGATGAGTTGGACACTTCCTTTTAATTGGATTTAAGTTTCATTATATATTTATATTTATTTAAAATATAGCATTTTTTTATTGAAAAGTAGTTTCTATGTCATTTGACCAAGTCACCGCACATAAAAGCAGCATTATAATGCTCAATGGACGAGTAGGACACACCTATTTCAATTGGAATTTAGTTTTTTTGCCATTCTCTATTCATGTTATTTTGAAATTTCTGACGTTTTTCGTGTTTCTTTTTCAACAGCTTCTATGTCGTGACCAACTGATTCCACATCAACGCAGCATTGTGGTACACTCGACAAGTAAGACACATCTCTGTATTTGGCTTGTAGTCATTTTGCTAGCTTTTAAAACATATTTTAATGAAAGTTCAGCAGTTTTCCATTGGAACAGTCAATGTATTAATTACAGTATGTCAAGCTGCTTGTTAGCAATGGGAAGGTTAGTGGTTCAATCCCCAGCCTATGCTCTAAATCAAGTGGGCTTTTAACATGAAATAACAATGAAAAGAAAGATGTTCCCTGGAACTTTGGGCACATGTATTTATTTGTTTGTTATTTAATACTGTTAATGCTCTCATGGTGATTTTCTTAAGACACATGATAACACGTTGTACCTTTCAATTATTCATTACTTTACCGGCACACCTACACATGACACTTTTGTGGCCAGACCAGTCACCTGTCACAGTTCACCTTCACATGTATAAAACATGTGATAATCTCTCCTAAAAGGTTGTCTAGAGTTTTTTTTATGGTTGTAGTTATGTTAGAGACTGTATTTGTTGTTGTATCTTTGTAGACTACATCACAGATTTGCTGTAGTTTGTCTACAAGAGCCGAGTGGAGGTCATTTATCTGCTATGACCAGTTTAACTTCTCATAAAAGTGTTTTCACATCACATGGTAACTGTTTTCTTATCTATTAATTTATCTTATGTAAGTAGTTATTGATAAGCATTTCTTGAGTTATATAGAAAAAGTAGTGTTTCCTTGGAGTGCTGCTCTGGAAGATATACTCCTATACATAGCTACCGGTAAGTAAATGTATACAATACCAAATTATAAAAGGTCCTTTAAAAAACAGACATTTAAGTTTCTATACTGAATTATAATCAGCTAAATAGGCTATCACACAAATAGTACTGGTGATGCAGAATTAATAGAATGTTTACTTGTGAACAACATTTTAAAGTTTATTGCAGGAACTATTTTGACTACTTTGAATACTACTGAGTAGTTTATCTATACAATGAAACATCATGGTTGTATTGGAAAGTGGCACAGCAACTGAAACTAAAAAGGCCAAAAAAAATAGGCTACAGTGGAGTAGAGATAAGGTAAAAATAATTCATGCATGAAGCAAGCTTATTAAATGTAATAGGCCTATAGCCCTTTTCAGGACTGCTGTGGTCTTTTATTTATTGGGTGTTTTTTCTCTTACACACTAAAAACGAAACAAGAATGTCAATAAAAAAAGCACGTCCTACTAAATGCATTATATCCAATCCATCAGAAACACATTAATCTACACTCTCCACACATTCCACTAAAGTAACGGCAAGCCAACGGACTCTGTTCCACAACGGCGCGCGCTTATTTGTTGAAGCAGCTGTCAGTCAGAAGGCACTGCTTTCTGATTGGCTGCCTCTCCTCCCTGTTACCCGGGAATGCGCCGTGGCTTGCTTCAGTTTGGTTTTGGGATGGTCTCCGTGTAGCGGTCTTCTACTGTTATTGATGTTTTTTTCCTCGACATTTCCATGGTAACTTTCCTGTCTAACGTCTAATCAGCAGCGAGGAGCCGAGAAGTGTATGAGAATGGAGACTGAGGAAAAAAACCCGGACCCTAAATACGGTAAGAAAACGTTTTTGTAACGGCTTTCTAACCGATCTTTGATTTTCTCTAAACCGACGAAGAAATGGAAACAATGACTGCAAGGGATGGATGGGTGTGGACCATAGACTGTGGACCTCATGCAGATCTGGAGTCATCCTAAATCGGGTTATTTTTCATAAGAGTTCTCATCTTTAGCCTTTAATATTTCATTTCACGATACATTATGAATGAAAGAAACATGCCGTTAATGGGACGTTATATTTTTCCAACCGGCACTCCAAACCAGATACTGCTTCCAGTGAAACCACAACTGCACACCTATGGGTTTAAACAATAACACAAACAAAACAGGCCATTTTTGTTTTTTTGCTGTTTTATAGATTCATGTTAATTTCCATAGATGCACACAGATTATTGCACACATGTAAAAACACACCCACATATGTTTAAAGCTTTTTTTCACAATCATTTTTTCGCATGCACATATTATAGAAAATGCATCCTCTATACCAGCCAAAGACATGACTCATTGCCCACTATTATGTGTCACCCAGGCATTTTCTCAACTTAGCAGCCCATATGAACTGTTGAGTCATGAAGTTCTCCCAACCAGTGTTTTCTTTGCTTTAATACCCCTTGTCAGTATAGGAGGGTAGCCATAGCTCAAATTTGTTTGTTTGTTTGTTTGTAGCCTTTATTTATCCAGGTTAAAAATCCCATTGAGATCAACGATCTCTTTTACAAGGGAGACCTGCCGCACATTGGTTACACATGTAACAGATACAAATGCAAACCACAGCCTCCACACTGGAATTTGATTGGGAAGATGACACCAATGCTGTGTGGTGGTTAAAATATTCCTTCTTTCACAATGCAAGATACTCCCAACAGTCCACACCCAAAATGCTAAGCGCGCACATCCTCTCCAGTCAATCCATGGAGCTCCCACTGTGGAGCATTTCCTTGTTGCTTTCCTTTTCACCACGTCAACTCTTTTTCCTCCCATGAGGGCTGAAAGGTAAAAAAACGCAGCCCTTTTACACCGGGGATAAAAGTTTATACGATTCAAACACACAACACATTCAAACCGTTTTTATTTTCAGAGTGGGGCCTTTGTGAGCACTCACGTTTGCCTACTACTGTTGATACTTCATTTCCCTTCTGTCTAGGCTGATGTGTGCATGCAGGCATGCTGCAGCCTGCAAGGCCTCGACTGTGTTCAGCCTCGCCTGGCTCAGCAGACAGTCAAGAGGCTTCCAGTCAATATTAAGCTGGCAAACTCTCAGATGCATTGCCACACACACATGACTGAGCCCATGCAGATACACTAAATGTTTCACAATTATTGCTTCACATTTAGACTGTTAGTTTTAAAAAGTAAGACCCACCGTTGCTGTTTGATGTAATCAGTTTCTGTGAGGGGTACAGAGTCAGTGATCTGAGACAGTGGATACCAGTTACAAGCATTTATCTCTACAAACAGAGACTTAAATGTGTTTCCTCATTTCTTTTTATAAGTATGTAGGTCAAATTATAAGTAGATGTCAAAGTCAGTGCTGAAGCACCAACAGCTGATAGCAGGAGAACATACAGTCATTTCTGCGAGTCCCATATATTATACATCTTATCTACACGCTCTAAATAGAAAGATAGAAGTGTCAGGAATCAGAGCAAAGGAGATCGAATGTTCTCATAATGTCTTCCTGCATGTCTGCGCACACACACACACACACACACACACACACAACACACACACACACACACACACACACACTCGCAGACACACACACAACCACAGTGGCCACATACCCATTAAGGTAGCCGGGGAGGGGTTCATCTGATAACCCCTCCGGGCCCATTAGTGAATCACATTAGTAATGACATCATCACTTCCTTTAAACGCACACACATGTACACACACCACAAAATCGTGACTTGAAAATGATATTGTCTACAGAAGCCGAGACCAAATTACTTCACTTTTTTTTAGCAATCACTTTTTTAACTTAAAATATTATAAATATTTTACATAAATAGTGTTAAAGGGACGGAATATATATATCAACAAAACATATTTTTCCTCTAACCTGTAGTGCTATTTAAACAGTTGTAGTGTGAGTTGCAGAGTGATAGAGATTTGGAACTGGCTGGCACTTGGCTTACACACATATTAAAGACTCAACAGCAATGTCACTTATCAAAAATCCTGATGAGATGTAGGCGTCCACCTCAGCTCAGCTTTAACGTTAATTATCAGGAGAGCCTGTTGTCCATGGGTAGATGCACACTTTCTGCATGGTGATATCTGATTGTTGGTGGTATTTGCTGGAAAGAAAATAGTTCCTCCAAGAAATGCTAACAACAAGGTCTGTAGAATATCTCGAGTAGCCGGCTCATGATTTATGGAAAGAGACATTGCTGTTCAATTTTTTTAGATTTATTTTTTGAGCATCACAAGCTGAGTGCCATCTAGTTGCATTATTTTGGAGAAAATCTCATTTGCCACACACAATGGTCGATACACAGCACTACAGGTGAGAGGAAAATTATATATTTTTGTTTTGGGGAAATGTAAGACCTTTACGGTTTGGTTAAGTAAGGTTTGTCAGACATTAATATCCACATGGACCAGGATGCAGACTACATGGGCTTGCAGGCTCTGTGGGTTTCCATCATCAGGGCTTCTGAATAAAAAAATCTGCCACATTTCAAAAAGTCTCTTTTTGAGGTGGCTAAAACTACTGAGACTGACATTTAATTAGAAAACCACTCAACCATTAATTTTGCCAGAGCCATAAACAATCAGTGTATTTCCGAGACATTTGGCAGGCTTTTACCAGAGACATGCGCCGGAATGCTTTTAGCACAATCAGAGATTGTTTTATGGCACAAAGCAGGCAAAGAGACGCCTGTTCCTCCTGCTCTAATGGAGCTGTGTGTCTCACTTCAACAGACGCTTCTGCAAATCAAAGGTCAATGGAAAATTCGCTTTCAATGTTTATCCTCTAAAGTGAAGAGAAAAAGGAAATGTATTCAGACAAAGTGATGGCAGCAGGAATCCCTTTAAACTTGTATATAAATACTATGCAAAAACTGTACACACAGCACTTAACACCTCCACACTCCCTGTTATTTTATGTCACTCGCTAGTGCAAATGTACACCTTTTGTCATAACAATAATATCTCATTAATTGAAAAAGAAAAGGCAGTATTTTTGGCCTGTTTTTTGAAAGACATCATACAGCTTTTGTCTGATCAACACATACATATTGGTATCTTTCATTCTAGCTTATAAGATGTACATAGGCAATGTAGTAAAGAAATACCAAAGATACATTTTGGGGAAAACAGACAGATTCTCCATTACTAGTTGGAAACAGCTAATACCAGGTAGCCTCCTATGTCTTAAAGGTCACCTATTATTCAAAATCCAGTTTTTCATGTCTTTTATACACAAACATTTGTCCCCTCTGTGTAAAGAGATTCTGAAAGTTTCAAGAAAAAACATTTGCTCTCTTTTTCTCCTGATCCATTTCTATAAAAACCTGTCTGAAAATGAGCTGATCAGATTTTGGCCACTTTATGATGTCATAACGTTTTTTTGGCTTGTGTAACCATTAGCCAATCACCAACCAAGGTAACCCCCCCCCACCTCATCACCTGAATCTCCTCCTAGAGCATAATTGTGTCAAATATCTCTCAGAGGGGCGTGGCTCCTTATTTTATCTAAAGTAACAGACAGAGAATCAGCACTTTTGAAACAGGGCTGAAACAGAGGGGATTATGGGATGCTGCAATGCATGATCTGTTTGGTATTTCAAGGCAAACACTTCAGAGACATGTTTTGTATATAACTGAGAACTATAATATATTAATGAAAAACAGTATAATAGGGGACCTTTAATGAAACAGAATCCACCTACCAGCACGTTTAAAAGTCACTATTTAAATGTTATCTTTTGTTTGTATAATCCATATGAAACCGAAAGTGTTTTGGTGACTTCTCCTTGCTAACAAACATTCTCTCAGAATGTTAGAACTTTATATTCTTTTGTTTTAGTACAGTTAATTGAGGTTGTGAATTAATTTTTTTTTAATTTAGATGTTGGAAAATTCCTGTGGGTCGGTGGATTAGTGCACTCATCTTCAGATCAGTGGTTCTGGTTAAATCCCAACTTGACACCCACTGCAGTCAGCATGTCGCTGTGTCCTTGGGCAAGACACTTCACCCCTTGCTCCTCAGGGTGTTGTCCACAGTATTGAGAGCTTGTAAGTCGCTTTTTAGCGCAATGGGATGATAGTCTAACTGTTACCCATGAATACTCTTGTAACCATGTGAGCTATTTAACCCATGCTAAATCACTGTTCGTCACCCCTTCATAACGTACAACTTGTAAGCCTCAGCTACAAGTCATTATTTGAATAGCTTAGCATTATATGCAGTGTACAAATGTATGTTCATAAATGTCTCTTTGGCCACCCGACACATTATTGTAGGCCCAGCTTAATATGCAACTCAATTTTATACATAATGTAGTAAATAGAGGGCCCCTGATTCGTTTCTTTTTCACGTTAAAACGTTGAAGACCCGTGCTCTAAATGTTTATATGAGCCTAAAAAAACCTGTATCTGTCGGGCTTGAATACGGGTTTAGTAAGTTCAGGGTGTTTGGGCAGACACATGGCACTGTGTTTGTAACAGGCACTTGAATGTGGTCAATACTCAGTATTGTATTTCATCCATGCTGTTGTCACATGGCAGAGTAAGTGGGCAGAGTCATGTGCCAGCAAATAACACGTAGGATGCCCTTATCTCTGATCTAGCCTCAGATACACACAATGCATCATAATCGTAACCACATCATTGTGTTAACAATGCAAGAAACCATTTCAAGAAATCTTTGTCCATTGTTTAGAAAGTTAGTGATGTAACATTTAAATATGCAACACTTATTGCGGAATGTGGTGGCAGCTGGGAAATACAGCTTAAAGAAGAAAGAGGAAGCTGAGAACAGACTGTGTTATGGGCGTGATATTTCACTGTCTATAACTCATGCAAGATGAGTGCATCTGCTCCGCTTGCAGTTGCAAACTGTTAAACAGAAGGAACGGTGAACATGGTTATTCACATTGAGTCAGTTGATTGAGTTAAAGCCTAAAATAACTGTTATTTTGCCATAGTAAAATACTGTTTTGATTTCAGTCAGATGTGTAGCAATTTTGGCAACATCCAATCCAATCCATTTTATTTCTATAGCACATTTAAAAATAACAGAGTTGAACAAAGTGCTGTACATCAACAACTGTACAAAAACATAGCATAAATGCATAAAAAACAGACAGGACATGAAACAAATGTAAAACATGAGACAATGAAACCAGATCAGAAGCCACAGACTGAGAAACTCTCCTACATGACGTAACAACAATACAAAACACTAGTACGATAAAAACCCAAATTTAAAAGCACAAGTGTCACCTGGCCTGTAAATGCCAGGGAAAAGAAGTGGGTTTTTAAACGAGATTTAAAAACAGGCAGAGTTGGAGCAAGTCTAACCTGGAGGGGCAATTCGTTCACATGCTGCAAGTCATTGTTGATAGCGCTGCACCTCATTTAATTCCCCCAACAAATACTGTTTTTCTTTCAGTTCCCCTGATGAGCTAGCCGAGAGAAAGAGGGAACAAGTGGTGACGGCAGTGCTTAGAAAACACAGAAAGTAGGAAGTGACCAGTTAGAGTTAGAGGACAAAACCCTCATACAGGAAAACGACATAAAGAAAGAACTGCCAAACAGCAGGACACTGCGAGAAGTCTAGACAGAAATAACGAGAAAATGAGAAACTACGATGGAAAAGGTACTGTGACCGTCCAGCCAGATGATGAACGGATGGTTCATATGCTTTGAATGTCTTTTAGAACATAATTCATGCTTGTCAGACTGCTGCATTGACGAATGGCTCTTGTTTAGATCATTCATTCTAATGGTTTAAGACACACTTTACCTAAATGACTAAGGTCTGTGGAGCCTTTGTAGTGGTATTAATGCCAGTTTCGTCTCTGTGATGTGTGGGCAGAGTGTGTGTGTGTGTGTAAGTAGTGTGTGTGATGTAGCAGACATGCTGTATGTAAGCACTACGGAGTGGCAACAAGTAGCTACCCTCGCCTCTTACTCCCACTTTGCGCGCTTAATGAAGAAATGACAGTTAGCTCCATCATGTGAATTATCATTTAGTTTACAGCACACACGTACAGTTCTGTGACAGGATGTGTTATATCTCACAATCTGGTTATCAGTTGAAAACATTGTGTTCACTGTGTTCCCCTGGCTGATTTCCTTTGTAAAACATATTTTTTCAGAAAATGAGCGACGAGCACGTCGGTTGTTGAACGCTGTGTTAGCTCATGGTGACCTCACTGGAGGCAGACTGGGCTTGGTTTATGTTTCTCCCCCCTCCTCCCTGAAGTGTCTGAGGTGTTTCCATGGCGGCTGCTGGTGTCCATGGGGAGCTCAACATCACCGGGGGAGACATTTTGTGGGTTGCTAGGCATGGCAGTTGGGCAGAAGAATCCTTTTGTTATGGAGAATGTCTTGTCTCTGTCAAAACACAGGCTTTCACATATGTCTTGTACTTGTGTGTATCTGTCGTTCACAAAGTCCATACATTACATTGACCTATACTATACCTATTAAGTAGACCTATCAATCATTTCAAATTGGGTTATTGGAAGAAATTGTGTTTTTAAGTGTGTGTGATCTGTGTCAGTAAACAATGCTTTGCACAGATTTATAGCTCAGTTTTAAACTCAGTGGTACACAAATTAGCCATAGAGCTTGACTAAATATAAAACTGAAAGCCACAAGGCTATTTATAAGACTATATAAACATTACAGCTGCAGATTCATATGATTTAGCCATAAAGATTCAGTCAAAGTATGCTTACTTTAATACAATATTAATATTTAGTAAAGGGAGTATACTGGCCAACAAGGACTTACTAGCAATGGCTTGACAACTATTTCATATCATTATTACCATTCAGTGGAATCATATCATGATGGATTGATACACCCGATGTCAGTATCAACAGCCAAGGGATTTAAATATTGTCTGAAAGTTAAATTGCCGTTGTATTATAACTTATTTAAATGAATGACCCAACATTTTTTAACAGCAGTTTTTGGTTTAGGAGTTTAGATTTAGATCTACATTGAGATGTTACAATTCAAAGTGGTTTGTGGTCCCAGAGGTGAAACCAGACGCTTTGGATTATTAGTCTTCATGCAAGTGTTTTGACTTTAATCAGACTGAAATTGAAGTCATAGAATGATAAACTAACAAGCCTGTCGTCTCTTTTGTCCACAGGGGAGTCCAGGAAGTTTGACCCAAACTTCAAAGGACCGATCCACAACAGGTGAGACGTCTTTTTCATAAGCTGATCATTATTTCCTTTATGTTTTACAATACACAAGTAACAATGCTCTCCTCTCCTCTCCTCTCCTCCTCTCCTCTCCTCTCCTCTCCTCTCCTCTCCTCTCCTCTCCTCTCCTCTCCTCAGGGGCTGCACAGATATCCTCTGCTGTATTCTCTTCATCTTGGCCTTGTTGGGGTACTTTGTTGTCGGTATTGTTGGTAAGTTATACTTTATAACAATATGTTCTGTTTCATTGCTTCGAGATGAACGTTTTTAGGGTTAGGGACAAATGATTTTGTCCCTAACCCCCCTCATAAACATGGTTTATTTAGTAATCATGTTTGGCTATCAGTGAGGTGTATAAATTCAATTCTGAAAATCTATTAAAACCATGATTGTAACGATGTTTTGTTTACCTAGTATATGTGGTGATCACTGATCAATTGATTATATATACAAAAAAAAACTAAGACACCATCCTGGTGATGGCAAGATACGTTATTCTATAAAATATTTAAAAAGAAAAATTAATTCAGATGTATTTCATGATGAATTTAAATAAAAATAAATGACATGTAAGATATGCGTATATAACTCTTCTTTGTGTAACAGCCTGTCTTTTTGTGAAATGACTCTTAGTCACAGCTGAGTCATTCATGTCTTCCCACTTGCGGAAAGACACACTCGGATGTTAGTCATTTTTTACCAGACCCAATACAATTATTTTTGATGAAATAATACTATTACCAAAGCTTTGATTTCTTCATGAAAGCATTTGTCACACATGTTGCGTTCAATGAGTGGCAGAAAGTTGAAAAATAATGTGAAAGACAAGCAAGAAGTTTTGCAAAAAAAATCCTGCTTTTCAGACCCTCTCCATACTTTTGGCATTCATAGGGTTAAAATATCTAGTTATACGCAAGTGCAGTATGTATAACTTAAGATTTTAGATAATAATTTCTCTAACGTCCTCTTTTGTTCTAAATGTTTTTAATGATTCTCTGTGCAGCCTGGTCTCAGGGCGACCCCAGGAAAGTGATCTATCCCACGGACAGCCGGGGGCAGTTCTGTGGACAAGCTGGAACTCCTCTGGAGTGAGTCGCCTGACAATATGAATATGATGTTACAGTATACGTGCCCCTTCACATGCAGACTATGTTGTGTCTTTCAGGATATTTATTTAGATACAGGCCTAATAATAATTTGGTTTTACTGTTCTTACACAACAGGAAGAAGCCTCTTCTGTTTTACTTTAACATCCTGAAGTGTGCCAGCCCTCTGGTGCTGCTGGAGTTCCAGTGTCCCACCACGCAGGTCAAATAATCATCATTTATATTCCATGCAATGTTTTTCAGCTTTCTAACAACCACGCTAATTGTCATAATTGTATGTTGTGTCTATTTGTGTCCAGTTATGTGTGGAAACCTGTCCTGACCGCCACATGACGTTGGTGAAAGCCAAGGTAGGCAACAAAGAAGACCATGAATACTACAAGAAGTACTGTAAGGATGGAGTGGACTTTGGCAAATTGGTAAGTATTGAAATCATTTGATCAGTCACATTTCGTACATGCTTGATGTAATACAGTGAAATACTTTCACCTATTATGCAAAATCCACTTTTTCATGTATTTTATATATAACCATGTGTCCCCTCTGTGTAAAGAGATTCTGAAAGTTTCAGGAAAAAAGATTCTCTCTTTTTGTCCTGATCCATAAAAACCTGTCTGAAAAATTAGCTGATCAGATTTTGGTCACTTTATGATGTCATAAGGTTCTGCTGGCTTGTGCAATCATTAGCCAATCACCAACCAAGGTAACCCCCCCCCACCTTATCACCTGAATCTCCTCCTAGAGCACCATTGTGTTCTCTTTAACCAAATATCTCTCAGAGGGGCATTGGGAATGGCTCCTTATTTTCATCTAAAGTAACAGACAGAGAATCAGCTCTTTTGAAACAGGGCTGAAACAGAGGGGATTATGGGATGCTGCAATGGGTGATCTGTTTGGCATTTCGAGCCAAACACTTCAGAGACATGTTTTGTCTGTAACTGAGAACAATAGTATATTGATGAAAAAGAGAAGAACAGGGGACCTTTAAAAATGACGGGTGTTTCCCATGTTTCAGAGTCCTCCTGAGATCCTAAGGGAAGGCTTGTGTCCGGCCATGCTGATGCCCAGTAAAGCCTGTAAGTGAGACGCTTGTTGTCTTCACCTCCTAAACCTTATTCTCGCCCACACTACAAGCTGCTGTGTGTTGGTATTTTGTAACAAATATATCCATATACTTAAACGAATCATCATCTCCTCCCCCCCACAGTCACGCGGCGCTGCCTTCCTGCTTTGGGAACGATGAAAGGCGGGGTGGTGGTGGTTGGCAACGAGACCTCTTTCGATGCTGGAGAGGGCACCAACATCAACGCCACGGATGTGCTGGAGGCGTCAAAGTGAGTCCTTTTCACTGTATGGCAACACACAAGTTGTGTTAGCCTTTGAGTACATAAATCAGTCTCTCGGTGTTGCACAATTACAGAAATGTTGGACAAACATGACATTACATGACAATCATGTTATAACCTCAAAATATCGCAACCCTGACATGATTAACAAATGCTGGAAAAATGTGTGCTGTGTGATCAGAACGGTGTCACTCAAATGCAATGGACAGTCATTTTTTTATAAAATGAGGGTTCAAATTATTATTATTTTTAATGGATTAGTTAGTTTATAGACAATTCTGAGCATTCTATGGTTGTAAATGTCATCCCTCAGGGTTGTTGGTAGTTGTTTCAGTCTAAATTTGCTGTTTAAAGATATCATTTGTGCTCTCTGAACTCAATGGGGACTATATGCTCATAACATTTCTTTGACAGTTTCATTGAATGATATAAGAAACCCTTTATAAGTTAATAAGTAAAAAATAAGTTAAACTTCTTCCTTCTTAGCTCAAGAAAAAATGCTGCTAGGTAGATAAATGCTAATGTTTGACTCTCCTGACTCACAATCTGCTATTCTGTGTCAGCTGACAGCACATCCCTATCAAATCTCACTGCTGTGATTGGATAGGCTACTTAAAATGCATTCTGCATGCTGATCATAGATATGTATGCACCCTGGAGGGTTTATGCCAGAGTTTTCTATCAGCATTTCTCCCAATGGGGGAGGTTGCAAAGCAGAAAGCAGTGGGAATAACGCTTGTTAATTATCAAGCTGTGTGTCACCATCTGTTATGTTGTGTTCTTGCTGACAGCAGCTGGAGAAAGACATGTCTAATTATTTGTCATAATGCGGTTTTCATCTTCATTTGTAATGTGGCATGATGACGCAAAAAGAATGAATAACTGCCTATGCAAAAAAAATGAACAGGTTTCAAATAAAGGTTTACTACGAAATAAAAAGCATCAGCTTTTGCTTTTACTGCTTTATATCGTGATCCAATAACAATATGCAGCGTACAGATAATTGAAGGTTGAAGGAATAGCTTGAGCTTTATATTTATTTTTACACAATAGTTTAATAATTACACATAGTTAACAGAAGTTTTTGCTGACATGTTGAGTTATGGTCTTCACTTTGACTTTAAAGAGGCCCTATAATGCATTTGAAGGTTTTCCTTACCTGTAGTGTGTTATATAGGTTTGTGTGCATGTAAATGGTCAGCAAATGCTCAAATCATAAAGTTTCCTCCAGAGGGAGTTTCTCTCCCACACACTCCCTGAAAATGAGCAAAATAGGGCCCCTTTTGGCTAAAGGTTGTCATGTTTATGCCTCCATTCCTAACAGATGTCTACAATGTGGGTTGTTTTTATTTAATTTCCTTATTTTTATTTTCTCTTTTTTTGTTTTCCAGGAAGTCAAATATGGTTGTTGAAGCTCGCCAGGTGGCCATGAGAATCTTTGAGGACTACACTCAGTCTTGGCACTGGATATTGCTGTAAGTCTACTTTTGTTTAACTCTACAGTAACAAACCGTGTCATCTAGATCAGGGGTTCCCAACCCCCGGTCCGCGGACCGGTACCGGGCCGCGGAGGTGTTACTGCCGGGCCGCGAAATAGCTGTGACTTTATCGTAATATTTGCAGAATTATAAATATATAAAAATATTTTATCATAATAATTTTTTTCAAAAAGTGTTTAATTTTCGCACCTATACCAGTCATATTATTTCATCCAGTAGCCTAGTTAATCTTTCACCAGAAAACAGTTGAAAATTGCTTTTATGATGTTCCGAGAGATTCGGCGGCTCAGCCTAAGGTCTCAGCCTCTTGTGCGCACGAGAAAGTTACCCGTGCGCCAAGTAGGAAGAGGAGCACACAGGAGACTACCGTTTCATTGCAGACTGTTGTGTTTATGTGGGGAAATGGCAGTGCATACATTATTTGAGATATATTTCAAACTCGGACTTCATTTTAAGGACATGTCGGCCAGGGTGTAGAGCTATTTGTTTAAGCACCGGATTGGCAAAACAGGAGAGTCTGTAAACCAGTCTGCCTTGATCTATGAATTCATGTCCGGGACTCTCACAGTATCTGCTGCCCACAGCTGTTTTATAGAAGGAAAACCTCCTTCACTTCATGAAATGGCTGCAGCATCAGGAGGCAGCGGGACGTATACTCCGCCTCTGAGAAGTGCAGCACCAGCGGGTAAAGAGCTGTGCCTTTTTACGCACCGCCTTCGCTGTGTTTACCTTCATCAGAACAGCTTAAGAGTGACTGCAGGCTGCTACGTGTTAACCACACACACCTCTACACACATCTCTACACACATCGAACTGCCCGATTACTCCCCCTTTTATTAGTTTTATGAAGGAGATGTCCAGTCACCAAGGCGCATGATGTGTGTGTGTGTATGTGCTCTGCTCAGCTCAGCTCTGTGTGTTCGGTGTGTTTGTGTCTGTCCGACACCGGCATTTGTTTTCAAATGACCATGAACAGTCATTTACACACATCTGGCTAACTCCATAGGTAGCCTATATGCGGGTGTTCCCAAAATAAATTAGTTTAATCTTAATCTCGATGTAGTGCTAAATGCTGTCGGAGTGCACCGGAACGAACGACACTATCATAATATCTTCTGAAAACAAATGCCAGTGTCTGACACACACACACACACACACACACACACACACACACACACACACACACACCTCCTCCATAATGCCTTCTCCTCGTTTTCCCAGCATTCACTGGATTATCCGTAAATCATACAAACAAAACAAAAACGTTGATTTATCTGTTTTCCCGTTTTGGTTTAAAAACTGAATAACGTCGGTTTTTTGGTTTTCCGTTTTTCCGAAAAACCAAAAAACGACACCGGTTCTTTTTTAAACGTTGTTAATATGTTTTGGATGCATATTGTTCTAGTATTTGTTCAGGCTGTTACATACAATTAGCCTCTGTTGCTACCTGCTGGTGGTGAGTAAATATTAAAATCAGTTAAAATTGACAACCGGTCCGCGATTTTTTTTTTATGTATCTGCCGGTCCTTGGCACAATAAAGGTTGGGAACCCCTGATCTAGATCTAGAACAGGGGTACTCAAACTTTTTATTAAAGGTCCACTTGTGAATTTTATACAAGGTCACTGGTCCGGATAAATGCCAGTAAAGTCCTCGCCCCCCCCCCACCGGAGCGGAGCGGAGCAACTGAAATTAAGAAGCAGTTTCTTACGGCGCGCTATGCATGGGGCCCCTTGAGGGGGTTTCCCGACATGTCGTTGCAGTAAATTAAAGGGTGTTTCATGTTGTTGTTGCTGTGGACCTTCTTAATCTAGCTTCTTTGGGGGCCCCCTTCTGGTCCAAGCACTTGCCTGCCTTGCCTGTCGGCAAACGGCGCCCCTGTATACACACACACATTCAATACATACATACAGTATGGTGGCTTGAACTAGTGGGAGAAATGGCACTGTTTGTCTGTAGCCAATGCTTTGAACCTCAGCAAAAAAGGCATTAGAAGCATTAGAAAGTCAAGGTAAACTGTCACGCTTGCGCACACAAGTAAATATATATGCACGTTCATTCTCACAACGCGTCAGACACAAGAACATATACATTAATTTACCTCAGAATCTGAAAGTTTTTATTTTTTTATCTTGTATAATTATTTTGTTTTATAATGGGACACAGGGTTCGGTCCGGATTGATTTGCAGTTCGGTCCGGAGTTTGAGAAGCCCTGATCTAGAACATCAGGAGTAAAACCAAAGGCAAAATATAAGCAAACAAAACACCAATATTTATTTTGTTTACTCAAAATAGGGATGCAGTTATCATGGCTGTAAAATGTTTGTACTTGATATATAAAAGCATCAGTATTCAAAATCAACTCCTAACTTATCATTTTGAAGCCAAAAATGTGACTTGACTGCAACTGTCAAATTCAAAAAATCCAAGAAGACTCTGTAGTTCTCTTTTGATATTTTACAAGTTCTAATGTGTCCTCCCTCTCTAGCGGTCTTGTGATTGCCATGCTGGTCAGCTTGGTTTTCATCGTCCTGCTGCGATTCTTGGCTGGCATCATGATCTGGGTCATGATTGTTTTGGTCATTCTCGTCATCGGATATGGTGAGTCCTCAGCAGAGTTAACCGAATATTTTCCATCTATGACATTTTTTTTTTAACAATGACGGAAAAATCTGAAAGCCGTCCGTCATTTTGACGGATCAGAACAAACTCAGAACAGCGCCAAAGTTTCCCCGTAGAGGGGCTCCGGTATTATGCCGTGTTATGCATGCCCGACCAAAAGTATATGATATTGTTTCCAAACCTACATTTGCCGGACAGATCATTGAAATGTCTGTGAGTATTTGCTTTACGCTGTGCGCGCTCCCGCGAGGTGCAGTGGGCATGCATAACACGGCGCTAACAGTTCACGAGCGAGTCTGCGTCTCCCCCCCCCCCGTCAGAGTTGTGTGCAGACCAACGGGTGATAATGTATATTGACAGAAATTGTACGATCCTGTCCGTCAAAATGCAATGACGGGCAGCGAAAAAGTCTAGCGCAACCTCTGGTCCTCAGCCTCTTGAGATAATAAAGTGATCTGCTTCAATGACAAAGGAAATCTGAATATTTGAACTCTTTTTTTTTAGGGATTTTCCACTGTTACATGGAGTTTGCGAGTCTGAAGGGAGAGCCGGGCTCTAATGTCACTATCCGCGATCTGGGCCTGCAGACGGACTTCTCTGTGTACCTGCAGATCAGACAGACCTGGCTGGCCTTCAGTATGTACACACACACACACACACACACACACACACACACACACACACACACACACACACACACACACACTTGCCGTCTTAAATACATTGCTGTGTAAGGTATCCATGAATCCTGTTAATCAAATGCTTTGTTAATCTGTTACAGTGATCATCCTGGCTATTGTAGAGTTCTTCATCATCCTGCTACTCATATTCCTCAGGAAGAGAATTATGATTGCCATCGCCCTCATCAAAGAGGCCAGCAGGTCAGTCAAGGCCGTGAATGGCATCTCCGTGTTCACTTTTTGCTGCGGTCATGACGACATAACTAAAATGTGGGCTGGCTTTACGTTAAACTCCTGGCAACGTTCCGCCCCAGCCTATCGTCCCCTATCAGAAATGTTGCTGTATCATAAACAATGCCCGACGTGTTTTGGAAGTAATATGGTCTGTGTTTACATTAGCAAGCATCGCTAACACTCAGAGCTAACGCTGTACTCGAGAGAGTATGTGTAAAGAAGCCGGATATAAAGGGTACTCACCTTGTGGTAAACCCACGAGAGAGAAAGAGCTCCATAATGTTTCAGAAATAATGCTTGATGTGGTTTGGAACATAATATGGCGTTTAATCACGGCAGCGTTTAGTTGCTCTTCACAGAGCTCACTGCTTGCATGCGGTTGCTCCAAAGGGGCGTGGCCAGCAGCAGCTCCAAAGGGGCGTGGTCAGCAGCAGCTCCAAAGGGGCGTGGCCAGCAGCAGCTCGGTTACATTTAAAGCTACGGACCCAGAATCAGCACTTTAGTAACAGGGCTGAAATAGAGGGGTATGAGGCATGGCTACAATGGGTGATCTGTTTGGTGTTTTGAGCAAAACACTTCAGAGACATGTTTTGTATAGATATGGCCCTATAATATATTGTTCAAATATAGCATAATAGGTGAGCTTTAAATGAATAAGTAAAATGTGAAAGAAGTTGCTCACTCTAAGGGTGTTTTAGCTTCTTTCAGCTCATTGTTTACTGTTTAAGTTCACATCAGCTTTCATCATTGCCACTGCAGTAGTTTTTGAGCACCGAGTATAGTGTTCCTGTTCAGCAACAAACATCTCTGGGGAGCATTTAGACATTTAAGATGCAAAACATTTCCATTAGCAATTTCTGGAGACCAAACAAAGACAAAACAAGTTTGAATGTTGTACTCCAATGCTCCAGATGGCCAGAAACACGAATCCAGGAAAACTGCTTAGGTTGCTGCATGTCTGCTGGATGTGCACAGGCAACTGTTTGCTAATACCTTTAGCTTAACAACATTTGAAGAGAGACCTTAGCATTCTGAAAGGTCCTTTGATTTTACACTTAAACTTGACAGTGCTTGGGCAAAAAGGTATTACCTAATCTTGTTGACATAACGTTTTCTTTTTCAGAGCTGTTGGGCACGTCATGTCATCGCTGTTCTACCCCATACTGACCTTTGCCCTGCTCTCTGTGGTGATCGCCTACTGGGCCATCACTGCTGTGTATCCTTTCTTTTGTCCAGATATGGAGAAAACATAGTCAAAGCAAAAACATGTCACAATATTTCTTTTCCACCTTTATTTGCACAAATTCCAACTCTATACTTTTCTATATTCCTATATATATTTAATATATTTTGCATTAATATAAATGCTAAGGAATAACTAAAGAAAAGGGGAAAATAAACAACTATTTTATGTGTATTATCCAAGTAATCCAACAGTTAAACATTCAATCCAACACATTTACTACTTTTCAAAGTTGTGTCATAGTTTGTTGGAAATCACTATATCTTCCAAGTTCTGAAACCTTCTATGCTTTCTACTTTATCACTTGTTAGTGACATTTTCCCATAAATATATAAAGGGCTGCAGGTGTCTTTTGATGTGACCTTTTCAGAGACATCCTCCCTTTGTTGAAATGCTGTTATCTCCTTGACCACTCTACCAGCTTTTTGTCCACCTCTAATGATCAGGTGTACAAAGTGTTCAACAACTCAGAGTGCGAGTACTCACGAGACACCTGCGACCCCAAGGTACACTTTCAAATGTCACTGCCTCATGACGTTAACTGACTGAAGATGTGTGTGGAGTTTTGCCAGAAAAAGAAATACTCTGTCTATATTTGACACCTTTGCTTATCTCGTTGTTTACCAGTTTCATCATATATTTTATTTTAAATTCACTTGAATAATACTGTGGTTTCCCTTTTTCTCCAGACGTTCAACATCTCCAACGTTTCATCTCAGTGTCCTGATGCCGAGTGTCTGTTTGCCTTCTATGGTGGAGAGACCCTCTACCACAAATACCTCATCCTGTTCCAGTTCTACAACGTTTTCCTCTTCTTCTGGTGCTCCAACTTCGTGACGGCCCTGGGCCAAGTCACTCTGTCAGGGGCCTTCGCCTCCTATTACTGGGCCTTCAAGAAACCCAACGATATTCCCGCCTTCCCCATCTTCGCCTCGCTTGGACGGGCTCTCCGGTTAGAGACTCAATTATATTGTATTGTTGTGCAATCTGTCCACCTGTGAATATTCTGTTTCATTACAACTATCAGTGATGATTTTATGCTCATGCTTGGCTTCTGTTTCCACTTCCCCTCCAGATACCACACTGGCTCTCTGGCTTTTGGCTCTCTGATCCTCTCCATTGTTCAGGTCATCAGGGTCCTTCTGGAGTACCTGGATCACAAGTTGAAAGGTCAGACAATTGAACGACTGACTAACTTAATTAGTGTCGTAGGGGTTAACCCGATTAGCCTACTATTATATACATCAGTAGATTCATTAAAAAACAGAGACTGTATTTTCTGTTTCAAAAGGCTCTCACACCAACAAATATATAAGACTGCCTTTTTTTTATTTTTGCAACAGCACTAACCACTCTCACGCTGCTGTCATGCCTGGTGCTGCCATGTTCAATGATTATAGAAGAGACATTGTGTTGCAGAAGGCAGCCACTCAGCTAATGGTTCACATGTTGAATGTAGCCTGCCCGTAAGGAGCCTAATTCAACCTCCAATCTCACAGTAGAATCTTCACATGATTGGAACTTAAAGGATCTTTCCCTTTTTCTATAAGAGGGTGTTGAATGTCGGATTTCTCTCCATAAATCGTGATGCATTCCTCTCTCTTTCTTTCTTTCTCCCTCTGTGCCTTCGCTCCCCTGTAGTTTCCCTTCTGTCTAAAGATTGCTCAAATAGGGGGGTGGGGAGGGGCGGCATTTCTATTTACATCCACAGAAATCAAGCAGACTAAAAAGAGAAAGCGTGTTCCTTCTCCTACGCTCCGTTTCAGTACTACGGACAGCACCACACCTACACACACACAATGCACACAACAAACAGTGTTGTCCATTGTTCTGAAACAACAGCTAAGCTAAAGTCACATGTATCTCAGCGATTCACTGTGTTATTGTGCTTTCTTTCTATGGATACTTAAAGCTTAGACAGAGTGTGATCAATGACAACAACAAAACACATGATTTGTCAACCATTTTATGGTAGTCAAGACACCCCTTACTGCGGGACCCCCCTACTGTGTTGATTGTGTGTCTTCTTCTTTATGTTGTACTTATCAGTGACTGTATTACTATGTATTTATGATGATGTTGTTAGAGTGGTTGGATTCTGGTTTTGGATTGATGCATGTGTAATGCCAAAGGTCAGAATAATGCATTTCATTTATTTAAATGTATAGAATGAAATGTAACATGTTTTATCACATCCCTCAGGTGCTCAGAACAAGTGTGCTAAATTCCTGCTGAGCTGCATGAAGTGCTGCTTCTGGTGTCTGGAGAAATGTATCAAGTTCCTTAACAGGAATGCCTACATCATGGTGAGTCATCGCTATCAGATACTGCTGTGTCAGAGATGTTGGATCTGGTCCCGGTTTAAAATGGTAAAACGTTTTTTTTTCTCAGATTGCCATCTATGGAAAAAGTTTCTGCCCTTCTGCTAAGGATGCCTTTTTCCTGCTCATGAGGAACATCGTCAGGTGGGATTTCATGTCATTTATATCCACAATGTTAAATTATATATGCATTACACTAATTCATATTTAATCTTTACCTATCGTTGTTTAATGGGATATTCTCTTATATTCTCTGCTGATCTGTTTCCTCACAGGGTGGCTGTTTTAGATAAAGTGACTGACTTCCTGCTGTTCCTTGGGAAGCTCCTCATCGTTGGAATCGTTGGTAGGAGAGCTTTTTATTTTTAGAACTAAAGTGTGTACCCTGGAGAGAGATCTGTTAGGATTTCTTGTTGAAACCCATTAATATACTTTTGTTTCTCTGTGCAGGCATCTTCTCTTTCTTCTTCTTCTCCGGGAGAATCAAAGCCGTAGAGGAGGCTGCTCCATCTCTCAACTACTACTGGGTGCCAATAATGGTGAGCGACAGTTAGATATGCAGGATTTCTCTTTCAAAGAAACAGATACACACTATAGATGCAGAGATACCTCATTGCAGAAACACATATCATATACATGTACAAATAGCTGCGAAGGGTCAATTTGAGACCTTTTTAATATCACATCAGATGCAATTTAAATTAGTATTAGTATTTTGTGTCTCTACTGTGACATGTCTCCATGCTTTTATGTTCAAAAAGCTCCTTATTTTTATCTCATACTGCCTGTGCTGCAGCACCTCTTTTCACCCTCTGTCTGAAACCAGAGCCCAGTCTGCTCCTGATTGGTTAGCTGACCGGCTCTGTTGTGATTGGTCAACCAGAAATGTCCAGCCCCGTAGCCTATCACCTACAATGTGTGCGCTAGCCAATAGAAGCGCGAGTGTTACATAGTGATGTCACTATGTTAAGGAAGAAATCAAAGGAGTAATGATAATGAACTGAATTTTAGTGTGCTTTTAGGCAAAATGTATGCTGGTTACAGCTTCTCCAATGAGAGTATTTGACCCTTTTTCTAAATAATGTGAACTGAGTAACATTGGTGTTTTGACAGTGTCTTGGACAGAACAAGATTTTTCACAAAATTATAATATATGGCAGGCAAGAGAAAATATTCAAAACGTTCTTAAACTCAGTATAATAATCTTTTGAGGTAGCCTGGGAGAATTAATGCCACAGCAGAAGTCTTGATTCTTTATTGATATTTGTGATTTCCTTCCCCTAGACGTTGGTAGTGGGATCCTACCTCATCGCCCATGGCTTCTTCAGCGTGTACGCCATGTGTGTGGACACACTGTTCCTCTGCTTCTGTGAGTACATTTGCATTCAGTCAGATCTCCTCTTTTCTTCCTTTTTCCAAGCACTAATACAATTTCCTCAAGCTAAAATGCTTGTTTCTCCTTCCTGCCATGTTTCTGACTCTTATTCTCTTTGTCTCATCCCTCCCATTCGTTTTACTTTATTTTTATACACTCCCTTTTATTTCATGTTTCCGTTTCCCTTTAATTTTCCATTAACCCAATCAAAAAAACCACGAAATACACATCCCCGTAAACGAAAAAAGGTGAGGACCTGGAGAGAAACGACGGCTCGTCAGACAGGCCTTACTTCATGTCGCCCGAGCTGCACGAGATCCTCTCCAAAACCAAGAGGGTGGAGGAAGACCACGATGGGGTCGAGCAGGGGGATTCTGCTGATCCTGCAAAGCCAATGGATGAGGTGACACTGGAGGAGGAGACCCCTCTTCAGCAACAAGACGGAGAAATCCAACTGAAACAGCAGACGGTGCTCAAGCAGGAAAACGAGGAGGAGCAGCCTCTGCAGGCCACGACTGATACGGAAGAGCCACAGCAGGAGAACAAAGAAGAAGAAAAAGTCAGTCAGGTTGAGGAGGCTGAAAAGAAAGAAGAAGCAGAGGTGAAAGAAGAGGTGGCAAAGCAGGAGGAAAACACAGAGGAGGCGCCACCTCCCGCTGCGGAGGCTGAGAAAGAGGAGACCGGTGATAAAAAAGAGGAATCTTTGGAAGATAGTCCTCCTTCTGCACCACAGGAGTAAACAGTAATGCAAGGGCAAATAAATAAGGCTTGGTTAACCTCAAAAAGTACTGTATCTACAACGTGATGTGATGTGGGCATGTTAAATGTGCGGCATATTTCTGATGTGACAGCTTGGAGGAGGTCAAAGAAGGTCAAAAGCCCAGTTGCATCTCTGTAGCTTGAACAAAAAACGCTCTCTTGTGTTGGTTTTAGAAAAGTGTTGGCTTTTATATATCGTGAAGATCTGTAGAACTTTGTGAGTGCTGAACCTGTGCCTGATTGCTGTCACTGATATTTGTTGTCTTAATCCTGTTAAACGATGCACTGCAGAACCACTACGCACCGTGTTTACAACCGGAACACACTCACGTCAATCGATGGTGAATCTCTTTCACTGTTTACAATAATACCAGCTGACCAGCCAAAATGTTACAGACATATTTGATAGACTGTATGAATATTGGATCTTTTTTTCTTCCTATGAAACGTGTATATATACAGTAGTGTTCTTCTATTACAAATTGTTTCAGCTTCAGTCTTGTAGAGATCCAAGATGGGATCCGATGTATTGTATTGCCACCTACTTGCCTTGGTATTTTTGACTGTTGTAAGTGCTGTTAGTGTCGCCATGACGCAGCCTCTCTTTGGACCCCCCCCCCCCAGTAATGTTTACTAACCCAACCTGCATTGCTCTGTCCCTCTCCCCTCTCCCCCTCTCTGCTGCATGGTGTTGACATGGCCTTCTGAATGCTCGCAACTAGCATCTCAACTCTCTGGATGCTTTTGTACACTTTGTTTCTCTTTTGTCGCCTTGTGAAAGATGTAAGTTACTGATTGATGACATTCCATATTTATCGGATGTAAATCTTGATTAAAGGTGATTGTATTTAATCACAGTCAGTCATTCTGTTGTGGGTAATCATGAGCTTGAAAATGGTTTGGCGTTTGGAAGCAGGTGAGTTTTCATGAACACAAAAAGTCAGCAACACATTTTGATTTGTCTTAAAGGGGATCCCCAACAATTTGACCAGTTAAGGGTACTTGACTTGCCTGTAAAACTGTTTCTAAAAGGTTTTGGTGCTTTGGGGAGGCTTTTATAAACCTTAGAAATAAAGAAAAGCAATTTGAAAGCCGTGAATATTTGCTAACAATCAGATTGAGACGCATTATGGGATGCATAGTATGCTGGGTTTTTGAAACTTGATCCATATTAGGGACTAAAATCAGGATATCTCTGATGCAATGACCAAGCAGTGGTTTGGAGCTTTTTGACTTGTGATCCTTTAAAATGAAACTACTTGTGGCCCCTTATCGCCGGTTATGAATCTTATAAATTCAACCAAAGAATAACAATTTTTAATTCTAAGAAGGTAGGGTCTTTAGATACTGAAAGAAGGAAAACTGGAGAAAAATATTGTTTCTAATAGAAATTAATACTTCAAGTTCAATTATATTTGGGCCCAGGTTAGGAACTACTTAATAACTGGGTTATCCTCTTACTTTGACCCATGACATCACTATAGCATGTGGTTACAGGCGGGTCCAATAAGGCGGGCAAAAAACACTACTTAACTGATATTAAATTACTCTTTTAACTGTCTCTCGTTGGTCTCCTTACTTTGTAAAGTGCAATGTTAAGATAATAATAACTATTTATATTATATTTCTCGACATAGGCGTCATTAATGCTAGGGACTCTGGGTAAGAAACTTTTGACCCATTTTGCGAAAGTTTATTCTTGTCCAAGTTTTCCATTCTCTCTATGAACATGACAGCCACGCTGTTGAGATGACTTTGTGACATTGAAGAGGGCAGCCAGGTTTGTCAGGCGTCTCAAGTTGTTGCTAACAAATGTTAAGCCTTTGTTACAATACACTAGTTGTGGTCTGAAAAAAGGGTACCCACCACTTTTTTAAACATGACGTTTCTGGAGTTACTTGAAAGGCAAAAGAGATTATAGAGAGCCGAGGCATGGAAAAGTTAAATGACTCCACCGAATGTTGTTCTTCAACTGCTTCTGCTCATGTCACAGTGGAGGATCTGGAGCGCAACGATGGATCAGCAGAGAGGCCGTACTTCATGTCCCAGAACCTGCTTAGCATCCTAAATAAGTCCAATGAAGAGGTCAAATCTGTAGACTAGGTCGTGTGTGTGTGTGTGTGTGTGTGTGTGTGTGTGTGTGTGTGTGTGTGTGTGTGTGTGTGTGTGTGTGTGTGTGTGTGTGTGTGTGTGTGTGTGTGTGTGTGTGTGTGTGTGTGTGTGTGTGTGTGTGTGTGATGGAAATAACAACAAAAGAAGAGTGCCATTTCCTGTGTTACATTATGTGTGTGTGTTGCTGCCAAATGAGATTCATTAATGTTTTATGGATGATAATATTGATCCTTTCGGATTTTGTTACAAAGCCTTAAGTTCATTGCCCGCCTGCATTTGCCCAACAAGGAGGATATACATCAGAAGGAATATGAGACTTCACTTTCAGATGAAATATTGTTAATTTAGGCAATAGTTGGCCTTAATGTCCAGTGTGAAGGATTGTTGGGGATTTATTGGAGGGAATGGAAATAGTATTCGCTTTCATGTTTTCATTAGTGTATCACTTGAAGCTAAGATTCCTCTTCATGGAGTCAGCTATGTTGCACCACCATGTTTTTATAGTAGCTCAGAAAGGACAAACCAAACTCTGACTCTAGAAAGGGCCGTTTAGGTAACTGTAGTTCCCCTAATTAATTAGGAGGGGTGGGGGAGCGGTATTCAGAATATTTCCGTCCGTAACCTCACCGCTAGATGCCACTAGATCCTATAAACTTCATTTAAAAAGAAGAAAAATCCGTTTTTGTTGTACATTGTGTTCATTGTTTTTGTCACTGTGTGTATTCTGTATCAAGTTGATGGGATGCTTTGAAAGGTCCAGTGAGATACAGTTGATGGCAGGTAGCATGTAGATACATGTGTAAAGCTCTGCTTACTAAGTATATTGCACCGTTTGTTATTAGCACACCAAACCAAAGTTGCTCAACGCAGGCTAATAAAAGCTAAGTATGTTTCTCAAAGCCTTAAGAGATTAAAAATGAACCAAGTGATTTTACTTGGACTTGCAGTCTTCATTTCTATGGACCTATGTTGTTTTGTGTTCATAGAAAACATATCTGTAATGAATTTGTAAAAGTTGTTCTTTTTCATTTTGTTGTAAACTAATTGTAATTTCTTCAGAAATTAATAAAATCTTAATAAAAATGTGTGTTGCCATATAAGTGTTCAAAGGGGGAAAGGCCACTTATTCTTTGGTTTATTTTGACACAATAACCTGGATTATTATTTGATTTGATCAGTGTTGTTCTTATTTTGATAATGCTGACAAATAAGAGTTAGATACAAAATCATTATTGAAGAATTGTCCGTTTGTTAAATGAGACCATTACATATTTTTGATCTTCTAATATATAAAAGAACATACTTATATGTATACATATTAATAGCTTACACACACATATATATATATATATATATATATATATATGTAAGTTATTAATATTTATATAATTAATCCATAATGTATTTACTTTGAAATGTAAACTTTATTATGTAAAGTTGTGAAAGAAGTTTAGCTTTAATAATCAGTGAAATGGCAGTAAAAAGTTATTAATTCATGCTTCCTATATTTGTCCATATGGAAGATTATTTATTAAATGTATTTATTTATTTATTGCCAGTAAAAGCATTACAGTTTTTAAAATATTCTTTCTTTTAGTTTTTTATTCAGTTTATTTGCATGGACTGTGTCAATAAATAAATATTGCCAGAATTAGCCCTCAAGAGTGCATAACAAATTAATTAAAACAATGATCATCATATAGGTTATTTTATATTTAATTATATTTCATAAGAAAACACTACATTTAGTTTGGAAATCATTTTTTTTGGTAACAATAAGTATTGGCTTCGTGTATGTATCCCACTGAGGCTACATGTGCAATCTGCTTTCTCTTTTACGGCCATCAACATGAGAATATTCAAGCTGATCTTTAATAATTAATTAATTAATGTATTTTTAAGCATGGTCTTTGATCAATAAAGACATATCATTATTATATTTAGCACATGAAAAAAATGACTGTAAAATAAACTAAAGGTCCAGTCAGAGGTGGGAGAAGTACTCAGATCTTGTACTTAAGTAAAAGTAGAAGTATTATATGTTTTTATTATAATTATTGATGCATTAAAGTGTTATCAAAGCTGGTAAAGGTGCAGCTAGTTTTAATATATATATATAAAGACATGGCATTGTACAATAAAAATTAACAGACAAGAAATAAACAAGAAAGTAGAAAATATACATGTTGAATATACAAATTAACAATAACAAGATATAAAGCAAGGTATTATATATAAGTATGTGACAGGTGGAATATTAAATATTAAACTGAATATATAAATGTAAAATGTACAGTGAAGAGAGAAGCTATGGAGCAGAGAGTTCTCAGCCAGCCAGAGGTGATTTATTGTACAGAGTTATTGCAGTAGGCAGGAATGTTTTCCTGTATCGGTCCTTGTGACAGCTGAGCTGCAGCAGTCTGTTGGAGAAGGAGCTCCGCTGTCTTTCCAGCTGCAGGTGGAGAGGATGGGTGGTTATCCATGATGGACAACAGCCTGTCTATATACTGCATGGTAGCTTGTGAATTTACTCCAGGTGTAACTAAAGTCTGATTTAAGTGTTGATTATATTTCACATCATTAACCCAAATATGTAAAGTAACTAAAGTTATTAAATAAAAGTAGTGGAGTAAAAGTACACGCCTCTGAATTGAGGAGTACAAAGTAGCATACAATGGAAATACTCAAGTAAAGTACAAGTATGTTAAAATTGTACTTAAGTACAGTAGCCTACTTGAGTAAATGTAATTAGTTGCTTATCCCCTCCGTGGCTCTAGACGCTCAGTTTGAAACGAGGACCCTGACTTCAGCGTTAGTGTACAGGTTGCTAGGCAACACTCTAGACAGAAGTCTTCGTGCAGGTCAAGCTAGGCTAACGCCGACTGTTGTCGGGTTGTATTTGCTGCCTACCTGTACAGCAATAACTCAGCACCAACATGCCGTTCAGTGCCGACTCAATGAAACCTCCGCTGCATGACCAAATAACGGAGATGCAGCGTAAAATACAACTTCTGGGTAAGTTTGTTTGGTCTTAGCGTCGACTTCTGTTCAAGCTAAGGCAGGTGCTAGGTAGCTAACGTTAGCTTCCGTTTATGGTTGTGACTAGCCACTGTAAAAACATACACTAATACCAGATAAACAGCAATTAGCTGTGTAATTTGTGAATAATTACACGAGTTCTCCATATGTATCGTGTGTATTAGTTTAATTATTATGTATGTCCACCAGAGGGCGACAGAACTGCGTACTATGAGAGCTCTCAGTCCACTATCAAGAAGAACCGAGAAACCATCCGCCAGCTGAGGCAGGACAACAAGAGGCTGTGTAGGAAAATGGCAGAAGTAAACGCTGTACGTCCTTTAAAAATAGAAAGGGAACTTTCCCAGCTCTTTTGCTTATTTTATTTCATCAATATTATAGTCAAATGAGCAGTAAAACCCCATTACTGACTTTCTTGCCAATAACACTCATGTACCCCTTGGTGTCTTGCTCCCAGGGGGATGCAACTATCATCAAAGTGGCCTTTCAGAACAGAGGGTTGGAGAAGGATGCCTACCGCAACATGTCAGGGAAGGTGAGAGGAAGAAACATTATTTATTACTAAAAAACGCAAATATGTTGTTGGACTATTTGCACTATAAGTTTTACCACAGATAAAAGGACAGTTCCCCCAACATCTGTATGTATGTCCGGGACTTTTCTCAATGAATATAGCTTGTACAGTACCTGCTTACCAAGTGGACTTAATGATCCAAGCCTTATGTAATTTAAGCAAACTCAATGTTTTAGTCATGGTCATGGCAGCTAGCTGAAAAATGTCTTATTCCATTATAGCTTTACCACACTCTCCCTGCCAATACTCTTTTCTCAGGCAGCCCTGACCACGCTCGACCAGAGAGTGCTGTCCAAGACGAAGCGTCTCAACGCCCTTAAACACACCACCCAGACCTTCCAGTGCCGCCTGGATGAGCTGAAGAAGGAATACCAGAGGAGTAAACCAGAGGGCAGCAGTGGAGCAATGTCTGCCGACGCTAGAGCTCGGAAAAAAGAGGAAGATGCCATGGTGGATACCTCTCAAGCTCATGCAGAAATGTTTCAAAAACAAAATCTGTTATGCTAATGTTCACTCTTAAATGGGCCCTATTGTGCTTTTTGGGGGTTTTCCCTTTCCTGTAGTGTGTTATATAGGTTATTGTGCCTGTAAATGTTCTGCTAATTTTAAAATCCCAAAGTTAGCTTCAAAAGGAGTTTGCCTGAAACGCCTCCATTGGACTCCTTTGTTTATTTCTTTAACATAATGACATCACTATGTAACCCTCGCTCTTCTATTGGCTATTCTACATGATAGGCTAAGGGGCCGGACATCTTTAAGCGGTTGACCAAATACAACAGATGCTGTTCTGGGCTCTGGTTTCAGACAGAGGGTGAAAAGAGGAGCTGCAGCACAGGCAGTATAAGAACAAATTAAGACCTTTTTGAACATTCAAGCATGGAAACATGTCACAGTAGAGGCATACAAAATACAATTATAATATAAACCTGAAAATGAGGGCCCCTTTAATGAAATATAAGACAGAATAGTACACGCTCAGTAAACAATGTGTGTGTTTGTGTGTGCGTGTGTGTGCGCGCGTGCGTGTGTGTGTGTGTCTTCAGAAACTGCGGGCGCTGGAGAACAGTCTGGAAAAGACTCAGTTTAAGTGCAAGGAGGCCGAGAACATCATGATTAACTATCAAAAGCTCAAAAGTCACCTGCAGGTGAGTCACACACTGTTAAAATATAGTTTGGTTTTCATCTTAACTTGCAGGGGTCTGCAGCTTGTTCAGCAAGTTAAGTTGCCCAAGAAACTTATGTAAGTAGTAAGTACAAGTATTACAACTGTGCATTCCTCATTAGCAGACACCCTTATGAGAGTGTTAGTACTGTGTTTGTGATAAATAAACATTGAGTGAGACTTTCACAGTGGTACAGTACCTCCTGTCCCACGCTCACTTTACCTTTGTTTGCTCTCAACTTGACCTCAATTTTGTAGTTTGTTACTTAACTTTACAAATATTCCAACTGTTAGAATGCACATCAATCTGTTCACACTTATATGCTGGTAATGTTGTTTTAGATTTATTGAGGGATTCATATTTACCACAACATCCACATTGTATCAAACATACTGTAGAGCTGCCACTCCATATAAAGGGCAGCTGAGGTGGTTTGTAGGAAATCATTTGGCAAACCTGTTAACCCCTCTTGTGGTTTAGCTGGGAGCAGCTGATCTACCACAACATCCAGGCAGAACAACAACAAACACTCAACAAGCTATTGCCAGTTATACATGTTAACCCTTAGACACCCACATACACGTTTAAGTATCCTTTGGGTGAGCTTGCAGGTCAACAGTATCTGCTATAAAAAATAGTGTTCATCCTTTGAAACTGAATCTGAATATTATTAGGAGTTTTCCTAGTAATAAATCAGAAATAAAAATAGTTTTTTGATCAGGCACCAATTCAAAAAGAAAGTCTAGAGTGTAAAAAAGGGCTTATAACCTTATGATTATGTCTCATAAGCTGTTGCAGCATTTTTTGTCTTGAGACCCTTTGATAAACAGGTTTGGTGCCAAATGTAATTATTTTGAGCACCCAAAAATGTAAAAAATGGGCAAAAATCCCTTAACAATAAATTGTGTACGATGTCAGCTCTTTGCTGTCCAAAGCTCAGCTTATTGTCCAGGGTGATTTTGAGATACTTAAATCACTCCACCCTCTTATCAGTTTCATTATTAATGCAGGTGTTAATTAAAAGGTTATTTTGTTCCAAACCTAAAGATTAGCCAGTAAATAATTCATACAGTGTTTGTAAACAGTCCTCTCCCCACCCCTTTCACTCTTTCTATTTCCTGTCCTTTCTTTTTTTTACCTCTCACTTTTCCACCTCAGGATGAGAGTCTGACGTTCCAGGGCCAGCTGGACAGTCTGGAGGCAGAGATCCTGAAGCACAGAGAGGAGCTTCACGACATGCAGATCATGAACAACAACGCTCAGCTCTCCAAGGAAGCTGCTAAGGTTCCTGTAACCCTCCTCTGCTCCTATGAGTTTGCATCGTGCTAGTAAAGGCTTAACAAAAATGATTCACTCATAATTACTTACACTAATATAATAAGTTATATGAGTCACAAGTGAAGCGGATACAAACCATTTTACAGTGTTTTGTCATTTTCATTTTGATGCATTTACAAGTACAGATAAATGAGCCTACCTCATCGCTATGCGGTGTGCAAACAGCATTTTTCTTTAAACTTTCTTTAAATCTCTTCTTCCCTTTGCTCTGCCTTGCAGGCTGACTTGCAGCAGCTGGAGGAATGTCTCTACAAGGAGCGCAAGGAGAGAGAGCGTATTATAGCAATCTACAGGAAGAAGGTAGAGGAGCGCAAGGCCCAGGCTGAAAAAACCGATAGAAGGGTGAGGAAAACGCGGAGGTGTATATTGTACACTTTATCGTAGTGAATGGTTTTGTTCTGGTGGTGATCTCTTCTCTGATCACCATCAGAAATGCATCACAAACATATTTATAATGCATTTTCATCTGCTTTTAGCACTGTTTAATCAGAGTGATAGTCACTCATAATGCTTTGTCACAATTTTACATTACAAAGCATTTTATGATAACTTTTAGCACATAAATCATAAAACGTCATAATCAAAATGCTGTAGTGTTATTAAAAGAAAAAGTGAAACGGGAGTAATCAAATGTGAAACAATGACTTAGCACTCCCATAGTTAGGCCATTGTCCTATTCAGCAGCTAGGGAAGATGTGTACACACTGCAGATGTTCCTATGTAGTTCATGTGAAAGTCCGTCCATGCTCCGACGTGTCTTTCATTGTAACATTTAATAATTCATTTCAAACGCAGTTAATCCCGAAATCGACCACTTTGACGGCATGGCTTTTTGCTTTGGAGCTGAAAACTGAAAATTAAACTTTATAAAAACTGCCACTCCAAATCCTGAATCTTATGCAGGAAAAATTATCCAAAGTAAGACTATCATTTTTGTGCATTGTTTTTTATGTTGTTTATTATTATTGGATCACAACAAAATAAAAACAAACAAATAAAATGTTCTGTTTTATTACCTTATACTTTAGCCGCTACAATACCCAGTTATTATCTTGCAACAGTGATTTTAAAGTATTACAATTATGAGAACTATATCAAAAAGTCAGTGACTAGGAATGATGAAGTATTTATGAACATTAATTCATTTCTAAATAATTATTTACACAGTTCTGTGAGCAGAAAATAATGCATTTTAAATATGCTTATAATTCATTAAAGCTATGGACGTCATTGAAAAGGCTACAAAATATATATTTTCAGTGAAACAGAGACATTCTTTATAATGAAATCCGTTTTCTAACCTGCGGCACCTGTAGGCTCAGAGAACAGCGATGCAGCCCGACGAGCTGAGCAGCGAGGCTCAGCGCAGCAGCCCCAGGGTAGCAGGCGAAGAGGAGAAGGTCATCTCCACTTTTGAGGAGGCCTTCAGACGCATCAAGGAGGCCACGGGAGTCACAGACATACAGGTGTGGAAGAGAAAAAGAGAAGGATAGCCTGTGAACTCTGTACTGTATTAATATTGTAAAAAACATTTTATTTCATGTGTGTAGGAGATAGTGGAGCGCTTCATCTCACAGAAGGAGACACACCAGCATCTGGAGAAGCTGAAGGGAGAGAACGAGACGGTGCTGCAGCAGCTGAAGGAGCAGAAGGAGCTCCTGGACCAACAGTTCCAGGACATGAAATACTCGGGAGAGGCTGAACTCTCGAAGTGAGACACTCAAACAGAAGTGGAACAAAAGCCTGCATGCAGCTGTAGTGTTTGTTCTCAAGCTCTTTCTCTGTGTGTGTGTGTGTGTTTTCTTAGTGACAGACAGATGCTGGAGGAGTGTGAGCAGCAGCTGCAGGCTCAGCAGCAGAGGTGTGATGCAGATAAGGAGCGTCTGGAGTGGCTGGTGAAAGCCCTCAGTACTGTGCAAGCCGGAGTGGAGCACCTCGCAGACAAACTTCAACACATCACGCTGGTAAATACCACCTCAGGCGTCAGGGCTGTAGGTCTATGTTTTTGCCACTTATTTTTGTTACTTGTTATTTTTAAAGGAATTACATTTTAATGCAATATACGGTCCTTTCAAGACTTTTTCATATATTTTTGCTTATACAGAAGCTAAATTGTGAGAAAAAGGTAGCAGTACAAGGCCAATTAAGACAAACAAGGAACTACAACAAAAGTGGGAAAAAACTAGGGAATCTAGTTTTTAATTAATAAATGTTTTACTCTCTTATATTCAATTACAAAATATGTCTATAGGGTTATCTTGTAATCTGTCTTTCCTTACTATTTGTCCATTTACGTATTCCCTACCAACGCATCCATCTTTGGTTCTTATTCCATTTCTCTCAAAAGGTGTGTTGACAATCATAAGTATGTGTGTTCACCGTTCTTCCGTTTCTCTCAGAGAGAGGACACGGTGGCTGAAGTGTCTCCAGACTCAGATGAGTTTGTGCTAGAGCTGATGACCCAGTGTGAGCTGAAGCTGAAGTTACTGCACGAGGAGCTTCGAGGAAAGGATGTGTCTGCTATCATGAAGGAGATGGAGGAAGAGGAAGTGAGTCGACGCCACAATCATATACACTCATTCAAGACTATTTGAAATACAGGCACTGTTTTTGTTTTCCCTAACGTAAATGAAGACATATCAATCTTTTTAATTGGTGCACAAAAATTCACCGGGATTAAAAAAAAAATCAGATTTTGGCATGGAGGTGTTGCTGACGCACACAGTGCTACACATGAACACAGCATGGCTGAAGGCATGTTAGCATGGAAGCTGCTGTGCGTGCATATCTTATCTGAATGGAAAAGCAGCCGTTAGAGCCACCTGAAGTGTTTGTTCCAGATTACCAACGCTCGACGGCACCTTCTCTGTTTGAGAACATATGATATCAGAGTGTACCAGTCTGTAGGCCATTTGCTAATGACATTGACTGTTTTACCCTCAGATCCATTTTGAGTGGCCATAATCTTTGTAATTGACGTAACTGTGAGCTGATATCTTCCAGTCTAGTTTTGTTTCAAAGCTACCGTTAGAAACTAGTTGGCTGTCCCGGTCAAGAGGTTGCACCTCTACCATAACAAAGTACATTTTTCCTTCTAGAAACCTACTGTACTGCTCATCATATCAGTTACATGGCATATACATGACTCTAAAACTCCTCCACTTATCCTACACCAAACTACGTTAACAATACAAGGCATATATAAAGGACCAGTATAATAATGTAAAAACTACAAAAACAAAGGTTAGTGGTTTGTTATATACATCTGAAGAAAGAAATCTCCTACAACTTCAAACTGGCTCTTTTAAAGTTTTTTTCAAAAAGATGGAATAGGACATTTTAGATACATGTGAAATTATGTTTATATTATAAGACTTAAAAAAGAGAGCCTCATGTGAAAAACTAGAATGGCACCTGGAGAGCGCAGACCTCAGCTGTGGTGCATTCACATGCTGCTCGGACGGTCCCACTTCCAAAGTTGGCACCAACAGAGATGCTTCAAAGAAGTGTTTGATTTTATTACATTCATCTGCCATGTTTCTGCCTGACATGACATCATCTCAACATGTCATGTACCAAAAGGTTTCCAGACTTTTGGATGTTAAAACATTGAGGGGGCATTTACAAGATTTTAGATCACCACCAAAATGTTATGGGTTCTTCCTTGGCCAACTCTACAACCTTCCTACATATTTCATGAGAATCAGACTTAGTTTTTATATTAACTGCTGACAGACAAACAACCCAGCTGAAGACATAACGTCTTTGACAGAGTTCATAAACCTAACGTTGAATGAATATTAATTTCCGTTTCTTTGGATTTCACATTTCATTCTGCATTTGTCATAAAAAGACCAACGTAAAGTCAGATTATTTGAGAAACTTTGAGGAGTCATATTAAAATAAAACATACATCTTTAACATCATTTTTGCTATTTTTCTGAGCAGTTCTATGTCAGGATTGAGGGAAAGCTGCCGGAGTACAACACCCGTGTCAAGCTGCCTGAGGACCAGAGACTGGACCTCTTCAATGACGGTGAGTTGGAAGCCACAAACACAGACAGAACAATTCCAGCACACAATCTAAACTCCCCATGTTTGTGTCTCAGAGGACGACAGTGAAGAGGACGAGGCTGACGTCATGTCTCGCGAGGCACTGAAGCGCCAGTCTCAGATGATCATTGAGTCCAAGTCCAAGAAGAAGCCCTGGAAGAAGAAGAAGGGCCAATTCTGATCGCTACAGTGTCAGGACTCTGATCTCAGGACCCAGATTTCAAATCGCTATATTAATGTTTCACCGCTCAAATGAAAATTATTATGTGTTGCTACAAATCTTTGACAAATACAAATGAGATTATATATTTTTTGAAATGAATTATTAGCCCAATTAAATTGCTCTACGATGATTTGTGTTTAAATATATGTTAGTACCTTTGAAATGTGTTGTATAAGTGTGTGTTTTGACAACAGTAAGGTTCTCTGTTGTTACACAAACTATTGGTCCTTTGCTTCTATTCACAGTGCACAATTCCACACTCTGCTTGGTAACCTAATAAAAAAAATACAAATATGCTTTTACTTTTGTTTTGTATAATCTGACCATAAATGTGGGTGAAACCAGTAACTTTTGCCTGAAGGCTTTCTCCGTTATTGTCCTGCTCTCCATCGTGAACGTAATAGGGTTGTACCTTTCAGAAATGATACAGGTTCCTGAAAGCCAACACCTCTGACAAATCCAGCCTTTATTTAATGCCTTTGACCAGTATAGTGTTATCAACAGCTCCCGGAAACGTAAGTTCTAATATTACACTAGATAGAAAATTAGAATGCTTTTCAGCCATAAACCTCGAACAATTGAATTCAATGATTCTTTCTTCTAAAAACCATCAACGTGTATCTTAGACTCGATTCCAACTAAGCTGTTAAAGGAAGTTTTTCCATGAATTAACACTTGTTTATTAAATATTATGAATATGTCTTTATTATCACGCTATGTTCCACAATCATTCAAAGTAGCAGTGATAAAACCGCTTCTTATAAAGTACAACCTCGATCCAGAGGTTTTAGCCAATTATAGACCTATTTCTAATCTTCCGTTCCTCTCAAAAATTCTTGAGAAAGCGGTCGCAAAACAGTTGTGTGATTACTTAAAAAACAATGATTTATTTGAAGATTTTCAGTCTGGCTTTAGAACACATCATAGCACAGAGACAGCTCTGGTTAAAGTCACAAATGATCTTCTAATAGCCTCAGACAAAGGACTTGTCTCTATTCTTGTCTTACTCGATCTCAGTGCTGCATTTGATACTATCGACCATGATATCCTATTGCAAGACTAGAGCACTTAGTTGGCATAAAGGGAACTGCTTTAGGCTGGTTTAGGTCCTATCTATCTGAACGCTCTCAGTTTGTGTGTCAACGATAATCTTCCATGCAAACCAAAGTTAGCCATGGAGTGCCACAGGGCTCAGTGCTTGGACCTATTTTGTTCACATTATATATGCTTCCGTTAGGCAATATTATAAGGAATCATTCTGTACAGTTTCATTGTTATGCGGATGATACTCAACTATATTTATCAATCAAGCCTGATGAAATTAATCATCTAAATAAAATTCAAGACTGCCTTAAGGACTTAAAAACGTGGATGACTTTAAACTTTTTGATGTTAAACACGGCCAAAACTGAAGTTATTGTACTCGCCCAAAGAATCTACGAAACAAATATCTAAAGATATACTAACTATGGATGGCATTAATTTGGCCTCCAGTGAGACTGTAAGGAATCTTGGTGTTATATTTGATCAGGATTTATCCTTTAACGCCCACATAAAATCTATTTCAAGGACCGCCTACTTCCATCTACGTAACATTGCAAAAATCAGGCATATCTTGCCTCAAAACGATGCAGAGAAACTAGTCCATGCATTTGTTACTTCAAGGCTGATTATTGTAACTCTCTATTATCAGGGTGTACCAAGAAGTCAGTTAAGTCGCTTCAGCTGATTCAAAATGCTGCAGCACGTGTACTAACCAGAGTTAGGAAAAGGGACCACATTACTCCTGTTCTGGCTGCCTTACACTGGCTCCCTATAGAACATAGGATAGAATTTAAAATTCTTCTTCTCGCCTACAAAGCCCTTAATGGAGGCGCCATCTTACCTTAAAGAACTCATTATACCCTACTGTCCTACTAGGGCATTGCGTTCCAAGAATGCAGGGTTGTTGGTTGTTCCTAGAGTCTCTAAAAGTACAATGGGAGCCAGAGCCTTTTCTTATCAAGCTCCACATTTGTGGAATCAGCTTCCAGTTTGTGTTCGGGCGGCAGACACCCTATCCGTTTTTAAGAGTGCGCTTAAGACCTTCCTTTTTGATAAAGCTTATAGTTAGGGCTGATTAGATTCAGCCCCTAGTTTAGCTGCTATAGGCTTAGTTTGTCGGGGGACACCTTTACTTCTTCCTTCTCTCTGTCTGTACCTGTGTACTCTTATGTTCCGAATAACCCAGCTTCCCCCAAATTTCCTTTTGGTGTCTATCTACGCCGGGATCCTGAGTCGTGGCTGTGCCTGTTGCTGTGGTCCTGGATCATGAGTCCTGGATGGATATCCTTGTGGATTCATCTTCTTATTATAGACACACGCATTTCCAAACATTTGGACTACCTATGTTGTAAATGTATTATCTTTTCAATTTACACACGGCATCTATTGCACGTCTGTCCGTCCTGGGAGAGGCATCCCTCCTCTGTTGCTCTCCCTGAGGTTTCTCCCATTTTTTTCCCCTTTAAACTGTGGGTTTTCTCTGGAAGTTCTTCCTTGTACGATGTGAGGGTCTAAGGACAGAGGGTGTCGTATTGTCATACTGATATTCTCTACAAACTGTGAAGTCCACTGAGACAAATGTAACATTTGTGATATTGGGCTATATAAATAAACATTGATTGATTGATTGATTGATAAGTGAATCACGTCGACACTAGAGACGCATTTGCTTTGTCCAAGCATACCATAACATGTGAGCGTCAACACCTGAACTATCTCTGCTATGCTCAGCATGTCAGAAATGGCTGTGCCTCTTTGCTCAAATACTTTGTGGTTGCTGTTAGGTGGATTGTTTTGTTTTCTTATAATTAGCAAAACAAAACATCAGTGTGTAACTCAATCATGTTCTCTGTGTTTAATTGTCCAACTGATACATCTGTAATTGAGTGTCATACAGAATTCAACCAGACAGACAACTATGATTGATCAAATAAATTATTGTTTAATTCTAAGGGTTTGGTGCTCCTGTAGAATTACATTTGTGTGCTGATAGTTATACGTTATAAATCAAAATCACATTCATTTTCAAAAAAATGGGGTCCTGAAGAAAGAATTAACAGCATGCCCACATAAAATCAATCTCCTAAAATAAGACATAAGAGAAAAATAGATTATTTATACAAAATCAATATTTAATTGGATTTGACTCAGTCACATGACACACACAGAAAAATAAAAAACTACAAAAAGCAAACATTAAACATGGGTCAATATTTTTTACAAAATAACCTACAATACATTTCATCACACATTTGGCAAATGCATTATAACTGTATTCCTGCCCAATATTTTGACAACGACAAAGATTGTCTATCTATGCTACACTACACATTACATTATTAAATCAAATATCTCAGAAATATTAAAAGTATTCACTGATTAATAAATAACTTTTCTCAAAAGTTTAAAACGTGCCGATTGGCTGATATACCATGGATGTGTGATATACAGCCCAATACATCCACAACCACTGCATGTCCGTGTTTACCTGTAGCAAGGGATTTCATTGGTGCGTTGTTCGATCAATCAGTGAGCGGGGGCGGGTCTGTGGGCTCTGGCTGCTGCAGATTTTGAATCGCTGCCAGCAGCGTGAGAACCATCAGGCCTCCAATCCAACATGTAGTACCATCACTCTGTAGAAGACGCTTTGAATGATGAATTTGTCACGTTTTACAGATAAACCCTGTCTGAACAATTTACTGATAACTACTAACAGGTAAGAAACATGTAAGCCCATCACAGCCAGTCGAGTTCAGGTTAGCTAATTATTGGCTACACTCACACAAATAATCTGCATTTCTGAGCACTTTCTTTGGGCTGATTGAATTGATCCATGTCTGTGCTTCAGTGTTTGTTTCACTCTCTACATAACTACAGTGTTAAACCACAATAATGCTACCAAATGACTGAGTAGTTCATGAAACTCTTATGAGACTGATCCTCTTTGCTGCTAACATGCCAGACTCAAGGCTCTGCTGCTGAGAAGCTTCATGGCAAACTAACAGAGCAGTTAGTGCATCAGGTTTATCCTTGGCCTAAAACTTTACAAATAGTTTGGTTAACTTAAAACATGACAAGTAGAAAAAGTAGTTAAAATTAAATTAAAAAAAAAAAATCAAATTGGAAATTAAATGTCTTATGAAAACATTCCAGCAAAAATACCATCAATTGACTTTATTTAAAAAAGTTCACACTTGTTCACATTAATAGATCAAAAAATAATAATGAAATACTGCATTGAAGACATATTTAATTAGCTCCTTTTAATTCCTGTTAACCTGAGCAATGGTCTAAAGAAATAGACCTGTTGTCTTACCTATTCGTTTTGTAACATCTGACCTGTAACATTTTCACTATTCTAGTTTAACTTTTAGATGGTCAGAACATCTTGAACACTGTCAAAAAGCAACATAAATTCTCAGATTTGATGACCCTAGGTTTTGTAGTTTGAATAGCTAACTATACGAACAATGCAAAAAAGTAATTTAACCAAACTATGGAAATGTGAAAGTAGTCAAGTCAAAGTAGTGATTCAACACTGTTTATGTTGAATATAAAAAATGGAGGCAATGAGTTTGTTTCATTCTAATGAGGAAGCTAGTGAACTGGAATGAAGTGAAATGAAATGAAAATAGAATATAATTATATATCACAGTGCAGATCCAACCAGGGAAGGAGGCCAAGCTGACACACACTCACGCACACTCACGCACGGTTAGACATGCGCGCGGAGCATCATCCGCCCACAAACACAGAGAACAATCAGTCCTCTGATATATGCCACAGTCTCTTCCTTCTAAGTTTCACACTGTCTCTGCATGAACCAACAGGGCTCTGAACATGGACTTCATCGACACTCAAGAGATGCAGATTCATGAGGAGAAAGATTACGGTAAATTTGTTTTGGGGATAATATGTTTTTATTTGTATTCAAAGTACCTTTTTGAATGCCAGATTTGTTTATTGAGGCTGCTATAGAAGATGCATAGATTTCTAGAGCGATGGTTGCAAGGGAATTTGTAGATTTTTTTACTTTCTTTTAAAGACATGTTTTTATGTAATTTTGAGCATTGATTAAAAGTTATATTCTGTATATAATTACAGTCTTACTATTTTTATAAATTATTCTGTGTGGCCATTTTTAAACCATTTGTTATGACGATTATACAATTCAAATAAAGTAAATATACTTGTAGAGCATCTGCCAGTAAGGCCATCTCAGTAAAAACAAAACAGAGTAGTGATCGCAATCTGTTTTGCATGTCATTTGTAACACAGATTGTTTCCTGCTATTCAATTGTAAAGAGGGTTCCCCCTCAGCTCAGTCTAGACATCATATATTTTCTTCATTGGAATTTTACATTTAGGAACACTGCGTTTCAAATGTTAAGCTGCGATTGCATTAACGGTTGTAAAAACAAAATAACCAGAAATGGATACAGCGAGGGACTAATGTTTTCTCGCTCTCCTCCCTGGCGCAGATGAGGCAGCAGGTGTGGGGGAGATCTGACTCGGTGTGTGGGCCCGTGAGCGTGACACAGAGCTGGAGATGAGGACTTTTATCTCTGTGGGTGGAGGCGCTGATGGAGGGGACTCCCGCGGCCTCCGCAGCAGGGTGGGCAGGATGAAGAAGCTGCTGTGGACCAGGCCCAGTGGACACATCCACACGGACACGGAGCCCGGCGTGTGGCTCACCAGCTTCCAGTCACTGGACACGGATGGGCAGCTCGAGGTGAGGAAAAAACAAAAATGACTGACGTGAGGGATTCACCTGCTTTGTTCCTTCAATGCAGTTTACTGTAACAACTTCTCTTGATGTCATTATTTTGTTGTATGGATGTCAGGCATGGACATCATGCAAAGAAGTGAAAGCATAAATACATGTCTCCACTGCAGAGCAGGACGGATGCCCACACACACAGTGAACGTAGGAGGGTTTCTCACATGTAGGAGGATTCACCATCGAAACATGGAAATATTAAAATGTGTGAGGTATTTCACCTAGAGCGAGGAGGTGTTGTGATATAACCTTAAAAATGTCAACAGATTGAAATGCCAGAGGCTATATTTGTCTGTTGTATTGTAGGGAAAAGACCAATTGTACGACTCTGTCTGCATGTACTTCTCATCAGCGTTAGCAACGAGTCCCCATCACCACATCCTATGGCTGTAATTTCAGTGCTGATTTATCTGTATTCCTCTTGGATTAACTGTCTGGTGTTTATTTTTTTAACAACAGTTTCCAAGAGCTCAGCACATTATCTTTACATTCCTTGTTTTGTCCATCCAGAGATGTTAGATATACAGTCATTTTAAAGGAAAAAAAACAAAAACTAGCATGACAACCAGCCAATCTTTACTTTGTCAAAGCTATAGCCAGCAAATAAGTGGTCACATTATTTTATTAACTCATTGAGATTAATACTTAATCCATCGTCAGGATTTTTGGTGATTCATTTTCTGTCAATAAACAAATCGGTTAACGTTAATGCATTTTGTCCCTAAAGCAAATATTTAACATTTTGATTGATAATCAACTTTTGATACATTTTTCTAAATAATGTTTGATAAATGTACTGGTCAGCTGAGTAGCCGATTTATTGACATATCTTCCCGACTAATGTGTGTCTGAAGTGACTGGGTGTGTGTGTGGATAGTAAAATAATTCATTCTGATTGCCTTCTTCTCTTTGATGGGATTTACTGTTATATTGAGTGTACTCTTGTTATGCAAGGAGGAGTGTGGCGCAGTGGATAGAGCGTTGGTGTTCGGATCAGGGGAGCACAGGTTCAAACCCCACTGCAGTCAGCATGTCGTTGTGTCCCTGGGCAAGACACTTCACCCCAAATTGCTCCTGTGGGGATTGCCCACAGTATTGAGTATGTAAGTCGCTTTGGATAAAAGCGTCTAACAAGTGACATGTAATGTAATGTAATGTAAGTCTTCCATCAGTTATTAGGTAAACTTGTACTATTAACAATCTTAAGACGGAACAGCTGTCTCATATCCAGTCATTGTTCGTCTCTGGGAACTTTTGCTGTCGTTCCTGTTCAGCTCCTATATTTTTTCACTCATTAGGTCATCAACAGGTAGCCTTTCAGTGACACTGACTAGTCACCCGATCAGACTCTCCAGGCAGTGCATCATGTTTCAGCTAAAATAAGCCGTTTAACCATGTGAGGGTTTAAAAGACACAAATTCAATTTTTTTGTCACTTCATTACAATTAAACAGACCAATTGTACCTTGGGACAGGAGCCCAAAATGTAATTCAAACAGGCAGAACCAGGGAAAGACTAAAACGGACCAGTGAGAAACATAAAAGGACTAAAAAGAGAGCAAAACAGCTGCAAATAGACCAATAGCACCCAACTGACACCCAAAAACACATATCAATGCAAGGCAACTGCAAAGAAAGAAAATGACAAGACCACAAAGAGACCTTAACTTCACAAAGGATAAAAAAAATGGCCACAGGTAGACACAAAGCAACATCTGAGACTAAAATGATGAATACAATTAACTGCAACGAACAAAAGGACCACAAAAACACACAAAATGGCTCCAAAAATAAACATAAGGACCACATAGAGATGCAATGACTACAAAAAAAGGGGCAAAAACCAGACTATAAAAGAACAACAAAGTGACACAAAATGACTACAGAAGAGGCTAAACGACTACATAGTGTGTAGGAGAGGTGGTGGGGCCTTTTGCATGCCTGTGCCCAGGGTCCCATTGTCCCCTGATCCGCCCATGCTCATCACCCATTCATGTGTCTAATGAGGACTAATTGAGATGTCTGCTGGCACTTCCTTTTGTTCAGCCTCTGTGCAGGGTTAGCTGGCATGGGCAAACATGGATGGTAGATTTTCAGGTCAGAGAGAGACTCATTAGAGAAACAAAAAGCTCATTATTCTCTTTGACCTGAAAGCCCAGTGGACACCCTGATTCAGCTGTTTCCACAATGTGTTGCTGCCTGTCAAATTATTTCTGGATGTAATGAAATTCAGTGTTTTAGTATGACAGGCTCTTGAAGTGTATATTTCCTAATTTTGTGCTCCCTTAAAGTACATTTTTAGAAGCAGAACAGACCTGTTTTATGTGGTATGTCCCACCACGCTCCTGACACCATGGGCCCATAGGCAGGAACATAATTCAGGGGCCGTCAAGAAAAAAACTCTCCCGACTGGATTCTTTGGAGGCAGTGGCTCTGAAATGAGCTGTTCCATGTTGATGTCGGCCTGGAACCAGCTTCTTGCATCTAGCAGACAGAATATTTCCTTCATATCTTTACTGTAAAATGATCACTGTAGTTTTGATGCAACTCAAAATACACTTCCTGATGAATGAGGGGTTAAAGTTTAAAAGCTGACGAGCCCCCTTTGTCCAGACAGAGAGTGTGAGGAAGAAGAAATGATTGATAGTTCATCTTTCGATGTTTGCACTGTGGCCACCAGATGTCACAGTACTGTGAGATCTGTAAATCACACTCATTTCAATCCAAAACCCATAAACCACATACAAATATAAGTTTTTAGTTTACTGTAAATTATTTGTTAATATATTTTAACTAATAGGTTTGAGCTTTTAGGTGGCTCTCTTTAATTTACTTAATGTTTTATGTAGCCCACTTTTTGTTATGAAATTCAATTTCTGCCAGTAAATGTGACAAAGAATAAGATGAAAACAAAGCCTTGTGATTAGAAAAAAGATCCCATGGGTGTAAGAAATGATCAAATAGTTCAATAATACTGTATGTTTTGTGATACTCTATTGTTCATCAAAAGCTACATTTTTTTTTTTACATTCAAAGACAATAGATTACATTCCGATGCAGATCCCACTGTTGTAAGTCCATAACACATTTAAACTTTTTTCTTGCATATTATTGTATTTTATTGAGTATGGAGCTGTGTTCTTGATACTAATGAAATTGTTTACGTCTCCTAGAATAAGATTAAAAAGAAACCCTATATTTCCTTTAACCTTGCTTTTACTGTATATATTAGTAAATTGAATCGTATCGTGATGCATATAATATTGTCAGATTCTTGCCAATACACAGCCCTCAAAATAATGAATTTGTTTCTCAAAGGTCATATTAAGTCTTTTAAGATATTAAGTTATTTGGAGGGTTTTTTTCTTCACAAATTTAATCTGCTTTTTTGATCTTTCACTTGCATAAACAGGCTTGAATAACTTGGTAACAGTATCATGGTTGATAGACTCATATTTAAAATCCGCATATTAAAAGCTGATGTTTTTATTCTCCTTACCTTGATTGGTCAGTAGCTAAAGCTCCGCCCACACCTGTACGATCAGCTCCGCCCACTGAGTGACTGCTCTCTCCCTGTCCTCCCCCCTCCGTCAGACCGGTTCATCCACAGACTCTCTGCGGCCGTTCCTCTCCGACGTCGGGGCACTACTAAACTTTGTTTAATTGTATCGGTATTAGTTCCATGAATTCTCAAACATGAAAGATACTATTCAGACCGAAGTGGACCGTCGGACGTCTTCGCTAATTCCTTAATTTCTGCGGGTGTCACGCCTGCCGCAAAAGGAGTTTACAGACACAATTTTGGGATTTTTCTCTCAACAACAAACATGGGGAAATGGCAATTATCTATGGTATGTTAAGTTAAATGTGGTCGTTATTGTTTGTGAAGGCAATTTACTTGTGTCTTTGTACAATGTCATTTTGTGAAACGTTATTATTTATCTACGTGTGTAGTCAACTTCAGAAGGACATTATTCTCTGGTTGTCTCATATTGATATAATGGATTTATTCATGTAGATCCACCAGTGACTCATTTTAGTAATATTGTAGCACACTGAGTTTTTATCTGAGTTTCAGCCATGTGGCATCAGGTTTTCTGAAGCATGCTATGCTTCTGTGTTTGCATATGTGCAAAATAAAGCCTGTGAGGACAAACCACCATCATGTTTTCTACAAGTCCCATTTCAAAGCAATGACTTACTGTTGAGTGTGACAGCCACAGGTCCTCCCTTATCTTAAGTAAGTCAATTATATTTGAATTGTCTGTGATTAAAGAGAAATATAATGGGACAACTAAGAACAAATTGGTTTGAAATTCCACTAAATTAACCATGTGGTGTGACAGTAAAAATCACTTTTTTAATATAATATTTTGTATTATAACTTTATTATAATTCTCACATTTTGGTTTATAATTGATCAGTTCTTTTTTGTTTGTTCAAATATATCTGTCACAACATGAGAGATTCAATATTAAAAACATATTTAAACTAAATAATATAGTAAAAAGTAAGACTAATTGAAATTCCACTTCCACTAACTATTTCGATTTTTGATTAAACATTTAGTTGAAAGCATTCTTAATGCAACATTTTTATTTTATGTTAATCTTATATTTAAGTGATGATTTTGTGTCAGTCCAAGATCTTGGATTTTGGACTGACACAAGACATTTTAAGATATTACCTTTTGACTTGAGAAAGTAATAATGGGTAGTTGCAGCTCTATAATTACTGCATACATTTTCAATTGTTACAATAGTTCAAACGGCCAGTGATGACATTTTGTAAGGATTTTTGTGATAAATATTCTATGTGTTTCTGTTATGAGATTCCCAGCAGATTGGAGTCATTGTAATCCTGCATATCAGATGAAAGTAGCTTCACAGAAGGCTGTATCGTTTGCATTGGTGATTTATTTTGCCAGATCTTGATGACCTTGCTCTCTGCTGCAGGATCAGGTGCAGGAGTGGGGGGAGGAGGTGGAGGAGGGGGCAGTGTTTGGCATCACGCTGCGCAGGGAGCCCGTGCTGCCCAGCTCGGAGCCGACGGAGCCCCCCACGGCCTTCAGCTTCGCCCACTACCACACGGTGAAGCTGCGCAGACTGAAGGCCGCCTCCCTGGAGCGTCTGATCACACACCTAGTGGCTCCGAGCACCAGGAGTCGGACTACATGCGCATCTTCCTCTCCACCTACAGGGCCTTCACCCCCACCAGCACCCTCATCGAGCTGCTGTTTCAGAGGTGAGGCTAGGCTGGCTTTTGTCCATTTGAATCTACGCAGTTAAAGGGGCCCTAATATGCTTGTGCCTCTACTGTGACATGCCTCCATGCTTTAATGTTCAAAAAGCTCTTTATTTTTCTCATACTGCCTACTGCAGCTCCTCTTTTCACCCTCTGTCTGAAACCAGAGCCCAGTCTGCTCTGATTGGTTAGCTGGCCGGCTCTGTTGTGATCGGTCAACCACTTGGAGATATCCCGCCCCTTTAGCCATCACGTACAATGTGTCTAAATGTAGTTGTGTGTGCTTTGAAAAAAATATATTCCAAAGGCAAAGTCATACTGGTTTATCTTGTAACAATAATCAGGATTACATTACGTTTTGACTGGTTGCACACAGCCTGTATACATTACCCCTCTTGAAAAGTTAATTGAATCCCTAACTTCTTGGCCTCTGCAACTCCTTATCAGGTTTGATTTCTTTAATATTTCCTAAACCAGGAATCAGCTTTGATTTGTTGTATCAGCGCATGCTGCTTTTTAGAAAAGTCATCACTGTAATGAAAATGTAAGCAGTGCATAACCAGGTTTAACTGCATGCCAGATGCACACATCAAATTACAAAGAAGACAGCTGTTGCCTCTCTGTGCGGCTAAGGCAAACCTCTGTTGACGTGTGTCACGTTTCTCTGACAAATCTCATTGACAGGAAGCAAACAAAGTATTCAGGAGCTTTGTTCCATTCCAGAGCAGTCACGACTACACCCTCCACACCCAGCGGAGGTGCTTCTCCACCAGACTGAGCTCAGTGATGTTAAAAACACTGAGATTGAATTAGACTGAGTGAGGAATGCTGCCATTATATTTCAGGGTTGGATTTAATACTTTAAAAAGAAGTCATGTTTTGTTTCCATAATCTGAAGAAATATACATAATGAAGCTGCTTAAACGGACTGAGATCAGGTCCATATAACTCGTCTGGACTTGTCTCTTTATGGTGCTCAGTTCACCTTTGCTGAATGTCTGCCTGTGTGAAACTGTGGCCATTAGTGCTGTTCAGTTGATATATTATTTGTCAAACACTCGCCCTGATATCTGTGTTGCTGGTGGCAACAGGTTTCCTGTGAGCTTTACGTAAGGCCAGCCTCAGGGCAACCTTGGATGTGTGTTTCCCTCCTTTTGCTTTTTCAAGGATTTTGAGCAGGATGTACCATTTTGTTGCTGTCATTAATCAACCACTTAACAACTTTGATATATGGTACAGTACATCATCGATTTTTGTTCTACTTTCACAATCTCTAATTTGCTCGTTTGGTCACATTCTAAAGCATGAAAGAGAATAACATGCTGTAAAACTTTGGCCATCTTCCTACACATACAGTCCAGGGATATATTTTCTTTTTTAAGATCCAATAATGGATTCCTAAGGAAGACTTTTATCTGTTTGCACCATAGACTGTATATATAAAGGTTTAAACTCATCACTCTATAAGGTCACAGTGTGTTGCAGGACATTTCCACAGAATGAACCAATATAGACATTTATTTTTTACAGGAGGTTTTCAGTCACCATGTTGTCCCTTCATAATGTGAGGATTGTCACTGAAATGTTCTCAGCTAATATGTTATTGTGTGTTTATCTTCTCCTACAGAGAGGACTCGATCACCAACCTGGACAACACTGTCTGCCCACGCAGGTGAGTGCGCTCACTCCATTAGCAACGATTAGTTTGCATCTGCCATCAGTTTGAACTGAGATTGAAGATGATTGGTGTAATGGAGTAATTACTTCATTGGAGTGTACTCCCACATTATTATAGTTTGCTACAAATAATGCCAATGTTTTCATGGCCTCATGTTGATCCGTGCCTTAATCTTTCTTTATAATATAGTGTGATGGAGTCTAGTAAATCATTTTTAGTCTTTGATTGTTATTTGTGTACCTGCCCGTGGACTGCACATGGAAATCAGTTTATCGCCAAATATGGCATAAATAATTGCCTTTTATTCTAGAGACAGAATTGAAACAGGGAGACAAGCAGCAAATGGTCCCGGGCCGGATTCAAACCCGGGTCCTTTGCTTGGACACAACCCCAGCTGAACTTTACGATGGCCCGCATTATATTGTTAATGATTAACACATTGACTTCTGATCATCCCCTCAGTACCTTACCCCCGGTGATCCGGCTGTGGCTGAGGAATACGGTGAAGACTTCCACGAGCCCCCCCAGTACCCAGCCCTCCGGCTGCTGTGTGTCCACCTGCGCCATCGCCTCTGCTTCAGACGCCTGGCCCAGTCTGCAGAGACTCTCCTCAAGAGGCTGCAGGATCAAGGTACGAGGGAATAGGACATGTGATTATGATAGATTGTGGGTCATTTAAAATTCTGTAGCATCCTGTTTCGTTGTCATTTATGATTCAGCGTGTTTGACAGATTGCATCAAGGCTGCGTCAGAACACAGCAGTGAATCATCGCAGCAGGAGCTCAGAGATCAGGAGGACGCAGGAGACACGTCCGCTAAGGAGGAGGACAAACACAACTTTATGGACTTCCCTGTGACAGAGTGGCGGACAGCTGACCCGACTGGACGCTGTAGGTTTCATTGAGAAGATAGTTTCTGTGTCAATAGAGTGGTGCAGAAAGAGTCCTAAACCTGGAAGAGTTTGCATTTTAGCACTTTTAAACCCCCTCGTCCCAAAGTCAATCTGTACAAGCTGACAAGTGTTCACGTTTAGTTCTAGGACATCAAATATGTCAGTAAATACCCCACTGATGAACGTCTGAAGCTTTTACGCGCAATAAAAACAATAGTTGCTAACATAAGTCCACCTTTGGCTAAGCAGTGTTGAAGTTGAGGCATGGGACCATGACGTAGATCGCTAATAGTCTAACGTTAGCTTTTTACTTCTGGTCTGATTGCATTTTTGCTTCAACTATTTAAAAGTGGTGTTAATATGTGGAATTCACTTTTGCTGAACAAAATGTGGAAGTATCATAAACGTGTGTTTGCCACAAACCTTATTTCCTGAAATATTCAAAAAATCAAGTGGAAAATCGAATTGCTTTTTGTACAGCAACCCTTTGCAATGCTATCTTCTATGGCTACACAAATACATCATCACTGCCCCACTCTGTGAGGGTACTTTATTCAGATTATTCCACCTTCTGTTCCTCAGGAGCTGTTTGTCCAAGTGGTTCCCTTCCACTGCCTGGGCTGCGTCTGGTCCCAGCGCGACAAGAAGGAAAACCGAAACCTGGCGCCCAGCGTCCGCGCCACCATCTCCCAGTTCAACGCTGTCACCAACCGTGTCATCACCTCGCTCCTCTGGACGGCCTCGCCCTGCCCTTCCACTTCCTCCCCCATCTCCTCCCACTCCTCTGACTTCCCGTACCCCTCCACGGCCCCCAGCTCACCTCGCTGCTCTCACACCAGTCCTGCACTCAGGGCACGCATCATCGAGAGGTGGATCCATTGCTCAGGTCAGCCTAAACATTCAAATAATTTCATTACATCAAGCAATATAAATGAACAAAGACATAATATATATGTATTTCTTTTATTTCCTCCGTGCAGGAGTGCCATCAGCTGAAGAACTTCTCCTCTTTGAGGGCCATCCTCTCCGCCCTGCAGTCCAACGCCGTGTATCGCCTCAAGAAGACCTGGGCTGCTGTCAGCAGGTCAGCAAGCTGTTAAAGACACTCATTACTTGAAAACTGCGTGATTAAAGATAAAAATCAATCGCACAGTGGGCTTCCCTAAATCGATGATCTGTTTTTTTGAGCATGCAGCCTCTGTCTTAGTGAATACTGACTGACTGCAATCTGTTTATTTTCAGGGAAAGCATGAACACCTTCGACCACCTGTGTGAGACGTTCCCTGACGAGAACTGTGTGCTAACCAGCAGAGAGATCCTGGTGGAGGTGAATTCATATTTCTTCTTTAAACAAACATTATGTTGCATCAAATTGATCAAAAAAGATCTCCAGAATTACCACTTTGCCGTATTATGAAAAGTGTGATAAACACACCTGTACTAGATGTATTCGGATATTTTACTTGCATAATAGTAGCAATGTAACAATGTACAAATACTTTTCAAGTAAAAGTATGGAAGAACTAGTATCAAAATATTAAAAGTAATCATGATACGTTATGTCCTTTTTCAGAATATTTTACATGATGTAATTGGATAATAATTATTGATGCTTTATCACGTAGATAACTTAATTTATACACTTTTTACACTGCTGGATAACAGTCGTGTCTAATGTGTCAGAATAATGTGTTTTATTATCAATCTGCATTCGTAACAAATCCCTTAAGTAAAGGAGTCAAAACATGAGCAGCAGTTAAAATGACAGTATTTGAGGAATGTAGTGGAGTAGATGCATAGTGTAGCAGAAAATGGGAATACTCAAGTTAAGTACAAGTACATCTAAATTGTACTTAAGTACAGTGCATGAGAAATGGTACTTTCCACCATTGAATCCCACAAACTTGTAAATATAATTAGGAAAATACTACACATGGCGTCTTACCGTTGGTTAAAGGGGCCTTATTATGGTTTGTGGGTTCCTTTCCTGTAGTGTGTTATAGGTTTTTGTGCATGTCAATGTTTTGCAAAGTCTAAAATCCCAAAGTTCTCTCCAATGGGAATTTCTCTTCTTTCCTATTACTGGGCCAATCTTGCGTCTTTATTACAAAACTGAAATAATGTCCAGTTGACCTGCCACTCTGTGTCCTTTGTTCCCTGTGGAACACTTGCTATGAATGTGTATTCAGTGAATGTTATCAGGGACATAATAAAAAGGTAATTGTTAGCAGCCAACACAAATAAAACTTCAAATAAAATCAGTTGGTTGGGCACTCACTATTAGTAACTGCGGAGACAACACCCTGTCAGCAGGTGCTCCACCCTGAAGATAACAAACGTGTGACGCATTGCAGCACACCCTGCACTGTCACATTCATTATATTCATGGTGTTTTTATCCGTGTTGACTGGACATGTTGTTTGTTTTCTGCAGGATGGGAATCACTCAGATGGCAGTGCCACCCCGAGCTCAGTGTCCAGACACATTGTAAGTCTTCATTTTGTTTCAAAATAACAACGTGCTTCCTCAAAATGTGCAGCTTTTAAATTAAATGGAAATGCAGAGGTTTCTTTTTTTCTCTGCCTTGATCATCAATTTGACTTCCCTAAAAATCACATGTTTCAAAAGCTGATTATAATTTGCTCAAATAGACTCCTCATTTTCAGTTCCCTCTTCTTTTTCAATCTGTTAACTCGATGGAAAAGCTTCCACTTGTCCAGATCCCATGACTTCTAGTTTTCAGTGAACGGCATAAAGCTGACGTCTGTGAAGTGTTTCTCACAGTTTGACAGTTGACTTAGTGAAGGTGGGCCGTGAGTCAAATGTTTTATACCCCCATATTCCCTTTGTTTACGTAGTGATGGTCTGTGTACATTTCTACTTTGTAGATTGTTTTATATTCCTAAACACGACGTAGCTCAACATTCTGTCCTCCAAATGTTGGGTTCATTTTCTACAAGAGCAAAATGGAGGAGTTTTTTAATAATTGTAAACGGTGTGCAAATATATCATACATAATGGCAATTAGTTGATTCTGTTTTGTAATGTTTTTTTAAATACATTTTGTTTTTGAGTTTAATAAATGAAATACTAAAACAAGTCTTTTTTTATTTTTTTATTTATTTTGTAACAAAAAGGAAATTAAATAAAATGAACCGTAGCCCTAAAGATATCTCTATATTTATCATAAGCAATATAAATAGTCAGTAATGATCCTTTATATACATTTCAAACACCTACCGTAATGCTTGTATTCTCAACCAAAATATCCAGTCAATCAAAGGTAACTGAAACGATAACCTTTATTATATTTGTCTTACAAACGCTTCCTCGTCCCTATACCTCTAAAAACAAAGACTTATTTTGAACATCTTGTACTGTTTATACCTGAACGTTGCTAGTGCTATAAACCAAATGTGTACATTTAGGGCAAGGTGTAATGTCATGTAAAAATGATCACAAAAATAAATAAAACGTAATGATTTGTGTCCTCAGAACTCCAGCAGTGGTGTCGTGCCGTACCTCGGCACCTACCTGACCGTCCTCACCATGCTGGATACAGCACTGACCGATACTGTGGAGGTGAACACACACACACACACACACACACACACACACACACACACACACACACACACACACACACACACACACACACCTGTTGTTATACTTTGTTCTGTTTTATGATGCTTTTTTCGATGCCCTATTTGTAACACTGTTTTTGTTTCACAGGGTGGACTCATCAACTTTGAGAAGCGCAGACGGGTACGTGCTGCCTCCTAGTGGCGTCTTGCATAAATGCCTATAATTTCTCTCTATTTTATTAGTCAATTCTACAGTAAATGCAATGTTTGTATGTTCTGCCATGTTATTTGCTGTACTATAATTGAATCTGTGCTCTGTATTATGTATTTCTCTTATAGGAGTTTGAGATTCTCTCTCAGATCCGGCAGCTTCAGGCCTCCTGCTCCCACTACAGCTTTCCAGTAAACCCTCTTATCGCCGCCTGGCTGCAGGCACACACACTGCTCACAGACCAGGAGAGGTGAGAAACACACACACACTTTTACACTTGCAATACAATCAGGCAAAATGGAAGACGATTGCATCCTTTGCTAATGTATCTCTTGTTTGTCCCCTGAAGCTATGAGCTGTCTCGTGAGCTGGAGCCTCCGGTGGACCCGTGTCCCAGCTCTCCCAACTCCTGGAGCAGCCGTCTGCTCACCAAGAAACTCGCCTCGTAAGTCTGGAAAACAACCTCTAGTCCTGTAACGTATATCAACAGCTGCCCTGTTATTACATCGACTGCATTAATATAGATTAATTAATCTCAACTTGACTACAAGGAAATAGTGCTACTTGGTGATTTTAATTGGGACTGGTTAACTACAGTATCAGAGGATTTTAAAAACCTTTGTATCTCATTGAATGTTACTCAGATTGTTGATAGTCCTACTCGCCCTAACATTAAGTTCCCAAATAAATCCTCCTTAATTGATCTCATCTTAACTAATGTTCCCATAAATACTCATCTGTGGGAGTATTTGCTAATGATTTGAGTGATCACTGTGTTGTAGCAACAATTAGGGACACAAAAGTCCAAAAGGGTAAACCTCGCATTGTCATAAAGAGAGACACAAAACATTTTGTGGAGCAGGGTTTTGTACATGATCTGTTTGGTTTTGATTGGGGAAAAATCGATCTGTGTGACGATGTTGAAACTGCATGGTCTTATTTTTATCTTGGTTTTATGGAGATCATAGATAGACATGCACCCCTGCGTAAATTTAGAGTGAAGGGACGAGACAATCCTTGGTTTTCTGCTGAACTGTCTAGTCTCCTACATGAGAGAAACAAGGCCTGGGCAAAGGCTAGGAAATCAGGCTCAGAGGTAGAATGGCTGCGATTTAGGCAGCTAAGGAATAGCTTCACATCACAATAAAAAGTGCTAAGTCGAAGTATTATCTGTCAGTTACCACAGAGAACCTGAATAATCCTGGAAAGTTTTGGAAAGCCATAAAATCGTTATCCACCGGTGAGATCCGTAATGAGCTACCTCCGTGCCTTACCACAGCATCTGGCACTATATCGGACAGGGCCACCATGTTAAATTGTTTTAATGGGCATTTTGTGTCCTGTGGCTCGCTGTTTGATTCTGTCACTAACTCTGCTTCTGTGAACACCACAGTCCGTGACTCTGAACAATGTGGTCTGGAAAACCCTTTCAGTTTTACTCCTTTTTCTATTGATGTTGTTCATGAAGCCTTAACCAAGTTAGATCCTAAGAAACCGGCTGGCCCGGACAACGTAGAACCTTTCTTTTTAAAGATAGCTGCAGATTTTATTGCTCCACCTCTTACTTCTCTTTTTAACCTCTCCCTCAGCACGAAGACAATTCCAAAAGTATGGAAGTCAGCTTATGTCCTGCCTTTACTAAAAGGAGGGGAGGCAACTATTTAAAATAATTATAGGCCCATCTCTAAATTGTCAGTTCTGGCCAAGGTTCTTGAAAGCCTAGTGAGTGAGCAGGTAAAGGAGTTTTTATGTACAAATGACATCCTGTCTAAACATCAGTCAGGCTTCAGAAAGCAACATAGCACCATCACTGCGACAATGAAAGTGGTGAATGATATGGCGAGTATTTTAGATAATAAGCAGAGTTATGCAGCTCTATTTATTGACCTGTCCAAAGCGTTTGATACCGTCGATCATCGCATCTTGAAGCAGAGGCTAGTCAGTATTGGCATATCCAGCCATGCAGTGGGGTGGTTTGTGAACTACCTCTCTGAAAGGTCCCAATGTGTTCAGTTTGATGGGCTGTCTTCTGAGTGGTTAAACATTACTAATGGTGTACCACAAGGTTCTGTTTTAGGTCCACTTTTATTCTCCATATATATCAACAGTTTAGGTGAAAATGTCGATGGAGCAACCTTACATTTTTATGCGGACGATACCGTGATGTACTGTGCAGGTCCCTCCATTAAGGAGGCTGTTGTTGAATTGCAAGCTGTTTTTAACATTATTCAGACTCAGCTCTCTGAGCTAAAGCTTCTTTTAAATGTTGATAAAACCAAGGTAATGCTCTTTTCAAAAGCTAAAAAGACACCAGAGCCTGTTTTAGATATTGTAACTACGCAAGGAATAAAACTTGAAGTGTTTACCTGTTACAAATACCTTGGTATCTGGCTTGATGATTGTCTCTCTTTTAAACTTCATGTCAATAACCTGCTTAGAAAGCTGAGGGTTAGGCTAGGTTTCTTTTACAGGAACAAGTCCTATTTCTCGCTTGAGGCCAGGAAAAGACTAGTCACTGTGACCTTTTTACCTGTGCTGGACTATGGTGATCTGATGTATATGAATGCACCTGCCCATTACCTGATCAAGTTAGGTGCTGCGTATCACAGTGCACTGAGATTTGTGACAAACTGTAAAGTATTAACCCATCACTGTACCCTGTATGCAAGGGCTGGTTTGCCTTCGCTAACTGTACGGAGGCTCAGTCACTGGTACATTTTATATACAAAGCCATGTTAGGGAAACTTCCATCCTACATCTGCTCCCTGATCTCACGGCGAATTGTAAGTGGCTACTGCCTGAGATCGCATGCTGTGGTTTTACTAAATGTGCCAACTGCTAGGACTGTCTTAGGGAAGATAGCTTTTAATCTTGGAATAGTCTGCAATTGAAATGGAAACTGAGCAATCTGGTGCCACTAAATGTTTTTAAAGCTCGGTTGGATGATACTCAATCGGATGCTGTTGGTACCTGTTCATGTGGATAGTTATTGTAAATTGTAATCCCTGTATGATGTCCTTTTTGTTGTTCTGTTGTTTTATGTTTTTATGTTTCATGTGGAACCTACTTGAGCAGGTCTCCCTTGAAAAAGAGATCAATGATCTCAAGGGATACACCTGGATAAATAAAGGTTTGAAATGAAAGATCCCATTGTTTGTAAGATGTGTCAGAACCACAACACTTTGAGTTTGTTGTGTTAATGTTAGAAAAAATAGATATGTTTATCTGCAACCAAACACATTACAGTATGAAACACATGAGATAAACTGTATTTTTATATAAGCATATGCAGTTTAATGAGGCAATATCAAACATCCTCTAAAATTCCTAAATCTTTATGTTGCTTAATTTTTATAACTTTATTTAAGTGGATATTTCAGGGGAAAAAAACAACTAAACAGTGTTTGTATTGTTTGTGCAGGTTGCGAACATCCAGTGAAAGCTCCCTCAGGAAGACCCACGCTGACCAGATCAGCGTCTCTTCCTCTGGCTCCAGCAGTTCGGACATGGAGGACCTCTCGGCCCCTCAGCCCTCCCCCCTCAGACTCAAACTCAAGGTGAGCACCGACACACTCCTGTGTGATATCCCAGTATATGTTCAAATAAGCAAATTATGCTTTCTCTTAATGAATATATGCTAATTTCCTCAACATAAATCTGAACAGTTGATTAAGACAGTTTCTAAACTCCTGCTATTTCGTTGTCATATTATAAAGAATATATATTTGAGGTCAACTTTTATCTTGTTGTATAGAGAGGCGAAGTCCCGCCCATCTACTTCCGCCCCATGGGACCTTATTTCAGAAAAATTATGTATTGAAGTCAATGGGGAGAGAAAACGTATCTTTCGATCCCGTTTGAATTGTGCCATGAATTACACATATGATGTTTGTCAATCTTAAAAAATATTTCCATGTCAAAAAAGTCACAGTTTGTCGTAAAACTGTTGAAATATAAGACTATGAAAAATATGCAACTAGAAAGACTACAAATCCCAGAGTCGCGTAAGTGATGTCATTAACGTTACACATTACACTCGTGTTAGTCACCGAAACCTTGTAAAGCCGGTCCCGCATGCTGGCTCTTACGGAACCGACTAACTCCCCTTTTGTGTAGTACAGCTCTCAACATGTCCAGACTTGTAGTGATTTTCTCATCTCCACCAAGTCCATCTCCACTGCTACCCACTCCATCCTGACAAACTGCATCACTGAAATAAAATCCTGGCTCCAACTCAATTTCCTGAAACTCAACTGCGATAAATCTGAGATAATAATCATTGGACCAAAAAAGCTCACCACACCTATCCATAACTTCACCCTCAACATAGACGGCTTCCCAGTTCAAACTTCCCCTCACATCCGGAACCTAGGCATCATATTTGACCAAACCCTCCCCTACAACAAATACATCAAACAGATCACCAAGACAGCCTTCTTCCACCTCAAAAACATCGCCCGTCTACGTCCATCCCTCTCCCCCACTGCTGCAGAAACCCTCATCCACGCCTTCATCACCTCCCGTCTGGACTATTGCAACAGCCTCCTCTATGGTTAACCTGCAAAAATCCTCAACAAACTTCAATACATCCAGAACTCCGCCGCCCGTCTACTCACCCACACCCGAATCCGTGAACACAGTACACCCGTCCTCATCAAGCTCCACTGGCTCCCCATCCCCCAGAGAATACAGTACAAAATCCTCCTAATGACATACAAAGCCCTCCATAACCTGGCCCCATCCTACCTGACTGACCTCCTCCACAGACACACTCCCACTCGCTCCCTCCGCTCTGCTACTGCCAACCTCCTGTCCCTCCCCACCCGGACCAACCTCAAGTCCTGGGGCGGCAGAGCCTTATCCGTTGCTGCACCCACGCTCTGGAACTCACTACCCCAATCCATCAGAGACTCTTCCTCCCTCACAGCATTCAAAACATCACTCAAAACCCACCTGTTCAACACTGCATTTGACCACTGACCACCCCACCCCCTATTTTCTGTTTTGTTTATCTCTTTTTGTATTATTCTTTGTTTTGTTTTTTTTTTAACTCTCTGTCAAAGCGTCTTCAGTTTCCTGAAAAGCGCTATACAAGTCTCATGTATTATTATTATTATTATTATTATTATTATTATTATTATTTTCACCTCTTTTAATACTTTTCGCCTGATTCTGAAAGAAAGAGGTGAAATGTGCCAACGTGGCGGCCGTCTTGGTGCGTGTGCGAGACCAGAGATGTAGTTCATTGAGCGTTTCACACAAAAAAAGTGTTACTTCACAGTTTTACGACACATTTTAATTTTTTTGACTTCCAAAATTATCTTTTAAATTGACAAACATCATATGTGTAATTCGTAGCACAATTCAAACGGGATCAAAAGATAATCTTTCTCTCCCCATTGACTTCAATACATAATTTTTCAGAAATAAGGTCCCATGGAGGTCCCCCGGAAAGGGAGGGACTTCACCTCTCTATTACTGTATCAATTTGAAAATACCCACACATAATAAAATCAATTATCACCATGTGTCTCAAATAATACCATTTAATAAAAATCAGGCTATTAATGATATGTGAGCAAAAACCTCTGTAAAAACCTTCAGAATATAACAACTTGAAAGTGTATGCATGTAAGTGCTACTGAAGGGGAGATTATTGCCTCGGAGTATGAAATAAAACACATTTTGGGAAAACAGCCTTTAAGAAATGTTCTGTAAAATTCAATATGTTGCAAGCCACTACGGGTGAAGGGGTAAAAATAAATTACTATAAAAATCACCATAAAACGTATCCAGTAGTTTACTTACAATAGGACAATTTAGTTTTCTATTACGGGTTGTCTGAAATATTATATTAAAATTGAGGCATGCTAACTTTAGGTGAATGTAGGAGAAATCCACTGACACAAAAAAGTCAGTAAAATGCACACCGACATCTTTATTTTAGACGTTTTATTACCTCTTGTCTGAAAGAAGACATGTCATGGAATCAAAATAACAAAAACTTTGAACATTGACCAACGTCAAACTGCCTGTTGGTTCGCTAATTAAATACATAAAACAACTAAGGATATTTTAACAGGGGTTTACCCAGTGAGTTTAAAATCTGGGGGAATAGTTTTTAAATGAGAACATATTCATATTCCCTCCTCTGTCTCCCCTCAGACGCTCTCCGGCTCTCTCCACAACGTGGCGGAGGATTTCTCCTCCAGCTCCTTGTCCTCGTCCTCCCCCAGTCTGTCCAGCTCCTCCTCACACCCCGATCTCAGCTCTTCTTCTCTGGGGCTGAGCCCCGAGTCGTCTCCTCAGGCCGCGCTGCCCGTCTACAACAAACAGGTGGCAGACTCGTGCATCGTCAGGGTCAGCGTGGAGTCTGTCAGCAATGGAAACGTCTACAAAAGCATACTGGTAGGAAAGATGCTTTCATAATGAGTGTTTCTGAGGTCAGCCGGCCTGTTTATATTCGACTAAGGCTTTCTAAAAAGCAAAGCAGAAGGAAAAAACAAAAAAGAAGAGGAAGGACTTGGTATTGCTTAATCATTTGTGTCCACCGTATTACTTCGAAAGAAACCTAAACAAGATTATTTTAAAATAAGATTTGTGCATGATCGGAATTCTACATTTGTTTTGTATTATTTTCCTGGGACACCATGTTATTAGCACTACTTTTATGAATAAGGAAAACATTATACATGTAGGCTGCTACTAACAGTTTCTTCGATTACATTTCAGTTTAATACACATACAAACATTTTAATTAATAAGATACATTAAATTCCATATTTGTATGAAAAACCAATAGATAATTATAAAAAACGTTTACTTTAAGTTAAAATAGTCACTGCTACCACTGGAAATATAATCACTATCTTAAATGCAGGAATACCTACAATAATATGTTGTATAGATACTAACAAATTACAATTTGTTGTGTTTTTTCTGCAGCTGACCAGTCAGGACCACACGCCTCAGGTGATCCAGAGAGCTGTGGAGAAACACAACATGGAGGACGTCAGCTGCTGCAGCTTCAACCTCTGCCAGATGCTCAGCAATGGCAAAGGTGAATATCTTCTTCTCAGGCTTTTCCTGTAGCAGTCTGATGTTTTCTGAGTGCAGCTACAACTATAATACTAAGGAGCTACCTCCTTTTTAACTACGTAAACAACAGTGACCAGCTGCTCGCTGTTGGTCACTGTGCCGAGCGCACTTACGAACAAAGTGACAAACGCTGTTTTGATTCCTGACCTTGAGATGTTCTATTGTCCAGAGTCTTATTCAGTCGTCTTCTAGTCAAAGATTCAATGGTTTGATTCAATTTAACGTCATGTTATCTCTTTTAATAATTGAATGCAATGTCCGTATTCAGCTTTTAGAGAAAAGTGGGCAACACTTAAATTGAAGTGTCTGCCTGCTACTTTTAGTAAAATGTCAGCAGCTTTGTGGTTGAAATTCAAATGTTTCGCTTTGTGAAAATATGAAAATCTTCTTAGGTTTTTTCTCTAGTTATCTTATGTTTTCTTTCTGCAGTAAGCACATGATTACTTCTAAAGCCTCCTTTTCTTTTGTACACCTAGTCTCTCTTTTTGTCGGTTACTTGGGGTCATATACAAGTCATAAGCCAAACGGCCAATGGCGTAGTACTTAGTTTTACAGATTTTATTTGTGAATCACAGTCGAACACACTCAAAGAAAGGGAAAAAATAGTAATCATATGGCTCATTATGTACTGAACTACAAAGCGGCCAGATAAGCAGCATCAGACCTAAAACTGCCATAACCCCCTGAGTAATTTGAGAGCACAAAAAAAGAAAAGTTTGTGCAAAAGCAGTAAATGTCTTTTACTTTAAGAAATTAAAAACCAGCTCCTTCAATGGCACTGCCTTTAATAAACTGCCATGCAAATCAAAATGTCATCTGAAACAGTAAATACAACTGCATTGCCTTCAATCAGGCTTTCATTTATTCCAAATATAATTTAATTCTGGCATTTTCTGAAAAGGACCATGATATATCATTCTGAGAAATACCTGTAATCTCTAACTGAAATAGAAGCAGATAAATCAGGCTGATGAAAAATAAATTGCAACGCTTCATTCCTCTTTCCGCCTCAGAGCTCCAGATACCTGAGAAAGCCAACGTATTTTATGCCATGTGCACCTCTGCCAACTACGACTTTGTGCTGCGTCAGCGCTGGAGGAGCCACGGGAGGCGCCTGGGCTCCTCCTTCAGTCCCGGGGCCCAACCCAGGAGCCGCCACGGCAAATGAACAGCCTGTAGGACTATAGGAGTTATTCTAAAACACAGAGGAGCTGCTCGTCTGCAAACAGCCCAACACGTCTGAGGCCGATTGGTTCAGAGCGGATCATATCTGCTGTACAGTGATCTCAAACAGACTCTCACGCAACGGAGCTTGGATTAAAAAGGAGTTTTTATGAGGACCTAGTCTGCAACGGGAAAACGTGTTATACCGGGAATTGTACTGGAAGGTTAAAAGAGTGACTTGAGAGAGAAGGAGTTTCCACAGAAGTGAGACACTGAGAAGAAACAAATGTTGTTCTCCATCATCTCGAACATCTTAAAAACCAGAGGAACGAACCAACCAGGACCTGTGGTTGGATTGGATTATTGTGCATCATAAAGTGAGTAGTGCTTCAGGTTTGGATGAGGATGAGGATCAGCTGTGGAGATACGGACGGGGGGTGATTCTTCAGGAGAGAAAGGGGCTGCAGACTGGAATATTCTCTTCAGCCTGTATGCCACAAACAGTCTCGTGCTTTTAGTGACGCAAAGTGCTCACTGTTAGTCCAAGCGTAAACATTTCAGTTCTTAGGACGCTGAATCAAATGGTGTTTGAAATCCAGGCATTGAGGTTTCATTTGCCTGGAGAGTCAGTGATAAGTATTCAGTCGTCTCCTAGTGGAGGAGATGTTTGAATGTAATTTAATGTCATTTTATCACCTTAAATTATTTAATGCAATGTCAGTATTCAGCTTCTAGAGCAAAAGTGGGAAACACTTTATTCGGAGAGTCTGCCTATTGAGAGTGCTTTTTAAATGTTAGTTGAAATACTACTGTTTCGCTTTATCTGGAGTTGTCTAACAGATTATCTTGAACAGACCTACATATAACCAGGATTTGTTTTGTATAGATCTGTTCATATATTGTCACATATACACTAAAGATAATCTGCTAAACATCTCCAGATAAAGCTAAGCGGTTTAAACTTTACAAATACTCTCAACTCTCCAAATAACGTGTGTTAGGAAAATGTGTTTCTGTTTGTCTTGTTTTGTTTTTAGTGTCGAACTGTTTCCGGACATAAGTGTACTTAAATGGATTTGGTATCTCAGAAGGTCAACCCAAGTTAGCGTTATTCTGAATGGAGAAAGCTGACGTTTGTTTTTACCGTCTGCTTTAATAAATGGAAGAAGACGTTGTTTGTGAGCATCGAGTGGTATGAAGCTCACTCGGCATGTGAATGAGATTCATCTGAAGAATGGTTCATGAACGTGAAAATGAAGTGTCTCTGTATGTGAATGAATTGTTGATATGTCAGTGATGTGAAATCCTCCCCAAAACTCTAAGGCAGCTTTTTCAATAGTAAAACTCAAAGCGAGTTTGAAGGTTAAGACAAATGGTTCACATCATGTTTAAAATGCATAGAATCAAACACACACTGGTGAAGGTCTCCTCAGTTTTTAGCATCTGTGTGCAGATGTAATGCTGCTGTGGTTTGTTATGAGTGAGGGTCTGGCTGCTGCAATATAAAGTATGAAGGAGGGGTCCACACAGTGACTTCCTGTCCGTATGTCTGTCTGTATTATTATTATTGGTATTGTTGTTATTATTAGAAGGCATTCGTGTACATGCTCTCATTTAGTATGTTTAACATGTTATCAACGTTACTGTATGAAATGTGTAATTCATGCCTACATGTCCTATTATATTTTATTTTAACAGATTCTTTATTTTTAAAGTTTAATCTAAGCACTTGCTCTTTATAAGTAGTATTAATAAAGCCAATTTACTATTGATTGTTTTATTTATTGTTTTGCTTCAAGTCATTTCTTAAGTCAAAATAAATGGTTGGAGTCCACCAAACCCTGTTGTGGTTCATTGAAAATGTAGGTTATAGTTTTTAGTTATTATTTATTAAAATGTACGTGAGCTCTGGCTTTGTCACCAAGATGGACATAGAGAATTTAAAATCAGAATGAACATCATGGCTGTGTCCGACCACCAGGGGGAGCCAGCCTCAAACACTTTGAATGCTTGGTCTGGCTTTGAGCACCGACTTAAGTTCAGAGATAAACAACATGTTTGTTATTCTCAAAAGTAAGAAAAAGAGGTGAAACATAATCTTATTGTTTATTTATATTCATGTTTATTTAGCTTTTATCTAACTAGATAAGTCCTATGAGATAAATGATCAGTTTTACTAGAGAGGCATGGTTAAGAATAGCAACACAACGATTATAAATAAGGTGCACTCAACAGCTTTGAACTCATTCAGGGTTGCTATAGTTTGTGTTAAAGGGCAACATCAGTCTAGATTATTCCTTGCAGTTCAGAATGATAAGAATTCCATATTTGAAATTTAAAATGGAAGAAAAGGAAAGTTAATGACCAAAGATCTGAATAAATGTATTGAAAAGAGCAAGGAAAGAAGAGCTGGGTCATGGGGGTCGTTTTCCCGCCTCGGCACCCTGATGAAACATTAAACAATGTGGGAGGTCAGAGGTCACGGTGACAGATGTGTGTGTGGGAGGGAGGTTGTGACCTGTCTGACCGGTTTTGCTATATGTTGTCGGAGCTCTAATTTCCAAATTTTGAACACTGACTGGCTTTAACCTAACTGACAGTTGGAGAGGGGTTAGATCTCTAGAAGCTCTGTATTAGCATCAAATGTACTTAAAGTACAAAAAGTAAACGTAGTCATTATGCAGATTGGTCCATTTCAGAATAATATATATTATATGTTTTATAATGATTGATCATTAAAGTGTTCTCAAAGCTGGTAAAGGTGCAGCTAGTTTGAATGACTTTGTATACTGCAGGGTAGCTTGTGAATTTACTCCAGGTGGAACTAAAGTCTGATTTAAGAGTTGATTATATTTCACATCATTAATCCAAATCTTTTAAGTAACTAAAGATATTAAATAGAGTAAAAGTACAAGATTTACCACTGAATTGTAGTGGAGTAGAAGTAAAGAGTAGCATAAAATAGAAATACTCAAGTAAAGTAAAAATACCTCAACATTTTACTTAAGTACAGTACTTGAGTAAACGTACTGTGTTACTTCCCAACTCTGTTACTCAGGTTGTTGTGACACAAATCTGTTTACAGTCACATCGTTTGGAACTTCCTTTTGAGTCCCTATGTCATAAATCATTTTAAGGTGAAGACTTGGTTAAAGGTTAAAGTTAGGTTAAGGCAAGGAGAGTAATGGGTAAAGGAAAGTCTCCAGGAAATGGATTTCGCAGTTGTCATTGCAGTCTCGAAAGACCATAGATTTCTTGTTTTCTAGTTTTTAACCGTAGACAGTGGCTCTTAAGATCAATCCAAGAGACAGACTTGGTCGCAGATGTAGATGATGTCCAGTTGTTGTGATTCCTCTTGGCTTTCTTTCCCTCATCTGTGCATGAGTCCCTTCTGCCAATGAAGTCTGGCCTGATCCTGATGGGGTTGATATTAAAGGGATTGCTTAGAAACATAAGTGTGTCTATGGGCGGCCAGTCGTCCTCTTGCCGGATGACATTTCCGTCTAATGAATGTCTTTGGGATTCGTCCATCAGCAAGACATGGCCCAACCAACTGGATGTCACTGAAAATACATCCTGGGAGGCTTTGATCTCTGCTGGACAGCTGTGTGTGATCATGTCCCTCAAGGTGATGCCCAGTACACGCCTCAGGCAGCGCAGATGAGAGCTGTTTACCCTCCGCTCTTGATGTGAGTATTGGGTCCAAGCTAAACCACCGTACAGAGGTGTGCTGATGACATAGGCCTTCTACACCTTTGTCTTCATGTGGACTGTTCGAGTTTACCTTTGTCCCAAACTTTAGCTGTTAGCTTTCCCAAAAGGAGAAGCATTTCCAAGTTGAGGGGTAGGAATTTTTAGACCTGAGTTGCGCAAAGTTGAATAAGTTACCGTATGTCCTTGGTAGACACACTCTGTTGGTTATTTAAAGGCTTGACACACGAAGAGAAAATAATATATCCTACAACGTGGGCGCCAATCAAACTTGATGGTCCCTAGCATGATGGTTTAGTGTGACTGGAGGATGCAGATGAGTTCTGGGGGGCAACGTATCCGGTCAAACAATCCGGAAGGGGATGCACGTACGGCAAAAGCTTTCATAAGGTCAATGAAGGCCATGTAGAGTGGTTTCCTCTGCTCTCTGCAGCTGCCTCTGACAGAAGATCATTTATCTAGTAGATCCTCCTGCTCTGAACCCAGCCTGTGCCTCAGGGTAAAGCTTTTCTGCAAGGACCTGGAGTCTGTTCAGTGCAACTCAAAGAGAATTCCTAAATGCTGAGTGGGAGGGTTTGACACGATTGGTGTTAAAGTCACTTGTGAAGAAGGTAACCTACCTTTAAAGGATATGCTCCAGATGGAAAACATACCCATGCTCCATAAGTGTCTGCTGAACCCTATTAGTTTTGACAGACACCACCTGTGCAGGATGTCTAAGAGACACTTCAGTCACATGCTCTATTTATCCTCAGCTGACATTGCATTAAAGGCATCATGTGTTTTCCCCTGACGGCAGAGCAGAGTATCGTTTTCCTCACTTGTGGTTTCTTGTTGTCCCCCTCTGCCCCGGAGCCTTGTGGCTAATTGATTCTTTTAATGGCTTCCAGTGTGTGAGAGGTCAGATCAGGCCGCTTCCTTGGCATTCGGTTCAATCAATCAATAGCCGGACCAACATTCAGTCAACTGGTATCATGTGGAATCCAAATATAAATTAGTCTGACTTCACCCCGGTTTGACTCAAGGAGGTTTTATTTGGAGCTGCTGAAATTAGTTTACATGATTTGTTTTTCCTGGAGCGGTTGTTCTTTTTAATGGCAGGAGTAAGCCCTGAGGCAAAGAACAAGTCATCGGTAGTTTGGTTTAGTAACAGCTCATGCTTTGATGTTTGTATGTGACCGACATTTTGCAGACTTCCCAGATAACATATAAACAGAGGTGGAAGAAGTACTCAGATTATTTACTTAAGTAAAAAAGCAATCCTATAATAATGATTGTGTCAATTTATATAGATATTTTCTGTCATAGGGCCAACGATCACGGTTCTCTTTCAAAGGAAATAGCAATGATTATTTTTGTTTTCAAGAACAACACTTATCTGTCTGGAGAATCAGCCACACAGTAAGAAGAGCATGTGTTAGGCTGCATTTTCTTATAAAGGGTCAATATAGAAGGATGACTTTCAACACATTTCAGAGAGCCTGGCAGCATGAATTGAGCATCTTGCTGTAGTTCCGAATATTGTTTAAAGGAAATCTCTGTATGAGAGACTGAAGGAGTATTTCAGGTGAGGGTGAGGTTTACTCTGCTGCTGATCAAGAGATTGCAAATCACGAGGACTGTGTACTCTTGTCCTCTTTTTTCTTTTACAATAAATGCATCTTTGTAACATTTTTTATAAGGCCTGTATCAAAACAAGCTTAATTAATTTGAAAAAAATACAATTTTACAAACTTTTATAATCCTTTGGAAGTCAATCTAACATAAGAAAGAGTCAGAGAAACAAAAACAACTTCACACAGACACAAGAACAACAACAAAGTCACAAAATGACTCCAAAGAGAATCAAATCTACAAAAAGACAAAACAAAGAGTTGCAAAACTACAACAGAGACCCACAGAAGGACTACAGAGAAATGCAAAACAACTACAAAAGACACACATATACTCATAGTCTAAATCTGTTTGGAATGAGGAACATGCATTCGTGCAACATGTGTTGCATGTGCACTGTTCACTCAACTGAGAATAATAATCAACGACTAATCACAGATTAGTGTATGTGTGCGGGTTTCCTTGTATGTGAGGCAGAGGTCACAGTACCTACTGTATTCCTACAGTAGGCCAGTGGGAGATTTGCTGCTCACATACTCAGCATATCAACCTGTGTGTGTGTGTGTGTGTGTGTGTGTGTGTGTGTGTGTGTGTCCTGTGGTTGTACAGTGGCAGATCTGTGGTGTAACAGTAGACAGATGGGAGAAATGGCTGAGACTAATCTAAAGGGGTTAATCCACTTAATAACCACCACGGAGGCCCGCAGGTTACTTCCCTCACCACAGCTTCAACATGTCGTTTGTCTGTCAGGCTGGAGCTTTAATAATGTTGGCTTACATGTCAAATGCAGACTGTGCATTAATCTTTATGTAGCAGCACAGTATCAGCTGTTTGTTCTGTATGTAACGCAAAAATGTAACGTACATTTCTGCGTTAGAGAATAGGCAAGTCTGTTTTATACAATACTCGCATTCCCACATGTACATCTCTGTAATCTGTGTCCTCTCCATACATACTCGCCCTGAAGATACCCCTTCTTAACCCTTAGTGACCCAAATACACCCAGAACAGCAGGTGAACGGATTGTAACGCTTAGACATAAAGGAATTTATTTCTGAAAAGAGGATAACTTTGGGAGACACACACTTGTTTGGCAAACCCAGATTGATGAAGCATCATACTATAGTGTGGCTTTTGTCTCCCATCTTACATTCTTGTTTTGTTCTGCTGCAGCCTAACATTAATATCCTGTAGTATTTGTAATCATAATTTGACCCATTTTAACACTGGAAGGTCAGAGGTCAGCATTACGTTCAGGGTGTTGAGGGGAATGTCCCAATGCTTATAACAGCACTTAAGCTTGGTCACATATTTCAAACTGAAAACATACAACCTTTTAATTGAGTCATCAAAGCCCAAGAGTGTCCTTCCTGATTGATATTAAGATAAAAAGAAATAAAAAAGCAAGCTAAATTGGCATAAAATATCAGGACATAAGCCAAATATGTTCACACACAGGGCCAGCATTAAGGTCATTTTCATTTTTTGATGATTTAAATAGATTATTTCTGATCAGTGAAATAGATTAAATAGGTTTGATGATAATGAGAATGTTTTAGTAGAAAAATCATATTTCATAGTGTTGCTCTAGTTATAATATGAATGGAACAACGTGGCAGCTTGGATTTGTAACTGCGTGCACTTGATTTAATGTGTTCAACAGCTATGAGTGTTCCTCTGATGTCAGTAAGCTGTTTGTATTGTGCAGATCATTAAAGTGAATCATTATTAGTGGAAGTAAAGGGAGACACATCATAGCACCTGAGTCAGAGTTCCCTCACAGCTACGTGGGACTTAAGTCTGGACTGAATCAGTTTTCATGACCATAGCATGAAGCTGTTCCTTCATTTGAATAATGAATCATCTTTTCTGGAAAGCTCAGCCTGGTGGAAAGGGCTAAAAGACACTCAATGTACTACAAAAAGCACACCTGCTGTTTGTTGAGGTTTCTGATGAGATGCTGATTTCTGATTTAAAAAAACCTTGAAAAATAATAGCATGTACCACCTTTGTGTCTGTGCTTGGGCTAGCAGCCAGCTAGCTTAGCATAGCATAACGATTACAAAACAGGGGCAAACATTTAGCTTCTATCTAAAGCTGTATTCTTTAGCAAAGATGATTGGATTGTTTCTTCAATTTCTTCGTGAGTTTGCCCAAAAGAACAATTGTGGTTTTATGGAGGGTTGTGTGATTGACTATCTTCTGTCTGGGTGCAGTGACTTCCTATTGTCTTAATGCTAAGCTAAGCTAACTAACTGTTGGCCATACATTCAAATGTAGCATACAGAGGAGAGGTATAAATCTTGTAATATAACTCTTGGCAAGGAACCTAATAAGAGTATTTCCCAATTATTGTTTTTAAACTCTGAGAGAATTGAGGATTGGATTGTGTTAAATGTGCCGAGTTCAATGCAATAGATGCTCCTGTTAGTATTTTGACATGTTCTGAAGGTGTGTTTGCCTTTGCCTAGTGGAAGTAACTCTCTACCACGTGACTGAGATGGAAAATCACAGAATTGTGAACAACTCATCGAAGACAAGTTCATCCTCCTCTGGCAAATAAAGTGAATCCACGTTTTAGTCCAATAAAAATGTTCATATGTGTAAAATAAAAACTTCGAGCCCTAAAAGCCCTAAAAAGCCCTAAAAATGTGACAGTCAGATGTACGATTGTTACGTCAGATGCCCAGAGGCTTTCACTCTCTCATACAACACACACACACGTACGCCAACAGGCTACTTCCTGTAGCACAAGGGCACATGATAGGGTAACAGGACCCAGGGCTGGTTCAGCATTACATAACATGGAGCTGAATCATCTCTCTCACACGTGTGCACACAGTCATTCCTACTGGCCTACTTTTATTACCAAAGTGCTCAGCTTTCTTGCGGCCTATTTTTAAGTTGTGAAATAAACCTATCTTTATGTGTTAAGTTGTTTAAGTTTATCTGTCCCTAAATCAAATACACACATCTGAAGCAGTGCACACACACTCAAACTTCGCTGACCTATTTTCCTTCCAGTGCAGGACAGAGGCAGGGAGGATTGAATGGGGCATGGCTGGCAACATAACTCTCTCCTGAACGGCTGCCAACCCAGCATGTTCAGCAGAGGGGTCACATTTCTCTCTTTCAGGCAGGCGTGTACCAACTCTGAGACACTCTAAAAAACCATGTTAATAATCTGTGTTATCAACCCTTTAGAAATCACACCCTAAAATGTAACATGTTCTGCGAAAAGCTGATGGTATTTTCATTGTATAACGTCACAACGTGTGAATGCAGCCTTGAAATCGCAAATTCAGCAAGGAAAGAGACAGAAGGTGATCCACTTTCTCAAATTAAAGAAGCAATCATCACAGGAAACAGCGGATTAATTCACAAATTCAGCGAGGAAAGACACAGAAGGTGATCTACTTATTCAAAATGTAAACATCACAGGAAATTAAGAAGGAAATTCAAGAAGCAGAAAAGGTTTATTCATACAAAAATCACAAGAAAACTCCAAGGGACTTTTTTTTCAATAACTTATCCTGTCATCTCACAAGAGTATGCCATTACAATAAATGCCTTTTAGGTGTTCAGAAAGACAGTGCTGTAGAATCTTCTATTTTTGTGCCAAACTTATTTTTGAGCCAGTGCAGCTCTTCTATCCAGACATTTTCTTTCTTCAAGGTTATTAATAGCTCTAATAAACCTCACTCTAGATTATCACCCTTGACGCTGCAAAGTGTTTAATAATTGATAACAGAGTTATTTCTTCTTTAACTAGAGAACCTCCTGATGAGCATGACTCATGTGTCTAAGACCTGTGTATAATATTAGGGTCATATTTGTATCCTGATTGCTTTATCTGGTGTTTCTAACAAACAGTGCAACAGGTCTCATCATCAAATCCAGACTTTTATTTGTCTCTCAGTGCATGTTTTATTATTTCATTTTATTTTATGTGATGAAATCTTTCCACTTCCAGCGTTTATTTGCATTAGATAATGCAAAACCTTGTTATTTTATGAGAGGATTGTGAAAAAGCAAACATGTAGTTAATGTTTAGAGACGCATGGGGCGTTAATTTCACAATGAGTTTCTACACCGTCGGTCCCCTGATGATTCCTCCCTCTCAGCCTGTCGCTCTGAGTCTGGTGTGATTGTATTTGACGTCTGCTCGGCACAATATAACATGTACATCCGCCGTGTGAACACACACACACTCATACGTACCAACACACAGGCGAACACACTCCCTGAGCTTCCTCCTCCTCCTCCTCCTCCCCGCTCCTCACCCCATCCCTGCCTTCCCTGTGCTGCTGACCTACATACTGCAGCATCCCGGTTACATAACCAGCCAGGGCTGTTGATCACCCCAGGCAGCGCAAGGCCAACAGACCCCTCTGTAACACACACACACACACACACACACACACACACACACACACACACACACACACATACACATACACATACACATACACATACACATACACACACACATACACACACACACACACACACAGGTGGATGTGAATGTGGAAGACAAAAGTCCAAATGAGGTCTAAAATGTCCACGGTTTTATCATCTGTAACTTCATGAGGCACTGCTGTGTAAGTGACATTCATCCAGAGGTAGAAGAAGTACTCAGATAATTTAGTTAAGTAAATGTAGCATTAGTACAGTTTAAAAGTCATAAGTAAAAGTTCTGCTTGTAAAAGTAAAAAGTATAATTATCATTATCACAGTAGCATTAGAAAATACCTAAAGTAAAAGTACTCACCATGCATATAGCCATTTAAAGCATTTTTTTGTTATTTTATTAAAATGATGTGTGCATTAAAGTCTTCATCACTTGTGGCAAGCTACACTGAAAAAACTAATGTAATGTAATCCAGCAGTTGAACAGGTGTACCTAATAAAGTGTCCAGGGAGTGTACATTCCAGTAAATCAATGAACAATAGGCTTCAGTTTCTCAGGTCACCATGAAAAGAGTTATATTGTTGATAACACTAATGTCATGGAGATAATCCTATTAGCTCTGAGGCAATAATCACTATGTAAGTGATTTTGTATAAATGTCAGCCTAATCCAAACTGATAGTGAACTGTGTGTGTGTGTGTGTGTGTGTGTGTGTGTGTGTGTGTGTGTCTAAGGCAGCAACAAGAGAGAGTTTCTTTATGCGTAGTTTGTTCAAGTTTACACGGTAGAGACATGTGACGTAACCTCCCCTCCCTCCCTGTGTCAGTCCTTGACTCTGAATAACCCCTCTCTCCTTCCTCACCCCTCCTCTCCTCCATCCTCTCCTCAGTGACCTACTTTTACTCTCCTGGCCCGTTTGCACAATCCTCGGCACAACACAAAGCAGCTTTTACAGCTCAAAGATGGGTGGGGGGGAGAAAAAGGGTTGAGTAAGAGAACAACGAGAGCAGGGAGCGCAAGGGGGTGTAGGAGGGAGCATGAGGAAAGGAGAGTGCACTACAAAGCACTGCGGTTTTCTCAAGAATGTCACCTTGTTATAGCTGGCTGGTGGTAGAAAACATGAGATTGTTTTCGGGTTCATCTGCTGGGGAAGGATTGAGAGTGCGTCACAAAAGGTGATGAACTCTGAGAATGAAAACATATCCAAGTTATATTGTGTCCTCTCGTCTTTGTTGACATTTTCAGACCAGATCTTGCCGGCCTGAGATTCTCAAGAAATATGGGTGTTTCCTTGAAATCGCAACACCATGTGTACTCTCATTCCTGTAATTGCTCTTGTGTAAACCCCCCCAGCTCCACGCTCAGCACCATGCCAATGTGTTGTTCCCACAGCTCCTCTCAGGGCAGGGTCAGACGGGGGCTGCCACTCGCGCAGTCTGACGCACTTTTCTCCTAAGACTGTTATGTAACTTGTTTGTGCTCGTCTTGCGATTGTTCTTTCTACTTTTGTCCAACTCAAGCACATCTGTGAAAGCGTTAGATAATTCCTGGACTTACATCAGAGGTGCAAAGCTAAATATGTAGCGATGCTAATGTGCTGGTTGACGTAACACTGCTTAGCCTTAGTGAGTGCTTTTACAGGCATGAGTTTCTCACTCAGTAACTCATTGTTAAAGGAGCCACTTCTGTATGGTGCTCTGTGTAGTGTTGGAGTCAACTTTCTAATGATCTTAATTACAACCATTCCTCACAATTTTTAAAGCTAAATTAAAAACTCTCCTTTTATTAATTATGGAGTTTTATTTTATTTTGGGAATGTCGTTTCGGGCTTGGGAGAGTTAGGGTTAGGGTTGATCAATTCATGCAGTTGTTCTGGTTGCTAGACAACAGTTTGTCAAAGTCATTTTAGCTTTGTTTCAAGATGAAATCATTATTGCTATTTTAATATGGCAGGAATTGGGTTTGAAAAAAACAAAACAAACAAGAACCCCACCTTAGGGCATCAAAATAATGTAAAAATACATTAATAAATAAATAAAATAATCATAATAATATTAAAGATATTGTTGTATTATAATAATAATGCTTTTATTTTCTACCAAATCATGATGTAAATACATGATTTTGAATATTGTAATATGGCATTAGTGTTGTATTTTCCTGACTTAAAAGACTTCATAACAGTAAAGTGATTTCATTTTCTGAGCCTACAAAACTATTCAATTATTTGCCTAAACCAACTTATTTATTATTCATTCAATAATGATTACTCATCAAATGTTGTGTAAATATTAGTGAAGGCACAAATAGTCAAACCTTTAATATTATTGCAGATATTGAGTATTACATTTTTTTTGTGATATTGGATTTTCTCCATATCTCCCAGCCATACCCATGCTTTAATTTTCACTATGATAGTATTTACTGTAATGTGATACATGTGCACAGTTGGTATATTCATTTCATTCATTTTTTGATTAAGCTAACTGGTTGACCTTGACAGTTTTCATGAAATGTTGTGAATATTTTATCCGCTGAATATACCCTTGTGAGCAGACTGCAGGCTGTTTATGAATTATGAAGTGTACTCTGCGGCTGTCATGTGGATGTTGTGACTGTCAGTATAAATATATTTCATGAATATTAAGACGGAGGTTAAGTTTAGAGAACAGTTTCCCTCCTGTACTGCTGCACCGCACAGTCTGAGTGTGTTTCATCTCAGAGTGTGTGCCAGTAGGCGGCATGAGGTGATGAAGCGGGGAAGTTTTCTGTGTGTTGGCTCACACTGCGCTGGCAGACTGGGATGTTTCTGTCTGTGAACTGTGAATCAGCTAGTTGGTCCTCGTGTGTGTGTGTGTGTGTGTGTGTGTGTGTGTGTGTGTGTGTGTGTGTGTGTGTGTGTGTGTGTGTGTGTGTGTGTGTGTGTGTGTGTGTGTGTGTGTGTGTGTGTGTGTGTGTGTGTGTGTGTGTGTGTGTGTGTGTGTGTGTGTGTGTGTGTGTGTGTGTGTGTGTGTGTGTGTGTGTGTGTGTGTGTGTGTGTGTGTGTGTGTGTGTGTTACCTTCACCATTCATTATAGAGAATCAGAGAGACGTACATTAATTTAACAACCTTTAATTTTTTCTCCATTTTCAATATTTCACAATGAAAAATCAGTGTTTATGTAACCATTTTTGCATATCCACATGAAGTATGACAATACGTAATCACTTCTGGACAAGCCTTATTCAATTTCTTTTTTTTTTTATCCATGTCTTTCGGAAACAACAAAGTTTATACGGTAACACAGAGTACAAATGGTAACTGGGGCAAAGGGGAGTATGAGTAAATACACAGCACAACCAGAAAGAGCATAGAGCAAAATGACACAACAGGATGACAGAAAAACACACGTAATAATAAAGCCCAAAATAATAACGGAATATAATAGAAAATACAAATATTAATAAAATAATAATAAAATAATAACAGCAGTATACAAGAGATTAAAGACAACTTTACATTTATACATAGTGGCCAGAGGCAGGCACCAGGAAGTGAAACAGTTAAACTTGTACAGACTGGATGATCTACGGTAGCTAACACGACTCAGTGCAGGGGGGAGTGGGCTCGTAAAGACGTCGGCCAAAGTGGGGACGAGGGACAACACAATAAAGAGGCACCTTATGAAGAGAGAGCAGCTTTGCTGGTTTTTCGACGGGAGAGCCATTTTGTTTATTAAACAGACTATATTTGTCTGGAAATGAAGATGTATTGATTTTTCGTTGAGCAGCCGGCAGACGTTTGCCTTGTGCTTGTCAGGTTTTGCAAACAGCAAAGTGTGACTACATAGCCTTGACTGATATGCATTAGATAAATGGCCTTGACTATTTCAACAGCTCACCTGAATGAGGCCCCCGATCTGATCCATCAATACAAAAAAAAAAATTGTACCTTTCTTTTTTTTTTATTTTCTTCTTTTTCTATACAAGTTGTGGTTCATGTTAAAAAAAATCTTAGAGGCATTTTCTAGACAAAAAGCGACTGTACAATGTGTCTCAAGGGAAAAAAATTTTGAGTCTACGACTTCGTCATCCCACTGATTTATTTTTTGTTGTTTTCTGCCACATTTTTCTTCTTAAAATATATTTTCCATTTATGCAAATGTATGTCACAGTAATATACAATCTAAGTGCTTCAGAAATGAAGGGGGACTTGTGTGTGAATGTGGTCAGACAGTGGGGGCCAAATAGTACAGGTGTGTGTTCAGAGGGAGGCATCTCTTTGCCGAAAAGGGAGATGCTAAAGGAGGGATGCGTATTCTTTGGTCAGAGGATTGTTCCCGTAATGCCACAATAAACGCTGGCCAGCCACCAGGGCAGTTTACAAAAATGAATGATGTTTGAATTTTCCATAAGGGAAATACCCCAGACTCCAGCTCTGGAGAGTTGCCTTCCTAATTAAGTGATCTACCAAATAGGATGGACAGGTAGGACAGATTAAAGGGAAGAGGAACACAGTGAAACTTTGTGAAATCACATCCAAACTGCACCTCGGGCAGATCACCGGCTCTTCTCCGTGTCGTAGGGTGGCAATGTTAGTTATTGTGGTATTGGTGACAGAAAAAAGTCCCAAGTGTCCTTACTCTTGCCTCTTATTGGGCCCACCTCTGCTACTGGATCCCTTTTTCCCTCCCTCCTTTTTAGCCTCCTCCCTCTCATTCAGAGAGTTGATCTGTCCCGCACACTCAGTGTCATTGTCCACCTCCTTGCTCTCTCCGTTCATCTGGGAGCTGTGAGGGTTGCTGGGCAGAGCTAAGTAGGGGTGCTGAGGCAAAGTGGGAGAGGGGGACGTGGACATGTTGACGGTTCCCTCCATGTGCATCCCCGCCGCCCCGTTGGTCAGGGCTCTGTACTTGAGGCGGAGCTTGTGGGGCAGGGCGGTGCCTTTGTACTCGGCTTGGAGCTCGCTGTGTGAGCTTGGAACTCCAGCCTCCTTCTGATGGTAGCTGCTGATGTCTGAGGAGGACGAGCAGGGGGACTCGTCATCCGTGGAGCCCTCCTTGTCAGAGCTCCGAGGTTCCCCGTCACTGGAGGAGGTGTCTTTAGTGGAAGAGTTTCCTGGTAGAAGCCGCCTGCTCGTGGGCCTCCCTCGTACGTGAGAACCGGGGGCTCTTCGTCCAGTGTGTTGAGGTAGCCGTTGTGCTGTGGGAAGGAGGACTCGCCCTCCTCCGTGTTGCGGGTCAGATCAGGGGCGAAGGGGTTCTTTTGGCTTTGCTGCAGACCGCCCTCCTGCCCCTGGTAGCTGTAGTGATGGTGGCTCTCGCGCTGTTGTTGCGTGTCGGGGTTGTACCTCTGCTGTACGTCATCTGTGGACTCAGCACGACTTCGGTGTAATCGTACTGAGGTGAATCCATGGTCTTTGTCCTCTCCAGCTTCTCAGCAACCTCTGTGATGTCTGAGAACTTGGAGGTGGAGGAGTGCTGCTGGGGTCTGCTCGGCTGCTCCTCGGCCCGCTGGGTGTCCATTGGGTAACAGCCACTGCTGGAGCGGTACAGGATGACGCTCCTCTGCGCGGAGGTGGCCTGAGGAGCTGGACTGGAGGCCTTTACGTGGCACTGTTGTTGCTGCTGCTGCTGCTGCTGCTGCTGCTGCTGCTGCTGCTGCTGCTGCTGCTGCTGCTGCTGCTGCTGGTGGTGCTGGTAGTCCATGGCACTTTCAGCCAATGGGGCGTTCTGCTGGTGTGGAGAAACCAGGGCAGTGTGGTTGCCATGGTAAGCTCCATTCTGCAAACCATTGGGCATCGCCTTGCTTTCCAGGCCGGCCATCTCCATAGTTGCGGGCTCCGTCTTTATGTTGAAGCCCATTGGTTCTGGGCTGTCACTGGAGGAGTCGTCAGACATGTCGGAGATGGAGCCCCGTGGAGAGTACTGGTGGAGCGCGTTGTGGCGCTCGCCGCGGCCCGACTGTTCGGTTTCAGACGAGTCTGAGTTCAGCATCACCTGGGATGCGCTGGAGTAGCCGCTGCTTGAGAGGTAGGGGTTGGGGGTTCCGTTGCCGCTCCCACTACTACTGTTGACACAAGCAGCGCTGTTGGATAACTGCTGACTTTTCTCCATGTAGGATGCCGTGCTGATGAGGCCGAAGCGCAACTTGAGCTGAAGGAGCTCCGTCTTTATGCGAACATTCTCCTCGTTCAGCGCCATGACGCGGTTCTCCAGCACCATGTCGTTGAGGCGCCGCTTTTCCCTTGAGCGCTTGGCTGCTTCATTGTTCTTCCTTCGCTTTTCCCAATAGGAAGCATCTTTCTTCTCGTCGGAAATGAACTCTCGCTTGCGACGGCTACTCGCATTGGACTTGGAACCTTTAGACTGGCGGCTGCTCCGCGGTCCTTCTTCCGGAGAAGCGGATCGGATGCTGCCGCTGTAAGAGGAAAAATTGTCGACATCCATTGCATTCTTGTTGCTGGTTGATGGGAGGTGTAGACCCAGACTTTCCATTTTTTCCTAGCTGTTGGCCAGAGTGTAACTCTAGCAAAGGGCAAAGGGGGAAAGGGAAAATTCAAAACAAGATGAGACGACTGCTTTGTTGCTGAGGACTAAGATGCAGGATCTGCAAAAATGTCTTGAGGTATTTTTGTTCCTTGAAGGGATAGCCTCATTGATTTCTGTTATTGTTCAACGTTCAAGTGTCCATATTCGCCAGGAAGATTAAAAAGAGGTGGAACTTCAGAAAAACCTCAGACATTGGACCAGTGTTCTGAACGGGGAAAGACAAAAAAGAAGTACGTTTGTTTTCGATCAAAGAGTCTTTCAGCTGTGATCTCCTCAGTCTCTGGAGTCTTGTTGGAGTGGATTTTGACTTTATCTTCCTCAATCTTTAGCAGAGCTGTGATGTCTGTCAGGCTGCTGCTCTCAGTGTCTTACGGAGGATGTAGGTCAGTCCGTCTACTTTGGGGGCTCCCTGAGGATCCGTTTCAGTGCTTCTGTTTGCTGACCACTTACTGAGAGAAAAGAGGGAGGGGAGAGAGAGCGTCAGATTGGATGTAAAACCACTAAGATTCATAGTAACATATATTTACATTTCAGTGAAATTAGACTCATGAACTGTAGTACAAAGCTTTAGTTTGGGTCCCTTGAATGTAAGGGATCAATACACAGTGTGTCATCACACACACGCTGCTGCGGCTGGGATTAAACATACTGTATGTGCTGCTGCTGCAGAGCTATTGTGTAAGAAGGGGCACTGTCATAGTCACATAACAGGACTAAAAAAGGCTGACCTGGAGCCAGCTCTGCAGAGACTGACAGATAAAGAGCTGAGGGAGGCACATAATGGACGGAGATAGGATGAATCAAAACCATTATGATATATAACTGCAATTATGGTACAGTACATTAAAAATACTTATGTTCACATTTCTGCTTCTAAATGATATTTTATAAAATAAATCACGAGGGAGCAGATTTAAAGAAATGCATCAAACTCAGGAGATCTCCGGCAATGCCTTTGTTGTAGTAGCCGTCACACTGTGCGAAATTACACAACTCCCCAGGCTGTTGCTGAACATCCTTACGCAGTGTCAAAATATGTAACAGCAGGAAGCCTCGCTCACCGAACATGTCTTGCGATACCCACGCCGTTTAAACGCAGCACAGAGGGATGTTGACGACAGTCCGGCGTTACGTAATACTTAGATCTGCACTTGTTTTCGGCCACATGCTTCTGGTTCTCCTGCACTGCACAGCTGATATGCGGTGGTAATTAATAACACATCACTACACTGAACCCGGAGACCATGGAAGCAGGAAAACATCTTTTTTTATGACACACACAGGGAAATTATCTAGGTCACTGTGCCTCTGGGTAACAATGACTCCTGCGGTGTCGATTTTCATGCATAGCACTGGAGTTAGCACAAATATTAACTTTTATCATCACTCGATTGTTTTATTACGTAATCATCACGGTTTTCGGAGCCCCCCCCAAATTGGAAACTGGAATCATTGCAGCACAATTACAGTTTCATGGAAGCTACGTTACGTTTAGTGATTTACTAGTCTCACCACTTCTGTTGCATTTAAAGATTGTCAACTCTAATGCAAAATTTCACATTTTGAATATTGAAATAATACAAGAAGCACAAGTATGCATATGGCTATTGGTACAGGAGCAGTATTAAGTATTTGCATTTTACTATTGTAGCCTTTGCCGCACCCTTTTTCATCCAAAAACTACGGTTCAAATTAAATATAATATACATCAGTTAAAGTATCTTATAACAGATTCCATGACCAGTCGATATTTCTGTCAGGACTTTGGTTTTTCATTTTGAGAGCTTTAACTTCAAACTTCAGACAAGTATAGTTGCAGAGGAATTTGGAAGCTTTGTTCAGGAAACACCAAGCAGCTACTAAATCCCATTTGTGCTGCCATATTTGTCTGATATCTTTCATGGTGTGAGCAGAGAAAGCAGATCTGAACAAAGAAACCCTGCCGACGTCTTCAATGATTTCAACTGTGCTGTGATGGCAGGAGAGCTAAACAAAGTCCTTATCCCAAAGAGAGTTGAACAAAGGTACTTGAGTTAAACAAAACTGACTCACATCGACCTTCTTTCCCTATGCTGCAGTGTATTGTTCCCTAATGAAAAGCCACTTACTTCTCACCATCGAGTCAATGCTACATAGCTATTTACTATAAAATATATCGTAAGATTATTTGAATCATGTCTTTTCTTTCCTCGCAGTCAATGACCCTGTTACATAATCTCATTTTTATAAAATCCGCATTGAGACCTTTGAACAGCTCGACTTCGGCCCTGAATAATTAACCATTTGTTTACTCATGTCTGTTATGTTGTAACTGAAAGTCTATGCTGCAGGCTATTCTTCAAATTGAATTTACCCTTCAGTGCCAAAACAAGGATTTCACCGTCTCCTTCTCTCAAAGAACTGGAGTAAAGCTACACCATTTGGGAAGGGATTTGGACACAACCACCAACAGATGTGGAAAAATGTGGGGTCAGCCCCTCCCTCTCTCACTAACTCTGAATATTTTTAATAAAGACTTTCAACGGAGGGAGGAGGCGTGAAACAAAGGCGGCAGGAAGGAAGCGTGCATGCGTCTGCGTTGTCCCACTGACCTAGAAACGACGCTAAGCAGTAAACACTCCTCCTGTCTTTGACGGTGCGCCATTAAAATAGGTCAGTGGGGAGGGAGGCCAGGAGAGGAAAGTAAGGGAGTAACAGAGTGCACTCTAAAAATAGAGGGAGGTGAGGGGGGGAGCAGAAGAGCGATGGGGTGACTTCAGTTTGTGGAACGCAGAGGAATTGTACAGAATCTGCAGCAGGAGGGATAAAAAGGGACAAACTCCAATACGTCATCTGATTATGAAGCACTGGTGATCTTCATGCAACATTAATCCCGGCTCTTGGAAGACGCCTTGTGCAGCGCGGAGCAATATGAATCAATAGCAGATGAACGTCGGTAGGGAGAGATAGGGAGATGGTGTTGACGTCAGAGCACACACCCTTCTCTGCAGCCAAATTCACACATAACAGGCTCTCTCTCAGGACTGCATGGGGAGGGGCTGCCGTGGCTGCTCGTAACGTACGTGCTCTGAATTTCTCTTGTTGCAGAGCAAAGCTTGTGTAACGTGTGCATATTACATCGCAGCAGAAGCTACAGGTTAACTGGGCGTGAATGCTCTACTAACTCCCCTATTTACCCTCCTCTATGTGCTCTGAACAAAGGCCAATACTTGAGCTACACAAAAAAGGGATTCTGGATATGGTACAATGTCTAATTGGCTTTTTCTGCAGAGGCTAATTTCCCATTTAAACCAATGATTAACTGCGGCCACTGTAAGCTGTCTGTTTTCAGTCTTTCTGGCAGTGGAAAACACAGGTCTGAAGTAGTTCCCAGGCACTTGCCGCTCGGGGAGGAATGCCTCACCTCTGACCTCCTCTGAGGCAAGTGTGAGTAAAACGCTTGGCATCCTCTTCCCCTCCTCCATCCTTTAAGTGATCCAACACCACACACGTGGAGGGGGCCCCTAGCTAGGAGCCTCCATTTTGCCACAGAGCTTGCTTTTTGTGTCAAGAAACACAACTAGCAGACAGGAATCCAGACATTCCAGGTCAGTCAGTGAGACCCATCGCTGAGGGCCATTTAACACTTCCTATTAGCAATACACTTCTACCTCCACTAGTGACAGCACACTAGATCTTCCAGATGAATGCAAATGTTTCCAGATAAACAGGATCTTATGATATTTTCAATCTGTCTATAACACAATTGAGTTTAGCAACCTGAATTCCCCCTACGGCATTAAAAAAGTATGCCTTCCTTCATAAAGTCTGTTAGTGTTTTGAAGATGACTTGGTCAATTAGTGACATGTGACCCATATTTTAAAAGCTACTTTTTATTTAACACTAATGAATAGACACTAAAGTTTAACAAACTAGGTCGCTGTGGTAACTAAAGGCTGTATGAATCCACAGTGTGCCCCATTTCCTCATGTGTCTCCTCACCCAGATTCAGGTCTGACCTACATTCAGAGGTCTGGCTGGGAACGGAGCAAAGCAGACGGCTCTGAAACCAGACCAGCTGGCAGCGGCGGACTATAGGAGCTCACCAGAACTCTGGCCCGGCCTCGCCAGACAGGGGCTTCCATGCATTACATCACATCCTGGATGTTCACTTGTTATTCTAATTTCAGTCACGCAAAGACAAAAGAAAACATACAATCTGGTTCACTTCGGCTTTTTTTCTTTGTTCCACGTTTTCTCTTGGAGGAGACAGACTGAGAAAGATAAAAATAACTCAGACACTCAACAGCTGTGTGACGTCATTGATGAAAGCATTTTTTAAATATCCATGTGCTTTAGGAAAAGGCATTTGGTGTTAAATCTGGTATGAATGATGGGAAAAGGGAGCAGGGTGGTGTAAAGGGGAATCAATTACAGGCCCCTGTGTGTCCCAGGAGAGAGCTGCTGTTTATTGCTTCTCCCCGCTGTGTGCTGGTTATGTCATACCCTCCAACTCCCTCAAAGCATTGCTCTGTGCTTTACTTAACACAACTCATGAGGACAAGAAAAAAAGAAATCACCCAGTGACTCACTTTGAATGAAAAAAACAGACGTTTTGTGACTGTCTCCTTTGAACTTGAACACCTAAAAATGTTGAAAAATGTTCAGCACATGTTGAGAAAGGGAAGTTTCAAAGACACATAAATATGAAGCAAAAACATTATTTAGTTTTTTAATATATTACGTTGCATGTGTTCCCCCTGTAGTACTCTCCACAATGTTTAAAAACATATATATTTACACCTGAAGTCCATCCTGAAAACATTATTTGTGCATTTAATCTCTTTGTATATGTTCTACCTCCACTATGACATGAGTTTCACCTACATTTATTCAAATGTAGCATTAGCACTACCCTTTGTGCTTACCCATGCTTTAAACCAGACATGTGATTGCATCAGTCGACAGCCAAAAATACTATTGAGTATCTAATCGATCAAAGGGATGTAGTGACCTACATATGGACGACATTCATAAAGCCTACAATCCGCAGCACGCCACGTGCAAGAGCTAATACAGTGTAGTATGCTACCCTGTGTGTCTGCATTAACCAGACAACACACAGCCAGCTCTGCCCCCATTCCCTGGAAAACACCACCATAGAGGAAATAACCTCGCCTTGACATTGAGCACACAACGTGGGATAGGGCCAACCACGTTTCCCAACTATTTTTACATGTTTCGTGTAAATAACAATGAACAATGCGACAAAAGCGGCAACAAAGTAGCACATTCGCGCCGGGAGAGCCGTGTTTAACGTTACAAAAGCGACCGCAAACGTCTCAAAGTCACGGCAGAGCCGAGAGTCGCCATGTGAACAATGACCGGCCACGAGCATCATGTCCTCACCTCAACACACCGGGGAAACACCTATATTACCATGAATGAAATACATAAACGGAGATCGAAACAGACAAAGACAAAAAGCAGCCTTGCGCTCAGTCATAACATACCTCTCCGTGTCCTAGAGGAGGGAGAAAGATTCCGGCTTCACCGACACAAAGCTGTCTCGCTCCCGTTTCCCCCTTTTCCTTGCGCGTGTGGAAGAAACCTCCCAAAAAAGCCGAAAAGTTTTCGTCTCCGTCTTCTGTCGCAGCTCGGCTGAGTGGCGGTGTGGTGAGAGGCTGTGCTGGATGCTGTTTCTGTCTCTTGGCTCTGGCTGCCTGTGTGTTGTGCGCTGCCGGACCCTTTGCTCCAGTTTCTCCGGCTCCCTTGCTAGAAATATGTGTTAGTAGGTCAGCGGTTGCATAACAGCTCTTAGGCTGCCTCGTCACGTTGTTGTCCTCTGTCTCTCCGCGCAAGAGTCTCTCTCTGTTATTAGTCCCTCTCTTTTCCCCACCCTCCATCCCTATCTCCACCTCTGCTCCATCATGCAATCCCATTTCTTTTTATAACTTGGCCCTGAATGCATGTTACACAGACATACATCATATTACTGAGAGGTCCGATAATAGCATGCAACAGCATGTCCTTGACCTGTACAAGTGTACAATCACTGTTGCTCATTATAGCCTTTGTTCCTTTTATCATGGTTAATCAAGCACATTGAATAAAATGTATTCTGAATATAGGCTACTTCTTCTTTCACTATTTGCAAGCAAACTTTTGGAATTAACCTCAATGTGAACAGTTGAAACATTTTAAAGGAAATAAAGGAATTAATAGCAGACAATAAGGCCATATCATTTTGTGATCAATTTGTTTGAAGCTGCCACTGTGGAGCTACTGGACATATTTAAATCATGTGCATTTAAAACAAAATCAGAATTTAACTATGATGTGGAAGAAGTCTGATCTTTTACTTTATTAATATTACAGTGTAATAATGCTCTCATGAGTCCTCCATTCAAAATGTAACTTAAGTAAAAGGCCAAAAAGGATCAGCATCAAAATATTCTTAAAGTTTATCATTAGTAATGCATGATTGCTTTAACATAAATGTTGCAGCTGGTAAAGGTGGAACTAATTTAAACACTTCACTACTGCCAGTCACCATACATAATAAATATTCTATTATTAGTGATTTGCAACTTGTATTAATTACCTCAATCACTTAATTTCAGCATTCACTGATTTTAGCATCAAGGTAACAGTAGGATTCATTCTGGTTCATTAAAAATGTTTTGTTTTGATACAGTTGCAAAATTATTCATAGGCTTCTTATTTTTCTCACTCATTTGGGATAAATATAAGACTGTGTCAGCAGTGCATCACCGTGTGCAAAAGGACGGGATGTAGGTCATTGGGGACTGTTTAGAGAAATGCAGAGTGTATGTGGTAACAGTTATAATACCTCACCAACCCACTTATTAACTGCTAGATTATAAAGCATGTTGAATATTGGATGCACTGAGGAAATATTTTTGTTTCAGATCGATCGTGTATCGGTTCAGATCACAACATTTTAATGTTTTGCACTGTCGAACAGAGTTTAACCCTTTGTTTGATTAATATGGTCTTTATTGTAAACAATAGAAATGTGGCCATGATCTGATATTTTTTGGTAATGATAACGTACATTCAGTAACAACAGTAGAATTAATAAATACTGGATTCTATCTAAGCTCATTTGAATATCATTTTCTTTTTTGAAAAACCTAATTAAAACACACATTAAAACTATAGATCCCACACTGAAATCGCATCAATGCAAAGCAGCTTGAACCCACTCCCTTTTGTGTGTGTTTTTAATGTCAATTATTTATATTTTTGGTCCTTTGTGTGCACTTTTTTTGTAAAAGATTAACTACATATTTTTTTAAACATATCTGTTAAATTGAAGGGATACACCTAAATCATTGTCACTATCCATGGCCATTACAATTAATATAAAACACCTAATAAAACATGGATAATCTCTAATAAAACCTGAATTATACCATTGTTTTTTTGTTTATACCCTTACAGTCAATTTGTTTATGTTTAGTATCTTTTGGTTTATCTGCTTATGTGCTTTTCTATTATCCCATAAAGCCCATTGTCCTCTTCACCACTACATTTCATGAGCAGTTGCGTCAGCCCTGTTTTGGTATCAGACACACATCCACTTCCAACCCACTTTCTCACTCACATCCCTTCCCCCTACCTTGACTCAAAACACACATGAATTCATTCACCTCACCCACCACCACCACCACCATTAGACCATGTTGGGGGAAACAGTGGCCTTGAACTTGTCTAGCTCCTTCCCCCACCAGTGCTCTGTTTTCGCCACCAACCCCCAACGCACTGCTCCATCTCTTCAGCTGCCTCTGCATGCAGGCATTCCCTTGGCAACTGTGGTTTGGTGGTGCCTGCCTAGCAACCAGAAGGCTCTCGCTTCTGCCTATAAGGCTCGTGGCGTGGGGGGGGGTTGGATGAAGATTGATTGCAGACAAAAGATCACATGTGTATCTCCTGTTGTTGTCGTCATCCGGGGTCCCTGCTGCAGCGGTGTTACCTGTTTAACCTAACATGGTGGCATTAAATATTATAATATATAATAATCGTCATGTCATTTTCAAGCTCCTTCCTTGTTCTTGGAATTTTTTATTTTGTTTTAGTAAAGACAAAGGTCATTTAAAAGTGGTAATGCTTCACTTCCAATCTAAAATGACATCCATAGCTTTTGTCTGTGTGTGCAAAGTGTGTTGCAACAGCAGCAAGCACAATGGAGGAGATGACCTCTGCAGTAACACTTTGAATGAGTGAGTGAATGATCAATGATGATAGACACCTGGCGCCACCTGGTGTTGATAATAAAAAGACTGAAAACTGAAGAATGTACCTTAAAGAATAATGTCATTTGGGTCAAGGTTAATAATATTTTTAGCCAAAAATGAATGATTGTGCGTATGTTTTGTGGCTTTTCTGACCATTGCTTACAGAATCTATTTCACAGCAGCTCACCTGAGGTCTATCTGCAGATTTATGCTCCATCCAGGTGTTAATGGATTCTGAACCTGTATCCTTCCCCTACATGAGGTCCAATCAGTCTCCACTGCAGCTGCCTCGATGCTAAAAATAGCTTTCGTACTGCTGACGTGAGTGATGACTCATGCAGAGTCTCACATCTCTTTCTGCATCCCTACACCACTCCCCTCTCCGACACCCAACTCACCCCCTCGGCATATATCAGTAACCTTCATTCAGTTAGGGGGTGCTGATGAAAAGGTGGTTTGTCCAGTTTTAAAGCATTCATTAAAGAGGGTTATAAATCATTCCAGCACAAAAGGAAATGTGTGACATATACATACTCTTGCGCAGTGCACCTCTCCTCTCAGTGACTCAGAGCTCTCTCTCGGCCCTAGCTTGGTCAGCTTTTACTTTTACCCCAGCTTCTCCTTGCCTGTGCAATCTAAACATAGCTGAAAACATAACTTTAGTGCATATTTACAGATGTAACTCTTGAATAATGTATGTATGGCCTCTCAAACAAAAACAGCATCTAAGTTATTCAAAAAGATTTCAATCTCAAAGACAGTGTAAACTCTATCACAGCAAAACTAATTGCAGATGGATTGTAATGTTAAATATACAAGAAACAAATCGATCACAACAGATTTACCTAAAATAAACTTTTATTTCCAGGTTCATTTCATTTATAGAAATCAGATACAGTAAGCAATATTAAGATCACAAAAACATAAAAGCTTTACTGTCTTTTTCTTTTCTTTAGGACAGCATATAATATTGATATACAGTATCTGTGTTAAAAACCTATGAACTTCACATTGTCCCACTGTAGACAGAAATGGCTTTTATACCTCTGAGTTAAGTGAATATGGTGAAGTGTTGTACATTTTAACAGTGTACTATACAAGTTAATGTCCAGTGTTTCTGATAGACCCGTTTGAAACCAGAAATAAATAGAGTTATTCAAATCTGAGGAATTATCATGATTAAGAGACATGTGGTTATTCTGGAAGCCCTGAGAGAAAAGTGGGACATTCAATTGTTATGATCTAATACATTTTCAGATGGACATTTTCTTCCAGGATATGTTTCATAATTTAATTTAATGTCACCTTGTAAAAACTTATTTAGATCATACTTACAAAATGCCTTTGCCCCTCCAGGCTTCCGTAGATGAATCACACTGAAATCTCTTTTAGATTTGCATTCATTAGACATAATACATTATTAAAAACGAATATGTTGGTGTTCTTTCTGATAGTGATTTGCCGACAATCACAGAACAAACACTTTCCTAAAAGAAGCTTTTCCAGTGAAACAGGTGTCAGTAAGGGTAAGATCGATGGTTTGTGAAGATGTAGTGTGAAATCCGTCTGCTAACTTTAGTCTTTTAAGCGATCTTGGAGAGCAGCTGCTGAGAGAAAAGCATCTTGAGCTGAGCCACTTCCTGAGACAAACAGCTGATCTGAGACCTGAGACTGACGTCCTCTGTTGAATGCTTGCTGTGCCTGGAGCTCTGAAGGGAGGAGGCGTTATAATGACGAGAGGACGGACCCTGATACTGCTCCCCAAGACCACCATAGGCCTCCTCCCTGGGCCAAGGGGCCTGACTCTCTATCCGACCCTCCAGTCCTGCCTGCTGCTGGTTCCTCACCTGGATGTTTGGCCACACTGTGGCTACAGGGGGTCCATTGTGCCTGGTAGCTGAAGATGGAGATATCTCCCCTCCTTCGCTGCAACAAGAGGGCCCTTTGAAGCGGAGCTTGTGCGGGAGGCTCCTCAAACCCTCGGGTGGGTCTTGTCTGTTTACATACTGACTCTCGTTGACCTCAAGGGGACAGGTGTGGGAGTCGTAGCCTTGCTGCTCCTTCACCACCTCCCTCGGAGAAGGCCCAACATACTCATTTGGAGATTCATCAAAAAACACAGGGCTGGCCATGTTTGAGCTACATGAGGTGGATACACCCGACTCCTCGGATACACTTTGACGTGACAAAGGCCCGGCCCCCCTTGGTCCATAGATGGGACCCTGATGTGGAGGCTGAGAATGGACGTGGTGGGTGCGGTTGGGGTATGAGGATCCATCTGTGTGAGACTGGTAGCGGTTTGTGGTACCGGGTGTTGGGTGAGCACAGAGTGGTGCAGACAATGGTAGAATTGAGACATCAGACGGGTCCTTGACCAAGCCAAAGCGATACTTCAGAGCCAACACCTCGGCCCTCAGATGGGCGTTCTCCTCCAGCAGGCCCAGCACTCGCCTCTCCAGCACCATGTCATTGGTTTGCCGCTTCTCTCTGGACCGTTTGGCTGCCTCGTTGTTTTTTTTCCTCTTGTCCCAATAGCCGTCATCTTTCCTATCGTCAGGGATGAACTCTCGTTTGCGGCGTGCAACGTTGGCGTTGTCTTCATCGTAGCTACTGCCTTCTCTAGCTTCTGTCTTGGCAAGGCTCTCTTTGTGATTGAAGGGAAATGTGTGACCCAGGAGGGTTTGGGCCAGCTGGCCTCCCCTGGAGGTGAGGATGGAAACAGCCTCATCTGTGAAGGATGCAGCCCTTCCTCGAGGCCTTGACTCTGGCCCCTTTACAGCCAGCGGCGAGGGCGCTGACAGCTCCTGAGCAACACTTCCCACAGTCTGACCCGTCATGTTCCAACACTGATTTCACACCTGAAGGAGCAGGGAGGTATGTGAGGATCTTACTGAGGTGGTAAAATGTGCTGTAATGGCACCATCTGGTGGTGTACAAATACACAAACATATAGAGGGGTGACCGTTTTTTTACAAGGTTGCAAAACATATCGACATCATACTGTTACATGTTTTGGATAAGACTTGAATATAATAAAAAATAACTATAAATGTAACTTATATCCAATAAATAATAACAAGCATTACAGTGGGATAAAACTACATAAATACAATTTCATAATAATTGTCTTATTTTAAAATTATTGTTGCATGTCACTCAATCCACAATAAATCAGTGAAATGTAATAAGTATATTTTATAGATCAAATGTTAGATACAAACAGTTCGTATTGAGAAAAAAATAGAACACGTGATGGACAAATTTGACAGACTTGTCTGTGATTATTCATTTAACTAGTTCATTTCCCTTAGAGTATGATGTAGGATTGAGTATTTTTTCATTTATTATTCAAAATTATTTTCTACCCAATTACCTTAACAATATATTACAGTTAGTATTATCACGGTCGATTTTTTTAAATTAAAACCTCAATAGATCACTGATCAGCGCTACGTTGTTTATTGTTTACTTTTGTAATAAATCCCATATACATTCGGAGCTATTTCACCCGATGAGATGATAAAGTAAACACATGATGCAGAAACTTTCTTAAAAACGATTAACTAGATCCATCTCAGGATAAGTAAGGAAATCTTACTTACAAACCAAGCAGCTGCTGAATGAACCCTTTGATGAATCTCCTCAGTCAGATTGAGTGGAGCAGCACAGGTCTCTGGATGTTCCTCCTCATTAAAAACCTCTGTGCCGTTTCTTCCCCCACTCATCGGTTCAGATGGGGTCGGATCGTCGGATCGTCGGATCCTCACCCCGACTGACCCCACCTCCTCCTCCCCCCCTCCCCTCCTAACAGGAAGCCCGCTGAGTGAAACCAGCGGAGACATGCAGAACAAACAACAACAAACCGGACAGCCACCAGTCCTGACAGGTTGTTTGAATAGTGATTTATGAAGTCAATGCAGCCATGCCACCTACAGTCAAAGGACTAAATAGAGGAGGATATTTATATAACAACAGTTAGCCATACCGTATGCCTTACATACTTGTAACGTATTTACATTTCATTAAGTTACTGACAGTTAACTGACAGTTAATTTACTTTCCCGGCGCCTTTGCTGCCACAGTAACATTTTTATCTGTCAGAAAGTACGTGACGTGGCAGATAAAAATGTGCCAATCCTTGCCTGTCTGTCAGATAATCAGCCAATCATAGCATGTCGTTCAGACTCTCAGCCAATCATAGCATAACAAAAAGACAACTCTTAATTGACCCTACGTTGCCGCTGCTATCGCCCTCAGACAACAACAACACATTTTATTTTCAGTGAAAACAACAGATTAATGGTTTTATGGCACGTTTAGCTAGCTCTTGCTCTCTCTGTTTATATTAATTAATGTCACAAGTAGGTCGTTCTTGACTAGCTGTAATGCATTTGTGGCTAAAGGGGTACCTGAAATACGAACTGGGAATACAAACATCATAAAGAGTTGACAGTCATGTGAAGCTCTGCTAACCTCATAAAGGTTAGAGCTAACATTAAATGCTAATGTAATCTGACATGCTAATGTGAGGTTTAATGTTAACCATTTGCTGTTAGCATGCTAACATTTGATAATATGCACGAAACACAATGTAGAACTTGTTTTATAAGTATTTTGTAATTAGGACATTTAGATTATTATTTTTACTTTATTTAGAGTCAGTTAACATTTCAGTTATTTCAAATGTAACATAGATACACATACATGAAAGCAAATGAAGTATATTAATGAACATAAAACATCAACATTACAAAAAGTCAGGGGTCAAAATGAATAGATTGCAAATTAATTAAAAACGTAAAAATGGTGAGAGAAGAAATTATGCAAGGGTTTCACACGTATTATACTAAGTAATATATTTTGCTTAATTTAACAATTAACTCATGAAGAAAGAACCAGGTTTTTGTTTTTACTATTCACTGGGTGTCTAAGATTATCATTGACAGTCTTCCACTTAGAATAAATACCGGGCTAAAACATTTTTTTATTGTGATTTTAATACTGTAAAGTAGATTAGGTAATGCAGTTTATAAAAGGCCTGTGTGGACAGAAGTCATGGTGGCTGGAGTTGTCCTCATTTGCTCTTTGCAGGTGAGCGCCAATAACGAGGAGTCAAAGGTAACCTGGCTACAAGGAAAAATGTGAACATGTACTTTTTGTTTCTCTACAAACACATATTCCATCCCAACATACGGTTAGGAGACACACCAGTTCCAAAGAAGGATGTTCAATATCAAGCACTCTGTTCTTTCTTCTTTTTCAGAGAATGGTGACCTCACGGTGTAAGAACAACAGAAGGTCATCTCCGTGTTGCTGCACCTGTGAGTTAATCTATGAATTTTATAACCATGTTTTGTAGACGAAGAACGTAAAGTGCCTTTAAGAGAGAGTGAGTCATTTGAATGCCAGTGGATAGTGTGAATGGAAAGAGAGCAGTTATGCAATACACAGAGAGAGCGAGAGCATTTGAGGACTGCGCGGTGTTGGAAGTTCAGTTGGGGTGAGGTTGCACAGAAAAAAGGAACATTGTTCCATGAGCGAGCTAGTGATACTTCCTCCCTCCACATGGAAATGCTGATTTCCCTGTCTCTTAGTCAAGCTCACCAAAACAAAACAAGACAACAGTTAACTTCCCACTCTTTAATTTATGCAGATCGTCTCTTTAGCAAAAACAATGTCACTATTGACCTGTTTGTATGACCATAACAGATCCGTTTGAACACGTTGATGTACGGCTTTGTGTGCACAGAGGCAGAGAGCGTGTTGGGGGGGAAATTCTGTGAATCAAAAACTGTACCACTGTCCCAAGGTTCAGCTGAATGACCTGCCAACTAATTATATTAAATGAAACATTTTGATTTCAGTTCCTGCCTTTCCAAGAAATGCTAGCAGCTGCCTGAATCATGGGGTTACACTGGAAAAAAAATCTGTCTTAACAAGTCATTTTTGACTTAATCTAGTTTACTTTAACAAACACAAAATTACTTCTTTGCTGAGATGATTTCATCTGTGTCCACCATTTTCAAAAGTCTCAACTTTTTGATGCAATTTCTGATTCTACATCTTTTTTTTTTCAAACCATGAAAGTCAGTATGAAATTTCATGACAATCCATCGAATGTTTGAGCTTTTTCAGTCCTGGCCAAAGTGGTGAACCGACACAAATGTTCCTGGAACATTTTGCTTATACTCAGAGACTCTGAATTGACTCTGAATTGACTTAACATCACCCCTACCGTAATTCTTTCTCGCATTCATTTATGTCAATATCACCTCATATGACGACACTGGATGCAGGATGAACAGATTTTGCAGCTGTGAACTCAGCTTTCTGAGGTCAATAAAGCACGTACTGAGGAATCTATTGCTACAATTTACTAAATATAACATACTGTACCATAAACACTGATTTGACATCCACACAAATGGCTAATTTCCCTCTAAAGGACAACAGCTTTCTTTTCAGGTAATGTTTTGAGGTCTTTTTCCAGGTGGTGTGTTCAGAAGCTGCTAAATAAAAAGCAGAAGAAGAAGAACAATACCAAACCTTTTTGACTTTTTAACTGCATAGTGATGTGGAGCAGCAAGTGCACATGCAAACCAACACAGTGAAATAATGCTTTAAATAGTTTTAATAATCAATGCCAAGAAATGCAGAAATGTTCGATAAATCAGCTTTGCAAATATTTATAAGAAAGAAAATGAATTCAACATGTTTGTAATGACTTCAAGGATAAACATAATTGGGTATGGTGAGAAACAGTGAATTTAATGTAAGATTTAAATTCTTCTTATAATGCCCTTTTAAAACAATAAGACATAAGACACTAGTAGCAGCTTTTATTGCAGAGGTCCTTTCCTGGTACATGGTGTTCTTGCAGAAAATAAATCATTGCTCATTCTTTATTGCTTTACATGAATACTATGTAATGCTACTTTATAACCTCATTAATCTCATATAGATTACATCAAATGGCAGCATATGTTCACAGCAGAACGATGGGTGGGTTTTCATTCCTCTAACTTTGCATGAACAATTTCAGATTTGCTTTGTCTTCAGAAAGTCTCCTGGTCAAGACTTGGTTAAAAGGATTCTAACAAAAAGACACTATCCTCTGATCTTTATCAGTTATGTTATGGTGGTTATGGTGTTTTTGATTGACTTTATGTAAAAGTCAAGATATCTCAGCCTTTTTAGCTTTGATTTAGACTATTCTTTAATTGTCTCTTGTAAGTCTGTCTTTCAATTGCAATAGTAAATCTCCTTTTAAGGCTAGGAGCTATTGAATGTATTATGTCAAAAACTTGTCAGAACATAAGTATAAATGTGTGTGGATGTCATTAATGTGTAGTGCAGCTTAACACAAAGGCAGAAAGTCCCCTGAGCAAACAGCAGACACTGGCCTCGTTTGACTCTGTCTTTGTGTACTCTCAAGTTCAACTCAGGGGACTAGCCCCCCCCCCCCCCCCCCCCCCCTCTCCCTCCCTCCCTCCATTCCTCGATCCAGTTGGAATCGCGGAGCCTCTCGGCAGCCTCAGCTCGGCAGCCTCAGCTCGGCAACCTCAGCTCGGCAGCCTCAGCTCTAATCCTCATCCTGCTTTAGGACATCAGGCCAAGATTCATATTTTGGTAGGTTGCGTAATTGCAAAACACACAGTACGGTAATGAACTACACACAGCCATACAAAGTTACAATTAATTAGCAGAACGGACATTTTTTATGCAGATAAATAAATAAATATTTATCTGCATTTAGAAAATCTAACCCAGTTCCTCAGTTTGATGGATGGCAGTGCTGTCCCGAGGTCGCAGGGGCTTATAATGCTCCACAAATGGTATCTGAATGTGGGTTTCTATGTGACTGAAATATGTCTCCGCTTCTTTTCAGTAACACTGTTCTGCTGGGTTCACACAGTGTCACCCTTCTCTGAGTTTTACAGTGTGTCTGTGCAGGAAAGAAAACAATACAATACTTGAAGAGAGTCCAATGGTTTCAAATGACTTGATTCGTTTTTGGTATTAAAATCCATAAAAGCTGCAGTTTTAATGTCGAGTCTTGATGTCAAACAACTTTGTTTTTTAAGAGTTTAATGTGTTTTCCCTATAATATGGACAGATTGTCGTCAAAAGTCAGAAACAAAAATGGAATTCTCTCCATATCTCCACAGAGGAAAAAGAGATAGAGGGAATTTAATTACAGTAAATCTGTCCCCAGTAAACCTTCCCTCAGCATCTTGATAAGCGGTTGGTACGGAAGTAGAGAATATGATGCTTTCTTTCATGGAAAACTATCATATTAACTGGGTTTAATGATCCATATTTATTAATACTCTTCGCTTGCAGTGGGGGTTTACAGAGAAGAAACGTGCAAATCTGCACGTTTGTACTGCCTTTGCCATTTTCCAACTTTAATCTGTTTAGCTGCTTAGACGAATAGGAAAAGTCAAAAATATGTAATACTTCATGTTTTGTTCATGCTTCAGTGCTTGTTTATCAAAGGCTTGAATATTTCCCCTAATGAATAATGCGTGCCGAATACCCTCACTCGAAGTATAACATTACGTAAACAGGGAATGATGAATTAGGCAGTGGAAGTACAAAGGGGGATTTGTGCGAGAGATGGTTTGTTCTTTTCAGGGCACTACAGGGCGGAACAGAGTGTCCTCATTCAAACCCTAAATCTCAGAATCAATTACCCTTAGAACGCTGCGCTACAATAAACTCATGTTACAGATGGAGCCTCAAAACCATCCCTAACCTATTAAACTGTTGCAGATTTATCTGCTTATGTGTAACTCTGCAACATCTTTATGGGAGCACAGTCTCAGTGGATAACCAGCTATAAATGACCAAGAAGTATATTTGTAACACTATAATTATCAGGATTAATTAATGTGTATATATTTGGCTGTTAGTGAGGCACTAATGCGTTGGAGAAGTGCGTGCTAAGCTCATTTCCCTGCTGTTGGGCTATCATGCCATCTTGGATGAGCAGGTTTAAGAAGCCAATCATAGCCTTGATAGTGCTCCAAAGAGGAAACTGGAGCTCATTGCTGTTCCAAATAAAGATTAACACCACACCTCTGCACCAGTGTGTTTGTACCTGTCTGACTTTGGGCTAAGTAGGAAAAAACCAATGGATCCTATTCAACTCTACACCTATTTAAAATCTATTGCCCTTTATCTGTAAGAGATAGTTAAAGGGCACTTCAGAAGTTCAGTGATACATTTCCATAAACTTGGTGGACTTACAAGACCTCATACAGCAGACAACAAACTTTGAAAATCTACCTCCGAGAGATTCAAATGTTATCGGCCCGTTAAATGGCCATTATCAGTTGTAATCTGAAGCATAGATTTAAGGTTGATGGCACTACTCTACCTCCTGTATTGGCTTATTGGGCCATTATCATGTATTGATAAGCGAAATCACCGCACAGAGGTTAAAAATTGTTAGGCGGCAACCTCTGGCTGTTGTAATTATGACAAGGAGGAAGTCTGATGCCGTAGTATAGATACTGATATAAAAAACACAGTCAATGCAGTCCATGAAGGCACAAATTCTTGGTGGAGAGATGGGTTAAAAACACAGGAGACCGCTGTAGAGTATGTGGGTCGTAATGTCTTAGGCACAGAAACAAGACAGGAGTCCTCATTAGCACAGTGACCCTCTAAAGACTCATGGAGAAGACATGGTGAAGCTCTCAATGCAATACCTGTTGGCCAAAAAGGTCCGGAGGCCATCAGAGGAAAAGTTGTTAATGGAATCTTTATTAGAAGCATTGCCTAAACAGTCCAGAAGCCATCGATGGAAACGTCATCAGATATGTCCTGGTGCAGCCACATCTTTGTAAAGCACATTAAACTACAGTCTAGATATTCGGTCCAACAACGAGCTAACAACGTTATGTCATCCATTATTAGCCATGATCTTACGTTGCCCATGATGAGATGGGGGAGACGCGACTTATATCTAATTTCCTCCATAAATCTGGACCCTGCTCTCCTCCTATGTCTCTTCAGTTTACCCCTTACTTATATATATAACTTTATTCCCGTTACAAACATACTTTCTTGAAACCAAACCACAGTATTTCCCTTAACCTTACAAAGTAGTTTTGTTTCGATACACAACCAAACCACATGTTTTAAACTGTGACCAATTTGCAACGTACGGGCAGATACAGTTCGCCCTGTCGGAGGCATTATAATGGTAGGGATAACATCTGATAACAGCAATTTAATGGAGATTTTAGAGCTCTTCATGATGGGTAACATGGTAAGGTGAAATCAGTGGAGGGCCCCTTTAAAGCCGATTTATAACAAACAGATTCCCCTTGTTCTTGTTTACCTGGAATCTCTGATGAACACAAAAGGGAACTCTGAACCCCATAAAACAGCTTCCTTTTGTAGGTGTTATTTACCTGTTTGGTTGTATTTTAATGGTGTTATACCAAAATGAGGGGTTACGTATGGTAACCCTTGTTATATAAACACAGGCGGAGCCCTCTACTGGACTATATGGGTACTCCCCTCGATCCTATCATGCAAGCATTCATCCACTGAGACTTTCTAGATGTAGCCGGCCCCTGGGCGGGCCTACCTGAATGCGTGCGCATCTCACCGCATAAAAGGAGGCCTCGCCTCCTTACTGTCATCCTTTACTTCTCTTCAGCAAGCAGCATAGGACATACAGGGCCCCAGAGTAGAGGGCTCCGCCTGTGTTTATATAACAAGGGTTACCATATGTAACCCCTCGTTATATCTCTCACAGGCTCCGCCCTCTACTGGACTCTATGGGTACAGTGGGCGGAGCCCCGATGTATACACGCGCTGTCGTCCCACAACAACACTGTTCCATCTCACTGTTTCTGACCGGCTTTCTGGTTAGCAGCCGCTGCGCCTCACTCACCTCTCCCTCGGTCGTAACCGTGGAGAGAAAAGAGGCTGCGGCTGACAGAGCTTACCCCCGCGGAGGTGTGCTATGACATGGAGGACTCCCACCTCCTGCCCTAAAGCAAGGGGAAAAGAGTCCTCCCGCCCCTATGGGCCCATGTGCGCGTCACGTCCCCCGGGGCCGGGGGCCCGGGGAAAACGTAAGCGCATTACGCCCGGGGAGGGGGTCAGATGCCCACTGACCCACAGCCCCCCTCCCTCCTCACCAGATCTGCGTTGCCCCAGCAAGCACAGACGATGAAAAGGAGCCAGACATGTCCAAGAGATAAAACTTTATGAAGGGGCCTGGCGTTGACCAAGATGCCGCCGTGCATATGTCCTCCACACTCACGCCGTTAAATAAGGCTGTTGACACAGCCACAGCCTGTGTAGAGTGTGCACGGACCCCCGTGGGGAAGGCTCTCCCCGCCTGTCCGTAGGCATGTGCAATGCACTCGCAGAGCCAGCCTGCCAGGCGTTTCTTGGACAGAGCTTTTCCAGTTATCCCACCCCCAAAGCACACAAACAGCTGTTGTGTCTAAGGGCAGCCGTGCGCTCCACATAATATGCCAGCGCACGCACCGGGCAGAGGAGGTGTAATTTAGCCTCCCTCGCCCCACTATGGGGGGAAGATTAAAAAACCCCCCAACTGAATAGCCCTCGACCTGAACGCACTCCTTAGGCTCTTGGGCACAAAGGAGGGGTTCGGTCTGAGTGTCGCCCCGCTCTGGTCACCTCGGATCATTAAACAACTCGGGTGCACCGATAGAGCGGTTAACTCAGACACTCTTTTGGCTGACGTTAAGGCAAGTAGCAATGCTGTCTTCCACGACAGTGCTTTCAGGGAGGAGAGCTCCAGAGGCTCAAATGGTTCTGTGACCAGAGCCTCGAGCACCAGCGGCAGGTCCCACTGCGGGGCGGAGGCGCGCACTACTGGGCGCAGCCTCCTGACCCCCCGCAAAAAACCGCAACATTAGTGGCTGAGAAAAGGCTGACCTGCCGCCAAATCCCTCATGGCAGGACGAGATGGCTGCTGCATACACTTTCACTGTGGAATGAGCAAGCCCTCTGTCCACCAATAACTGTAAGTACGACAAAATAGATCCCAATTCACAAGATAGGGGCTCTATTTTCCGCTCCTCACACCATCGCAGGAATCCCAGCCACTTTGGCCTGTAACAGGCTGTGGTGGATCCCGCTCTAGCTGCCTGGATAGACTGAATAACACTATCAGACAATCCACCCTGCCTTAGCCTGTCCCTCTCAGGAGCCAAGCCTGGAGAGGTTGGCCCAGAGTGGGTAACGCCCCGATTGCACCTGCCTCCTGAGAGATCGCCCCCCAGAACTGGGGAGCGCCCAGGGCTGGCCCACCTTCATCTGTGTCATCTCTGAGTACCACGGCGCCCACGCGATCCGGCGCTACTAGGATGATTGACAGACGTTCTCGCCTCACTCTCCCCAGGAGAGGGAGAATGAGACACACGGTGGAAAGGCGTAAAGCAGCTTCTTGGCCATGGCTCGTGTGCAAACGCATCCACCCCGAACGGCGGGTCGTCGCTCAGAGCCATGGAGAACCACAGGGCACAGTGGCTGTTGCGCCGGCTGGCGAACAGATCCACCTCTGCTGTCCCGAACCGGGCCCAGCTCCGCTTCACCACCTCCGGGTGAAGCGCCCACTCGCCTGGCAGGGTCCGCCCCTCGACATGAGGTCGGCCCCCCTGTTCTCCAGACCCGGAATGTGGAGGGCTCTCAGAGATAACACCACCTCTGAAGCCCATAACCACAATTTCTCCGCTGTGGTCAACAAAGCGGCGGAGCGGACTCCGCCCTGCCTGTTGATATATGCCACTGTGGTGCTGTTGTCGCTCCTGACCATTACATGTCTCCCCTGAATTAAGGGTTTGAAATGCTGGAGGACCAACACTACTGCCCGTAGCTCTAGGAGGTTGCTGTGCCGTGTCTCTGTTAGAGACCAGCGCCCACCTATAGCTTCCCCAGGCAGGTCCCTCCCATCCCGTTCCGGATGCATCCGTGAACACTGTGATGTAGGAGGTCACCCGTCCCAGTGGGGACCCCCTCCGGAGGTGATCCGGGGACCCCAGAATCGGAGGTTGCCCTCCACTGAGGGGGGGATGGTCACCAGACGCCGTTTGTGTCTCTTGAGATCTAAACGCAGGCTGGAGAACCACCTCTGCAGGCGGCACATATGCAGTAACCCGAGCGGGACCACAACGTGAGCCATGAGACCCAGGGTCTGCATGATAGTCAAAGCTGTCACTGTTGCCCCCCTTCACAGTCTGCAAACTGCCGGAAGCAAGGATGCCTGTCTGCTCTCTGACAGGGTGGCGCGTAGCCTGCCTGCATCGAGCACCACTCCCAAATACAACGCCTGTTGGTGAGGTATGGGGGTGCTTTTCTTCCAATTGATCACAAAACCCAACTTGGTTAGGTGTAGGATCAACTGGGCTGTATAAAACATTGCCCGTTCCCTGGACCTGGCCATAACTATGAGGTCGTCCAGATAAAAGAAAACTCTCATGTCACGGCCGCGCAGCAGCTGGAGCGCTGTGGCCACACATTTGCTGAACGTGCGTAGGGACAGGGAGTAGCCGAACGGTAGTCTGTTGTACTCGTAGGCCACCCCCTGGAAGGCAAAACGCAAATACTTTCTGTGTTTCGGAGCAATCTCGACATGAAAGTAAGCGTCCTTCAGGTCGATGGTTGAACCAATCGCCTGGCTGCACCAGTCCCAGTAACTGTTTTATAGTTAACATCGGAATTTTCTGCGTGCAATGTGGCGATTCAGACTGCGAAGATCCAGAACGGGCCTGAATTCGCCTGTCTTTTTGGGAACCAGGAAGTACAGGGAATAATGCTCCCCCTCTCTGTCTTGTGTGCACACAGCAGACACTGCCTGTTTTTGCACCAAGGCCTGAACCTCTGCTGAGAGAAAACCTATCTCCCCTCGGGATGATAGCTTTGCCTCTCTTATGCCTGTGAACGGAGGAGGGATGCTGCAAAACTGGAGTGAATAACTCAGTCTCAGCGTCCCGTCCATCCACTCCGTTAACACGCAGCTGCGCTTCCATTCCCCATAAGGGATGTGCAATCAGCTGTGGGGCCCCAGCGATAAAGCTGTGGTACTCTCTGGTGACCCGTCCCGCCGCAAAAAACCCCGGCGAAGGGAAGCTCTGCCCATGGGGGGTCGACACAGAAAGGGCCGACTCTCTACTGAGGTCCTTGAACGCGCCGCGGCGCGCTCTCGTGGGAGCGCGTGCTCCGCCATGATGCTTTCACCCAAACAGTGAAATGCATCAAGCAGGAGCTTTTACACTCGGCGTTAAATGTTTCCTAACCCTGCTACGCCGGCCATAATGTCCCTGTACCCGCATAGCGCGGTTTATCACTCTCACCCGCGCATGCGCACTAGCTGCCTCCTTTACTGGAGTTACAACCTGGGCAGCGAGTGGGGAATCTGTACGGTCAACATTACGTGGCTGTGTGGGTGTGTGGAAAGAAAAGACTGACTGGAATACAAGTTATCTTTTTTATTTTGAAAAGAAGACTTTGATACCAACGGGTCAAACAGGGAGGAGGCGGTATTCGCCCTCGCGTCCTGGCCGGAGAAATCACCTCTCTCCGCCGGGACGCTTCCTCCCGCCGCCAGTCCACTCCTGGAGGACGGAGCTCCCCACCCGTACCCCTTCGCTGCGGCGCCTCTCTCTCCGCCTTACCACCGCCGGGCGCTCTCTCCCTTGCGGAGAGACCTGAGGGCGAGCCAGCGGCGGCATGCAGCTGAGCTGCGCCCTCTCTCCCTCCAGGCGACTGAAGCGCTGGGTGACCGAGGATATTGATCCGAAGAGCCCTTCCGTGGCAACGGGGGCCTCAAGGAGATCGTCTCGGTCTTTCTTGGCCAGTGCGGTCTCACCTAGCCACACGTGACGCGACGCCACGGTGGCCCGGGACATCACACGACCGGCTGCGGTAGCCATACCGTGGACCAGATTATTCATCTGGCCCACACAGCGGTCTGAGTAATCACACCTGCCCTCAGGCGGGGGGCGAAGGTGAATATCTTATCCAGATACTCAAGCATTTCGCGGTCACGCGACAGCGGGGGCAGGGGCCTCCTCCCCTCTGCCCACCCGGCTGTCTGCGGAAGCAGATGGACCGCTAGGCTTTCATCCAGTGGTGGCACACCGGGACACTCCGTGTCCGAGTGGCCCTGCACTCTGAGGATTCCAGCCCAAGTAGCCACCGGAGCCTTCGTTCTCAGTGGCTGCCGCCACGTGGCCTCCACACACCGCCAGATGTCTGGCAGGGGGGGTGAAACGAAGGCCGGCTGTGCTGGTTGGTTCGGGCCGTAGAAGCCCTGACGCAGGCGGCTCACCGGCCTCGGTGGCAACGGTGGGGGGAGCGGCAAGCCTGCACGCTCCGCCGCCATAGTCATCACCACCGGGAAGTCCTGTCGCGCAGACCTGTGCTGTTGGCCTTCCTGGCGGTCGCCGGAAATCCCAGACGACGAGTTGTCGTCATCGTCGTCCCTCTCCCCGACGCTCGGACCCGCCCAGTCCGCTGGAATGGCGAACACGAAGGGCACTCCCTCCTCGAGGTCCTCCATCTCCACCACGTCGAGCTCTGGGTGCTCCACCGGCGAGATGTAGCAACCCTCAAACTGCGCCAGCCGTTTGATGGCGGCCGGGGCGAGGAATTAGCTGGCAGGGGGCGGCTACGTCTAGAAAGTCTCAGTGGATGAATGCTTGCATGATAGGATCGAGGGGAGTACCCATAGAGTCCAGTAGAGGGCGGAGCCTGTGAGAGATATAACACTGGGAACATTGTAATGTGAAATGTTGAGGGTGATTTTTCACTTGAATAAAGCCAGATGTTAATAAACTCAAACAAAATCCCTTTGGTGCTTGTAGCACAAGCAAGTTAAGTTCTGTTGGTCTGTGTGTATAAGTATGTATCACAAATGTTGGTAAATGAGTGTGTAATGGTGTTCTTTTCTCTGTTTGTCTTCCCTCAGGGTCTACTATCTGTGCAAGGGTATGCCACAGAGACAGAGAGAGAGGAGCTCTGTAATGTGATCACAAACTCCATCATCTGACATAATCAGGAGGATTCCGTGAGTGCTGAGTTACATAAGAAGATTTTCTTTCCTAGCACAACCCTCACCCAGATTGGAAACAACTGCCACAGACTGCCACCTACAGGTCAAGTTCTGACATTACTTGTGAGGATGACTCATGAAATGCCTAAGCTCTTATGTATTCTGTAAAAACTTTTTTATTCTGCTTTATACAGGGCTTAGAGTAACGCACTTACAACACTGATGATATAACTTGTGTTAAAGTCAGCTGCCTAAAGGGACCCTATTACGCACATTTTCATATTCATATTTGTATTTAGTGTCTCTACTGTGACATGTCTCCATGCTTTAATGTCCAAAAAGCTCTTTATTTTTCTGAAACTGCCTGTGCTGCAGCACCTCTTTTCACCCTCTGTCTGAAACCAGAGCCCAGTCTGCTCTGATTGGTTAGCTGGCCGGCTCTGTTGTGATTGGTCAACTGCTTGGAAATATCCCCCACCTTAGCCTATCATCTATAATGTTTTGGATCGATAGCCAATAGAAGCAAGGGTAACATAGTGATGTCATTATGTTACAGTAGTAAACCAAAGAGTCTAATGGAGGCGTTTCAGGCAGGGGGGGTGTGTGGGAGAGAAACAACTTTGAGATTTTAGCCCTTGCGAACATTTACATGAAAGAAATCGATATAACCAACTACAGGGAAGGAAAAAAATCATGTCAAATGTAGAGACAGCTTTACAGCATTAGTGGTCTTTATTAGAATTTTGAAAATGAAAACAATAATGAAAAGACCTTAAAGCACTCTTTTGAGGATAGAAAACACTGTACAATAATATATTTTCTGTTGATAAAAAAAGATTATGTAAATAAATATGTTGCTTTACCTCTAAATGGAAATCAGACTAAGATATCATAAAAGCAAAAATACAGCGAAGCATTAAGCAGTCATGACTCTGTTCAGCGTGCCATGTGATACTACAACTGTGTATTGTCTTATAACCCGTAGTACACACAAATAAATATATATTTATTTTTGTAGGTCGGTATTTTGTTAGTGTTAATGTTTTCTGTATACATGCCCACAGTGTACAGTGTTCATCTAACTGGCTCTTATAAAGAATACTGATTTTATAACTTTATTGCTATTCTTATTTAGGTCAAAGAGAGAACAACCTAATCTCTTTTTACATTTGAGTCCTAACACCTTACTGAGAAAGTCTTAATCTACTCCAAAGTTTTGTATTATTTATGCATTAAAGGTGGGGTAGGTAATTTTGGAGAAACCAGCTCGAGTGCGCTAGAATTTGAAAATACACAACTGGAAAAAATCTGCCACTTCCTTACAGAGCCCCTCCTCCAACACACACGAACGCGCACATGACCAATGAGGGCACGAGATAAGTTTGTGCACAGATGGAAGGCTGACAGGCAGGTAGGCCATCCAGTTATTTTAGCCGGGCCGGCTCAAATGATTGGTCGTGCTTTTTACAGAACTACGGCTTCCACAGATGAATATTTTTTTATGGATTTTTTGTCAAAGCATTTAAGATATTCATTGCTATCGGGATGTTAAGAGCATTCCATGGAATATAACAAAAGTGTATCTCGAGCCGGTTTCTCAAACTTACCTACCACACCTTTAATTATCACTGTGAGTTCACTTAATCTCATCTTGAGCCTAGACTGTTAAATGAAAGGAAAACACGGATCCAATAGTGTAAAATATGGCATTTCTTTAGCCAAAAATCAAATAAAAAAGTGTAAGATAAATTAATTGTAATACAAGCCTACCAATAGTTGTGTTTCAATCCTCATGTTGCTTATCTTCATGTGGGCCTGTATTTACCAGCCAGATGATCAAGTGCAGATTTCAAAGTAATATTTCGAACATTTTCAGTTGATTTCTTAGGTCGCTGACGCCCAAATTCTGCTGATCAGTGTACTGATTTGGGTCATAGAAAAAAACTTGAACAAATAACCAATATCAAAAATTATTCTTGTTCATTTCTGTGTGTGTGTGAGCATCAGATGTGTCTCTTCATGTGCAGAGCCAGGTGGTCGGAGCGGGAGAAGGCCCTCTGACACAGCAGGCACTCGTAGGGTTTTTGTCCCGTGTGCTTGCGGTAGTGACGCGTCAGCTCGTCTGAGCGGGCAAATTTCCAGCTGCAGCCTTCCCAGGAACACTGGTACGGCTTTTCCCCTGAAGAGTAAACAATACAACCGAAGATAAATCACTGAGTCACATTTTTAAGTTCTCCTATCATGCGAAATGCACTTTTGTATGTCTTTTATACATAAATATGTGTCCCCGGTGTGTAAGGGAACTCAAAAACAAAACCCTCTCTCTTTTCCTCCGTACCCAAATCTCTAAAAACGAAGAACATGTTATGGCGTTTCATCACGGCAGCATTTAGCTGAGTATCTGGGTAGACTTCTGAGCAGGCATAAGCTCCCCCCCCCTCCTCTTTTTTTTTTTTTTTTTTTTTTTTAAAGCTACGGACACAGACTCAGCACTTCTCTAACGGGGCTGAAATAGATATGAGTCATGACTAGAATATATTGTTATATGTCTGAGACCTATAATATATGCCTAAAAATAGCATAATAGGTGACCTTAAAGACTAATATATTTTTTCAATGGGGCTTACCTGTGTGCGTGCGCAGGTGAGCCTTGAGGTGTGAGCTCTTGGTGTAGGTCTTGCCGCAGTTGGGGTAGTCGCAGCAGTGGACGGCAGGCCTCTTTTTCCCCGTAGCCCTTCGACCGCGCTTCACCTCCTCCCCACAAGGGGGCAGCTGGGGGCCCATCAGCAGGGTCTGCTGGTGGAGAGCCAGGTGACTGGAGGCCTGGCCGTGGGTGTAGTCACAGAAGAGGTTGTGGTTAAAGTGTGGCATGTAGCTGTAGTGTCGAGGGTCAGGGGTCACGGCTTGATGTGGGATGAACCCTCTGTCGGGGAGGGGCACCATGGAGGGGTGCTGCTGGGGGTAGTAAGGGTTAAAGTCCCAGGATGAGACCTTATTTCCTCTGCTGTGCCTCTCCACACTGCCTCCCAGAGGGAAGCCGAACTGATCTACGTTAGGTAGACTATGAAACCGACCCGATTGGTAGCCGTTGTAAGCATGGTGATACAGCTCCGGCTGGACGGAGGGGAAGGTCTCAGCAGGGGGCAGGAGCTCCATCAGGCAGCCTGTGTTCACCTGCACATGCTCCTGTGCTGGTTGCTCATGGTACTCTGTGTGAGGGTCTGACTGTGGGGGTCCCTGATCCTTGTTATCCAGAGAGGGGTCGAGGTCGGGAGATGGACTGCTCCATTCAGACAGCAGGAACTCAATGTCCCAGGATGCTCTGCTGTCATCACCCAGGAGCTCCTCAGTTATTTGCTGTGAGACCTGTAGCTGTTCAGAGCCGCTGGGTGACAGTTTGCTGCTGAGAGAGTCCAGAGGGAGAGAGCCGCCCTCTGACTTCCACACCTAGACCATGTTGGAGAGCAGAAGTCAGGATGAAACAGGAAAACCAGTGTGACAAGGAGATTCCTGCACATGATTTTACATTGAAACAATAGGTCACTATTTTCATCATAGGGACAAGTTTGGCTTTTAATTGTTCAAACATTTTTGCAGTGTAATTGCATTTGACATAATATAAAAAAGAGCACCTTCAGCTCATTAAATAAAAATAAACTCTTTAGCCAAAATATAAACACCCGAACACAAAAAATTCAGTTTGAGACCTATTAAAACCACAAAAAACTGAAAATCATACATTTTATTATAAGGTTGAACTACTGTTCCTTTCAACAAAATGTGACTATTTTGCACCAAATTGACCCATCTGTATGTGTTAAATACAGTTTTTGGCATTTAGTAAATACAAAATAAGTACATTCATAATTAATTATTTATATAAAATCAATAAGTAAAGAAAAAAGGTATATAAAGGGTCAGAATTATAATTTAAAAAAGGAATGAATATTACAAGTTATAACCAGGAATGGAGTTAAAAAAATAAGTAAATGAACTCACTGTAACTGAAATATAATTTTAATAAATATTATGTTATGACAGTTAATAGACACACCCATATGTCTATGTGTACATTGAAAGAGTTACTGGGTGCTGTATTTGCTTCTTTTGCTCATACTGGTTGTTGAAAGATCAGTGGTAGCTAACTTGAGTCTGTGTTAATCCCTCATTCACCAAGTATCTTCTACATTTTTTTCAGTGCAAAATTCTACCTTTGTGTTAGAATCCCTCCACAGTGGCTCAGTAGCTAAACACTGTCATCGGAAATATAGAGTGGGAAATTTGGACTTAAAGACTGTAACTTCACAAATTCGATGAGTCGTCTGGATGATGTTCACCCTTACTTTCAGTGTAACCACTTTAGGGAGGGAAATGTTTGCGGCCACGATGGACAGCACCCGTAACTCATAATGTCCGATAGACTTGAAAAATGAATTATAATCTAATAAATGTATTGAAACGGGACACAACATTTCCCTTTTCACGCTTTTTTCAGATAATGAGCTGCGGTGGAAGAAGCATTTAGATCTTTAGCTTAAGTATAATAATACCACAGTAAAATTCAAAGTGCTACTTAAGTAAAAGTACATTAGCACCAAAATATACCTAAAGCACCAAAACTAAAAGTACTTATAATGCTGTTTGGCAAAGTAAAATATAATATATCACTGGATTGAATTGTTACAAATACAATATTTGTCTCCATAATTTGTAGTGAAATAGTAAGAAGTAGAAGTACTGCAAAAATAAACTTGTGTACAGTACTTGAGTAAATTAACTTTGTGATATTACATTAGCAGATGCCTTTGTCTTAAACAACTTCCAACAAGTGCACTGAACCAGCCTTAGTCTCCAGTTAAACATGATAAAGTTCAGTTAATATCAAGTGAAATAATGAATCCTTTATCTGTGAAACACATTATGATATAAGCCATGAGAATATCCAAATCAATTGTTTTCTCTCTGTCACTGTGTAGGATTGAAACGATGAAGTCGGGCGATACTTACTTTCATATTGTCGCTGGACTGAGCGAGGCTGGAGAAGGAGCTGAAGGAAGGGAGCGCAGCCTGCGTGACAGCCATCGAGCACTTTGATATACAGACGATTGTCAGAGGTAGGAACACAGAGAACTTTCTTTTGTTGCTTTTTATTCTTCACATGACCATCCTCAGCTAACAGAAAGTCAAAGCCCAGTTTAGCAGGCCGCCCGACCCAGTTACAGTCCGCTAAAAGGCCCAGAATGAGGATGTTAAAGCTGCCTCCTTTTCTCCATTACCCCCCCACTATCTCTCCCTCCTCTCTCTTGTCTATCTCTGTCAGCTGCAAGTCTCACTTCAAATCTCTCTTTTTCATGTAGGTTTTGACCGTTAGGAGGTGGAGCGTAAGCGTGACTTACTCTGCTCGACTCCTTTTTTTATTCCCTTAAGATTGTATGTTTACTTTCTCACCACATTCAATGTCTTCCCAGCTAGCGGGGAACGTTCTCACAACTTTGGCTAACGTTACCTACAGGTTCTAATAATGTTTTAAAGAAACGTTTTAATCTGATGTTCAAAGAACCTTTTTAGGATGTTTATTATTTCAAATAATGTTCCTATAAGGTTTAAGGTTAACTAAGACATAACGTTTTAACTGCAACATTCAGAGGATGTTTTGAGGATGTTATTAAGGCCTGAGATGACAGAAAGTTTTTTATAAAACGTTCCTTTAATGTGATATGTTAACAAAGGTGGAACGTTTTGCCTGCAACATTCTGAGGATGTGTTTTGGACGTTGTTGGGGTAACACATTAAAGATGTTCTTTATAAAACGTTCCCTCAATGTTACATGATAACAAATGAAGAACATTTCCAAAGCATTCTGAAAATGTTTTCAGGAGTTATTCTTTTTTATAAAACGTTCCTGTGATGGCAAATATTAACACGGTCATGATAAACGTCAGATTTATTTCGAGAGCACTTAAAACAAACTTGTTGCATTTGTTTGAAAAGGATGTTTTAAAAAATGTCACCATATTTTCCTTTTGAGAAAAACAAACAAGCACGTAATTCATGATAAGCTGTAAGCAGATATTGCATGTTTGAGCATGTGTGAGTTCCCAGCTAGACATTTTTGGTTCTCAAAAAATTCTGAGAATGTTATCATTCATTGTTTTAGGAATGTTTTCAGCGGGACGTTTTAGTTTGGTTCCCAGAATGTTCTTCTGAAAGGTAGTATAACTTTCTCTAAAAACATTCTTAACATTTTTGGTGATAACTTTCTTAAGATGTATGAGCGCATTGAGACAATGAATAGGACGTATAAAACGAATTTGCATGCCAATATTCACTCACATGCACTTATAATCACACTAAGGTATGTAGGCCCACAGTATTCATAATATCATATGTGTAAAATATTAGAAAATAATCACACTTTTTTCTGACTATAAAGGTTGTGTCTCGTATGTAGGTTCTAACTGTTAGATAAGCTATCTGGCCGTGTGTGGTTTGTGAGGGCTGCGTATAAACAGTGTCCGCTGTTTATGCATATTGGATAAAAATCGTTATTGCACCCTTTAGATTTGAGACCGACAGACATATAGAAGAACGGACCGACTGTCACTGCCCGTCCCTGAAACCCCTGTTAGTGTTTGTATGTACCCTGCCTGTTGGTCTGCTCTACATGGCTGGGAGCAATCTCCAATCAACCACACCTGCAACCTGCTCATCAGCCACACTATGAAAGCCTGCAGCCTGCACTCATTCCCTGCCGGATTGTTGCAGTGAACGGTTTGTTGCGTGCCGCTCCAGCTTTTTGCCAGCATATTCTTTGACAACTTTGCCTGCTTTTGCCTCACACTCATTTTTATGTCTCTCCCAGGAGGAATCCAAGGCCTTCCACACTCCCAAGACCAGCCAGGCCTCTCTACCCACCCTGGAACAACTGTTTCCCACTGCCGCCATAACCAACCTCCACTCCCAGCTCCCCTTTTCTAATAAACAAATGTCCCTTTCACCAGCTGATTCCGAGTCTGATTCTGGGTCCCCTCCAGTACATGTGACACCGACAGTGACTTGTACTAGCTGCTGGTCGCATTTAAAAAAAAAGAAAAGACTTCTGATCAATCGGAACGATAAAGCACGTTATCCTACTCTAAAATAATAACATTCTGGTAACATAAACAAATCTAACTTGCAGCTGAAAACGTTTTAAGAATAGTAGGGCATAATGTTCTAACAATGTTATCAAGAACATTTAAAAAAGGTTATTACCAAGCATTTTAAGAATGTTTTTAGAGAACGTTATCCTACCTTTCAGAAGAACATTCTGGGAACCAAAAGAAAACTTCCCGCTGAAAACATTCCTAGAACAGTGAATGGTAACATTCTCAGAATGTTTTTAGAACCAAACATTTCTAGCTGGGTTCCTGTTCTGTGGGATTCAGAGCAAGAAACTCATGAGCGCTGAGCTGGCACCAGAAATGCATAATTTATTATCCAGACAAAAGATGTAATGCTTAAGTACTTAAGTGAATCGATTCATTTCCCCAGTATCTTTCAATGGGCAACTACTTCATTAAAGAGAAATAAGCTTCAACCTTTGATTTGCAAATCAAATAAAATGCAAAAGTAATATAAACACAACTGCTTATGGCTGCAATGTCAAAAAGGAAAATGTAATATGTCTGGATGGATAAGGATGGAAATTAATTTTGTGATTTTTTTTTTTAAATTACAAAAAAGTATTGCTGTGTCTTTCTTTGACAGTGACTCTATACCTACGTCTAGAAATAAACACAACATCTCAATGATGAGTGGGTTTGTCATTGGATGCCTGAAAATACATCCAATGACAATATTGAAAAATACAATATGAGAAAGTATAAATAACACACATTGATTGATTTGGACCAGAATGCAGGTATAAGACAGCTAAAGTTCCCTCAAACTCGAATGCAAATGTATATGTGACGTAGATCCCTGACACGTTCCACTCACTCACTTGAACCAACACCAAATGTATATGTGACGTAGATCCCTGACACGTTCCACTCACTCACTTGAACCAACACCAAATGTATATGTGACGTAGATCCCTGACACGTTCCACTCACTCACTTGAACCAACACCAAATGTATATGTGACGTAGATCCCTGACACGTTCCACTCACTCACTTGAACCAACACCAAATGTATATGTGACGTAGATCCCTGACACGTTCCACTCACTCACTTGAACCAACACCAAATGTATATGTGACGTAGATCCCTGACACGTTCCACTCACTCACTTGAACCAACACCAAATGAAACAACCCAAGGACAAGGTGTAAAACTCTTTTGTATTTCAAATACAATAAACAAATTGTCTTTTAATTGTGTTCTATTAAAAAAGAAATTAGCAAGTGGCCTATATTTCTAAAGATAGAAAATAGCTAAATATATCAGGATAATACAATTATTACTAACAAGTGATAGAAAATAGAAGAGGTAGCAGTATTATAGACTGCTGATAAATGATCCACTAACACTGCAGAGTAATACTCTCCATGTTATTTTTCATTCACAAGTGAACACGGCTATCAGATGTCTGGCTGCTATCTTATAAAGCATGCTTTGGTACTGAGTGCACAGAGTGTTGGTGCATACCAGGAAGTGTGTGTTCACATGTAGTGTGTCAGGCTTTTATAATAGGTCAAAATCAAGATTCAAAGGCTTTATTGTCATATGCACAGTATAGCTACAGTATAGAATTGGCAATGAAAAGTCCCAAGCTCCTCAAACATTGAAACATAGTTATATAACATAATTGTCCACGGTCTTTCATTACAAAGCTACTTACTGTTTTAAACCAGATACAAATAGGACTCAATAGGAGTAAACAGATGTTGGTAGAGCCCATAGACAAGGAGAACAAACATGCGATACAGATCACAATCTATTTGTCAGTTGGCAATTTAAATATGTTCCTCTTTTTTGAGCAAATGGCACATTAACAGTTTATTATAATACCCAATGATTAAAGATGAATGTTATTAACAGATGCCCAAGATAAGGTTTTGCCGGCTCAGACATCATCAAGGCTCATCTATATTTATTGACATTTTCAACAACATTAACATTTTTAACACTTTACAAAAGACATAAACAGGATTTAAAAACATGAATTCATAGCAGGAGTGAAATAGCTTTAAAAAACTCAAATAAAATGAGACAGAAAAAAGGGGGAAAGGGGGGGTCGCTCCCTGTCTCCCCGTGAGGACATGCATTTGTGACTTCTGAGAAGACCTGTGTGTGAAAGGTGATTATGTTCTGGCTGCTGTTTATCTGCAGACACGAGGCACAGCAGGCTGCTGTCTCCTCACAGATAATGAACTCCTGACTGCTGCTGATCCCTGATGAGGAGCCGGCGCTGATAAAGAGCCTCTCGTCCCTCACAGTGACCACTGCACACGCTCCACACACAGCCCCTCTATGGCCTGCACACATTGTATGTTTGTTAGTTTGTTGTCCTTACAAACACCTGTGATACTATCATACTCCCAACTACAAGTTTAAAACAGAAAGTCCATCAAAGAAGAAGAGATATTGTGTAGTTGTTTGATCAAAAAACGTGCTCTAGTAATCCAACTGATTATGAGAACAAGTCTTTTTGATAGTAATTGTATAGTTTCATGGTTTAAATCATCAGAAGTGGAAGAATCACTCAGATCTTGTACTTCAGTAAAAGTAGAAATACCAGAGTGTAGGAATACTCTGTTACAAGTACAAGTCCTGTATTGACAATGCTACCCAATGTTCAAAAGTATTTGTATCTAAATATACTTAAAGTACCAAAAGTAAAAGTACTCATTGTGCAGATATATTTGCGGATACATTGGCCCATTTCACAATCATATATTGTGTATATATATATTCTGTGTTTATCAGGCCTGAAAAGGTGGAACAAGTTTTCAATATTTTATTTGGAGTAGCATGTGAATTGAATACAGGTATAACTAAAGTCTTATTTAAGTGTTGATCATATTGTTTATCATTAATCTATATCTTTAACTTAAGGTTCTACACAAATGTAGTGGAGTAAAAGTATACTATTTATCTCGGTTTTGTAGTGGAATAGCAGTAAAAAGTAAAAAACATAAAATGGAATTACTCAAGTAAAGTAGAAGTACCACAAAATTGTACTTACAGAGAGTACTTGAGTAAATGTACTTATTTACTTTACACCACTGTAAATAATAATTAGGTTGCATTGTGTTAACAAAAAAAAAGGTTGCATTGTGCATATCTTAAAATGAGCTCCACCTAAACCAACAGTTAAATACAGCTTTTACATTAATCCGCGAGTAAAATCAATCTAATAATATATTAGTACAATAGTTAGTTTTTCTTTAAATACTCAAAGTACATTTTAGTGATTATGTGTATTTTACTTTGGGTTTTCAATGCAGGACTTTTACTTGTAACAGAGTATTATTTGACAGTGTGGTAGGTATTTGTACTTATATTTAAGCAAAATACTTACTGTAATCCACGGCTGGTCGTACCCTAAATAGTTTAGGAATATATAAATATCAAACAAAAATATACCCTAAAATGCTTATGGGCTTATTTGGGAATAATATAGATGCTATGCATATACAGCGTTTAAAGTTAATATAAGTGAATTAAGAAGCCAGAGTTTCTTAAATCTCAATCTCTACATGTATGACAGCCATTCCATTGTCTGTTGAATTCCAACACAGAGAAAGGTTGTCTGTAGTTTATAGAATATAATAAAAAAACATTAATTTGACTCAAACACATAGCCCAAAAATAGTTAAACCAGAGAAACTGATAATGCTGCTGTGGTCTCTTCATTTTTTCCAGAGCTGTATGTTATATCCATTCTAAATTCCTGCTTTGAAACATTTATTTATATTGTTTTTAGTTTGTAACAAATTCATAATTAGTTTTGCACATTTCAATCGAAGTATCAACACAACCATATGTCTGTCTCCATCTAGTGGCCATTTGTTAAAACTACATAGGCCTATCTATAAGCCGGCAAAAAAGCCTACTACAAATAATAATCACTCAGATCCTTTTGTTGTTAATAAACTGAGCGAGTTGAGTATGCAATGTAGTTCCAAAAGAAAAGGAAAAACTCATCAAGTTATTTATAACATGTGTGTTTTATTATGTGTCTATTTATGCGAACATTATGCACATCCAGCGGAAGAGCTTGAAGCTGTTGTTAGTTGCTATGGCAACATACATACACTGCCGTCTGTAACCCGGAGGACGCCCGACATTAGGACTTGCTACAGGAGAAAACTTATTTAAAGTGAGTTATTTTGTATTATTGTTAAGTATTATCGTGTATTTTATGTTACTCTTACAGTGTCAACTTATCTTATCACCCTCTCTTAGCATATAACTGTAAAAGTTAGTATCCTACTAGCAAGTGCACCAACCCTTGTTAATGTCAACACAATCTAGGTAAGCTGCATTGTGCTCTTTCAGACAAAGTTAAGCATTTTATCGATGATTTCTCTACATTTTGGAATTCTTTTTGAAAAAAGAATGCATCCAGCACGCCTTATCTGTATGTTGACCTTGCAGCTGTGATCCAGAATCTGCCCAAATCCCTTTTAAAGCTTAGCTGCTTCCTAAAATAGTATGCTATATGCGGCTAAAATGATTTACCATGTATTTATTTTGTCAAGAAGTTGAGGCACCATCCCTAGAGCCTGCCCCCCTGTTTAGTGAATTGTTCATGTTCACAAAATCTGACATGCAGCTTTCAACAGAACAGAGACAATGCTGAATGAAGCCCCAGGGGTGCTGATAAGTTATTTATGTGTGTTTGAGGTTACAGATGGAGGCCTCCTCACAGAGCAGAGATGGAGGACTGTGGAACAAGCCCAGAGCGACCCAGTACAGCCAGCAGACCCAGGACCTGCTGAGACGTGAGATGACGCACATATTGATATTCTAGTGTAGTGAAGCACACACACAGGAGGTGACGTGTGTGTCTGAGTGTATTTAAGCCTGTGTGCACAGTGCACTTGTGATTATGTAGGCTTGTTCTTTAAAATAAATACATGGTATCGACATAACTACAAGTCGATTCAGCATTGTGCAGACCTAAAACATGTTTTAGTATGTTTGTTATCCATTTCACAGCCTGGTTCTTCCAGAGGATTTATTTTATAACATTTGCTTTATTTATGTACACTTTTTAGATGTGATGATATATTGGATAACATTCTCACACTTGTTCTATTAAGTCAGCCCAAGTCTGACTGTATAGGTTATATGTAATATGCCCACTTGGTCGAAATCAGGAGAAAGAAGGGTTTGACTACAGTGAGAACATGTCCATGATATATCTTTCATATAGTGTTTCCGTCCATTCATTAATGGTGTGTGGCTCTGATTGCTTTAACATGTGAATCTGTTTCTCCCTGGGCTCAGTAATGATGCAGGAATCAAGACTCAACAACCTCCAGAGAAAACAGATCAACCAATGCCTCAAAAGTAAGTGTTCTACCTTTGAATGAGAGGTGGGGGGTTTGTGTGATACTATTTTATTATAAGAACACATGAAGTTCGTACATTTGATATATTCTTACAATGTTTTATGATGAAATGATCATGATGGATATTCTTATTACAGAACCCACCATATGATAGTGTTAAACATCCAGATCATAACATAACCTAATCAATATTTCTTGAAACATTAAGCATTACATTTTGACCTGCCACAAAAGGGCCTCATTTATCTATTTTACATTTCCCTCAGATGGAGCAGCTTTACCTCTGAACTCTGACCCCACACCATCATCTTCACCCGTTCAGCTGAAAACCAGTAAATGTGTCCAGAAGCGTGTTCCAGGGAAGCCTCAGAGACGCAGTGCTGAGTCCTGTCGCTCGGATAACAGCTACGTCAGAGAAGTTCTGTCCTGGTCCTTCAAGTATGTAGAAACTGACGTCATTATTATTTATCCTGATTGTATGACTTTGACTTGCTTACATTTCATATTATTGCGTTATCGCATATTATTCCTCACTAAACGATGGTGACCTGTTTCTGTTCTGTTTTCTGCATCCTGAGAATCATTCAGTCTTCACTCTTGTTGTCCACCCTAGGAGACTCGGAGAAAGAGAAGAGGAGGCTTCAGAATATTTTGGCAACAGGAGAAGAAGAGCCCAAAGCTTCACAACATGTTTCTGCCTGTCGGAACCAAGAGGTCGCTGAGCAGAGAGACCGCTATCAGATAGGTGAGGCTAAAGACTGTATGCTGTAGAAAATATAATATCACTTTGTTTAGTTTTTCAAAAATATAGTACGATTTGTTCAAGTAGCCTAATATAATATCAGGAAAAAATAAAATAGTCATATCATTATACGTAATATACATACACTACTGTATGCCTTTTTTCTGGTATTTTTGTTGTACTATAGGCCTACTGTGTCATTTTCCCGATATTAACGTTTAACACTTGATAATTTCAAGTTTTTATGCTATTTATATTTTTCTGAATCAAATAAAATATGTACTTTGTCCTTTTTCAAAGTATATTTAGCCGAAACTTTCAGGAAAAAATTATATTATGGAAGACCGAAGTATTCTGAAAAAACCAATTTGTATAGAAAGGCCGAAATATGCAAAAAAACTAACATAGTATGTCGAAAATATGAGAAAAAATACATTGTACAGTATGTTATTAATATAAGTAAAAACAATACAGTGGAGTATGTCAAAAAAGCCGCAGTATGTCGAAAATATCCGGAAAATGACATAGTAGCCTACAGCATGTCTAAAATATGAGAAAAAACGTGACTTTCTTCATGATTTTTTGCCGTCAACATAACCCGTCTCACTAAATGTTTAAGCTACATTGATCTATCTGCCACTTGCATATATTGGTACTGTGATTATTTAACATTTCCCTTAGTTTATAAATAAATCCTGTAGAGCAGTGTTTCTCAAACTTTTTCATACCAAGGACCACTTAACCAATAAAAAAACACTCGCGGACCACCTAACTCCACAAATATCCAAAATCACATCGTTTTTCTAGAACAGATTACAAATCGTCTGAAAATGGTACAAACAAGTGGCAACATGTGTGATGAAGGTGTTGCGCTGGGCTATATCATGCAATCGAAAGTGAAAGTTAAGCTCGCTCCATTGTGGAGATATTCCCGCGAGAGTGCGGAAAACTTACATTTATTTATTTATTTGAAATTTGAAATGTTACCAATATACTCACGGACCACTAGGGGACGCTCACGGACCACCAGTGGTCCGCGGACCACACTTTAAAGCAGTTACAGCAGTGCTTTAAGAGAAGCACTGCTGTAGAGGAACACGCCACGTCTGAATTAACACAATGCAGCCTGATTCAAACATGTTTCTATTTTTCAGCCTAAATGTAAATTCTGCTTTGTGTTACTCTAGACTAAAAATATCCGACGCCTTTTGAATGCATCTAATAATAACATGTCTCTCTTCTGTAGTTGTGGATGAGATACAGGAGAGGAGACAGTTCCTGGCAGAGATGGGCTCACTGGGTCAGGAGAGGCAGTACACCAGCATCATCAACTCGGAAATATCCCAGGTAATACGAGCTCAAATGATTAAGGATTTTGATATCCTTTATAGTGGCATTAGTTTAAGTCTGTATTCAGACATTTAGGTTCACAGAAAAAAAGAGTATTCTTCATTCTCTCGTGAACTGATATTGTCTTTTCTCCTGCGCTTTGTCACGACTCCATAACAGAGGATCCGAGAACTGCAGGTGTTGGAGAAGACTCGCAGTCTGACATTTGAGAGGCAGGTCACAGAAAAGATGGAGATAAAAGAGACAGAAGAGAAGACTCACTGCCACTGACATGTAGACATTGCTTATTATCTGTATCACGCACTAAATTACAAGAAACATGAACGACTTGCAGTAAGTTCTTTTATTCCTCTGCCTTCCAGTGTCAGTATGTTTTGTAACAATCCTGCTGCTGTTTGAGAACATGTGGCGCTACAGAAGCCCTTGGTTACAGCCGACAGGAGGACAGGCACAGAGCAGAGACACAACGCAGACTACAGTTCAAATGGAGGACTAACAGGAACAGAATGAGTAAACATACTGACAGTTTACATCTAACAAATGACGCTGAAATTAAATAAATGGCACGTACAAACAATATTAACACTTTTTTTCCGATCCACTTTTAAGGCAATACATGGAAACACACAGAAAGGCATCGTAAAATATAAATTAATGATTGCATATTCAGGTTTCTCCCCCAATGGTTAGTCTGTTATAAGCTGGAGCTTTGCTACAGTTGTTAACATACTGTATATCTGCCTTTTCTAATGTTCATTATTGCATGTGTGACCTTTCATACTTTCATTCTGACACCTGCAGTTAAAGGTTATCTACAATACTTATCTTCAGAGAGTTCTAAATCAATCTGATTTCCAGTCACACAACTTCCTATTAATACTGTATATCTACACATCCACGTCTTTGATGATATGCATTTACACAAGGGACATCATCGCAAAACTATCACAGGAGAAATAAAAAAAGGGACCCATAGACAGTCATAACATAGCAGCTAGAAGAGCTTAGGTATGCATTGTTGATCGAGCATTTCATGAGTAGACGTTGCTAGATAAAAATAAAAATAAACTCGTACCACGGGCTCAAACCAGACGTAAAACCTCAGGAGCTGTGAAGCCTTGATAAAGACAAGGAGAGTGAAGCAACAAACAACCAATCAGTGCAGTCGTTTACAACCTGCGGGTCACCTCAGTTGCTTCAAAGGCTTACAAACATGTCCGCTCATAAAGCAGCCGTCATACCGTCTCTCTAAAATCACACAAAGGCAACGTAAAAAAGGTCACCGGAGATTTGGAGAGGCATGGAGTAAGGAGTGAGAGGTGAGGGGATTCTGGGGGACAGTCAGACGACCTCCTCTTATCTTCTTTGCCCATCCTTTTTTTAAATCTGCCTTGGTTGTTATAAAAAGTCTCATATCCTCTTGGAGGAGACGCGTTGTGTCTACGGGGATTTCTTCTCCTTGCGGGGGCTCTTGCTTGGTTCCCCTTTATGGCTCAGCCTCTTCAGCACCTTGATGGGTTTGAACTTCCCGCCTTTTTTCTTCTGCTGCGGCTCAGCCTCCGGTTCCTTATGGAAGTCTGACGAGGAGGAAAATGAGACCGCAAATTGCTTTACAATTCTTAATGTTTGTAAAATCAGTACAAAATAAATAAGAAGAAAAAAAGTATGAGAGATTTACACATTTCTAAAGAACCTATAGTTAGTTTTTCTTTTTTATTATTCTCTTGCTTTATATAAATTATACTTTTTTTATTAGATTGCTAATTATTTAGGTTTTTTAATATTATTTTTGAAATATTTTCTTCAAGTTAAATAAAAAAAACTGCCTTCAAATTAAAAAAGGCAAACTATAAGAACATTTTTTTTTTAATATATAAAATGAGCTTGTGTTTTGAACAAAGCCTACATGTATTAAACTAAGTAAATAAATAGATAACATGATAATCTGTGACCCACAACAAATGGATCACTCCTCATCATACCTTTTTTCTTCAGCATGGCCTCCATCAGTTTGTCCTCCTCTTCATCCCTGTGACAGAATGACACGTGTTAGATTGCTGTTAGAAACAAAGTATCACTGATCAGAGCTGCACAGATTGACAGGAAGCAGCAGGTTACCTCTGCCGGTCCTGGTCCATGTTGTTGACGATCTGGTTCCGCTGTTCGATGATCGTCACCAGCTCCGACATCAGCTCCTGATCCCGACTCTTGTCCTCCTCCGTCCAGTCTTTCTCTGAGGAGGCAAAGGATGATTTTTGATTTTGATTTTTAGTCAATAGCAGAGGTCTCAAATATATAAAAAACATGTCTATGAAGTGTTTTGCTCAAAATACCAAACAGATCACCCATTCTAGCCATGCCTCATATCCCTCTATTTCACTTCCTGTTTCAAAAGTGCTGATAAAAAAATAAAAAAGGAGGGGGCTGAGCTCATGCGGGAGATTCTACCGGCAGCTACTGTCTAAACTAAATACTGCGGTGATGAAACGCCATATCATGGATTATCAAGGATTATTTCTGAAACAGTATGGAGCTCAAAGGCTTTCTCTCTTGCCGGTTATACCACAAGGTGAGTTCCTTTTTATTTGCTGCTTCTTCACACACATGCTCTCCAGTACAGGTTAGCACTGAGTGTTAGCGATGCTAATGTAAACACCGACCATATTACGTCCAAAACAGTCAGGCATTGTTTCTGATAGCAACGTTTCTGATAGGCCCGTGGGTGTAAAGCCAGCCTACATTTCCGATATTATGTCATATCGGACGCAAATCTGGATCAGCTCCGTTGTAGCCCTGTTTTTAGAGATTTGGGTACGGAGGAAAAGAGAGAGGGTTTTATTTTCTGACGCTGCGTGAGTTCCCTGACACACCGGGGACACATTATGTATAAAAGACATCAAAAAGTGCATTTTGCATGATAGGTCCCCTTTAATACAATGTGTGCAGATGTACAAATTACATTTGGGTTGCTAATTTTCTAAGCCAAGCATTACACACAGTCACGAGTCAGACTTGTTAACATGGTGAGGTCACACACACCTGGTTTGTTGAGGAGACACCTGAGCTCATACTCCACGTCAGCCTGCCTCTCCTCCAGGTTCTGCTGCTTCGCTCTGCAGAGAGCAACACGTACACAGTATGTTACACACCGCTAACCTTTATTCATTAACATACTGTAACACTACCTTACATTCAAGGGGCCCTAAGGCATAACAGGGCCTCTTAAAGTCTTCACGTAAAAATAATTATGGACCTACACTTTAAAAGCAAAGGATTCAGCAGAGAAAATGCCTCATCCTCTCTGAGTAACTAGCAGGAACTCGGCTGATTCGCTGCACTGAATAATTCTGCTGCTATTACATTCAGGTTTTGGATTTTTTACAATAACTTTCCCTGCACAATAATTACCCCGCTCCCAAGGAACTGAGGGAGAAATAACCGATGAAGGCCCTATGATCCAACGCAGGGCTCGACATTATAAATGGCCCGCTGGCCCGGAAGCACTATTTAGACACCCCGGGGCAGCATAACGTACTTTCCACTTGCCCGCTCGGGCCACTAAAAATATTGCTTTTAAAAGAAAAAATGGTCCTGTGGTATTGGTATTTTGACAAGCAATTTTGTTAAATTGTTTCGTTTATTAACGCTGCAACATAGCGTTTCGTGAGGCGGTTGTCGTTGTTGGGTGAAAAGCAAACAGCAGTTTGCTGCAAGAGGCCGCGAGCAGGCTCCCGTGCGGGAGCGCACTCCTTCACTACAGACTTCTCGCCACCTAACCATTCGCCAAAATGTTTTTAATACCAGCGGTAACCGGCCAAGCGCCGGGCAAAAAACAATCTTCAAATCAAAGAATGTCACCGGAGGAGTTAAAGGAGAGTGAGAGGGAGTAGGAGAAGAAGAGGGAGAGGAAGTTTCAGCCACACTGGCTTGATCGATGGAGTTGCTTCAATATGATGCCAATATAAACAAGGTCTTTTGTCGGCTCTGTACATCAATGCGACCTATGCTGACAAGTAAGTGAAGAGTAGAAAATATAAAGGTATTCGCTATAGGGAAATGTCCCAGCAGTTTAGGATAATGAAGGTTCTAATCTATTACATAGCCATTACATGTCTAACTCCTAATGACAGGAAGGCAGAAAGCGCATTATACAAATAATAATACTCATAATAATGATAATAGCAGACATTTTGACCACAATATAATTCTTTTAATAAACCAAATATGAACAATTGAGGAAAATGAGGAAAAACTGATGATTCAAATGTTGTAGTACAAGTAGTAATGTAGTTTGTGCATAAATTACTATTGCAACAAATGTGTTCATTTTCTTCATTATTAGTCGATTTTATGGACGAATGCTCTTGGGCCAGTGGAATTTGACCCTTAATGTGTACCCCTGCAACGTCTGCTGCGTCTCATACTCACGTGTAGACCAGCTCAGCCTCTCTTCGTACTAAAAGATGTTTCTCATGGATGAGAGTGAACCAGTCCACCAACAGGTGCTCCTCATCCTCATCTGAAAACACAACAGAGGAACACAGAGATGTATTGGTCATGTTTCTGTTATTATGCATTGTTCTTTACAGGTGATATCTAGCATTATTGCCATCCCAACCCCACATTTTATAATCCTTAATGATGCTTTTGTGAGCTTTTTAGGTAAAAAAGTATTTCATTTTAGATGAGGTATGCTTATTTTTCTTACTTGTCTTTTTGGGTTTCTACTAGAACCTGCTTTAATTTTCCAAAACACATTATTTCTCAACAGAACCGTCCGGTCTGCTCTTGCAAAGCTTGCATTTTTCCGTGAATAGAGCTTTTTGGTACTTTCACTGTGTATATTTATAGCAACTAGACCGACTTCATAATATACAAATATTGGAAGTATTACTTGTATTTGTTTTACTTGTACAAAAGTAAAATAAACATCTATCAAACGTAGTGTGATGTGTTACCGTTGGGGTTGTCCCTCAGCTTCTTCTCCAGCTCCACCCCCCTCTGCTCCAGCTCGTCCAGCTGCCTCTCCAGCTGACCCATCTCCCATGGATGTCCTCCACCGGGATGTACTGGTCTGACTGCACCTGGAGGCATGGTGCGAAAAACTTCCTCAGCCATTCAAAATATTGTATTATATTCCGATGAAGTCGTAAAAATGTCATAGTATAGTCTTCCATTACAAATTCATAAGAAGTATGTCATAAAGAAAAGGTAATTAAAAGACATAGAATAATGTAGTTCAATGTCATTAAAGAGGATAAGTTTTCCTTTTTTTTTTGTATTTGTTTCACTTGTCTTACTCCTTTCATGACTACAAGGAAGTACATTACTGTGGCTATTTTCCCAGTGCTGATCTCAATGCTGATATATATATCAACAGTGACAGGAAAGTATGATGCTTATCAAGGTAAATGTGTTCTGTAACTGTTGTAAAATGATCAATATTAAGAGCTTTCCACACATCTATGCATACAGCTTATCTATGGTGCAGCTCCAGGAGAGTAGCATGCGGAGGCTCATAGCGATAAGATAGTAGGTTCAGGTTCCCAGAAGGCAAAGTGCCAGTCAATTGTTCTCTAGTGATCCTTCATGTGAGGCACTTTTAAAAACATCTAATGTAAAAGTTGTATTTGTGGCTTGGATGAGTAAGAGAAGAACATCAGCCAGAGAGAGAGATGATCCCCGTGTCATTCAGGCTCAGAAAACACTGGAATGTCTTTTTCATTTGTTTAATTGTTGTTTAATTGTTGTAGTTTTATCTTGTATGTTTTCATTTTATATTATTTGTAATATTCCTATTAAGTTTGTACGTCTGGAATAATGTAAAAGTCCTAGTACAGCATGTCATGAAACGTCCTTGTAAATGTTTTACTTCTGTACCTTGCGTTTGATCAGAGGGAAGCCATGTCCCGGGGCCGGGGGTCTGGCGGGTCGGGGGCCTTTTGGTGGTTTGGATTTGGATTTGGATTTAGAAGGAGAGGGAGAAGCTTTCCTGTTGAACGGGTTCTCCTTACAGATCCGCTGAAATGAGCAAAGAGATGCAGCTGAAACATAATGTGCAGATTTTTGTGCTTGTGTGATTGCTTCTATTGGAGGTGGACCTGGTACCTTATTGGCGGCTCCTGAGGCCAATGGGCTGAGGGTCGTGGGGGGTTTCGGAGGAGGGGCTGCGGCCCCTCGGGTCCCAGAGCTGCGACTGCTCTGGGGGGTGGCGGGAGCGGAGCTGGCAAATGATGGAGAAGGGTGGGGGCTGAGGAAAGGGTGAGCCAGGCGCTCGGTGGAGGAGGAGGAGGAGGAAGGAGAGGCCACAGAGTTGCAGGGGGAACAGATGGAGGGCTCAGAGACACTTTTGGTGAAGGTGTGCTCCTGGTCGCTGCTGGGACCCCCACCCAGCGGGGGGTGGGAGGAGCTGTGGTCCGAGCCGGATGAGAGACTCTCTGTGCTGAGGGCTGGGGAGGGGGAGCAAGAGGAGGGCTGAGAGTGAGGGAGGACTGCAGTGGGACGAAGGTTCAGTGAAGAAAACAGTGAAAATAGCAGAAATGAAACGGGAATCAAAGTAGAGACAGATCGTGGTGGAGAGGGGGTGGAGAAAAGAACAAACAATCAACATCTACTTATAACATCACACACTTCATGTTTGTACTTTCACATTATTGTTCCAGTTTAACTGTGCTGAAGTACAAAGTATTTATTTATTTGAAGGCTTTAAAATCACTGAAAGTATGTTTTAAATGTATGTTTTAAAATCGATAAAAACTATGGCACATAATACAGGCATTTCAAAATAAAGCTGTACTTTATGTAGCTAGAAAACTCATCTTTATGAAACCTCTGTTCAGTTTCTAAGTGTTTTCAGAATACCCCGGACTCCCCGTCCGCAAACAACCCATTCAAATATGATTTTGTTCTATTCACAGTGATTACAGCAGGTTATAGAGATCATATTTGTGTAGGATTATTTAGTGCTAGGAAGACAATAACACACTGGTGGTTCTCCCCTGAGCCTCATCTATAAGATAAGAGGTTGAATCATTACAGGGTATGGCTTTCATAGAACAATCATTGCCTGTTATTCATGCGTGCAATCACTTAAGGCTTCGGGATATGGGATGTAAGAAAACCCACACACACATCATTCTTTTTTATTTTGGCAATGCGATGTTGATATGAAGAACGCTTGTCTTGGTAGCTTGGGTAGAGGTTGATCAGAAAAAAAAAGAAGGCTAAAATATCTTCCTTAATCTTTAATCCAATATTCATCCCATTTTCCATTCCAATACCCATGAACTGAAACACTGCAAGACGTGTTGTTTTCCACTCAATGTTTAAATGCTGTTATTGGATAACATGCACTAGCAGTGTAGGGAACTACAACATGAGCAAACGCATGTGACCCTTCAAAAAAGACTTAGTGGGGGGGGGATATTATATTAAAACATGTTAAATGTCTTCCTTCTTGTATAAAACAACAGACAGCTAGGAATGGTGCAACCTCTGATGTTATTCAAATGAAACATTGATCAAACTGACCTTGTTGACCTGTTGGGGGCTTCGGCACCCTAGGGGCGGGCCGCTTCTTGTTCTTGGCGCTCGCGGGGCTGGCTGAGCGGGACGAGCTCCCCCCAGTGGGGGGAGGGTCTGCTCCTGGGGTGTCTGCTGCCTGGGTGATGCGATACCACGGGTGACTCGCCGCAACTGTGGGTGGAATCGCACTTTCACCGCCCTCTTCTTCCTCCACCTCCACATTTTCATCGTCATCATCGTCGAATGGGTTCGCGGGCGCAGGGGGGGTGCTGGGTCTGGAGCCCTCCCCTTTGAGAGAGGACAGAGAGCCTGTGTTGGGAGGGGTTGCCAGTCCGACAGGGGGACGGGGAGGGGCTTTCTTCTTCTTGGTGTCGGATTGGACCAGGGCCAGCCAAGGTGGGTCTTTGGGTTTAGGGGTGCCACTGGACAGGCTGGACAGTGAGACACACAGATAGGGAGGGTGGGGTCACACAGGGGGGGAGGCAACTAAATACAACCAAACAGAAACAGAGGGGCACACAACTACATGCTGTGACGAGATGGAAACTAGAACTGAGACAGATATGATTATGTGATTTCCAAAAAAGAAACATCACCCACAAAATGACAATTGTATGTAAATGACTGATACTTTGTTTTTCTGGCTTCCCTCTAGGGTGAACTTAAAGAGCCTAAAAATGCATTATATTCTTAATGAATCAAAAACTATATCGTAACATCCTTTAACAAACTCTCACAACATGTGCAATATTATTCAAGTCTTATTTATCCAGTCATATGCTCACTGTTTCCCAAACACATGCATTTCAAGTAAAACAATCATATTTAATACACAGCAAAGAAAACGAAAAAAGACGTGCCTGTTTTATGTACAATTGTTTGAAATAGTGAGGTTTTTTGAAAAATACATGTATTTCGGGTAGCTAGCATGCTACTGGCTAAATGAGACTGGGATTATACTACATGCTTTGTGTGAGAGTTTATACAAATAATGATTTGATATCTTTTTTAACTGTTGTGAAACATGGCCACCTTTTACTTCAATTCATTATGACTTTTCTCCGTTTTTGGACGTTTCCTTTAAGAATAAAAAGTAACAGGGCTTGAGTAAATTGATATCTACATGATTGCTTTTGTGGGTGACATATTCCTTTAAGGATGATGCAATGGTGGCAATGGATAGAAAAAGAGGCCATTAACAGAAGTTCAGCTACCTTCCAGGAGAGCGTGATATTTCTCGAGGTTTGGGAGGAATCGGAGGCTTCTGGTGTTCACCTGTGATATTAAGAACATTGTGAGGACAGGTGCATATTTTTACATGTAATCATTTATATTGTGCAGTGAGTACGCACCGACTGTAGGGCTGTCTGCCGTGCGGGGGAGGCGGACCCGCGGTGCAGGGCGAGGAGGGGGGGTGGGCTCAGCAACGCGGCGGGGGGCCGGTACTGGCCGACTGGCCCCTTCCTGATGAATGAGCGGTGTAGAAGGGAGATCCCCATTGGTCGTTACTTTGGCTGGTGTTTTACTTTCTTCCTCTTTCTCCACTTCTTCTTCTTCTTCGTCGCTCTCATCAAAGGGGTTTGGAGGAGAAGAAGAGCGCGGTGTCACCTCGGTCTCCACACTGCCCTCCGTCTCTTTTGCTTCTTCCACAGAGTCTGCAGTATTTGTTGTGACAGCAGTGACTGGGACAGAGTCATTTGTTGGCGTCTCAGTCTCATTTGTTGGCGTCTCAGTCTCATTTGTTGGCGTCTCAGTCTCATTTGTTGGCGTCTCAGTCTCATTTGTTGGCGTCTCAGTCTCATTTGTTGGCGTCTCAGTCTCATTTGTTGGCGTCCTCAGTCTCATTTGTTGGCGTCTCAGTCTCATTTGTTGGCGTCTCAGTCTCATTTGTTGGCGCCTCAGTCTCATTTGTTGGCGTCTCAGTCTCATTTGTTGGCGTCTCAGTCTCATTTGTTTGTCTTACAGGAGAAGGAGTCTTAGCGTGTTCCCTCTCAGAGGGCGAGGTGTGAGGAACCGGGCTGCGACCAATTCTGACAGACTGAGCAGCCAATGGGGGTCTCTTACTCAGATCCGGCCGGCCGTTCTGATTGGCTAAAGCTTGCCTTGCGAGGTGATGTGTACAAACCAAGGCCCCAGAGTTACTTCCTAATTTGTAGGATCCAGGAAGCAAGGTGCTGTGACACTCCGTGCACCTGAGAGAACACAGACACAGGACAGTGAGATCAACAAGAGGTCATAAAGAATGTTGAGATATAAAGCTACAAAAGATTAAAAACATAGGCAAATCGGGCAAAATGATACAGACAGAAATTCCTGTTGTCTAAATTCACACTAAATGAGGCATGAATGGTTGTTACTTCTTCTGGGTCACATTCAAATCATTCAGCTGGTGAAACATGGGCAAGGCTACTCATGATATAATGGAAAAAGGTCAACTATAAAATAATGCTTGTTTGTGTGTCTGGCTTCTCTGTAAATAGATACCACAGTAGCTCTTATTGTAGTACTAACTCTCACTAGCCGTTATGACCACTGACTGCAGGTGTTGCCAAATCAACCAGGACTCAAATAATGAGGATAATCACTTTAAAGGTCACCTACCATGCTATTTTTAGGCAATAGCATAGGTCTCAGATATATAAAAATATATAAAAAACATGTCTATAAAGTGTTTTGCTCAAAATACCAAACAGATCACCCATTCTAGCCATGCCTCATATCCCTCCATTTCACTTCCTGTTTCAAAAGTGCTGATTTGGGGTATTTAATAAAAAATTTGATTAAAAAAGAAGGAGGGGGCTGAGCTCATGCGGGAGATTCTACCGGCAGATTCTGCGGTGATGAAACGCCATATCATGGATTATCAAGGATTATTTCTGAAACAGTATGGAGCTCAAAGGCTTTCTCTCTTGCCAGTTATAACACAAGGTGAGTTCCTTTTTATTTCCTGCTTCTTCACACACATGCTCTGTGCAGTACAGGTTAGCTCTGAGTGTTAGCGATGCTAATGTAAACATGCACCGACCATATTACGTCCAAAACAGTCGGGCATTGTTTCTGATAGCAACGTTTCTGATAGGCCCGTGGGTGTAAAGCCAGCCTACATTTCCGATATTACGTCATATCGGACGCAAATCTGGATCAGCTCCGTTGTAGCCCCGTTTTTAGAGATTTGGGTACGGAGGAAAAGAGAGAGGGTTTTATTTTCTAACGCTGCGTGAGTTCCCCGACACACCGGGGACACATATTTATGTATAAAAGACATCAAAAAGTGCATTTTGCATGATAGGTCCCCTTTAAGAAACTCAAATTAGCTGCAGTGTTTACCTGAAGCAGTTGCGATGGTAGAGCTTGCCGTCCACCAGGAACCTCTGCACCAGGTGGACGTGTTTCTGGCAGGCGGCGCAGGTGCTGCTGAGCGTGCTGCGCTTCATCGCTGAGGCCGCTTCTACGCCAGTTTCCTCAGTCTGGCTCTGCTAGTGTGAGCGACCCGGGACGCAGGGGAAGGGGACGTCAGGGAAAGAGGGGAGATGGAAAGCAATGGGGGAGGGGGAGATCAAACACGGAGTCAGAATTTAAGGATGTGGATTGTTCATTTTTGTCGAACTAGCTACGTCTACTTGCCACCTACTGCTTATTGATTTGTGTGCTTCATTACTGCATTTCCTGTTCAGTTTTAAACATGATTTAACACAAATTTGACATGTCATAAAGAAATGATTAGTAAAAAAGTCCAAACAGCTTGGGTTAGTGGCTTAAACAGTCCCATTTTTTTAAATATTATTTGATATTATTTTTAGGCATTTAGAGGTTTTTTTTTAATTAGTATTTTAGTAAAAACAAAAAGGGCGAGGGGGTTAGCAGCAGCGCATTCCCAAACTTGGCACACAGTGTTAGGATAGTACTACAGTTAGTATTTTCTTTTTGTACAAGAGATGGTTAAAAAAGACTGACCTAACTTTCACCTCCTAACCCACCCCCACCCCTAACCTACTGCCTGGGCTCAGGAGAGAGAGGAGGGGGGCTCAGATGTGAGGAGGAACAAGAAGAGCAGGAAGAGGAGGGAGTGGAATGGATTTCCATCTAAAGAAGGGGGGTGGGGGTGGAAGTGGAGAGGGGAGGTTGCCAGTACATGGGAGTGTGGCGATGGAGGAAAGAAGGCATGCGAAAGAAAAGAGAGACAGGATACAGAGGCTATCTTTACAGACTGACGATACCTCTGGAGCTTTATTCCCCTGCTGTGCAACACAAAGCCCACACGAGGAAGTGGTAATTATAAAATACTTATGTGGTACATTGTTGTACTGCATCGGCAGGATGGGGTTTGTATTGTACAGATCTGATGACTTAATACCCCCGAATAGCACATGCAGAATTACATAAAGAAAACCCAAGGCTCCAGATCCGATATACTACAGAAAAAAGCGGTTTCAGTATGATTATCCAGGCCTTTGAAGGACACCACAAACCATATATTACTTAAAGAATACAGCTTGTTAACATGCAGCTCTAGTCGGGTATCATGCAGGAATAATGTAGTTCAGGAACGCAGTTTTTAAAAAGGTATTATGTATAAAAAACAAATCATTATCAACACGTGCACAAGGTCATTTCGGTTTCTCCTGGTTCCAAGTCTTTCTCTTACCTCAGACTCGACCACTTTGGCTTCCAAAGGGGTGGGGGGCCTTTTCTGGGCGGGCTCATTTAGACCGACAGAACTGAGCCTTTTCATGGAAGGGGGGTTTGCTGCGGAAAAAGGAAGTTATCCGTTATTTGATATAAACAAATTATATAAACTGTGGTCAGCCTCAAGTTGGATTTAAAATTGCATGTGAATCAAAACCAGGTTTATTGCCAGGCAGGATTTTGTTGTCAAAATGTAGCAAATAAAGACCTATTTATAAAAAAATACATATATAAATATATAAAAAAAGGTTAGAACAATTAAAAAAATGTAGTAGTATGCAGTATAGCACAAGTTAAAGCAGTTTTTTCAATTTATTTTCAGTCAAAATCATCAAATGAATTTGATCTGTGACAAATATAGTCAACATTTTAACATAATATGCATTTTATGTTCACATAGAATGAAATGAGTCCAACTGAATTGACTGTAACCACCTTGAGACTTGTTGTTGAAGAAGTTGTAGTACTGGGAGACGTATGTGATGATGCTGAGCCGGTCAGGCACTTTCATGGACACCATGTCCTCTGGGTCCAACAGGGCCGGGATGCCCAGCTGAGTCTCCGCCACTTCAAACGCCTACGGTGAGGCAAGACAGAGACAGGAAGCTGAGGAAGGGTCACCAGTGTTTTGACATGCATGCATACAATAAATAATAACTAAATAAAAGTAATTAGTGCTATTTTTTACCAAATAGGGGTGTAACCATCCATCAACATGGATTAATTCCAACTGTCATCAATTCACTTAAAGGTGGGGTAGGTAATTTTGGAGAAACCAGCTCGAGTGCGCTAGAATTTGAAAATACACAACCGGAAAAAATCTGCCACTTCCTTACAGAGCCCCTCCTCCAACACACACGAACGCGCACATGACCAATGAGGGCACGAGATAAGTTTGTGCACAGATGGAAGGCTGACAGGCAGGTAGGCCATCCAGTTATTTTAGCCGGGCCGGCTCAAATGATTGGTCGTGCTTTTTACAGCTACGGCTTCCACAGATGACATTTTTTTTATGGATTTTTTGTCAAAGCACTTAAGATATTCATTGCTATCGGGATGTTAAGAGCATTCCATGGAATATAACAAAAGTGTATCTCGAGCCGGTTTCTCAAACTTACCTACCCCACCTTTAAGCCATGTGACTTGTTTTGTGTTCAATTCAGACTAAGCAACAGACTCACGTATTACTTATTAATCTTTCTACCTATATGTGGTCATTTGGTCAGATTTTTCTCACCTTTTAGACATGGCACTAAGAAGCTGCAATGGAAACTCTTAAAAATGAAGTCTGTTCATCATAACTGCCATAACCGGAAAGACACGTTACTGCTCAATCTACTTAATCATTATACTAAATCTAGGTAATAAGCTTTGTGTCTCCTTTTAAAAGTTCCAAAACTTTTGAAAAAAATAAACTGATGAAACTGAGAAAATAATAATTTAACTATTGACTATTAACTATTTGTTGCAAAAAAAGATGCTTGCCATGACCAACCGACCATGGCATACCTGATGTCCTGAATAATCTAACTCTGCTGCCAAAGCATCAGCCATTTGCTGATAATGTCATGTTTTGTCCTTTGAGGATAACCATCAGTCTAATGAAAAATTCCACTGAAGAAATTAGACCGGGGGGGATACATCTGTTGGCAGTCACTCAACACTGAGATAATCCAGACAACACTGTACAATAACCTGGTTTACAGCTAGAAATATGTTTTGCAATTTCTGTATATTAATGCTCAATACTGATACAGTTTCACTTCATAGACTTGTTCCACAGCTATCCTTGTTGGAAATGCCAAAAGGTACATTTTGTATGAACATATTTTGAGTAATACGCAGATATCTTCATAAACAGTCCAGATAACCGTTAGTTCAAAACATTCTTAGTGTATGAATATGAACTGAAACATTTTGCTCTCTTTGCAATTAGTCCAAAGCAGGATGCACCTGTGAGTCATAGTTCCCCAAAAGGACACAGAGAAGCAGGTCAGACCAGCACCGCCTGTCTGGGTCACCTGACCTGCTTTCATGAACCTCCTCCAGACTTTAACTTAATGCAGGTGGACCCTTTGGGAAACAGGTGTTTCTATTGGAGATGAGACTTTGTTTTAAATGTAGGGGGAATTCAAGAATAATAAAATGCTTGCTGTTTTGCATATCCAACTAGAAATACAGGTTATTCATACATCAGTTCCAAATGCATGAACCAAAATGACTTTTAAAAAAAGATTTCAAGCCCAAATTCGACTCCTGCTGCCGATTCATCTTGATATCAACGTGACATCGGGAGACAGTTGTAAGTTAACGAAAGCTAGCCAGCATTTAGAGATAGCTGTCATTGAAGTTCATTTAACACATTTTACTTTTATATTCACACTGGAATAACTTGTTTATATAAAAGCAATTCTATTTCAATATGAATGATGATTCCACAAAAGATATGAATCTAAAACAAAAGAGGAATAGTTCCTGGGTGGCATAATGTAAGCAAGTGGAGGGAAGTGAAACCGACACGTTCAGTAACTTAATAAAGTATCTCAAACAGTGAGAGACTACAGTTAGCAGTAATGTGGGCAACTACAGTGAAGACTGACAACAAGGTTTCAACCTCTGACAGCAGTCAGTCATATATGAAGAGGGTCAAACACTTGTTAAAGTAGACCCCTGTATGCACTGTACTACTGCCTGTATGAAAGGTGCATTTCAAAAAGTAATACTAAGAAATAATCAAGCACAAACAGAGTAGGATAAAAGGAATATCCTTAATAGTCAAATATGTGGCTTGTTAACTTTTTAGAATACTCAGGCTTGGGCCTTATGGATACAGTGAATATCTTATTAATATATAGAGAGGCGAAGTCCCTCCCCTTCCGGTGGAGCTCCATGGGACCTTATTTCGGAAAAATTATGTATTGAAGTCAATGGCGATAGAAAAGTTATCTTTCGATCCCGTTTGAATTGTGCCACGAATTACACATATGATGTTTGTCAATTTAAAAGATAATTTTGCAAGTCAAAAAATTAAAAATGTGTCGTAAAACTGTGAAGTAACACATTTTTAAACTGGCTTTACAAGGTTTCGGTGAGTAACACGAGTGTAATGTGTAACGTTAATGACATCACTTACGCGACTCTGGGATTTGTAGTCTTTCTAGTTGCGTATTTTTCATAGTCTTATATTTCAACAGTTTTACGACAAACTGTGACTTTTTTGACATGGAAATTATTTTTTAAGATTGACAAACATCATATGTGTAATTCGTGGCACAATTCAAACGGGATCGAAAGATAATCTTTCTCTCCCCATTGACTTCAATACATAATTTTTCCGAAATAAGGTCCCATGGGGTGGAAGTAGAAGGGCGGGACTTCGCCTCTCTATAATGACAGCCTGCACAGAGTTTGTTCCCGCCTCACTTTCCCTGAAAGCAGCTAGATAAAAAGGATATAAACAGCAGCAAAGAGCTGCCAACTTAGCTCAGACTGGAAATGAGGAGACTCCCACTGTAATGTGGAAGATAATGTGGAAAGACCCCAAAAGGACTCTATTGGTTTCTATCCAAGAACCTTTAAGCTGCAAATTCAGCACTTTTGCATTTAAAATCCTCTTTAAATGGTCCCCACACAGGGGTATTTCAGGCTGTTTTTTTAGGACATATAATGCTTTAACCTACTCCACTCTGCTCATGGAAATGAAGTAAGACATAGACACACAGTCAAACATACTGAGGTCACACCCAGCATGACTGCATGCAAATGTGAGGCTTAGTAATATTTTAACGGCTGAAAGAAGCAAATGCAACGCCTAAAATAAAATAAGTGACTTGTACTTCCCTTCAAAGCAAAATAAAAGCAACATAACACCAGGGGGTAAAGTAGACTCACCAGTCGGTTGTTGTCATACACATTCTCTTTAGACAGCGAGCCAAAGTCTCTGAAATGACAAGAAAACATTGAAAACTTCAAGATACAATTTGAGATAAGGCTGGGTATGCAGGTAGTTGGTGTAAAGTTATTTAGTCTGCAACAACTGCAAATCATAGTATGTCCTTTTACATCAGGATTACTTCAGAAAACAAAGCCATGCTGATATAGGACAGTACAGTATTGATTGTTAAACCATTTATGTTATGAACCATTGAAAAGCCATTACTGCTTTGACAGCATGATGTACTGGAATGGTAAGCAGTTAAGCTTCCTAACTACCGAAGCTGATAATTGATCCCAAACCGCACATTAACGATGCAAAATGTGAAAAAAGTGCAGATACAAAAGGAAAGAACTCCCGCACCAAAGGGGAGTGATGGGCCGATAATTACAAGGCTCTGCTTTGAAATGCCTCAGGGCCAGGGAACCAAAGCCCGTAAACATCCTGCAGTAAAACTGGAACATGTCTGAGGTGTTCTGGGAGGAAAGTGTGCCTAAGTAAATGTATGTTAACAGTAGGAAAACAATGTGGCGGAAAAAACACCTTGACCCTGGTGAGAGAGCTTGTGGAGACCATGTGGAAGTCTCAAGAAGGGAAAAACCCTGTGAATGAGCTCCGTGTTGGAGCCGCACAAAGTGGCCTCTGTTCTCTCTAATCTAGTTCCCATGGTCACAGCAGCAGCTCTAACATCAAGACCGTGTCACAACGAGTCCACTATGTCACATCTACCAACGTATCCAGAAGGAGCTGCAGCAAGAAGCGTTAAAAAAACTTTGACAAACTGCGTGACACTCGCAGAACAGACGGTGGCAGCCGACGTGCATGATGTAGTGCAGTGTGTGATCTGAATTGCAAACATAGTCCAGTCTCGCTCCAAGGTTTATTTTGGGAAAGAGGAATGCACAGGAGTGGAGTGTGTGTGTGTACTGTACGGGCTTTTTAGATTCATACGTTCAAAACCGGGATGAACAAGAATATCTACCACATTTGGTATCCAACACACTGCTGGATAGGTAATGTTGTGAAAATCAAAAATGGAGCTTATAAATACAAAATATTCAGTAGTTTTGGTATCTGAGCAGGGGGGACAAAACATGCATTATGGAGATAAAATGCCAACACGGAGGAGAAAGTCAAACTAAGTTGATGACGTTAGTGTTTCAACTGCAGCATTTATGAAGACAATTGAATTCAAATGCAATTCTGACCTCACTGTCCCATGCACTTTGGTTAACAGGACCATAGATGATTTCTCGCTGTCATGTCTACTCCCTTTCCAGTAAAGCTGAGTGACAGTCGGTGTGGGGCTGAAACTGAGATGAGGCCATTAACTGTACTAACGTGCCCCCTAGGCATCAGTGCTGTGTACTCTGATGAGAATACATTGGCTGCAGAGTGCAGGGCAGCTCTACGGAGGCCAGGCCCAGCCATTAGAGCTAAATGCAGTTTGACAGGCGGAGGTCTCAGCTGCAGATTAGCCCGACGGACTGTCTGTCTGGATCACAGCGAGTTCAGTTGGGGTGCTGCAGCTACACAGAGGGCTGGAAAGGACACAAATTGAAGCTGCAGCACTCCAAAGGGTTTTTAGGATTTGTCCAAGTGCTTATTTTCAGCTCTACTGCAGAGAAATTCCACCTCACTGACTTGTCCTCAAGTGAATGTTTGCTATCATTCAGGCATAGTCCAATTATTACAAAAAGCCTGGACCACCTGAGAGGTTAGCAGCATGGGCAAGATGCTTTTTGTCTAAAATCACTCCATCATCAAATGTCCCCCTCCATTTACTGGCTGCTTATACAAAAGCCTCCTACAACGTATCTCAGAAGGAGTCCAAACACTTATCTGATGCTGTCAAGAGTGTGCATTCCCAATAAAGCCACGTTATGCTACACTGGTGCTTCTTCACAGAGATGCATGTCCAATGCGAGTCATATGAAGGGCAGAGTTTCTGTTTATATTTACTGACACACTGCAACTAATAGAAACTTTTCAGAAAGAAAATGTACTTGCCTTGAAACAAAAGATCAAGAGTTGAGCTAAATCAATAAAAACATCTTCAAAAACTATTATGATAATCATTTGAGGGATTTTTAATGCATACAATTGAAGAGAATTGTTTTTTTGCCTCTAAAATATACAGATTTTCTGTTATTTGTCTGTCTTAAATCAGTTTAAAGTGAAAATATTTGTTGTACCAACACATGGCGGCCCTCATATTCTTAAGATGTAAGTATCGAAAGGCAGTTTCTCACCAAATAAAAAATACTGCCTTTTGGTGTCTCTGCCGTAACAAAGGGATTTCCTCATCTCTATAATAAATATGTTAGTCACACTGATACTGTTGTTGTGTTTTGTGGGAGCTTCTGTAATGTGTGTGTAGGTGTAAATCCTGAGAGGAGGGGTGTGTTGTTACAGAGAGGGCATAGTTTGTCAGCCTGAGTTAATAACAGCACAGTGGCCTCCCACTTTAAATGTTGGAGAGAAAAAAAGAATGTTTGGAGGTTTTTGGCAAAAAATCCTGAAACCTGAGAATACAACACAAAAACATACATTGTTGATACGAATGTGACATAAATGGCATGATTTTTTTTTTTTTTTTAAAGGATCTTACCACTAGAGTTATTAAATCAGTTATGTTAATGCAGTGTTTTTAAGGTAGTCAGCGTTCTACAAAAAAGGTATACAAAAACAGACTAGTCTCACATATCCCAGTCTTTAAAAAATCTATTAATGGATTAAACAGGAGCATAGATGAGTTCATTTGTATCCTAAAAGGATTAACATACTGCGTATTAAAGTACTTTAAAACCATTTGAAAACACAACAGCATTCAGCATGTCACTCCTCAAAAAGATCCAACTTTCCCCGTATACCGTTAATTTGAACTACTGTAATCTCATGTATAATTACATATTGGTTAATAATGCAAGATACTATTAATGTTGGGTCGTTAGACTCCGGGTTACTCACATTAATTCTGGTCTGTAACGATGAATTATGGCACAAAACGCCAATCCGTTCCGAAAGGACGTTGACATGTCCTTGACTTCCACATCGTTGTAATGTTCACACTGTATCCGACACCACTCCTGGAGAGCCTTCAGAGACCCCATGGTACTGTAGGTATCCAAGTAGTCTGTCAATAAAATCACGTTTCTCTGTCACAGGCTTGACGGGAGACGACACAAAGTCTTTCTGCCTGGTCATAAACGAGTCATCAGCAGCGTGTCAGTGAAGGGGCCAGACAACACCCGAAGTAAAGATACGGTGCATTCATTACCAGCCAGTGAGTCACGTTAAGAAAAACTAGCATGGCTGGCAAGCTAGCAAGGTGTTACTTAACTTTTACAAAGACACAATAGGCTACATTACGCCCCAGTGTATCTCATGTACCGAGTTATTTAGTCAGCAACGACTCCGTCTAAAGAGATACTTTGACCAGAAACACAGGGTTAAAGACACGGCTAATATCCAGAGATGAGGACGGTAGCTTGCCAACAAAGTTCTTCACGTATTGAACTCAGCTTGCTAACTAAGGGGCGTTAGCCTGCAGTTAGCTCCTGACAGCAGTTTGCAGGTTTGCCTCTCTTCAATGGGCGCTGGCACTGGTTGTCCGTGGACCGTGACAGTTTCGGGCGATGATGGCTCAGCGAAGCAGAGGTGACAGTTTCCTCATTGAGGTGGACAGCAGCACGGTTTTGTTTGTTGGTGAAGTGACTGGCTGTTAAAACGCTGCATAGAAAAGTCTGTTAGCAACTGCACACGCTACTGGAGACCGCTTCCGACGCCCACTTTGCGGCAACAAAATTAAATCACACTGTAAAAAATACATCCCGCCCCATTAATGTTGATCAAGGCTGGCAGCCCAAGCCATTGTAGCTGCATTGATTGAAGCGTTGGCTGGCTGCCACCCTACAGTGTGAGGTCACGTTGATGTTTCATTTCCCGCCCAAGGGGGGGGGCTAAAGAGACGTACTGACTAAGGCTAACCTCGCGATATGTTACAAAATCACGCGAGAGTTGCCACTTGTTTAGAATTCCCGAAAGATGGCGGCGGCGCCTCCGGATGAGGCTACCCTGCAGTCTCGCATCAGTAAGTCAATATACTCTACCATATCAGTTTCACTTTTGAAAGGACAGTGATAGCCGATACGCTGTTAAAGTGCACAGAGACATAATCTCATTTTAAATGTGCGGCTGTCAGCCATAGCATTTTCCCGAGGGAAGATATAAAACCAAGAGAGCGAATGTCATTAAATCAAAAAGTGCAGTTCTCGAGAAGGAACAAACTCCGCCAGATAATGATTCACCGTTTCTGTAATGAGTGTTTTGGACTCAGATTGTGTTACCTGCTGACAGCTTGAATTTGGGGAGGCTGCTCAAACATGGCAAGCTTAATGCTAACTAACTCAACCAGCTAGGTAGCTGCCAACCAAAGATCAAACAAGCCACTTGAACGAACCATAGAACCAGGAACCATACTTGTACAGTTCCCCAGTTACCCATGTTATGCAATCACAAAACTCCTGTTACAACCAGAGAACTGATAGTTTGCACACAACCAACATCAGCTGATGGTTATCACACGCTTCTGATAAGATCAAACTTGGCTTCTTAATAAAGTGATAACCACTACCTGCAAAAGGTTAGTACCCAGGATTGACAGACTTCACACATCTATGCAGAGCAATAACACATATGGAAAGTCAGGAAACTCGTGTTTTATCATATTTTGTTGTTGTTAAAGAAAATTCAACCACATGCAGCAGTTTTAAAGTTTGTATATACAGCTGATGCAGAGCCTAATGTGTTCCTTTCATAGATAAAGCCACCAACCCTTTGAATAAGGACACTGACTGGGACATTATCAAGGGATTTTGTGATCAGCTCAACAATGATCCAGAAGGGTGAGATGATGATGATGAGGATGTTGATGATGAGGATATAACACCAGAGTAATATGCAGAATCAAGCAATATTCCAGCTGTTTGAAATGATAATAACTGAGTTTATTCCAGTTTTGCAGCTCTGTAGAAAAACATCTTATAAATCACATGATAATTCATACATTTGGTGATATAATCTATGCATATGTGTACAGAGTGATTTTGTGGAACATTCAATGTGTTGCCTTGCAGTATTGTGTACAGGTATAAGTGTACATTTTGTTTTTTGTCAGTCCCCAGCTTGCAACCAGACTCCTGGCCCACAAAGTCCAGTCTCCTCAGGAATGGGAGGCTATGCAAGCGCTTCTGGTAAGATATGAAGTATAAAGGTCTTGAACAGTAAAGTAACATTAGAAGCCACTTTTCTTTTAAGGCTTGTCCGTTTAAATTGAAAACAAACAAACTCTAAAATGTTCCCAGGTTCTGGAGACGTGCATGAAGAGCTGTGGGAAGCGATTTCACAGTGAAGTGGGAAAGTTTCGCTTTCTCAATGAGCTCATCAAAGTGGTGTCACCCAAGGTAATGATCCCTGTTATTTATACTGCTATGCTTATATGTCTGCAACTGTACATCTAAGATAATTAGGACACTGTAATGGAATAATAAAGGAAAACGTGTTTGCGTACCTATATTTAGTTCAAGATAAACACATTTGACTCTAACCTTGCATTATTCCCTGCTTCTCTGCAGTATTTGGGCACCCGGTCTCCAGAGCCAGTGAAGAATAAGGTGATAGAAATAATGTTCAGCTGGACAGTGAAGATGCCTCATGAGACTAAGATAGCAGACGCCTATCAGATGCTGAAAAAACAGGGTGAGTGCAACAAGAAGACAATGAGAAGCCATCAAGATAAAGGACACGGTTCTTTATCTTCAGGTTTCTCATTCTCTTCACGGTACATTTAGTGTGTTCCCACCTCAAGGCTTTATCAATGCTTTGATTAGTTTCATTTGAACTGATAATGTGTCTTTTTGGTTACCAATATTTTCTACAAATAGTAGTTTGTACAAGTATCAGTTCTCCTTTTTGTGGCGGTGACCCACATGCATGGGACTACTGCCTTAGTCATGCTACGTTGCATTGAGTGTAAAAAATAGTATAGTATAGTTAAGTTACTACAGTGTAATTCACACTTATGTAGGGTGTGAATGCACCATATATTTGCATTTTGACAGAAAGCAACTGACTTTCTTGTTGTTAATTGCTTATTTATAAAAATAAACATTATTCATACAGCCCCTTTCATAACACATGCCGCTCAAAGTGTTTTACAAGAGAATCAAATCATTAGCTTGGCTATTAAGAAAATAGGAATAAAAAAAACAAAGCAATCATGAAAAACATAAAATAACATCATATATTAACAATGATATTTCAAAAAAGTGCAATTTTTGGACTCCTTTAGCTATCGACAGATTTTGGGGAGCTTTTTCTAAACATTTTCTGCATAAGAACAGCCTTAATAATACTTTTTTAACACTGGACGACCTTAAGGAATGGTTTCGAACATGCTCAGATAAGCAGTTGGAGAGGTATGAAGATGCTCAACCATTTAGGGACTGAAAAAGAAATGTGAAAACAATCCTCAATGTAATTTGTAGCCTGATCTTCAAGAGGTGTGGAGAACAATGTTATGGCATCATTATCGCTTAAAGGCTTACATCATGGACAGCAGTTGAGTCCCAGGTGACGCAGACCCCTCTGAGCTGTTTACATGTGAGGTTAAGAGGGTCCGTGTTTCTCTTCCAGGCATTGTGAAGGTAGATCCTGCACTCCCTGAGGACAAGCCCCTCCCACCCCCAGCACCCAGAGCCAAAAACATCATCTTTGAGGATGAGGAGAAATCCAAGGTATGAGTAGTGATGAGGAGGCACTTTGGATAGGGTTTCAAAAGAAAGGTCTTTATTATATATATATATATATATATATATATATATATATATATATATATATTAGAAAAATGCTGTACCCATTTAATCACTTTTTAAAGAGACCACCTTGTGGAATCCTCCAGGGACAAAGGGTTTACAAAGTCCTCTTCCTCTTTCTTTCCTCTCCCTCCTCTTTCCTGTCTTTGTAGACGCTGACTCTCTTGTTGAACAGCACTCAACCAGAAGATCTAAGAGCGGCAAACAAGCTCATTAAGGAAATGGTCCAGGAGGTGAGTCATCGCTCATGGTGTGCTGTGCGTGGGCCCACATGCATGTGCGTCTCGGTTTTTCCACCAGTTTAACAAAAGACCCACCCAGTTATGTAGCCTGATCACATTAATGCATGCAAATATTGGTCCTAAGGTCTTTTCAACATTTTTTTGTCATAGTGCTTAATACTTAAAGGTCCCATGACATGCTTTTCCGGTTATTACCCGTCCCCTTGTGTGTTATGTAGCTTTTTCTGCATGTAAACGGTCTGCAGAGTCACAAACCCTCAAAGTACACCCTGTAGGGAGTAAAACTCTAACACAGAAAAGACCTGTCTATGCTGCCCCAGAACGCCTCGTTGGAGATTTCTCTTTTTCCATTGTTTACTTCTTGGGTATAGTGACGTATTTCGGGTATAGTGACGTAACGTAACGCCTCCGCAGATTGGTCTATTTGGACCAATCTGCGGAGCCGTTACGTTACGTCCGCGGAGCCGTTACGTTTGGACCAATCCGCGGACTTCCTCACACACACACACTCGGCGGGACGTTGCGAGGCTCGCTGCTGCGAGGAGCGGGACAGTGTGAGCTGGCGCACTGGTGTGGGGTCGGCGAGACAGCAAGACACCGCGGAACTCAGCCTGGGCACACACACAAACTCCCAGCCAGGCTGTGGGTGTGTGTGTGTTTCGGGCTGGGTTTCGCTGTGTCTCGCTGTCTCGCAGACGGCCACTGGGCTCATAGGGAGGGGGGGGCACGAGCTCCAATGAGCCGTTAAGGACAGAGAGTGAATACACATACTATACAGAGATGCTGTATGAGAAACCAATGTGATTTTGGAAAAAATGCACAATATACATTTATTTTAGTAGACCTCAACAATGGAATTATGATCAGTAGAAATGGCCATGACATGGGACCTTTAAGTGTAAGTGATGCACTCAGATTTCGACAAATGTGGAATGCTTAATATCTAATTATAATCATGGTCTTGATATTGGTATAATGAAACATCAGGTTAAGTTACAGCAAGAAATTGTTAAAGGAATTGAATCTTAAAACTCTAATTATTTTAACACCTCTTACCAAAATGTAATAAAACATAGAAAGAATAATTTATTTTTACAAAAGTTATCATCATTATGATTTGAAATTCTGATTCAATAAATGAAAGATACTATATATTTAAAGTTTAAAATATATAAACTAATTGAAAGGGCTCCTTTTATGCACATTTTCAGGTTCATATTTGTATTTAGTGCCTGTACTGTGTAATTTGTACATGCTTTAATGTTCCAAAAGGTATTTATTTTCCTCATACTGCCTGTGCTGCAGCAGAGAAACTCTCTGGATGTAACTTTAGGAAAGGGAAAACCCCAAAATTATAATATGGCCCCTTGTTGTCAAATGTTAACAATGTCAACCCAGCTAACCATCACATGTTTTGATATTTGTCATGAAAAAGAATAGTCTTAAACTGTAGTTTAGCCTTTAATTTACATATATGATACATCAGATGTCATCCTTTGTCATAATCACGCCACTTTGAGATCCTTTTGTTCTGTTTCCAGGACCAAAAGCGCGTGGAGAAGGTATCAAAGCGACTGAACGCCATCCAGGAGGTGAAGGAGAGTGTGAGCCTGCTGAGCCAGATGCTGGAGGGCTACAGCAGGGAGAGCTGCTCCCATAGCAACCAGGAGCTCATTAAGGTTAGTGCAGCTCAGCACATTTCAAACTGTCTGCAGAAACGGCCTCATAATCGTGCCTGCACCATCCATCACAGCTGCTGTTTCAATGTTTTGAACACGTGTGTATTTGCAGGATCTTTACCAGCGCTGTGAAAAGATGAGGCCGACACTTTTCCGGTTAGCAAGTGATACAGAGGACAGTGACGAAGCACTAGGTACGGTTTCTGAGCTCTGTGGAAAATAAGCCTTTATTTCAGACACTGTTGATCATCATTCAATATTTCTGCCAATATTGGAAAAGGTAGGAGTTGTATGTATGTATGCTGAAGGGCACAGGAAATAAACGTTTTACTGGATGTGGATAGTTCAAACGGATACATTTTGGAAAGAATAAAAAAAATACTAAGTTTATATCAATTTTTTAAGCTTAGATTTTGCAATTCAAACATTTGAAAATCAGACTTTAATTTCAATTCTTACAGATGTATGACTATGATTTATTAAAGGTTTAATAAAAAGAAAAAGCCACTTTACATTTGTTTTTGCTTTCAGCTGAAATATTACAGGCCAATGACAGCCTGACGCAGGTCATCAACCTGTACAGACAGCTGGTGAAGGGAGAGGACGTGTCCAAGGACGGTCTCAGCACGTCCCCACAGACAGGTTTGTACATGGGCGTGTGATCTAAAGTCCTTCCGTTTCTACCTGGCTTTTCTGTAGACATTAAGATCATAAATCTTTTTTCATCTGGAATTCAGGCGGCAGTAGCTCAGCTCTCGTAGACCTGATGGGACTTAACGCATCCGCAAACACAGCACCATCCGACCCAGAGCCCCTCAGCCTGCAGACCCTCACTCAGAACATGGGCATCAGCCTCCTGGATGATGAGCTCATGTCACTAGGTAAGCACATAAAAGTAATCTGGCTTGTAAGCGCTAAGGTAGATTACTAAGTTTTACTTTTTTAACAAGCCAAAGAGTTTGAGTCAGCAGTGTAAGCACATTGTGGTTTAGCCAGATGTAGCCCAACATCTGGCTAAACCACATCACACATTCACAGCCTTTTTAGATTTAGCCTTACACGTCACAAAATCTGACATAAGAAGTGATTTAGCAGTGAATTCAACCGTTACAATTGTAATATGTTACCATACGTTTGACTGCATTTGAAATAACCTGTGTTTGTCTCTGATCTTTTAGGATTGAATGTAACGGAGAACTTTGACTCTCAGAACACTTTTCAGGTACGTAAGTTAAGACAAAACTGTTCTGCTCAAATTGAAAGCCGATATATGTCAAATCGAATAATGAAAATATGTCTTAGTCGCTAACAAATACTCCACATAAAGGCTTTAATACGGCTTTTATTATCAACTGTTTTAACATCATCTCGGACTTCTTATATCGTTTTTGACCCTCTGTTTGTCCCCTCAGTCCTCTGATGGCACAGAGTCCTCTGCTGCATTGGGCCCTGCAGTGTTGCAGCCCGCTGTGGTCCAAACAGCAGCTCCACCAGCAGGGGGCCCCGCTGCTCCACCCAAACCCATAGAAGGGCTGGACCTGTTGGGGAAGACCTTGTTACAGCAGTCCCTTCCTCCAGAGAGCCAGCAAGTCAAGTGGTTAGTTAAACAGGTTTTTGCTCCCATCACAATCTCCTCAATTTGGCCTGAAATATAACACGGGAGACAAAATGAGGTGGTGTGTATGCTCATCATTTAATACTTTCTTTTAGTCTGGTTAGAGTAAACTGTTTAAGTCTGGCGATATTTGAGATATTTTCAATACTGTTTTTTTATTTAAATATCAATATTTCAAGCTTATATTTTGTTACTTTTCCATCTGAAGTATTTTTCCGATAATATTAATTCAAGGACTGTCAGAGTTTTGAAAATGAAACTGTCATTTTCCTAGTACAGTGACATATATTGATTTGAATTTTCTTTTCTAAATGTTGAAGTTTCCCACAAATTGTACCAATATATTGGCAAAAATATGAATTTTTTTTTTTGAACTATTTACAATTTCTCAAGCGTTCTTGTCCAGCCTGCAGTTTAATCAAAGTGTCACTGAATGTTGTCATGTCACTCTTCATAGCCCTAAACTGTTATTTAATACAGAGCAGTAGTACATCACTTGTTGAAGGGACATATGTGTGTTTTCTACATGCAGGGATAAACTCCAACCTCAATCCAGAGTCACTTTACGAGACATGCAGACCAAGTCCAACGCCAACCCTAAAGCAACCTCCATCTCCTCCAATCCCGCTCCTGCTCCTGTGCCCACATTCAGCCTGGCCGTCCAATCAGAGCCTCCGGACTCTCTCCTCCTCCCCAATCTCAGTCTGGCAGTTTCTGCTGACCCCTACGACAACATCTCTCTAGCTGACGTTACCGTGCCTCTGGAAGCAATCAAGCCTAGTAAGCATTCAGCGCCCATCAGAGACACTTTTCTCTCTTTTATTTTCCTCTGCATCACAATCTGTTGTTTTTTCTCCCTACTATAACATTCCAGGCAGCTTATTACCAGTGACTGTATTCGACAAACACAGTCTCCGGGTTTTATTCACCTTTGCTCATGACTGTCCTCCATCCCGGCCCGAGGTGCTGGTGGTGATCATCTCCATGCTGTCCTCCGCCCCCATCCCCGTCACCCACATCCGCTTTCAGGCCGCCGTACCAAAGGTAGGCCCTCCCTTCCCGCCTGTAATAGACCATGATGTAAAAGTCAGGTGGAAAACATTTATTTTTGACTTAAATAACATTTTGCTTTGGATGTGTCTAGGTGATGAAGGTGAAGCTGCAGCCCCCCTCCAGCACAGAGCTCCCTGCCTATAACCCCATCCTGCCTCCAGCTGCCATCACACAGATCCTGCTGTTGGCCAATCCTCACAAGGTACTCTGCCATCTGACCATTTAGAAATCATTTTCATCCGTTAGTGTCGGCCTCATTCAGGGCGATAGTCTGATATCATTGGCGTCTATTGTAGTTTCTAAATACCAAGATTTTTTAAAAACCACATCATCTAAAAGTCAAACTCAAATTCTTTGATACATTTCGAAACCATATCTTTCACAAGTTCCTGTTCCTAATGCTAACTCCCTAGCTTTGTTTTGTAGAAAATACGACACGTCATTGGACACAATAATAGTCTTTGCATTGATACACTTTTCTTTTGCAAGAAAAAACAGCTCTATATATATTCACTGAAGGTTATTAACTCGTAGTCGTGCACATGCTGTAGGAACAAGAGGGCGACATAAACCATATCCTCCTTACATTCATCTTTGCTACTGTGTTTTTGAATAACGACATGCATACTTCAAGGTCAAAAGCAATGCATTTGGAAGACGATATTGCACCTTCAAGCAGTGACTGAGATTTGCAACATTAATCCGATTTTATTTTCTTCTTCCCCTCTCAGGAAAAAGTACGTCTGCGTTACAAGCTGACGTTCAACCTAGGGGACACATCTCACGATGAATCCGGAGACGTGGACCAGTTCCCGCCCCCCCACACCTGGGGGAGCCTTTAGGCCGACCTCCTGTCATGATCTGCTGTTGCTTCCTTTTAGATTTCGGTTGAAGTTGTCCCTCATCGCTGGCTTTGAGGCGGGACGGCCTCTCCCTCACTGAACGGTTTCAAACTCTGGTTTGGTGATACAAACTGAAATGAAACCGTCGTGGCTCCAGCTTCTACTTTGTGCCTTCCTTCGCAGCCTTCCTGTCTTTATTCCATCATCTCGCCTTCCTGTGTTTCGTACATGCTTTTTCTTCAATCATTCCAACGCAAACTGTCAGAGAAATGATTCAATGGGGAAACAAGTGGAGCCTATTTAAAAATGAATGTGTGCAGTTGTCCACATAACAAGCACTCCTCTCAGATGTCGCATGTCATGTGAAATACATGTAACAGCTGGTGTTTCGCATTATTTCAGTTTTTTTACAAAACCCAATCAACCCTGAAGTAAGGCACATTCCTACCTTTTTCCATTTTGGGCTAACATGTCCCACAATCAGAGCGTTTGAGTGTTCTGGGTTGCTATCATATTTTCTTTCAGTTTGTTAAAAAACGCTTTTCAGTTACATGCTTAAAGTGATGTTTACGGTATGACCAAGAGCCAAAACACCCAATGTATTCAAACTATGATCAGTAGGATTTATTCAAATACATTTCCTATAAAATGGTTTCAGCACTACTTCAGTGTTCAAGAAGCAGCTGCAGCAATATTGGATATAACAGTCAGAAATCAAGTGGCGTAGGGAAATGAAGAAACTCAATTTAAACATCACTTTGAATACATGGTGATGATTTTCTTTACTGTTCAGAGTTGATCTGAAATGCAGTAATAACTGGAAAAGTATCAACACAGGTGTGTCCTGGGAGCATAAGTGATATATTGGTACTTTTAAATGATTGCCTTTGTTGTTATATTTGTGTCAGAGCAGGAAAAGTGCAGGTGTTATGGAATTCAAACGTCATTGACTTCATTAATTACGTCTGTCTTTGAAAAATGAAGGGTGCTAAATCTGACCCCGTTTAAATACCGAATTATATTTTATTTTTCATTTCTGCACTTTTTAAAAAGATTGGGAAACTTGTTTTGATATTTTCACTCAGGATTTTGAGAGTTATTTTACACAAAACAATCGTTCATGCACTTGTTTTAATTTTGCACATGAAACCATTCCATATTTCCATACATTATTTTTTGTTTTTTACTGCCGTGTTACTGTGGCTCCACCCAAAGAGGGACATCACCGTTGACATCCTGTTTGATTCTACCACATGTGCCTGAGTTATGATTTTTATTTTGCTTTGTAACAAATGACTCAGTTTCTCTTTTCATATGTTCTTATCAGAAAATATTTTGTGAAACAAATGTTACGGAATCATCCTAATCATCCACGGTTATTGAGTTGATTGGAGCACTTTTAGGGTCATAAAAGGCTACAATAAATTGGTAATGGAGGCAGACTGGGTCCAACTGAGAGAAAACGTTTCTAAAATAACATGTGAAATGTGTGTTACAACAATAAGGAAGAGTAAGAGATTCAGTTTATAAATATGATGTGGGATCAATTGAACAACTACCCATGGAGTAATAATGGTATAGTTATAAACCTGATGGTAGATCAACTTACATCATCACCGTGCCATTGATCTGTTTTATAGGCTGCTTCCTTATTCTATGACTTATTTCATTTCTATAGAGATTTGCCTATATTTATTGACAGATACAGTAACACCAGACTGGAAGTAAGAAAGCAATAATGAGACAAAAATGTCGCCTCAGTATATACTTTTCAATCATTCAAGCAGATTGTAAATAATGTACATGTGCACGATATATGTAAACTATGCATTGAGCTGCCTGGTTTGACTTCATCGTCAGATACAAACTTATCTTGTTGACTCATTGCCTTCGATTAAAAGGGCCATATTATGCTTTTCTGGGTATTCCCTTTCCTGTAGTGTGTTTATATAGGTATTTTTGCACATGTCAATGGCCTACAAAGCCCCCCCCCCCCCTGCCAGAAACACGTCATTTGGACTCCTTTTTTTAGTTCCGTAACAAAAAGACATCACTATGTAACACTCGCACTTCTTTTGGCTAGCCCTCCAACACATTGCATTTGATAGGCTAAAGGGCAGGACATCTCTGAGCGGTTGACCAATCACAACAGAGCCAGCTAACCAATCAGAGCAGACTGGGCTCTGGTTTCAGACAGAGGGTGAAAAGAGGTGCTGCAGCACAGGCAGTGTGAGAAAAGAGCTTTTTGAACATTAAAGCATGGAGACATGTCACAGTAGAGGCACAACATACACATATGAACCTGAACATCATAGGGCCCCTTTAAAAACGACATGTATTGCAGCCTTTACCTTCTCCATGGTATCCTTTTCTTTAGGATGTGCGCTGGCCCTTTCTTTGACTGGAGAAGCAATAATGAGAATATGGCTATTTGGACTTTAATCGGAGTGTTTGGCCTTAAAGTAGTAAATCAGCACGGCATCTATGATATGTCTGCGCTAATGCAACCTTAGTTACAGAACCATCTATCGCACCAATACTATGACCAGGAGAAATTGGATGAACAATGCATTTGCAGCCATATTTTTTAATTTGTATAGAGGTGCATTTAGGGGTACGCTAAAAGGTCATATGTTTTTGCAGGGCCCCATCTTCAAAGGTTCACATAACACCCATCCTTGGTCACATCAATCTTTTACTAGAAGTACCTATATGCTTCCGATTGCAGTACACTGCAACAATGACTACATGCATGGAAGAGCTGCCATCCTTGAATACATCAGACTGTTGGGCCCATATTTACTTGAGCAAGCAAAACAAAGTAACCTAGGGAACTAAAACATGTAGCTTAAGACCCAGAACATGAGAACTGTGTATTTGTGAGGAAGGGACATTTCCATTTGTGCTCCTAATGTAAATAAAAGCTTCATGCCATGATGTATATTATCAGTAAAAGCAACAACCATGTACATATTGCTGGGTACACATTGAGAATGTACTACAAATATATGTATTAAAGGCCAAGCAAGTCATTTGTATGGACTTTACCTGACATAAATGGTATGAACAATAACTTGCAAAGGAGAAACCGCTTTGATTCTGTTATTTATTAAGAAATTAAGAACAGAATTAATAAAAAAACAAGCAAGAAACCAAGCCAACAGTCTTGAAAATAATTCAGCCTTAGCTATGATGCTTATTTAAGAAATAAGAGTTCAAAAGTTACAAGTAAACAAGCATAAGTTTGAAATTGATAGAGGATAGGCATTTAGCTAGAGGATAGGAATAAGTCAAATAGTGGTTTCATGGTATCAAAAGAAGATCATTTAAAGGCTTCAGTGTTCAGAATAACACAAACAAACTCAATGAAATGATAGAAGAACAAAACAAGTCTAACACGTAGAACGTGATGAAGCTAGAACACTTGACGCTGGAATGGGACAGTTTATACAAAATGAAAGAAATTCCCATATATCAGCACGTTCAACCATGCACCACGTAATGTGTGCTAGATGTTTGTTCTAACCAAATACCTTACAGCAGCTATCAACTTCTGCAATGTGTGATCAAATGAAAAGAACAACATTGCTCCTCCAGGTCACATGGTCGAGAGCAAATCAATGAGACTGTGGGAAATGAGAAATCATGTCTAATAAATTGAAGGATAAAGGTTCTAGTTTAAGGTGGGTTCAAAATATGGAACAAACAAACAAACATGTTAGCCCTTAAATCCTTACATATAATGCCTTTTCAAACCCCCACCTTTGGTAGAAGACAAAAAATGAAATAACACACTGAGTGGCCGCAATGAACTCTGCGCCTCTTCCTCATAATTCTACTTTCGGGGAGGTGGAGGGCCTGAAGGAGGAGCGGGTGGAGCAGCAAAAGGGTGGGGAGGCTGCCCCATGATGCCCTTGAGCGGTGGCTGTAGAGGAGCGAAGGGCCGAGCCATCAGAGGAATTGGCCCCCCCGCTGATGGAGGAGCAGAAGGAGGCTGGGCAAACTGACCCTGCGGCTGGCTGCTCTGACCTCCAGGGGGCGGGCCTCCGCTGCGGGAGCTGTAGCCCCCGCTGCCGCTGTAGCTCTGGTACTGATCGGAGCCAGAGTTGTAGCTACTCCTGTGCCCCTGGCTTCTGTCCCTGTAGGAAGAGGAGGAGGAGGAAGAGGAGTGGTTTGCATCATGGTTGGTGCGACCGCCACTGCTGAAGCCATTGGCGCCATCTTTGCTGCCACCACCTCCACCACCGCCATACGTCCGGCGATCATAACCCCCCTGGTACATGCTGTTGGAGTTGTAGGAGCTGCTGCCACGGTAACGCATTCTGCCGCCTGTAATGAAGATAAATGTCAGTATTATTTGATCTCTTCCATCCAACAATATGATGGACTGTGATACATTAAAGAAGTAGTTCACCACGAAAATGACAATTTATATTTTGGTTACCATCCGGGTATCACCTTCAACTCTTGAAGAAAGCTTGTTCACATGTTTCCATAGTAACAAAGAATTGACAAAACCGAAAGAAAGTCTTGAAGATTTAAAGTAAATTGGGGCCGGACTGTATCGCAGCATTTGTTTGAAACAAACTCGGTGCAGTTTAATCAGAGTCTCATTCATCCAGTTATATGCTCACCCTTACCACAAACCTCACTATTTGAAAAAAAAACACGAAACTGTTTCACGCTTGCAAAGTCGTGCTTCTTGGCGAGTCCCAGTGTTGTACATGATAAGGTTTTGGCAAAATGCATGTGTTTTGAAAGTAGTGAACCAATATATTGATTAATGACACTTATGATATAGTTTAACTGTTGATGCCAGATTTACATCAATCAACATGAGTCAATTTGATTCTTTGCTCATCATGCAGCCATGTGGAGAGAATAACGTTTTTCTTTAAAAATTCAAGGTAACACGGGGTCGGGTTGATCCTTTTGGGAGTTATTGTGCTTACCGTTTCCACCACGCCCTGAATCCACCAGCTGGAGCAGTTTGGGGTTGACGGCCTGCCGGGCCTCAGTCAGAACCCGGACCAGGTCCCGGGCCTGTCGGCAGTTCCCCGGGGTGAAGAAGGTGTAAGCTGTACCCGTGTTGGTGCTGCGGGCCGTACGTCCAATACGGTGGACGTAATCCTCCGAGGAGTTGGGGTAGTCATAGTTGATGACGAACTTGATATCTTCCACATCTTTATCAGCAATGAGGGAAATTAAAAATATATTATAAAAAAGCTACTGGAGAAACAATTTAAATTCCACTTAAAGAGCTGATGATTTGAATTTAAGTACATAATATACATTAACTGTATATGTATGCATTCAATTAAAGACATAACATGTCACTTTAATAAAAATCTAAATAAATAGAGTTACTTACCTGCTCAGTCAGACACTGTTCAAAAACTCCATGCATCCATACGTAGATTATTTTCAGTTAACCACCATTATAACTGAGTTCAAACTAATACAGTTGATCAAACTGAGCTTGACTGCAGGTTTTTTTACGCTGTTCAGAACCATGTTTCGGCTTCATAACCTTCACACCAATCTGTTCAAAATGTTCCGTCTGTTTCTTATTACAGAAGACGTGGGGCTCGGACAGCACTGCTGATTTATGACTTATAAATGGACCTTTTGCCCTCCATCATGACAGAGGGAAGATATATCACCAACCCTGAGCTACTGAGTGACGATGTGCCTTTCTTTTGATTGAAATCTGAGCACGAGGAAGGTACCTGGATGTTATGGTGAGCTCATGGAGGAGATAAGAGAAAGGGCCGGTGAGGTACTTACCCCCGTCTTGTTGTTGTTTTTTTACAAAGGTAGTCAGTCCCCCCTGATCAGTCCTGGTTTCTAGTGAGGGGCTGAGGGGGAGGGAGACAGGACTCCTCCCTCACCTTCTGCACACACCAGCAACGTCAGACAGGAGCAGAACCCTTTAACTCAACGGCTGGTTCTGTTGCTCTCTCGCTGCATTGCAGGACCCTCCTCAGACCCCGGCCAGGACTGGATCCAGACGAGCCCGTCTAACTCCCTCTCCCCTGTCTGCTCTTTTTTTTTTTTCTGGGACGGACCGATGAGCAGACAAACAGGAACCTCAGGCTGCTCCCAAGGAAGGCTCGTTGGATTTAAGGGGGAACCATAGTAACTGAAGAAGATTAACAGGGCTTTAATCCGTCTAAAGCTAGCCGAGCTTTTACTTTATCGTGACTGAGGGGCGGACGTGAGGGGGGCAGCAGCGCAGACACTTACAGCTGCCGTGTGCTGCCAAACCCTGAGAGGAGAAGAGGGGGAAAAAGAACAAGGACACGGTCATAGGGATTTATTGTTTTGGCAAGTCAAAGACACCTCACTTATCCCCCCTTCTCACATTTATCCTGCTAACAAATCAGATTAAAGCTTTACTGTGACCGGTTAATAATCTGTCCTACTCAAATGCATCCGCAAAACACAACAGTAGGTATTACTTTGCAGCATTACAGCAATGAAACAGCTACACAGTTTCAGATGAGGAGAAACGGGTTATAAGAGCAGTATCTTGAAATGACTTTGTACTGACACTATGAAGGAGACATAATAAAAGGTGTGCAGACAGGAGAATCTGCCTTCAGGCAGCGTGCCAATGAGCCCCGGGTGAAGGAAGATTTTTAACTGCAGTAACAAGAAACAGACTATAAACCCAGCAGGCCTGCAGCCTCCGTGCTATAATGCACAGTTCATTCAACTGTTCAAATAGAAAGGGAGATTCTTAAATTTGATGTGCCAAATGGATCATAAACCTTGTTATTTTCACACATTATAGTGCATACTTTACAATCTGTGTACTGTGGGGAAAACCTAGTGTGATATTTATTATAAAGACATGAACAAACTATCATAATATCCCCCTGATAAAAAGACAATTCTTTATTTAACGTTGTGCTAGAATTACATTGAGTTCATTACCAGGCTTTAGCTGGTTTCCTCTGTAGTATACTTACCTATTGGTCAAAAAGTAGAGGTCTTTTTACTTGTGTTACTCCATAAGTTAATAATACACTAAATGTTATTTACAGAACAATGTAATCTTCACATAAAAATATGATCATGTGAGCGATAATGTGATAGTGTGAGCAGACATACCCAGACCACGAGACGCCACGTCGGTAGCAAGCAGTACAGGAGCTTTACCGCTGCGAAATTCTGTAGAAATAAATACAATATTTGCAGGAATTAGACATGGGAATCATCATCTCCAATCGTACTCTTCTGCTGGAGTGATGGAGTTACTTTAAAACACTTCACCTACAGGAGTCTTTATAAAGGTTTACTAGTGTGTAATGTCCTTGGCCCCTCTGACAGATGAACAACCGTTTAGACGAGGAAGGTGGCAGCCCTGTATTATTCTTACCTGCAAGTACCCAGTCTCTTTCTGGCTGGCTCTTGTCTCCATGGATACACATTGCTGGCCACCTATACAAAAAGAAAAGAAATATGATTAGTGAGACACTGAATAGCTTCCACTTATCAGATATTCACAAAATGGATCCTTCAATTATTGTCAACATCGTTTTAGGTCATGGCAGACAATATTTTCTCACCCATCCCGCCTCATCCTCCTGGTGAGTTCATCACAGCGCTTCTTAGTCTCCACAAAGATGATGGTTTTGTTTTCTTTTTCAGCCATTATCTCCTCCATCAGCTGAAGAAGTCTGTAGTCAGGAAGAGACAATAATAGCACGTCAGTGGTACTTGTGAAAGGATAAGATCATTTTCTGCAACCCACGTATCGCAGGTAATGAGAGTTGATAAAGACAGAACATCATTCTACAGTCAGATATTTGCTCATTGGCTATCTTTACTTCTGGTCCTTTTCAGTCTCCATGCAGACATCGACAATCTGCAGGATGTTGTGGTTGGCACTGAGCTCCAGTGCGCCAATATTTATTTGGACATATTCCCTCAGGAAGTCCTCGGCAAGCTGCCGGACGTCCTTCGGCCAGGTTGCACTCCACATCAGAGTCTGTCTGTTAGGCTAGGAGGCAGGGAGAGAAAGGCATGATTTAACTGAAGAATATTCTATATATAATAGGTCAGTGGGGACCTTTTAAAATCAGCATCCATTATGACTGATCTTAACCGAGCCTACCCTGATTTGTTCAACTATCTTGCGAATCTGTGGCTCGAAGCCCATGTCCAGCATGCGGTCGGCTTCATCCAGCACAAGGTAGGTGCAGCGCGTCAGGTTAGTTTTCCCGCTCTCCAAGAAGTCAATGAGGCGACCTGGTGTGGCGATAATGATCTCAACACCTATCAACAAATCCGAAGTAAAAAAAAAAGATACACACACATTATTAGATTCACACACCAACCTACATACAGTCGAATGTTGAGTGTTCTATCGCCTCACAGGGAAACTGCATTGTGGGCACATGAAAGAGTCGAGTGCGTCTACAGAATATATCATTTTTCCTTACATTTAAATGTTTTTGAATTGTATTAACAACATGTTGGCATAAAGGGTGAGATTTTCACCTTCGACTGTTCCCCACACAAAAGCTGGGAAAGTACCCAGTTTATTTTGAAAATGTATTTTTATTAAAAGATTAATGAAATTCAAATGAGTTTGGATAATTTATTGCATGTGGCCATCATCTACAACCAAACCTACCCCTCTCGAGGTCTCGAATCTGTGGTCCTTTGGGTGCTCCACCATAGACACAGGTGCTTTTGATACGGGACGACTTGCCGTATTCAAGTGCGACCTGCTGAACCTGCTGAGCCAGCTCTCTGGTTGGAGCAAGGACAAGACACTGTGAAGAGAGGAAGAAGACGAATGAGGATGGGCTTTCTTATTTTGTACGCACGACACACAGTATGATTTAGACAAAACACTATCTAACACAATATATGGAATATGGAATAAATGTGCACTCACAATTGGACCATCTCCTCTCTCCAGGTAAGGCTGGTGGTTGATGTGGACAATAGCAGGAAGAAGATACTGCAAGGAATACAAAATCCAATAAATACCTATTCTCGTGTCAAAACGGTCAAACCAATTCAGCTGCTGTTTCTGATGTGCTTCTTCAATAGTTTAGTCATTTTAATTCAAAAGTTTTGGAAGTATATAAATGAATTTCTATTTGAGTGTCATCATCATGCAGGATGATGCCGGGCAGCCTTACAGCCAGAGTCTTTCCGGAGCCAGTCTGAGCGATGCCCACCATGTCCCTGCCACTGAGGGCCACAGGGAAGCCCTGAGCCTGGATCGCTGTGGGCTCTTTGAAGTGCTGCTGCATCAGCACATCCATCACATACTCTGCCAAGAGAAAGAGGAGGACAACGTACAAGAGAGTTACACTGAAGGACTTCATTTGGTTTCTTCATTTCAGTCTTTCCATCCAAAGGACAACCCCTTTTTAAACATACCACTTGTCCTTTACTATCACTGTTCATTAACTTATTATTTAAATCTTAGATGTTGGTTTAAGTGAGGGATCTATTTTATGAGGTCATGTTTCCCTGAGATTAGACATTTTCGTTTGTATAACATTAATATGTATTTATATATTATATGTATGTAATATATTTTGTTTACTGACGAGGAAACTGCGCCTGGTGAAAAGCAGGTATCGCCTTTGGGCATCCAGAGCCTCTGACGGTAATCTCCTTGTTCCTGCGAAACTCTTCCATTTCAAACTGGATAATATAAAGAGAGGGGAAAAAAGTATTAACATACATTTGGACATGTGTATACATTGTAAAAATCTTTAAGAAAACCTGCTGAAATGGTTCTCGTTTATTGAACAACTATAATTTAGAGGACATTTTACATCTGGCATGGTGTAAAAGTTGTCTATATATACATGCAAGTTTATTGACTCACTCACTTATTGTTTGTGAGGGACTGGGACAGAGAAAAATATAAAGATGTACCTGACTGAGGTGTTGGACCTCAGGGTGTTCAGTATAAAGTTTTTCTCAAATTTTGGCAGATCATCCATGTTCCACTTCTTCTTGCGGAGACGCTCACCTGGATTTCCAAATTTCATTGGTGGAGGTCCACCGCGACCACTCATGGCCCCAAACCGTGGCCTGAGAAGATAACGGTCAAGAGATAAAGAGCGATGGGGTTTGCTTGCATAATGTTAATAACGATTAACAGTTTTATCTGTATTTGAGGTTTGAGGCTGAATCCCTATTCCCAGACTAACTCTTAAAAAATACATTGCAAAGACAATAACTTTTGGGGAAAAAATGCTAGTGTCATGACACTGAATTTCCCCACAGGGATACGTAAAGGGCCATCTTATCGTACAGACTATTACAAAGTAGAACAACACTGCACGACATTGGGAAAATGTAGCTCTAGTGAAGAGTTTGACTTTATTACTTTCTACCTGTCATAGTATGTCATATAGTATAGTAATGTCTCTTCTTTTGTGTGAGGTAATATGTCAACATATTGTCTTGTTAATTATGTGTATAACTTTGCCTTCATTTAAAAGAAAAACTCCACAAGGGGGCGCATGAAAATGTTTTGTATGTGGAATGTTTTTCAAGTTCCACCAGTCTGTACACGACCAAATTGTTACACAATAAATAAAAAAGTGTATTTCTCTACTTTAAAAAAAATCTATTTGTTATCTTTCTTAGTGCATGCATATGCCTTTACCTACTTATGTGATAATTGACATTATGATATACAGTTTTTGTCCAAATGTGCTTTATTATACATAGCCATATAATTGATAGAACTATGATTAATGCGTCTATACATTTATTGGTTATTTGTCTTCACTCATGTACAAAACACACTATATTTGGAGACCAGTTCAAGTTTGTGCTCCAGTTTAGACGATACAATGACCTTTACCAAGTGAAATGTTTACAGAGTAATTAACTACAAACTCCAGAGGCCTTGTGGTTGTTTGAGCTTTTACTGCGTTCGTGATGCAATTTAACAAAAAATACAGCAGCCATGATTTTGGGTAATACTTAAAGTGGAGTTTAGACATTGTGTGTAAATTAAGTGCGTGTTGTTTACATATTCATTACACCTACCTGTCTCGTCCATGGTCTCTGTCTCCGTAGGAGGAACCCCCTCTCATGTTGGCGAAAAAAGTCTACTACGGTAGCTTTTCGGCAATATGTGTAAGTAAACCGAGCTTTAGCGAGTGACGACGCTTTGTTTAGGTTATTTCCTGATAACAAATGAAAATACGTGCAATTTAAAATTGCAAAACGGTCTAAGAAGATTCTAAGACGATAATTTCGCTTACATACGGAGTAAACAATTATGTGTGCGTCACAGAACAAAACAGTCGCTTCGCAGCTTGCTCCCTGCCCTCTTTAGCGACGTAACTTCCACTAGTAATTATACGTAGCTGTGTGTAATTGGACTGACAATACGTACACATTTTTCCTAAGTAGTAATGGTGAATTGCGCTCGTGTACACGTTCGTGCTTTCTAACGGTTGGTGGCGGTGTGTCAGAAACTGGGTGTTAAGCCTCATTTTTTGGCGAAGAAGAAAGCCTTCCAGGATGTTCACACGATTGGATTGGATTTGCAGCAGTTACTGCGATATATTCTGTTAAAATATGAAATATATAAATATTAAGCCATACAATAATAAGAAGTAACTGGCCTTTAGAATAGTATGAAAACTAGGAGTTTGCATAGTGGACCTCGTTTAAGGAAATGCCGTTGTTAATTCAAAATAGAGCACTTGACCGCATTACCTCGACAGGGGAGCTGTTCGACAGACATCCACATTTAAAGGTTTGTTTCCAGAAAGTGTGGCTACATTTAGCTTGTAGAGAAACTGTCAGCAGTTACATTTACTTTTCTGTAAGTGAGCACTTGAAAGACTGGATAACACTAAATGGGTATTTATATACTATTTATAACAGCATGGGGGCGTTACATATGGTGGCAGATGCAAATCAGTCAGGGATAATACAACTATCTGCCAAATTATGATTTTTGTTTTTACATCTAATAAAATGTAGACCTGTGAAGACTAATTATTATCAATTTCTGTTAGTGTTTTGATTTCAATGTTAGAAATCCACAAATTAACATTAACGCAACACATTTATATTTTACTCTAATGTTACAGGAAAATGCAAGAACATTTCGCTCCCAGCCACTTGTTGATGTCGACCCAAAGTGCCTCTTGTATGTCCAACAAAGAGAGTTTGCAGCAACAACACCAGCAGACAGTAAGTAAAACCTGGTGATTGGTACAGACCATCCAAATATCAGACCTTGTCTTTTCTAAGCTCAGGAAATGTTACTGGGAAATATATGTGAAATATATAAACGTCTTGCTCTGAAGAACTAGACATATGTGCCCTAACGTTTTGGGACATTCTCTTAAAGAGGCCCTATTATGGTTTTGGGGGTTTTACCTTTCCTGTAGTGTGTTATATAGGTTTTTGTGCATGTCAATAGTTTGAAAGGCTGAAATCCCAAAGTCCAGGCCAGAGGGAGTTTCTCTCCCACCCACCCAGATAGTAGTATAAGTTAAAAATATTGGGTCAATAAATGCTTTTTATCTTCCCTTTGACAGAATCTGTTTCAGTAATCGGATCTGGTGATGCCACCACCTGCCATTTTGTTGTGCTGCGACACACCGGTAATGCTTCTTTCATTGAATTCTCACTGTGGGCCCTATTCTGCATGTGTATATATATAGTAAGGATATATGCCATCATTTTCTTTTTTTCTTAGGAAGTGGAGCTGTTTGCCTTGCCCACTGCGATGGTTCCTGCACCTGGTCTGAAATCCCGCTTATTGTGAAAGCTGTGACATCACTGAGTAACGTCAGTAAGGAGGGCAGGTACGAAACACACAAATAAAGATCAATAATCAAAGTACCAATTATGTTCCTTTATACTTTTACTTTACTTTCCATTATGCAGACTTGAGCTCCATCTTGCTGGAGGATTTAACGATGAGTCAAAAACATCCCATAAACTCAGCCTTAACATACTGGGTATAGTCTTTCAAATTACCTAATTGTAATAATGCTGGCAGCATTTTAGCTTTGTAACACTTACAAATAATTATTTGTACTTTTACAGCAGCTTTCCAGAAACAGAAAGAGGAAATTCATCTGGAAACATGCTGCATCACAGGTAACTTTGTTGCTCGTTTACTACTGTTTATAAAAAGTCCACCAGTCACTTCTTCATCCAACTAACCCTTCTGATCTATTTTTTTGTAGAAATGAATGACATTGTTGTTGATGGAAATCATAGTCCTGTAGTATATGGCATAGGTGAGTGATGAATATGCTACTTAGTGAAATTGGTGCTTTAATGGCTTGAAATCTCTAATATATTGTGTGTCTATGTCTGTTTTTGTACAGGTGTAAATGTTAATACAGGGGATGTGTTTCCTTCGTCATTTACTCACAAAGGACCAGCAGAGGAGCTGCGGTCAGCAAGGACCTTCACTGGGGGACAGGTACCACAGATATTTAATGATGTTTTCTCTGTGAGACACAATAACTATTTCATTTTAACTCTCACTATTCCACTTTTTTTTTTAATGATGTTTTTTAATGATGATGGAATGATAAACAAATAGAAAATACTGATTTCCTCTTTAAATGAATAATGTGGTAAATGTTTTATAGGTATAACTAAAAGGACACAATAAAAGGTTACAACAATCAACAGAAAAATTATTGGCAGATATTTTGATAAATATAATTTTTAAGCAAAACGACAATTCTGTATTTAACATCTCAAACTCAAATATGGAGAATTTCTGCTTTCCATTGTTTTATATCCTAATAAAGTGAATGTCTTTGGGTTTTGGACAGACTAAACAAGACTTTAAAGAGATCTCCTGGGAGTTTTACAAACAGGGATTGACTTGTTTTCCTTATTTGTATTTTATAAATCAAAATATTAATTAAGGAAATAAACAGCAGATGAATTGATAATGATTGGCAGCCGTAGATGCAATCTCAGTGCAAAGATTATTAATTACGTTACGTTTACGTTTCTTACAGATGGCAGACATATATGACTCGAGTCGAGGCCTCATTAAAATTGGCCCTTGCAGTTGGTCCCCAAATCTGGATATCGGCTTCTGGTTGTCACAAGAGGATGACACTATTTTGAAGGTAAAGGAATATGGAAGTAAATAGTCATAAAAAGGATCGACATCATCTTTTGTTATACTTTCCTATGTTTCACGCTTCATTTAAAGAATCTATATGACATTGTATCAGGGTCTTGAAGATAGATAATCATTATTACAGATCCAGGGGAGGGGGGTGATGTTATTTCCAAGATCAGAGTTGTACATTTCTGAGAAAAAAACGTGATAATATTTTCTCAAACTTAAAAAGGTACAATTATGGGGAAAAAAACCCTCACACTTTGTAACTTTAATTAAAAAAAAAAAACGTTTTATGCTCATTATAACACATTCATAATTAAAATCATTTAAATTGCAATGTTTTTTATTTCTGAATGTCGTGCTTATATCTTTGAAATTCTCCAAAAATGTGCCCTTTTTTATCACAATATTTCTAAAATGTCATCTTACCACTTTTACCAGAAAGTGTGTCATAACAGACTTTGACTGGTATCTCTCTCTTGCCCAGTACCTGTCCACCTCTCCGCTGGCTGAGCCGCCTCACTTCGTCCAGCACATGAAGACCACCATCCAGTTCCTCCTAGAACACCCCAGCTCTGACAGCCTGTTCCCCGGGGGGCAGCCGCAGCTCTACCACAGGTCGGAGAGGGGGGACTGGGAGAGGGCTGCGTAGTCATAGAGCCTGCCTCGCACTGGACCTTAACATTCAACCTGTTTTTGCCTCTCAGCTCAATGGATACACTATGACCCATCCACCTGCTGTCTGTTTTTTGTTCATCGTGTCTTATCATGGAGGTATATATCCCCCCCCCCCGCGCTGTATGTCTCATCTGGCTGGTCCAGTAGAGAGAGCAGACGACTACAAGTGAAGCTGTTCATGCCTGTAACATTTAATTTGTTCCCACTCCTAAGATGTAAAGTCTGCAACTTGCCTAACACCTGCTGTTGCAGTAAGTTAATGCCCCACTATGCTTGACTGTTTAGATTATCAAAGGAAATAATTAACAATCCTGTCATATGCCCAGTAGTTAGGGTCTGAGACCGCGAGCGATTACAATAGTTATCATTTGGTTTTAAGCCCAAAAACGATGGCTGCATTTTTTCCAAAGCATTCTCTTATCTATTCATTTCCTGCTCTGCATGTTGGGGATATCATTTGACAGTTTATAGACATTAAGAATTCCGACTTCATTTAATTGCCTTTTATATTTTTGTCATTGAGTTGATGTTTTCAGTTACTCTGTCACCAGGTGTGTTTAACTAAAGCTAGTGTTAAGTCTGAAAACCAATCAATTTCTGAGAGATATAATATCAGTCTAAAACATACATATGATTTGCAACTGCATGCATGTTGTGTGTTTAGTGGGGCTAAACATGTAAAATATGTACAATTTAAAAAAGCCCAACCTACTTTTTGAGGAAAACTACAAGTGGGGAACTTGCTGCAACAAAAATTAAGAATACATTTTTTTTGGCATTTTGTCTAAAACATTGAGGATAATATGTATTGCTATGCCTTCCACTAAAAACGCAACTTCCTGGGGGGAACGAAATATAATATTTCCTCATATACTGCTGTATACTTTGCCATGAATGTGTGTGTTTTAGGAACTTGCATGTGTAAATGTGTATATCTATATGGATCCTTGTCAAACGCAACAGAATATGATTTTACTAGATGTGTTTTTTGAGATTGTTGAAATGAAATCAACACCATATACTGTATAAGGCCTTTTCATCAGCTGTGTTATTCAGAAGGTTGACAGGTGCTTAAAGCATTCAGTGCAACTTCATGCAACTTGTGAACATACTGTACCTGTTGCTAAATAAATGTTAACCGGTCCAATCTAGTTTAAAACGGTCAACAATTGATTTTCTTCAGAGTGGAATATCACAATTTTGGATTCAGGAATAGCGTTTGCCAACTACTAAGTCCACCATTTGAGAACATTGTCATTAGCTGGTATATCCTCCTGGGACCCGAGGAAAAAAAGTGTCTTCCAATTTCCTTTTTTTTGTGATTTCCTACCTATTTAGGGTTAAAAAAACATCTTGCAATTTAGACTTTTTTAGTTTAATTTAATTTTTAAATGTTACAGTATGTCCACTGTAGAGGACGTCAGGACCATTTTAGTTTGAAAAGACAGCCAAAATGAACAGATAGACTATGTAACTTATAGAGTGATATTAATACAATAATACATTCACCTTTATTTAAAACCATAAAGAAGTAATTGATCTGAACATTGCTGTTTATTTGGTCACTAAAAAACTAGTTTTTTAGATCTTTCCAGATCTTCAAAGACTTTGTAGTCAATGTACTGGGAAAAGTACCTCATTGACTCCAGTCGGCACGGGCTGTAGGGTCATCTTCACTAGTTTTATGGATGTGGTCTCCATTTGACCATGCTCGTAGAAACAAAGCTTGCATTCCTGAGGCAATTCTCATTTTTCATGGCTCCACTTAAAATAAAAACAACAATAAGACATGCGTGCTACTCACAGGGGGCCATGTCTTTCCAGCTCGTCCCTATCTGTCTCTGTCTGTATCTGTGCGCTCATGGAGCCTCCTGCATCTTTCCCCCCCTTCTTCTTGACCCTCTTCTATCCCAGGTGTGAAATCCTCATCTCTCTCATCATCTGAGAGCTCAAAATCTGAATCTCCCTTAACTATCTGGTACAGAAAATGTCTGCTTCAGTTCCGTCTCCTGCAACAATATTGAGTCATTAAGTCCATGAAGACGGTCCTGACGTCCACTAGAATGGACATTTATAAAAGAGCTGTTATTTCAAAACTTGAATTATTTAATTGCTTTCAGAACTAATTATATAGTTCCTCACATGTTAATAAACAAGAACATATATGATTTTCATGGTAAAAAAATTACAATTATTCAACAATATTTGACTTCTCTTGCTTCTATAAAATTTTGTTTTTGGTATGCCAGCCATTTTGTATGAAAAGAAAGAGGAACTTCCCAGCATGCAATTTTAACCAATGACATATCACTGGAAAGACCAGGATGTCCTCTGTACAGTACATCAGAGATTTATAGAGTAGCTCAAAAGAGTAAAAGGAGATGCATGTTAACAAGGAGGGGATATACCATATCACTTTCAATTCCCAGCTATTATACCGGACAATATCAGCCAATCAACCGATCAATAACAAGTAGCTGCATCACAGAAGTGGTTCCATTGTGAACATATCATGGCTCAATGTTTAATCTGTAGATATCAGTATTGGCCCAAGTTATTGTATGTGTCAGTGAAGTATGGTTGCACGCATAGGTGTGGATAGGTAGGGGAGGGTACAGATAAATCTCCCTTTCATGGAGGTGTATTTCACTGAAGCTGTTCCTAAAGGTCCCCTAACCTCCATTGATTGATAGCCCGTTTAACTATCACTCTTGTGGTAGTATTTTTTTAACATTCTCTCTTTCAGATTGAGCTACTATGGCTGCTCAATGCTTTCACTTTTGCTCCGCCCTCAGCTGTGTAGTCATGATTTTTTACGTAAAAAGGGGCGTAGTAATTTTACGCAGAATGAGCCGACCGGCCGTTGTCACAATGACAGGACCCGTACTGGGGGTCGAATGGTGCATGACGAGCAAGTATCCCAACTGAGACTACAGGAAAATACAGGAATAATACAATAAATATACATTTTGTCGTCCCAAACCAGTATGAACCTTTTCCACCGAAATCTGGACGGGGCTACAGTGTGAGTGATGCCGCGGAGATATTCAGACATAGATACCGCCGGTGTTATTTGTCACATTTAGTAAAGATTAACGTAACATTTCGCTTACACCATATTCAATATCGCTGTGTTAGTTTAAAACAATGCGGCAGGCGTTTTTGAGAAATGTCCGTCGGTTTCCGTGGGTCACCAACGTGACAATGTACGGGTGCCTGTTCGCGGGAGGGGACTTCGTCCACCAGTGGTTCTTCTCGCGCAGGGAGGAACTGGATTGGCGACACACACGGAATGTCGCCGTGGTCGCGTTTGGTTTCCATGGAAACGTCAATTTCTTCTGGATGCGGTTCCTGGAGCGAAGGTTTCCTGGGAACTCCATCCGGATGGTGCTGAGGAAGCTGCTGCTGGACCAGACCACCGCCGCCCCGCTGGCCGTCAGCGTCTTCTACACGGGTCAGTGTGTGACAGGGAGCCGGTGCAGGACGGCTGCTCCCCGGCCGGGCTGTTACGGGTTAACCTCAAAACATATCCCGTATCTGTCAATTTGTAACCCGAGCCCAGGTGCTCTCAGAGCTCATTGTCCTGGAAACATACCTTGGCCATCAGAGGTCACATGAAAGTCAGCAGATATGATCCAAGCAGATAGTTCTAGTCTGGAGTAAAGGGAGAAGGGGATTGAAGATTGTATTTGTCACACATGGGCTGAATACAAGAGCCTCAAGTCAAATCTTGTTACAAAATGTATATACAAACTAGTAAACTCAGTTAAAATAGAAAATGAAAGTAAAAAGTGCAATGAACAGTGCAGAAGAGGCAACCTAGCCTGTAACAGAGTAGCTGCATTGTATACACAGATGAATGTCCTTGGGTAGCCTATCCTAAAAGTTCATTGTTTAGACGTGAGTTTTGTTGCCAAGACTTTGAGGATAAGCAAGTCCCAACATCAGGATTAGTTTATCAACATGGTCATTGATTTCTAAAACAGGCAAAACTGTTGAGTCTTCGCTTTAGAATTCTTATTACTGCTATAACATAATAAAAATAAGAAGTAGTTAGTAGTTCATGTGGGTTTTTATCTAAATGTCAGACTAATAGAAACAATCATTTTTGATGATCTGGCAAAAAAAAGAAGCTTTTTGTCCCTCAAATCTTCTAAATCTGACAAACCAAAAACAGAAAACTACATTAAGATAATAATTTGCTTCACGTATCCCATAATCTCTAATGCTTCTACTGCTAATTTTTGTCGCAATATGTACCAGAATATCACGAACACAGCTTAATGTGATTAAATTACATATTGTTGACATTATTTTCCCTACTCCTATAGGACAAACTGTACATCTGTGTGTATTCAAAGTCCACTTTCACTCTCTGTCTGTTCACCTGCCATCGGTCACATCAGTTCCCAGCTGACAGTCAGAAATCAACTGTCATTTGTCTTGTTTTTTCACCCAGGTGTCAGCTTCTTGGAGGGCAAAGATGACATTTTTGAAGACTGGAGAGAGAAATTCCTGAATACCTATAAGGTGAGAGGCGGGCTGTCACAACATGATCCCCAGCACCTTGGAGCGCTCAGGTCTGAAATGTAGTGCAAACTGTGACATGTTGTGACAGGTGTCTGCTCTCTGTTTGTCTCTTTTCAGACGGGGCTAATGTTCTGGCCATTTATGCAGGTAAATATTAACAACTCCCTTACATATTCTAGATAATATATTGTGAAGAAAATCCAAGATCAAAGGTCCACTTGCTAATGATTCTTAGCTTTCAATCACTTCCTACGACCTCCTGAGTATAACTTTATGTGTTGTAAGTAGACCTTTGAGTTTAGATTTTCTTCACTATTAAAACTTGAATTACCTTATTCATTTCGAATGCTATTTCTAACTATTTTTTTCCCCTTATTTTGCTAATTTTGTCTTTTACATTTTGAAACACTAACCCATATGATTGTAACACCTTTTCAAAATATCATAATGACATAAACATGTGTAAATTCAAACAAACTTATGTAGTTCGAATTAGAGAGTAGAGTTTCTGTTTGTCATCTCAAACAATAATTGCGCAAGAAAGTTATATTTACTACATCTCAATTATAATCTGGATGATTTATTGATTTGTGATATACCAGCACAATGATATAAATATATTTTAACCATCATGTTTCTCCCTTAGTTTCTGAACTTTACCTTCGTGCCTCTGTACTTGCGGACCACCTTCACCGGCTGCTGCGGCTTCGTCTGGGCCACCTTCCTCTGCTTCTCGCGTCAGAGCGGCGACGGCACGGCTGCTGCTGCTCTGACTTGGATGTTCCCTCCTGAAGAAGAGGAAGGAGAATCCACAATGGAGAAAGTAGACTGCAAGGACCAGAAAGATGCTTCCAAAGAGGGACCAGTAGCATCCAAACCTACTCAGAACTGAAGTATGTTGGATCAGTGTCTGTAATGGAGGGGACAAAACAAAAAGGTGGTCCTGTCTGTGGTCCATGTTGCACTTAAACTGCCAGGGTTTGAGTTCAAAGTGTCTCTGAGGTTGAACTAAAATGTGTATCCTCATTACACTCTAAGGTGCTTTGCGAAAGAGCGTCCAGCAAGTTGAATGTGTATGTTTTTAAATATGCACATCACCTCACTGGAAACATGTCAATCAGTCCTACTTTTCCATCAATGTGCTATACTTGTCGTCCGGTTTTGTTTTTATAAATGCAACCGTGTGTTCTCTCATTTCAAACAGGAGAGTTCCCTTATTTAATTGGACCATGTGAAAATGATTCTTGATGAATTCTATGTCTGAGGAGAAGCTTTTATAATGCGGGAATGTGGCAGGTTGATGATCTACATTCCTCTGCTTTTGTCTCAAAACTGGAATGAAAGTGGGGAAGAATGTTTGCCACATTGCGGAGAGGCAGCTAATATATTAGCTTAGACTTCTTACTTCATAACATTGGCCACATTTCTAAACAATTCTTTAAAAGGGCCCTATTGTGCTTTTAAGGGGTTATCCCTTTCTTGTAGTGTGTTCTAGGTATTTGTGCATGTTAATGGTCTTGAATGGCTAAAATCCCCACAGAGGGAGTTTCTCTCCCACAACATTTTGAACATTAAAGCATAGAAACGTATCACAGTAGAGCAGTGTTTCTTAAAGTGGGGGGAGCCCCCCCCTGGGGGGCGCAGAGGCATGACAGGGGGGGTGCAATAGACCAGGAGAAAACATGTTTAAAAATGTTTTGTTTTTTTAAATCATAATTTGAAAAATGATTGATTCGAAAATAATATGATACAGTACAGTACAAGTACGTCTGGGTCTCTGTGTTTCATTCAAGCTCGGCTCTGTGTGTGTGTGGAACGAGCCATTTTGTGTGTGTGCGTGTGCGAGCGAGAGAGAGAGAGAGAGAGCGCACCGGTACCGGAGATCGTTGTTGTTAGCTTCTGGTGCTAGCGAGCTACGCTAACGGATATAAGGAGCTTTTTCCGCAACAAGGTGGAGGAGGACGTTTATATGATCATTATAATTATATAAAAATAAGAGAATAAATGAAAAACAGGTATGAAATACTATATGACAGTAAAAAAAGAATAAAGTTTAAAAGGGGAGTGATTTGTAAAATATCCATAAAGAAAAAGAAAATCTGTTTACAGTTCTGTTTCAAATGAGTGTTGAGAGATGCATCCATAGATCTCTTCATTTTGCTCTCAAAGTGCACCAGATTGATGCTTTTAACTTCAATATTTTAAAACAATTCTTCCCGGGGGAGCATGCCCCCCGGACCCCCTATGTTGGGGCCACTCCCCACTTATAAAAATAGCACTTTACCCCTGCTTACACCTATATGCCGTGAGCTGATTATCGAGCCTTCATTTAACAGTCGCGGGTACACTGTGTATTTGCGTGGGGATTGTTGCAGTAGAAAATTCCACTGTAGCGCCCGGTACATTAATGGGAAACCCTAAATGTTTGAGCACCCTCTATGAAACGTCAAGCTACCCCACAGCACCCCCAAAAGAAATCTCTGGCGCCGCCACTGAGCCTGCAACCCTGTTTTGAAGAAATGTGCAGTGCCAAACAGGCTCATTGCAGCCATTAATGCTGTGATAAGGCACACTTTTCTGCCAAATATCAGCATTTTCTTTCTTTTCTTTTTTTGCACAGATTTCAAAGTGGCAAAGTATTATTATCACTGTTCTAGCAAAGTGATTTTTTTATTTTTTTGAAAGGAATGCTCACGTTCATATTGATGTATTTTAATAAATGTTAACTTGGCCCATTACGTGACTATTTGTGTTGGGGGGCCCGACTTTTTTTTTTCTCCAAAGGGGGGACCTGACAGAAAAAGTTTGAGAACCACTGTAGTAGAGGAACAAAATACAAATATGGACCTGAAAATTGCATCATAGGGCCCCTTTAAATATCATTCTCTTTTCATTAGCATGAGTGCTAAGACAGTGCCTGAACTCTAAGGACTTTCTGCTTTGGTTCATGTTTACTTACTCTGGTGCAAGAAGTGCTAAATAAACATTCACACAGGTACAAATAATCCATTATTCATATATTTTTCAATACACTTAAAAAACAGTAAAACATATCTATAAACACATGTTTTTGATTTCCATGTATTCAACCAGAGTCATATTACTTCTAAATATTGTGGCAATGAAATACAACTGAAAATGTTTGTGTCAAACATCCATTTACTTGAATGGGGAAATGCTGCCTATTGTTTACTTTATGTTAAATGTTATACAGTGGAGTGCACCATTTCCTTAATTATAATAATATTTTATTCTTTTTTTTTTAAAATGTTACCTCTTGCCAAAGTTATAGGTTTCCTTGCCTGCAGTGGTTATTTAAATGTAATGTCAGATGCCTGCCAAGCAGTTTTCTATGGAGGTCATTTTTATAAATAGCTGCAGCACAAGAGCTGCCTACTATTTCTATTTATAGAATTGTAAAGGGTTTAGATCAGACATATCTTTTGTCTCAGGCATATAATAACAAAAACATTTCATTAACTAGTGTTTCTTAACTTAAATTCCTGACAAATGTTTATTTTGTATTGATGTGTTTGGGTCTAAAATGGGGTTTGCGATTTTGAAGTATAATGCCAGAGCTGTTGTGTGATTATATTATTTAACATGTCTCTCAGAAGTGAATGAATACTGTGAATAATAATTATAATATGACAAATTGTGTTGCAGAATAGTTTTTTACCCAACATCCCTTTCATCAGACATCCTTTAAATTGCATCCGTAAACTTATTATTAGTGTAGTACTAGATTGGTTGTTTCCTTTAATGTTAATGCTGATGTGCTATAACTGTCCCTTAGAGATTAAATCAATGAATATTCTCATTGTTCATATCAGCGACTGAGAACTAGGTAATATTACACACATTATTTTATCAATTGGTGTTGATATTTTAAAAGATTCGATCACAATTGCACAAAGGTTGCACTTACTGGTGGAGATGTATAACATTTGTTGTTGAATAAATTAAATCAAACCAATTGTCTTATCATTTGTTTTTCAGCCACAGCAACACAAAAAAACTGTTATTAATCTTGGTTGACCTTTGAACCTTTTATATTTAGATTTTTTTGTTCTTATGCACACAATTCTATTTGATATCTTGTGTACCTCGGACATTTTCTCTTCAGAGATGCATCCTTGGTGTGTTTATACAGAAATATTACTCATTCTTCCATACAACTCACACTTTAGATGCATCTGCTCTGCCTCCACACATCCTTTGGAGACAGCCTCCCTGCTGATGCAAGTTTTCCCTGCAGTCTGCGTTTCCAATCTGGTTGATCGCCCCCTGCTTATGAGACACACATGATGCTTCAGGCACCCATTACTAAAGTTGTTTCTTAATATGGTACAGCCTGCTATATTCCACTTCTCGATTATACCAACCGGGCCCCCTCATGTGGAAACATCTGGCACTTATCCTTTGGCAGTTATTCCAACATGCAGATAACAAGCAGATGTACACTTTAGAGGCAAAAGGCTTAAAGAGCTTACACCATTTAAGCTATTTTCCTGCTTTTTAATACATAGTTGGCTTGCTACAAAACAACTTATTGAACAGGCTGATAATAAAAACTCCAGTGCACTATTATTTTCTTTTTAACGTCATCTCGGTGTCAGTGGGTGTCTCCTTAGTCTTTACCTCCCTGCTCGCACTGCGCATGCGCCCTACATCCTCCTCTCCATCCACACGTCAAAGGGACTTGAAAGCTTGAATAAAGATGCTCAACGTCTCGGGTCGCTGGAGCCTTGTCACCGGTTGAAACTGAGTTATCTGTAGGGACGTGCGCACACACAGAAGCAGCGTAGGTTTTTCTTAAGCTGAAAGTCTCGTGCATCCTGGTTTCGGCGCGAGGGCATTCCACCGACCGACATGGAACTGAAGAAATCTATTTCGGACACCGAGCGCGCGCTCAGGAGCTACGGCGCCGTGTCGGAAACGGCATGGACAACAGACAAAGGTGAGCGTCGTGCACAAATAAAATAATATGTTGATGTAGCACCCGGAAGTGAGAAATAGCAGCTCCGTTTTGCAGCATTGTGTTTCACGTTAGCGTTGAAAGGGTTAAGTGACTCACAAAGGTATGGGACGTATCAATATCGCCGACTCGGTGCTAGAGGGCCTATTCATTCCCACACATGCATGGTACTGTGTGATCTGTGAATGAATTTGAGGCAAGAAGCACATCACAAATACAGCAAGCCCGGCACATTTTGAAACTTGTGCTTATTTCAGTCATTCTGATGCAGAAACATGAAGGGGAGCTGCTTTGAGTTCTGCTCCTCTACTTTGATCAATAGGATATACTGGATTTCACATTTAGAAATATGGGTGTATGGTAAATAAGTTGTGAGTTTGAAGAGAGAGTTTTTCTCCTCTCTTAAGTTAGTATTTTCAAATTCAGTTGGGGCAAAAATAAGCATTACTGCATGATAATACCAGTTTCTGTTGGCACAATATAACAGGACCACTTGCCACAGCCTGAACAATGACAATAATACTGACACCTCAAACACTATGAACCTTTCTCGGTTTATTCGCAATGTATCTATTTGTATTTTTCTTATAGGCTACACATCATAGGATAACATTGAGACGTTACAAACATTTAAGCAGACCTTATCATGTATGCATCCTAACAAATATAAGAACATCAATCTCATAAGAGAGTCAAAAAGCCCAAGAAAAACAACAATGACAATACCAACCATTAAAGTACTTTATAAAACCCAAGTCAAATTAAGTTATACATATATATATTTTAACCTTTTTTAGTTTTGGAGCAAATTAATTAGGTGTTTCTATTTTTCCATCTATTTAACTATTTTGCGATTTTCCAATATTTTCTTTTTGGATTATGGTTTGTAACCTATCCAAGAGCCAAATCTGCCGTCTTTTCAACCCACTGTCTAAAATGCAAAGATATTAAACTATGAAAAGCAGCAAATCCTCTCTTTTGGAAAGCTGGAATCAGACAATAATGTGTGGCCATAAAGCTCAGCAAACACAGTTCTGAAATAAACACAGCTGTATCCGATGTTTAGACTATTCTCTCCTATTATCGAATACTAGGTGATGACGGGGCGCTGAGTGACGCATGTGTTGACAGAAGCAACATAGTGATAGCGTCCTTAAAGACACCTCCTGGATGGTTCCTCTGACGAAGTGACGATTATTCCTCACAGGAGAGCGGGGTGTGAAGATAACTTCTACATTAAGTCAGAGAAGGAGAGGGAGAAAAAGCAGTGGATATTTTTAGACATCCTGTCATTGCTTCTCTCTCTTTCTGAAGTCAAGACAGGTTGATCTCTCTAAAATACTGCCTGTTTTTTTCTCCAAGTGGGGGTGTGGTTGTGCATTAGCAGCAGCAGTGTACACAGTGTGACTGCAGAATATTTCAGGGGCGTCTGCATTGGATGTCACACAGATGCTGACGTTTCCCTGTTGTCAAACCCCATGTGGCCACTGCACTGTGCACAATGCATGCTCTCTAGGCTGTTTCATTCTCATTCAATCCTAATCCTGATGTAAAGTGTTGATCCAGAAACAGGGCTTATTCATTAACAGGAGTCTGATTCACATCTGCGGCCAATGTGCAAAGCAGGGAGTGTTTGTGTAACATGGGACTAGAGATAACATGACACGTCCCTGGTGGAAAAAGCTGCTTTTAATTAGGACGTATCGAAGCTGTGTGTTTCTTGTTATGTCTTTTATGCTGAGTATCTGTGAGCAGGTTGCTCAGATGAGAGGAAGCTGTTAAGACATTATTGATCTGGCACTTTGCCACCAGTCCGGACTCAATGCAGCTCGGTCTCATTGATGGCAAGCACGTGGCTGGAGTGTGCAGAGACAAACCAGACACAGAGGGAACATAAAGAATCATTTCAAACCTCAGCTCCTGCTGTGTTTTGGAGCGTGCTGCTGCATTTCCATGATATTAAGTTTGTTTTTTAGCCTTTTCCCAGCAGACACTTTGGGTGATGATTCAACTTCAGCGAGGCACTACAAACCAGAGCCCCCCTGTGCAGACTTCTGTCTGCGGCGGTGAGTCAGCTCTGTCCTCAGAGAGCATCCAAGAAAAGCCCCACAGACGCAGACTACAGCTTATGTCGCTGCAAGATCACAAGCTGCTCCCCTCCTCTAATGTTACAGTGTGGATACATGTCATGCATCACATTTAAAAGCTTGGACTCTTGGATATTGTAATGGCCAACATTTAGTAGATTAAACAAGAATATAATCAATCAGTAAGGAAAGTAATTGCTACCTGCAGCCCTAATGTGTTTCAGGACACTGACTGCAGGTATCACTTCCAGTCTCACTTTAATGCATTCATATGAAATGTTCATTTTCTTCACAAAAGTGGAAGACAAATGACAACTATGACGGCTGCTATACATGTGTTATACTGGACTATAGCAGAAATACTTTGTTAAAAGAGGTACTCAAGAGATAAAGGGTTACTTCTCCATAAACGGGGGATTGTAAGAAACAGGAATATAAACTTCTATTATGTTTCACACCCCAATTACCCTGGATCCTTCGATACCCATAATGCAGCCTGGCTTAATTAGACCCTCAGTGCCTTGTAGACTACAAGGCAAACTGTGTAACAATGGCAGGGGGTTTCTTTTAATAAAGAGGTTAATATTTGCATATATTCTTAGTTCCAGATCCTAGATACTGTTGATGGTGTTTGGTAAGGTCTGTTGCAAGAGCCTGTGCAGTGGTCAGTGCATCGATCAGTGCAATAAGTGTTTCTTCAGTGTTGTCGGTGGCAGGAATGGAGAAAGTCAGGTCAGTGGTCCATGTGAGGGAGGAGTTAGCCAATCAGGGAGGAGCCACAGCTGGTCATTGATCCATGTTAGTATCCCGGGTTTTTCTTTTTTTCCTTCTTTAACAACCTTCTCAAAGTGCCTTCATTACATGCTTTCAGGGATAGTTTTAAATGTATTCTTGGTTGGTTTGGATGAGGTACTTTTCAGTATGCTCGTACATTTGGAGATCCGACAGGACTATTGTAGACGAGGGCAGCAGCAAAATATATTTTAGCCACCTAAAAAAAATCAATATCAATCAAAGTGTATGTTCTATTTGGATAATTTTACCGCTTTACCTCCCTAATAGACATCCATTTCTTGAACTGAAGCTGTTATATCCATCTTCCCAAAGCCACCAGACTCCATTGACACAATCAGTTATTCGATGTTGTTGGTCTACTGCTGCATCACAACACCAAAGTCACACAATTATACAAACTAACTAACCGATAAAGGCAACGGTAAACCAAAAAAGTACAGTATTGCTCAATGGAGTCTGGTGTATTTGAAGAGACATATAAGTCTGATTTACCACAACATCTTCCTTTTATGTCACACACATTTTCTCCTCATCAGTGATTGCTGCCTTTTTGAATAGAAAACAGTCTTTTGTGCTCGAGGCACTGCTGTGACTATAAAACGCAAATCACCTCTCTCAATTACACACGCTGCTTTCTCTGTAAATATCATGTTCTTGGCAGATGAGTCACGGGATATGAGGTGAGAAATGAGTCTGCAAAGTAGCTGACACTGTGAGAAAGTTTTCAACGGATTAAAAAAAGTTGCATTTGATGAACAATATCAAAGAAAATAGGAAGATAGGTATGTTATATCTCTCTCTCCTGCCATTTGTTTTTCCTTACCTCCCTCTGCCCCCCAGGTCATTCAGATGTGTCCATGGCGGAGAGCACCATGGCTCCAGAGGAGATCGAGGTGGAGATGGCTCGGATCCAGCGCCTGCGAGAGGTCCTGGTGCGCCGGGAGTCAGAGCTGCGCTTCATGTGAGTTGCTGAACTGTCAATTTCTGCGTGTTTTTCACACCAAACGTGACAAAGATAGAATCTATTAGGTGTCATAACAACTCCTCCTCGAGTGGATAATGAGGTTGACGCTCTCATGGTGCACGATTTAAGTCTGCTGTTTAAGAGACGATACAGAGGGAGGCCATTGATTATGCAGAGGACTGGACATGCCAATAGCAGCTGAGTGAGTCACCATGATGAACTCGTTGGCTTCTCATCAGCCTCAAAGATTATGGATCAGTGTTTGGGAATACACTCTGTATTTCCTCCTCTGTATCCGTCACCGTATTTATCATAGGGAAGTGTGTCTGTGCTTTTTGTGAAGCATGGCGACATAAATATGAGGAATATAGTTGATATGTTGATGAGACTAATATTGAGTGTAATACTGAGCAGTAGAATTTCTAGTTCAGAAAAGGTTTTTTAATCTCCATCTATAACCGAAGCCAACTGAGCAGATAAACAAAATGAATATCCAGAAAATACTGGAAACGTCCTGTCTTACAGTGCTTGTGTGCTGTTGGTTATTTTAAAACAGGCAGCAGAAAATCCCAAATCCATCAAATTCAAAATGAAAAACAATCCCACATCCTAAATTATTCAGTTTACTTCTGTGTAAGACAAGGAATAGCAGCAATTTCTGACATTAAACCATTGAATATTTATCATTTTTGCTGCAAAATGACTTAATAATGATTTGATTATAACACATTTATTTAATTTGAATGAACTACTTCTACTACTAGTACTTGTAGGGTTCAACGACATGTGTTTATAAAGAACCAGGTATTTGACCACATCCTTTGTATTTAAAATCCCTTTAACATGTTGGATTAAGTATCTGTACATTACAGACAATGTTGCAAATCAAAGACGAGGACCATTTTGGTATCAATAAAATCAAATCACATTTTTGGGGATTTTGAATTTATACTTTTTAAGTCATTAAAGATTTCTGCGAAGTTTCTCTATTTCATTTTGAAGACTATAGGATCACAATATGTATTGATAGGAGATACAATGTTCCAAACATTCCATGTCAGTGTAGCTTAAGAGCTGTTTTACTGTGCAATTTTGTTACTGAGCTGAAAATATTATTTTTTTGTAACATATTTAGCAAATGTTGTTATTTTGTGAAGGACAAATGTATGTTTTCCTTTCAAAACCCAATTTAAATGAACACAAAAATATTGCGTTACAATGAAGAAAGCGGCTCTACTTCTGCCCCTAAAACGGAATTGAGAGAAATAGATGGTAGTTGTTTTGTCATCTTGAAACTGTATCACATGACTCATCGAGCAGAACAGTGTATTCTGTGGGTCGTTGCACCCTAACAACACGGCGTGATGGTCGAGGTGTCCAACGAAGCTGATAAACATCAGAGAGCTCTCTCAGTGTTAGAAGTAAATGTACGCCTCCACTTGAAAGGCTTCATTAGGCCGCCACGCTGCTTACTGCTTACGTCTCTGTTGTCAGGCTCAGTGTGACTCAAGAAGTGCACAAACACACTCATACACACACACACACACACACACACACACACACACACACACACAGTAGCAGATGGAGTGTCAGAGTGCAGAAGCTGCTGGAATCCACAGATAGCACTGAGAGACTGAAACAGAAAAAACAGAGAGAGAGGAGGAGAAAGAAACTGAAGGGAGGGGTCAAAAGGGGAGAGAGGAAGAGGAGGGAAGTGTAAAACGGAGCAACAGGGAGGAGGACGAGGAGGAGGCTGAGGATGAGTCATCGGCCTGATCTATCGCAGGCAGAATTAAATCTGTGGTAGCTGTCACAGCTCCGCAGAGAGAGAGAGAAAGGCAGGGATTTAGGGAGGAAGAGGGGGAAACATGGAGCCCCCTGAGGGTGAGACATCAGGGCTGCAGGGGGCTCAGGGAGCGGGGGGCATGGATTTATGTTGCATGTTCTTCATCCGCACACACTCTGAGGCACCAGCCTGTGATGTCTTCATGACAGGGACAAGAGGGGATCCTACAGCACAGCAGCAGGGATCAGCAGCGCTGAAATGATTTCTACACTAATCAATTATTCAATCAACAGAACAGTCCATTAATTCAAGCGTCACCGATTTATTAAGAAAACACGCAAAACAGTCCATTTATGGCTTGTACAATAGAGGATTTCAAGGTTTATATCAATTGTTCACCCAAGGCTATATCATATCTCTATTGATCTGTGTTTCGAAGAAGTGTTGCTATTTCAAAGATTCAGAAGCTTTATTGTCATATGCACTGTAGCCAAAGTGTAGTTTGGGCAAGTCCCACGCTCCTTCAACAATGCAACATAAATATATATATACGTAAGACATAAAACATAAACAAAAAATGCAAGATACAGAAGATAAATAAAATAGGGAATGTTGCAAAAGACCAATGTGCAAGTAAATGCAGTCAACTATATACTATAAGTTATGAAGTCACAGGCATTTAACAGTCATTTGTTTAATACGTTTCAAATTGGAATGTTTTGGACATTTTCTTTTAAAATAAGCTGAATACTTTGAAAAGAAGCTATTTAAAAAAAATTGAGATTTCTGATAAATGAGCTAAATGTGTAGTTTAAAAAAGAGGCATTCTCTTTCTACATCTGTTTTATTCTAAAGGTGTAGAACATGGCTCGCACAGAATAGAATCCGTCCAAGAAGTGAGATCTTTTACATCAAACAACAAGTGCTGCACCTCTTTTCACCCTCTGTCTGAAACCAGAGCCCAGTCTGCTCTGATTGGTTAGCTGTCCGGCTCTGTTGTGATTGGTCAACTGCTTAGAGTTGTCCTGCCACTTAGCCAATCACGTACAATGTGTTCGAGTGCTAGCCAATAGAAGTGTAACATAGTGATGTCACTAGGTTACGGAAGTAAACAAAGGAGAACCAAAACTATAAAACACACTACAGGAAAGGGCAAACCTTGTATAATCAAAATCAAGTCAAAAGTCTACTTTATTGTCAATCTTTCAGTTTATGTGTACAGACAGAGATCGAAATACCGTTTCTAACAATCCCGAATACAATAATGTATATAATATAGCCTCATATTCAAGTTTTAAAAAGAAATGTTGTGCTTTTTGCAATTGACAGAATTGTTCACATTGAAACACATTGTGTGCATAGATCCTTCCCGCAGAGTTTTCAGTTGAAGTCTGTTTTTGTTCCAGGGTTCAGGAAGCAGCTATAATAAAATCATCTTTCATGTGATGTAAGCCAGATATTCACTGTTTTCTCTCTCTCTTCCTAGGATGGATGACATTCAGCTCTGCAAAGACATCATGAGTTTAAAGCAGGAGCTGAGACAGATTGTCACCGCACCAGGTACACTTCAAACACACATATATTAATATATTTCCTGCAGCAGCATATCAGAAAATAAACCTCTCAGAATCGATCTTCTGTGTGGAAAACTCTCCACGCTCCCTGTTTGGACTCGAAAATAGAGTTTTTGGCATTAAGTGCTTCTGTTTGCAGCTTGCCAGCATCCCATAACCTCAGCAGGCGGCATGGTTGATTATTTGGGAGAGTCATGGAGCTAAACTACGGAGGATTGATCGCGAGTCTCAGGGACGAGCTGGAAACACGAGGCAGAGATTATCATACTCATGCATCATCACTGTGAAGGCAATATGAGCTGAGGGAGGCGTTCCAGGCAAGGTGTCCACAATGAATATCCGTAAACACGTTCTTCCTGGATGTTTCTGTGGTGTGTTTGTGGCGCCGAGTACATCATCAAATATTGGTTTACCTCCATAGTGAGTCCCAGTGTTATCTGTACCTGAAATGCAGCGAGAATGTGACGTCAGATGAGTGTATGAGCAGGAGGGGATGGTGTTGTGTTCAAAGACACACACACACACACACACACACACACACACACACACACACACACACACACACACAGTCAAAAGATACATGTACAGTATGTCCATAAGCTGCTTTGGGTATAGCATCAGTGACAGGCAAATCACAGGGTGTTTTCTAAAGCATTGGCAAAATAATATCCAATGTGCAGAGTGAAGAAAAAATAACTGGAAAAAAAAACAGAAAATGTGAAAAACTCCAAACAGAATTGAAACAATCGAAACGTTATCTATCTTCAAAGTTTCCTGAGGAGTATTGACCAAGGGTGGTGCTACACAGTTTGGATAAGTAACATGAATGTAAATATTATTCGTTTTTCTATAACAAACTCCACAGGTCACCTTTAAGTTTGCTAACACTAGCTAGCATTAGCCTACATTAGCCATAGATCATTTCAAGCCAAGTAAGGCTGTAGAAGAAAGGTTATTGAATTGAGCAAGGGTGCATTTCATTTCTTTTATTTGCAAGAGGAAATATGTGTTTTCTATTTCAAAAATATTAATAATATGGCTTCTACTAAAGAGCTTTCAACCTTATTTACTTTGAATGACATTTTCTCCAAAATGCCAGGAATAACAGTTGATCTTTTATTAAGTATCACTAGAATCTGCCCGTACAATTTCCCCTATGCGCTGTTTGTGATTGTGGAATAAAAACATCCCTAAAAATTCCTAGAAAAAAAATCCAGAGGACATGACCTCACTGTCTCAATGGTGTCTGCCCCTTTAATTAGATTGTAATATATTGTAATGTGTTCCTATTAATGTGTCCGCCCTCCGTGCATTCTGGATTACCGGTCACACAAAAACTGTCCCTTATTGACATTCTTGTGAGCCACTGGGGCCTCATGTATGCTGTTGCTGGGGGGACAGGCAGCCCATTACTGCACTCACACGGCACAATGAGAGTCACGTGAGCCTCTCCTTTCCTCTGACATTGGGATCTATCCACTGTAGCCCCCGCGCCCCTCAGATTGTTCTGCCCCCGGGGGAAAAACACACCGAGCTGCACTGCTCCACTTTGTTTCCTGACGGGAGAAAGAGCTGATGTTAGCAGTCGTTTTTCAAACCCCCTCCTCGCCCATACATACCGGCAGCAGAGTCAGAAAACCTGTGTGTGTGTGTGTGTGTGTGTGTTTTCTGTGCTTTGGAGCGTGAAGGTTGGAAAAGTTAGACAAGGCAAAGAGGAAGCTTATTCTTATCAATTATTAATAGGGGAGAATTAGGGGTCTGCTCGTGACGTGACTCAGCTGACTTTGCTATAAGGTCAGCTTGTTAAGGTCAGTTGCGAGTAACAAAATGTACCTCTATTAATATCTAATGTGAGGATATTACGGTTTCAATCAGTCTGCTTGTCCGTTCAGTCATCCATTATTATTGTTTTGTGTTTGTGTGACTTTCCTCTTCCCTTACCTCCCCAGAGAAAGAGAGAAACAAGAAGCAGAGGCAGCGGGAAGAAGAGTTGATCCTGAAGATCCATAAGCTCGTGCAGAAGAGGGATTTCCTGGTGGACGACGCAGAGGTGGAGAGATTAAGGTACAGCGCTCCCACACACACACACACACACACACACACACACACACACACACACACACACTAAAACTTACACACAGACAGCTGAATGTGTGTTTACTGACAGTGTCGGGTTGAACTGCATACACTGTGTCTTCACTTGAAAGACATAGGATGGTTGAGAAACAGCGGGAAGGAGACTCAGAAGAAGTGTGTGTGTGTGTGTGTGTGTGTGTGTGTGTGTGTGTGTGTGTGTGTGTGTGTGTGTGTGTGGTGTGTGTGTGTGTGTGTGTGTGTGTGTGTGTGTGTGTGTGTGTGTGTGTGTGTGTGTGTGTGTGTGTGTGTGTGTGAGGGAGGCTGACTGATGACCATGGCTCTGTATGTCATCTCTTCCCTTGCCCCCACATAGTGTCACACGGAGATAAAGGTTGTAATATGAAGCTCTAGCTTGTGCCTCTCTAATATCGTCATTACACTCAAGGCACAACAATTAGACATTTCGACCTGAGCATGGTGCTGAGGGGAAGGGTCAGCAAAAGGAACAATTCATACAGAAAATCCAATAGTTAGCAAGATTTTTTATCCAGGAAACACAAATACCTGTTTCTAGAATAGTCATTACAATCTTTGGGATTCATTCCCTGGCGACCATGGATACCATGTACCAAATATAAAATACTGTTATTTCCAAACAGCCATGCATTAAATAATTATTTCCATTGTTTTGAATTGTTTAAAAACTTTAAAAAAAATACTTTTTCTACGTTTTTGAACAAATGTGTAATTTGGTTCGGAAAAAACAATGGTGTAAATAGTGTTTGAGATTTGTAGATACATTTAACCCAATTCAAATGTTTGTACTTTACAAACAAAAGACCAAAAAGGTTGAACAAAAAGAATAAATATTTGACAGAGGATTAAAAACTAAAACACACACTAACACTTGAACTAGCTGTGTGTGAATAACACGGTAAAAGTTGCAATCTTGTTATATGGGGAACAAAATAAATACAAATATAATAATACTTTAATGAATCCATACAAAAATTCCGTTAGCATGTTTTGAATCCTGAGTTGTAATAAAAAAAAAAGGCCTGTGGAGTTATCTTACCTCTGGCTAACAAAAGCCCAGGTTTTACTTACAACACATTGGCTCTATTCAGGTGTCCCAGTAAGTAATGACAGTCAGCCAGCCTGCACAATACCAGGACCCTGAAACCTAAACAGCCGAATAGACCTTAGCAATCACCATTTTATAACCTCACACATAAAATGTTTTCTGAGAAAAAGGCCCAGAAGAGGTACAGACTGCGGGTCGGGTACGTGAAGAGGTTCAGTGACTAACAGTGAAAGCAGCCTGTTCTGTTGCATTGTATTCAAACAGCTGATCATGTGACTGTATGTAAATCACAGGGAGCAAGAGGAGGACAAGGAGATGGCCGAGTACCTGAGACTGAAGCTGATGCCTCTGGAGAAGAAACTCAAAGCCACACAAAGTGAGTTTACACAAACACACACTCAGAGTAGGAGTATTGTTCACTTTTGATCTGATTTATTGTCCTCTTTCTTTATGGCAAGATGCTGCAAAGCCGAAGAGACAAATCCCAGAGCCTCCTCCCAACAAGCCGTCCATCACCAAGTCAGGAGTGGCCGTCATCAAGGACTGCTGTGGAGCCACGCAGTGTGCCGTCATGTAACATGTGACCGCTAAGACCCCGTATCAGAAACACTCACATCGCATCACACGTCATACATCACTTCCTGTAACTCCGAGAACCTCGGCTAACTGCTTTCTCCTCGCATCTGTTCAGGAAGCAGGTTTGTAATTGGGTCAGGGAAGGGGAATTGTAAATAAAAAACTGATCAATATACATCTTTAATTAGACCCATCATGAAACGTTCCTTTAAGATGACAATATGGTCTGTGATCATGTGGTCGAGTGGAGCCATTTACAGAACTACAAGCACAATGTCCAAACGGTGAAATATAAATGCTGGGGATCTCTGTCTGACAGGAGAAAATAAACATCTGTTATTGTCCCGTCATGATGGACAACGGGATTTATTCCTCCATCGCAGCCCTTTATCAACCAGTGAACCTCTTCATTTAAGGAAACCCACAAATCTGCTTTTGTACTGGAGCTAAGCAATCATTGTGACTCCATGCAATGGCTCCAACATCAGTTTGATCCTCTGTGATTCTGTAATATCTGATGTTCTTTGACAGTCAAAACATTTTTGGTAGTCATTGAAGATAAACATTTAAAAACACAGAAAATACTTATGGAAAATGTTCATCGGTGACAAAGACTCCATTGAAATGTTGCTATAAAATGTGGTCATAACAGGTTCGTTTCCAAACATTTGCATGTCACTCTACAAAGGCCAGTTCTTAATGGCAGTACATCTAAACATGACCCATTATTGTAGCGTGGTACCACTGGTTCACAACTATTATTACTCTGGTTAACCATATAGGAATCCCTGAGAGGCAAATGAGAACAAATTATTCTGATTATCAATTTTTTAAGTTTGATTTAAATGCTAAGCTAAATTATTACTGTGATGTCTTGATGTCTAATTATGCATTTTTATTGTCTCTAATCTGCCATTAGGAAAAATACAAATGCTTCCCGTCCCGTTTAGAACAGGAAATCAGCCTCTTGTGGCCAAAAAGAGTATTGCAACAATGCATAAACATTTCTTTTGATTCTGACAACTTTTTCCAACTTTGTTCAGAGGGGAAATTCATTTAGAAATAACCCTGGATAACGTTTACCCTTTTTACCATAGTCATAAACACTGAAGAAATAACATTTAAGAGTGAGGTGGATCACCATGATCATCTTCTTTTCATTTCTCTGAGATTGTGTAACTATATGACATCAATTCATCTTTTTTTTTAATAAACATGGTGGGATATTTTATTGAATGATTTTAAATGGTCCACTACACTCGCTCATCCTCGAGTCACCACATCAATATTGACTGTGGTAGCATGTCATCATTCATAGTCATTATCCATATTGCTGACAAATCTTTGCATCGTACTCATTTCATCTTGCATTTTTCTGATAAAACACCAGGAATTGAATGCATCTCTTGTAAATGCCTACAATAGACGGTGTGTGTTTGAGTGTATTTAGGACTTTAGTGACTCCTGTCCAGCAAAGTGTTGCCCTTTGTCACCTTACCTTCCTTCTGATGACTTAGCATTCTGTAGTAGTAGTGAATTTATGAAGGTCCTAATGTTGAATATTGAACAAATATGCAGAAAATAAGCTGAAACTACCTGTACATACATGTTTAAATAAAGAGCATCTTTCAGGAAACACGCTCGGTGAAATGGATTCTCTTCAAAAAACCAAAACACATCTGATGCTTGTGAAATTTATTAACAGAAATCTTTTTTTTGGTCCCTTTATAACAACGTTAGACTTTCACAGCGACTTCTGGTGCAGTGAGGCAGTATAATGAGGGGTGGGGTGGGGGGGTGGAGTAAACAAAATAATCACAAGGCAGGAGTTTTAAGGACACTGTTGAATAAAGGAGACATTTTCTTGGAGTGCAACGTGAAAACAGAATACTGAAGTCAAGGTAAGACACAAACACATTCAGCTCCTCCCAGTCCAATAGCTAATTTCACAGTATTTCATGAAGCAAAACTATGCAAAAGTGCATATTTTCACAGGTACAATAGCGTTTCACCGGTGTGACAAAAACAGAGAGGAAGGGAAAGCTAAACAGAAGTTATTAAAATGAGAAAGGTGCCACTGCAGTACTGAGGGAGAGCTAGGGTTTGCTCAAAGTCATAAAAAGTAATACATCCTTGCTGCTTAATTAAATCTAGACATTTCTCGTTGAGCATTTTCAGCCCCTTTTCGACAATAACAATTTTATATAATTAACTATTCTAATCTGCTTGTTCCGTAATGTAAAGAGGTTTCCAGACAGTCAGTAAAACAATGCAGTTGAGATCCCGTCCAGCGCTGATTTAAAAACATTTGTGTTTGACATTTTGGCGAGTCAGCAGGTGGAAATCTCACATTTAAAAAGGCTTTTCAAGTCAAAATTAAGTCTGACAAACTAAATTAGTAACACTGGCTAAAGAGGTGAACACTGAAACTGGACAGAAACTGATTAAATGGGCTATTCCCCATTTTGTTTAACCTTTCCTCCAAACACAAACAACCTTTAGACTTCAGCGGTCGGGCTTCACTTCGACATTTTTGGTGGCAATAGGGCATCCAGCAGTCTTGTAAACACTTGAGGAGAAACTGAGAAACCAACACACATCGGTAAGTAAAAACTATGTGAGATGCAGGGGCCTGAGGGGGAGATAGGCGATGGGGATTCCTTTGGCACCGCGGCAAATACAAGCCATTGTAAAAGCCCGGCAGATGTCAGAGAGCCGCAGAGGGTCCTCTGTGTGCACATCGTCTCTTCAGGAGGCCGCCCAGAGCCCCCGTGGTGCTCCTCAAAACAGCCCACCGCCTCAATCTAATATCTCACAACCAATCACCTCGTCGTTAAAAATCAAAAACTCGGGAGTGCTCTCCGCTCCCCTGACTCTTCCTCAGGCAGTCCACGTCCCCACAGACTTACCAGCAACAAGGTTCTAGAAACCTTGAGCGTTTTGTGGCAGGGGGTGAGACCGACTCTCCGAGACACGGTGGAAATAAAAGTCTGATGTAAAAGAAATGTCATTCGCCTGCTCCTCCCGGGCTTACACCACGCATCAACTCATTTATGCACACCATGCATATTTCACACCACCTACTCCGGTGTAAACCCCACAGACAAACTGCAGCTAAAGGAACACAAACTGCTGGCTAAAGCTAAAGTTATACATCTCAGTTACTGCCTCCTCAGCACACATCTGGACCCCCGGAGTATTAGAGAGCCACTTCCCCCCCCCCTTTCAGGTCTTCAGAAGAGGACTTGCAGAGAAGAGCCAAAATCTTTGCAATAAATAAGGTCAAATACGACAAGAATAAAAATTCCTGAGATTTTAAGTCGCAATATCAATCAAAACCTCGCTGTAAACCGTTCAAAAACGGATGGCTTCCGTTACGGAAAGCCACATTCTGAATAGTTAACACTAATGTCATCACAATACACCACACACACCTGGGCAACACTCTCCCACAGACTAATAAATACTCTGCATTTATAAAAAGGAACTGAAAATGCTGTCCTGAGGCTACCTGACAAAGACGAGCAGATACCTCAAAGCTACCCATTTGGAAACTTTACCCAAGAGTACGCTGGTGCTCAGCAGCCATTTTGTTGACATGTCTACAGTTACCTAAAAAGCAAAGAGTCACAACATTTGAAAGGAGTTTAAAAATGAATAAATTAAATGCTCCGTCTTAGGGGATCCAGCAAGGATGTATAAATGAAGGTTTCTTGAGATGCCGCTTGAACCAATAATCTCTTCTGTAATTTTATAAAACTACATTAGTTGGATTTAACATAGAAAACTTAGTCATTTATCCCTAGCATTTCTCCCATTATCGCATACTCTGTATGCAGTGGCAACTCATATTTAGACTGTTTTCATCGGAAGCCAGCGAGTTGAAGCAACGTGGCGCTGAACTTTAGATCCACACAGACTTCCCTCGGAATCAACATGTTACAGTAGGTTCATTTGGCAAATAAAAGAACTGCAGAAAGTCTGCAAGAAGAAAGTCACAGCATGACGAACACCCTCAGAATCACGGAACCAATTGTGAAATTAGCAAACGGAAGAAAACAAAGATGGCCGATGAGGAGATATAAGAAGAAAGCAGCCTGTTAAGAACTAACGCTCCTCGTCTGTGTGGTGTGTTCAGTGTCGCCGCTCAACTCTTTGATTTAGAGTTACACTGTGTGAACTAGCATTGCTGTGTGTAGAGGATCAGAGGCCTGCCGTGAAGGAGAAGTTGGCAGCGAGTTTGATTCTGCTGCGTGTGGCTCTCCTGCCGGGACTGTCCGTGGACAGGGGGGGCTTCCTGTCTGGTTTGGAGACTGCAGAGTCGGCGACAGCAGCAGGTTCCCCGCTCTCTGAAATCACACAAGTACAGACTGAGCTCACGCCTGATGCGACGGCAGAGGTGCAGCTAAAGTGTGATTCACTCATTCAAATGTATTTTTGGCTCTCCTTTGCATAAGGCTGAAGACTCAATAGCTTTAAGACACATTAAGCCTCCAACCGCCACCCATCAAGTGGAGCAGACGCTACCCTATCAAGTGGTGCAGGAATGAGTCCTAAATTGACAAACTAGTTAGCTCTTTAACACTTTCAGCTTCCCTTGTCTTGAAGTCAAGTTATATTGAATGTTTTTATAAAGCGTCTGCGCTTAATACATGACCTAAAATGACAGCATTAAATACCCCGCTGCTGAATAAAGCTTTCTGTTTAGCGGTGCTGACGAGAAGTCATGTGACGGTCATGTTGTTCCCTTAAAGCTTAACTTTTATTCTTCTGGCTGTTTCATTCATGCTTCAACCATGATAACAGTGGTGGTGGTATGTAGATATAAGCTACTATATACTGAATCTCATTGGACGGATCCCTTTGCTTTTTTTTTTAGGGAGCCTTTGCGACCAATTTGAAAAACGACATCATCACTGAACCACTACATTAACATACAAATACATGGGTATTGGACTGCAGAGGTTGTTCAATTAAGGAACATCAAATGAAAAACATTACATCTGAAGAAAGATGTGCTTGTTTATTCTGCCCCATATAAAGTGTATGCATCCTCCTACAGTTGCAGACATTTTTAAATCTCGAATATCAAAATGTAATTGCTGACCCTGCAAGAGGCTTGTTAAATCTAGTGGCCGTTTAATCCCTCTAATGTTGAGGACCTGAAGAAAGACAGACAAATCTACAGTCTAACAGGGGTACAAAGCCTGTTCAATTCTCAGTACTACTAGAGCAATTGACTAATATGGGTTTGAATGCAATTCAAATTCCTGAACTTGGTGCATGGAGACTGACCTGGTGGTGGAGTTTTCTCCTCAAAGTGAATGAGGTCCATCTCTTGGAGGACGGGGTCTGGGTGGAGCTGAGGGGAGGGCAGGCAGGAGGGGACCGGACCACAGAGCAGGTCCAGGGGGGGGGTCAGACACAGCAGCTCCGACTCTGACACTACATCGCAGCCTGGGGGGGGGGGGGGGACATGAAACATGAATTAGTTTCAGAAGCTGTAAAAATCCTGCCCTTATCATATAAGTATAAATAAAAGTTGTGTAAAAATGAGGATTGAGAAGTCTATATTTAAAACGTGTGCATTACCTGGACTCTGGGTTCCTGAGGTGGGGCTGTCTCTGGGGCTGTCTCTGGGGCTGTCTCTGGGGCTGTCTCTGGGGCTGTCTCTGGGGCTGTCTCTGGGGCTGTCTCTGGGGCTGTCTCTGGGGCTGTCTCTGGGGCTGTCTCTGGGGCTGTCTCTGGGGCTGTCCGTGGGCTCTCCTAGCTGCGGGCTGCTGGGAACTGAATAGCTTGCCCTTGCTAAGCAAAAAACACAAAACATAATGATCACTTCATTATTCACAGTCTTAATAATTAATTCATTAATAAAGCGTGAAAAGCCAACACCTTTACCTTTCATATCGTTCTTCATAACGATAATCCTCTTGTGACCGTGCCCTTTGATCCAGACCACCTGATAAAAGCGCAAAATAGAAAAAAGGAAGATTTACAATATGCAGATGGACCAGATTTTTGTTAAGGGACCTCAACAAGCAAATGCCATGAGAAAATGGATGACTTGCTTTAAAAAGAATATGGGGGATTTAGATTTATCCTAACTTATCTATAGATCTGGTGCAGCAGTCCTAAAACCGATAAATGAATAAGAATGTTAGCACTTTCGGTTCCCTCGTTTGGAAGTCTAAGGGCGCATTCCCACTACAGCGCGGAGCGCGGTTTAAGCGTGCCGTTTTTGGTTGCGTTTCCACTAGGCGTAGTACCGGCTAGCGGGTACTATTTCACAGTTTTTCTGGCCCCATACAATTGAGGTTCTTATGGCGCGTTTCCACTACAGCGCGGAGCCCGGTTTAAGAGGGCTGTGACGTCAGCGGCCCGACTTTGGTTGCGTTTCCACTTGGCCTAGCACCGGCCGGCGGGTCCTAATTCACAGTTTTTCCTGCCTCATAAAATCGTGGTTCTAGGGACAGGCTCAACCAGGCTGAACCAGGCTGAGTTGTGACGTCAACACTCTCGACTGCTGATTGGTCAGAGAGAATCGTCACAATCGGCGCGCGAGATAATCCCTAGCGTCGCATATATATATAGCGAAGTTTGCAGCATTTTTGTCAACAGAGGAGATAATGGCAAGGAAAAGCACGCCGTGGTTGGTCGAGGAAGTGACGACGTTCCTACATTATATTGCAGATGAAAAGATCCAGCGGGAGCTCGACGGGACAACTCGCAATATCAAAGTATTTCAGGAGGTCTCTACACAGATGTCCACAAGCGGCTACTCGAGGACTGTCGTGCAGTGTAGGGAAAAACTCAAAAAGATGAAGAGTGAATATCGCTTGGTCAAAGACAATAACAACACGAGTGGTGCCAGTAGGAAAAACTGGAAGTGGTTTGAGCTCATGGACACCATTTACGGCCATAGACCGGCTAGCGTTGGGAGGGATGGAGGCCTGGACTCTGCAACGGCGTTACTGGAGTCTCTGCATGGTACGTTTTTTCTAACGCTCTGTTATTTGCTTGAAAGCGTTGTGTCCCTATCTGTTCTAAAGCTCACTTCTAACAAATAAGTCGTCAAGGCAGTTTTAAGCAGCGTGACTCCGCCCGACAAAAAGCCGATCGCTCCGCCTACACTGCGTTACTATAGTTACTGCCCCAGTTCCTAAACTGTAATGGAAACGCGCCATCAAGTGAGCTGGTCCTAACAAGGCCTAACGAGGCCGAGCGAGGCCGAGCGAGGCCGGGCTCCGCGCTGTAGTGGAAACGCGCCATTAGTGGGCCAACAACCAGGCTGAGTCGGGCTGAGTATGCTAAACTAGAGAGAGAATCGCTGGCAAGGGGGCTACAACTACAACAAGATGAACATATTTGACCGTGATTTAATTGTAAGACACGTTTCAAAATGATGCCGAAGTAACAACATACTGATACCGGTTAGTAAAAACCATGAATTAATGCTTTGACAAGTCTGCAGACAGACGGCAGGCGAAAAACCTTTTAAAATGCGTGTTTTCTAAATGGAGATCGGCTAAGCTAACGCAGTATATGCTCCGACCGTCCACACTCACAACGGCCTATACAGATATAAATAAACCAGCGACTGTATTCGCCATGACACACAGACAGGCTGTGGTTTGTACTTGTTTAACTTTTGTCTAGTTTCTGAACAGATATGAGGAGCTGTGAGCTCTGAGTGCTAACAGCTAACGGCTGATGTTGGTTTTGTGGTTCGCATTGAAGATGACGTCACGGCTCCGCCTACACTGCGTTACCGCCCCAGCTACTAAACTGTTATGGAAACGCAGCATAAAGTGAGCCTGGCCTACCAAGGCCTAACTATACCGTACTAAGCCAAGAGAGGCCCTGCAGTGGAAATGCGCCACAAGTCTTTTTAAACGTGTTTGTGGTTAGCAGCATGAAATAAGGTCTCTGTTCACGTTTAGTTTTACGACATAAAAAAGGTCCGTAACACCCCAATTATATTTGTATGAAGCCTGTGTCATAAAAACAGCGGGTTGCTAACAAGTGGCTAATAGAGACTACTAATTAGCCTGCTTTAGCTTAGCCGCTGTGACGTGAAGTCATGTGAGCAGATTTAGTTTCTTTTTTATAGAATACCATTACTTTTTTTGTTTTAACTTCTGGTGAATGCGTTTTAAAAATCACAAAACCGTGTTTATATGTTGATCTTACTTCTGGTTTGGCCTTAAAAAAAAAAGACATCACCACAGCACCTCTATGAATTAATTTGCTCCATCTAATGAAATGTATCCCACCTGTGGAATGGCGCTGAGCAGCTCGTCGATACCCATGTATCCATAGGAGCGTGGTTCGAGGATGCGGCCCGTGAATTTGTTGTAAGCCCCCTGGAACTCAGTGAGGAAGATCTGGTTGTAGTGGTAGGTGTGGAGCAGGCTGCGGACGTGACGGGCGAACTGGTACAGCCGGGTCAGCCTCACCCGCTCCTCACCACTGGGGGCTTGGTCGGCGTCATCACTCTCTTCAATGTACAACTAGGAAAGAAGATCACAGGACATTCAAATAGAGACACAGTGAAGTGGAGCAAAAATGGAAAGGCCTCCAAGTTTTCAATTTCCATTACTCACCTCCACCAAGTAAGGCAGGCTCTTGAGCAGCTCGCTGAGGGAGAGGAAGCCGTATTCACACGGGTTGAGCGTGGCTCCGTGGGCAGTCAGGTAGTGCTGACTCAACTCCTCCACCCCGAGCCCCCGGCTGACCTGCTCCTCTTGGGACATGAGCAGAGACAGCAGCTGGGAAGTGAGCGAGCGCAGAGACTTCCTGTTGATGAGCTGGACCTCCCGACCCGCAGAGCCATCCACCACCTGCAGGTAGACATTACAGGATTAGGGTTAATCACAATCAAAGTAAAGTGTCAAAACGTTTGATTTGTTGATAAGAGAGTTGTTGATTTGTAGATTTGAAACATAGGTAGAATCAAATAAGTGTCATTAGCGGGGTTTCACCAGGCCTCCTTTTGTATTGCTATTTTTCCTAAATTAATTTAAAATGTTTGTAACACATTGGATCCCTTCTCTGAGTAGAATTGGATCCCTTCTCTGAGTAGAATTGGATCCCTTCTCTGAGTAGAATTGTAAGAACAATTTTTTTTTTAAAGAAAGAAAATGCTAAGAAACCCAATGTATTTGCAGTAATTTGAAATCTACAAAATTAAAGTAACATCCACAGAAACAGAACAAACTAAATGTGTAGGTGTCCTTTACCTTGACAACATGGCAGAGTTTGGTGAGCAGAGCGGGCAGGGAGCTGGCGTCGTAGTCCTGCAGGCGGAGGCCGTATCCGAAGGTCTTGCTGTACTCTGTGAGCAGCTGGCTGACAGGAAGGCTGGAGTTCTTCTGAGCCCGCAGCAGCTTCACCAGCTGCGCCGCCAGAGCCTTGATGCGCTCCACTTCTGTCAGAGTCAGCACTTTCTCCTCTCCACACTCCAACACCTGAAAAAAGGTAGAGGACAGATGTTACATTACTGTTCAGGCAGAGACAGAGGCAAAGGCATATTTCCGTAGACCAACCCGGAGGAAAACAACGGGATGTTTTCCATTGGGTTTGGGAATATTGCAGGAACTAAGATCTGTGGCAAACACATGATTATGATGCTTTCCACATATTAAAACCACTTTTATCATTTTTGAACCGTAAAGCAATCACCAGAAGTAAAGAGCTAGCGTAATGCTATAAAGGAACTGCATTGAGGTTGCATGACCTCATGTCACAACTGCTAAGCTAAAGGTGGCTAATGTCTGGCTTGACCATGTTAAACAGTCTCATTTTGTCAATTTTGAGCAACTGACTTTTGTTTTTATTCAAGCAAAAGCCAGTGGGGCATTTACTTAATGTCACAGAACTTCTTTCAGACATCAAACCAAAAACGCGTACAAATAAACATTGAGGCGAGGGAAGCCGGAAGTGCTAACATGCTAACTTATTTGGGCGTTCAGGACTCATTCCTGCAACACTCTATAACCTTGTTAAGTCGGCCTAAAAAAGGGAAGTTGGACAAGCCATCATTACACACCAGAGATGAACTGACCTTTACCTTAGGGTTGGAGCACCAAAGACCACAAGGCATTCAACTTTACAAACACACAAGTCTTAACAACTCACCATCAGAATGTTGGGGATCGCCTCGAAGAGTTCAATCAGTTTGGTGAAGCCGTAGTAGCTGAGCTTGCACTGACGGCCGAAGTGATGGTGGTAGGTGGGGATAAACTTACTGAAGGCCATCCGGCAGTGAGGCTGGTGACGGAGGAGGTCCACCACCTCCTTTCCAAACTGCTTAGTGTGGTCCATTTCCTCCATCGTACGCTCTGTAGGCAAATCAAAAGGGAGTACAGGCAAATCTTATCAATGAATCAAAACAAAAAAGAGAACAATCCTCAAATTATCGGCTTGAATTAATTAATCCTGTATTCAACTACGATATTGTTATATTGAGAGTATTGTTAACATCCCATCTCTTAAATGAACATTTAATGATCATCTTCAATTATGGAGCATCAGTAACCACAATTTCCAAATCAATCTTTTTAACAGCATTCGGACAGACCTCTCTTGGGAACAGAGATGATGGTGTCCGTGTCCTGATGTGCGATAGTGATGGTGGTGTCGGGGATCTCCGTCAGCAGGTCAATCAGGTCACATATGCCGTAGTCAACTACCCTCCAGTCTCTAGAGAAGCACCTGATGTACACAAGGTGTAAGAAAAGTGATGAGCCGTACTTTTATTGAACATATCCTTTAAGGGAGAAATCACAAGCAAACTGCTAGAATCTATCTAAATACAATTTAGATAATATTCAACAATATACAAAAGGCAATGTAAAACACATGACCTGTGGACTGACCAATGGTATGCTTGCATGAAGTCCTTGATTGCCACTTGTTTGCTGGCTTGAAATTTAAGCAGTTTGAGCAGGTCCTGGGTGAAGCGCTTCACTTGAGCCCGATGAGTCAGAGTCAGTAAACGCTTGGTGCCCATTCCCAAAATCTGTATGTGAAGGAGATAAAAAAAACACCATGTAGAATACAAAAAAAACTAAAGTACAACATCGCCATTCACCCATTTGTGTCTGAGGAATATTTTAAGTACCAAAAAAGGCTAAAATCTTTTTTCCCGAGTTAGAAAACATTTGAAAGAAAACCTTTTAGTGATTTTTTTTGTGTGCATATCTTTGAAATTGAACTTTAAAGAGCTAAACTAATACTTGAATTTGCTGAATGTAGTTTCTGAGATACAGACATTTTCTTATTGTGTTATATTTGTCTTTCAGTAAATGGTACTGCTGTTTTTTCCTAAAATATAGATTTTAAGCAGTAGACACATGCTCATAGATTCAATACAGCATGATAACAAACATTACTTTTCACCCTCACTATTTGACAGATATTGTAAAAGTCTTCAGATATTCGGATTAAGAAAGACCAGAGCTTTCAGCAGTACCTGCAGGACGTGTGGCACGGCCTCCAGGAGCTCCAGCAGTTTGGAGTAGCCGTAGTCGGAGACACGGCACTGCTTGGCAAAGTGATGGTGGTAGGAGGGTATGAACTTGCTCATGGGCATGAGGCAGGAAGGCTGACTCTTTAACAGGTCGATAATCTCTCGGCTGAATTGGATGAGCTGTGGGTTTCCAACTGGACTCTTGCAGCGCTGAATCCATGGCTCTGCATTAAAAACCCACACAAATATAGATCTCTGAAATGGAAATATCTGGCTGCTAAAGAAAGCAGTTTGTAGGTACAGCATTGAAGGAAGCTCAAACAAGCTCTAACAAAGCAAATGTTTCAATGTTCCTACCGGAGTTTGGTGATGGCGGTTTGTTGTGGATCCACTTGATGACTTTGAAGCCGTTCTGAGCTGTGACGATAGTAATACTGGGAACACATGTGATGAGGTGCTCCAGAGGAACACCGTCCTGCAGAGTCTCAGTGCCCAGCTGCAGAGGGCTGAACGTTGATGCATAGCAGTCTGGAAAACTGTAAGGTAAATATAACACGTTATGGCCCTTTTGTTCAAAAAAAAAAATGCTCAGTTTGATTATGAAATTGGATTTAGAAAAATGGTAGTCACCTGAGTAATGGAAGAGTTCCGTCATGTGACTGCAGCAGACTGTGGACCTCGGATGCCAAGGTGTTTAGAGACATCACAACGAAGGGTATTTCATAGGAGTCAGGGTCAAAGTCAGCTTCACTGGAAAAAGAAAAAAATCAGTGGTACAGTTTAGAGAATTGTGATTGGAGACATAAGATTGATGATTCAAACCCTATAGGGCAGTCGCAGACTTTCAGTATTGTTGGCCATTGCACACTAGGCTTTAAAGCCATTTTCACCTGAGTGGGCATTTCAAGAAATACGCATCTAATCAGATACTGATTAAATCTGAAATACAAATTGCTCTACCAACCTGAAGTCCCTCTGTGTGTAGTGGTCTCTGCAGACGGGTTCATGGTACTCGAGCTCCTCGAACACCACGGGGCTGCCGCTGGCTGAGGAGGAGGCCTCCTGGGACAGGGAGGACCCCAGAGGACTCTGACGGCTCTGGCTGCTTGGCAGCAGGCACACGAGTCTGGAGCCTCCCTGCTCCCGCACTGCCACCACCTCAGGCAGCCTGTACAGGTCCCCAACCACAAGCTTACGGGAATATCTGGAGAAGGAGTAAAAGAAAGGATAAACTACTTAGGAATTATTTTGGAATTGTTGTAATCCAATTGCAAAAATATGTAGGAATAAAATCATGTTTAAGAGGTAAAGCTTCTTACTTTTTCTCATAGATCTCTGTAAACTTGAAGAGGGGAAGGCAATTGGCAGGTGCATCCTGAAGAATGTGGATGATCTCTGTGCTGTATGGGGGGAAAAAGGGTTTACATTCAACACTGCAACCGAACCAGAACACCTTATAAAATGTGCATTGGTGTCCTAAATCTGAAAGACGCCCTAACTTAAATACGCTTGACAGTACCTGAGCATAGAGAGGGATTTGTTGCCGCCCCAACTTAAATACGCTTGACAGTACCTGAGCATAGAGAGGGATTTGTTGCCGCCCCCGGTGACCAGAGACACCTGAATGCGCTTGCCTCCGATCTTATAGCGGTGCAGGCCGCTGACGGCACTGATGGCCTGCTGCAGGGACAACATCTGGACTGTGGCCTTCAGCTGATAGTCTGTGTGCGGGCTGAGCTCCACAGCTTTCACCTAGACAAGACAAGTCACACCACAAGGAGATGTTATGAGACAAGGGGGAGAATCTTCAAGCTTAGAAATCCAGCCCAAGAGCTTTTTGTTATTTTTGACTGAGGATACAAGCATATCTTATCGACACCAATGACGTCACTGGAGGAGGTCTTACCCGCCCGTAACGTGTGAACGTGTCATGCAGTGTCTGCTGCAGTTCTTTGCGGGACATTCTGTAGTCCAGGTTGGCCACCTGCACGTCTGCCCTGTCTGAGAACGGCTCAGGAGCCCCTTCTGGGCACGGGCTGCGAGGGGCAGTGAGGAGGGGGGAGGAGCGGCTGGACAGGCAGGGCGACGCACTCCTTTAGTTAGAGAAGGGGGACACCACTTTGAGATAATAACCGGCACTGAATTGAGGAAAAGTAGCACGAGGCATAAGCGGTTTGCCACCTTGGTTATCTTAATGAAATGTTTAAAAACCAATAAGTCACCTTGAGGACCAGGAGCCCTGGGACAGGATGAGGGGGCTGAAGCTCCTGTGCAGGTTCAACTTGCTGAAGGCTGAGGGTGTGCTGATTTGGAAGTCCCCTGAGCTCCTGTCCCCTTGGTCTATAGGGGACTCAGTCCCACTGGGAGGGTAGGAGCCCTCTCTTCTAAAGGGAAAGAGAAAAAAAGAGGCACATGTATAAAAACAACATTCTTCACTCTGCTCGGCTTCCAACTACTTTAATTTATTTGGCTGCACTAAAAAAGATTTGTTTTAAAAAAGGATATATTTCTATCCAACAAAAATAAGTTGATGCTTGATCAGGATGCATACAGACAAAGACTGATTAAGAGATTTAAGAGTGTTTTTTTATGCTATTGCAAATCATACATTTTTTTTTTTTTTTAAAAATTCAATGCTAAAAGATCTACAGGAACTTGTTGATTGGCTGGAAAATAAACAGCAACAGAAGACATACTGCTTCCTGTAGCAAATGTACAGAAACAGTTTTCATCTAGTTATAAAACACATCCTTCTCAGTCTAATATCCCCTTTCCCGTACCTTCTCCTGTACATGGATTCTCCAATGAGCCCAGGCTTTGGCAGTATCTGCAGGGAGGTCTCTCCGTTGCTGTGGGGGGGAGGAGGAAGCAGCTCGTCCTTTCTCCAGGGTCTGGAAACCCTTCACAATCCCCAGCTCCTGGATCAGACAAGAGGCCGCAGATGTAAATAGTGAACAGGTTAACAGGCAGGATACTGTTGATGTGTTTGTGTGCATGCATGAGAGTATGGCAAGCTTAAGGGAAGGAGTCATGGAATGGCAAAACTGATGTTGAGGTTTAACTAGGGATGTGCACTGAAAGTCCACTTGCTGCCTAGAAAACAGCAGTGGTCACCACTACATTTATTTTGTGTAGCTTAGTTCTATTGAGATAGCTTTACAACTGTAAGTAACATTAACAAGACCCGTAGAAACAATTCTAGTCTCAGGCATCCGGTGATTTAGACGTCACACATTTCAGTTTTCGTTAAATTCTGGTGCTGAATGAGACTATCAAACTACAGAAAAAACTTCAGCTACTCATCCCTAGTTAGTAGTTTAGTCCATCTATAGATGTTATCCATAGACAGATCACTTTTAACAGTTAGTTTGGAGCTAAAAAACACATACAAGCTTAGCCATTCTTTAGTCATTTGAGGTCACTTTAAGCAGAAAACTGGACGGGCCCATGAAAATGAAAGAGGCATGGAGCAGACAAAACACAGAGAGTGGCTACTTACAAACCTCAGTTGTTCAGCTACATGAAGCAGTACACCAGCACTAATAGACTGTACAGTCAGAAAGAGGCGCACAAGCTAAAGGCTAATTCATGCATTAATATGACCAATGAACATGCAGGACAAGGCGTACACATGAAGCACTAGCGGCGGCTAAGATGCTAGCACAGGCAGACAAATGAAGCTTAGTGAGCATTTATGAGCAGTTAGTCAAAGCAGCATTCACAGGGACACTGGCGGGGGGGGGGGTTTACATAGCAGCCCAGACAAGGATAGACGGCAACGCAGGTTAACAGGAAGCAGGCACTGACGAGTCTGCTGACCTGATGGGGCTTGGCTGCAGCACCACCGGGAGGCCCACTACACCCCCTCCTGGGGCTGTAGGGCCTTTCAGGCTCTGGGCCAGGGGCGTTGCCCGGGCGGGTCGCTCGCCGTGGCCTCCTGGGTGACCTTGGCTTCTCCAGGGGTAGGAAGGAGAAGGAGGATATGGATGGGGGCGGGCCAAACATTGAATCCTGGCTGTGATTGGTGTGGGGAAGAGTCATAGGCTGTGGCAATTGATGGGGCCGAGACTGAAGCTCAGGCTCGGGACTCGCATCGTTTCTGGGCCGCGGGGAGAAGGAGAGGCTGATACTGCGGCCAAACACATCCTCATTCTCCATTCGCTTGCGGGCACGCGCCGCTGCCTCATTGCTGCTGAAACGGAGGACAGCTGTGCCCTGGGACACGCCCAGCACCTTGCCGCCACAGTTGTCTGAGAGGCGGCGCAGCCTGAGCTTCACGGCGTTCCGCAGGCTCTTATCACAGTTCTCAGGGAGGTTGTGCACATAGAGGAGGTTGAAACTGGGCTGAGGGAGGGGAGGAAGAGACAGCGCGCCTGTCTGGTTTGTATAATTTCTCAGATTTGTTTTTATAATGACCCTTAAAAGAAAAAGTTAAATATTTGTGAAGATGTTTTATTCACATTAAAACTCTCTCTCTGCCCTCTTGGAAAGCCCACACTAAATTTCCCTTGGTTACTTTTGCCAGCACCAACTTACCTTATTTCACACAGTAGATCTAAAAAGTCCTAATGAATCATTTTGTGAGGCCTACCTGTGCTTTGACAAGCATACGTGGAGGCAGATCTGCTGTGATCTCCTGGAAGGCCACGTGGCGGGTGGCATGCTGCAGCAGCGCTGGAGATGCATGGTTGCCGTGGACCAGGACAACCTGGAAACCGTGGCGATGGCGCAGGTCACTCAGCTCGCTTGCAAAGTTTACATCCGCTATAAAAAAAGAAAATATTACACGTGTTACCACAACAAATGTGGTATGTGTCTGTAGTTTGTTATAGTAATCCCAGGATGAACTCACAGGATACGAGTACGACAGTAGCGGGGGCGGTGTGCGTCTCAGCGAAGCGTCGCAGGCTCTGCCGAAGCTTGTCGTCCGCGGCATTTTTGGCTGTGGCGTTGATGTGTGCAACAGTAACCTGATGGGGCAGAATTATATTAGTTTGAGACGTTTCGCAGTTGCTGAATTTTCTTTTCTTGTTCCTTCTTTTGGGGCATTACTTGTCAGGCTTTCATTTCAATCTGTTGTGGAATTTTACCACAACAGATTGTTTTTAAAGGATATGCAACAGCAGTAAATAAACTCACAACAGGAAAGTCAGTATATGTCCAGTCACCAGCGTGCATCATAGCCACTGTGGTGCACTTGCTGTTGTGTAACTAATCTATGTGAAAAATACTGGCTAATGGAAACACTGGCAGTACCCAATTTTGTGCAAAACAAAAAATGTAATGGCATTAGAATATTTATTGTCAAATATATCCAAAGTTAAGAAAATTCCCTGGTAAATTGACTCCTGTCTAATCCCAACATTTTATCTCTGCCCATCATAAAACTGTAGCTCAACAATATTTGTTCAGGGTGCAAATTGTTCTTATAGTGCAACCATGGAAATAATTGACATGACATTTGTTGGTACCTGGCAGTTGTTGAGCTCTTGGATGACGGCTTTATTCTCCTTGCTGATGTCACAGACGCAAATGAATTCGGCCTCACGGTGGCCTTGGAAGAACCGGCCGCGGATTCGCTGCACCACGGCTCCAGCAGAGCGTCCACTGGGCACGCTGCAGTTCTCAATGTCCCAGAAGACCCCCACCGGAGGGATGTTCTCAGGGCCCCCATTCTCTGGAGAACCTAGCAGACAGTTACAAAATGTTATTAAAGACACTAAAACACTTAAGCATTTTAATAGCTTCGATTAAGGTTATTTTAGAGTCAGATTTGGATAGTAACATTTTATATCCACTTCACTCAAAATCAAGAGCTTGCCATTTCAAAGAGTCTAATCAAGACCCTCAACCAAAAATTAAAGTCTAGTAAAAAGTGAGAGAATTTTTAAATAGTAGACTCCACTAACCATACTTCAGGCCAGTCTTGCCAAGGCTGGTTGACGGCATGATCATCATGCCATCAGAGGAGGTGCCACAGCCATTACAAATGGGGATGGGGATAGGAGCAGTCTGTGGAAGAGGAACATTGGGCCAGACTGCGCCTGACTCTGACTCCAGACCATTCATAGGCTGTAAAATAGGTACAAATCAATAAAACCTTCAGAAAAAGGAATACAATCCAACAGCAAGCAATACTATAATACATGCATTTAACACCAACAACTCAAAACCATTCTAATACAACTGACATTAACATTATATATAGAATCAAGTTTCCTAAAGTGATCTCCAACTCACACAAATACAGAAGAAAAGGCCACAGTGATGGACGTGAACTCAACCAACCTTAAACAGGCAATCCCGGCAGTAGTGCGCCCCCTTCACACAAACCGTGCGTTCTACATTGAGGTGCATAGGGTTAGAGCAGAAGTGTGCAGAGGTGGTTGTAGTGGTGATGGTGGTGGTGGTTGGGTGATCACCCAGTGTGTTTCTCTGGGGTCTTCTGGCTGACGGGCAGCAGCCCACCCCGCAGGTGTAGTAGCCAGAAGAGGCCAGGCAAGAGGCATGCAAGGGAGCAGGTAGAGAGGAAACACAGGGGAGAGAGGAAGCCAGAGGTGCTGGGGAGGGGAACAGGTTTGGCTGGCTGCATGGAACAGGAACAGCTGGGTAGTTGTGGGGAGGCCCTGAGCAGCAGGAAAGGTAGGGGTGTGATGAAACCGGCTGAGAGGTAGCGACAGAAGAAGACATCTGAGGTTTGTAACCAAGAGTGTGCAAAGGGTCAAGAGCATCAGCTCTGCAGCTCATGTGATGTTTATACTGATGAACAGATGAGGAAACAGAACAGACAGGGCCAGAGCTGCTGCTGCTGCTGGGTGCTCCCAGAGAGCCTGGGGCCATATAGAGCGAGACAACACCAGCCATGCTGCTCCTGCTACCAACAACACTTCCACCGCCCAATAACCCATAGCTGTCTGTGCTACAGTAGTCACAGTGCGTGTAAATGCTTACTTTGGGGCTAGCCCCCTCTTGTTGTTGTGGTGGCTGTTGTGGTTGGAGGGAGTCTTGTGTAAGCTGAGGAGGCAGCAAGCAGGGAGGAGGCATGGGGAAGGGGGCCATAGGGAAGGGCTGGGATGATTGGGAGGAGGAAGAATGGTGCGGAGGAGGACGAGGGACATCTTTCAGTTCCAGCACAGCCTTTCTGCTGTCCATGTAATTGTTCTGAAAACACAAAAAAGGAGAAGATTATAATACATTAAAGGTAAAATGGGGGATATTTTCCCTTTGAGTGTAGGTGGTGGATGTCTATCAGTCAATAAACAAACATCAGCAAGTTGGAAATGTCATGGTAAAATAAAAATGTTTTAAACGGTTTCTATTTGGATGTAGCCATGACACAGCAGTTCAAGAGTTAAATATGTCAAAATTGATGTAAAGTTCATCTATACACCGGGTAAATATGAGTTTAAAAATTCCATATTCGTAGCATTTTAGGCCAGAACTGGATTTCTAATGACTGGAATAGAGTATTGTCCTTTTAAATTGAGAGATTGCCTGCAAAATGATCCAACTTGCCTGTGTACACATACCACTTGTGTGTACAGATACCTGGACTGTGTACAAAGATAAATACCTACTTCTTTATCTGTTTGCTGAGCGGGGGTTGTCTCATTGGATGGGAAGCAGTCTTTGAGTTTCCATAGCAGGGTTGAGGACTCTGTTTTGGGGGGACCGAGCCATGGGAAGGGCCTAGAGCTGCATATTGATATTTCCTTTCTCAGTCCTTCCATCATACAACCCAGAGAGGTCTTTCACCATATTTTCACCTCTCATGCTTTCCTGTGTAGACTAGAGGAAACGAAAGTTAAAAGTGCACACTTGCTGGGTCAGGCAAATCATGTCTTAATGACCCAGGGCGTAGGTAATTAATCTGATAAAATGAAGACACTAAAACTTCGGTGTTAACGCCTGTGGGTAACGAGGGTTTACTTTAACAATGGGTTCGCCTCGCAGTTAAGGATTGTTTATATAAAGCTAACAAACACACGAGTTGCGTGTCCACAAAAGCAAAACAAGTAAACCAAATAACGTTAGATTAGCTACAAGCTATCTCACATTAATGTAGCTTCCCCGTGTGTATGAACCGTTGTGTATGGCGGAAGTAGCTAACTGTTAGTTAACTGAGTAGCTAGACTGCCAGCTAACTGAAACGAGCTAATTCACTGAGCTACAAATGTTTGCTCGGAGCTAGCGTCAGATTGAAGCTAACACAATAACAAGCATCAGCATAGCTTGTTTAACAGACACAAAGCTGCCCGCCGCCGCGTGTTACCCTTCATTGTCTTGATGGAAAACTATATTATTTGTTAATGTCGAGAAATGTTGAAAAAAGTTTGTAACTCCATTAGATACCTGAGAAGAGCTCGTCTTCGCATCTCCCCCTCAGCACTGTTCCCCTTATCTGAGTCCCAACAAACGCGCACCTTTTTGTAACCTTCTTCTGCCGGAAAGCATGCACAGCTGTCGAAAATGTTGTTGTGATTACTGGTGATCCATAAATGGGACAATTCACCGGCAATGGTACGTTAAATTGGCTGAAATTTACAATAATGGAAATGTTACTTTTTACACCTGGTTGCAATATAATAAACAAAATATAGTTTGCTTGTTTCTTTCTGTTTTGGGTTTTCTACAAAAATGTATGACTTTAAAACTAGAAAGGATAATATTTAGGTAAACACACATTTAGAACATTGAATACAAATGTAGGGCTAAAAAAGTGGGGTAGAAGTTCCTGCATTGTGTCAAAAATAAATCTACAATTATATGTTTTATTTTATTTTATTTGGCACTCTATATGTCTTCAGAAAAAAGATCATTACAATTTTACAGGTTTAAAAAAAAAAAGTGGGACACTTGCTTTTTAAATTGTAGAAAATAATAGAGTAGCGGTTTCATTTTTGGTGACTGATTAATTAAATTGTTACTTAAGTAATGCTACTTTTTACAACTTGGCTTTACAAATGTTTTCAACCAAACACATGCGATAGGATGTATCTAATATTATCCAATATTGATACTTAGAAGTACACACTTAAGACAATCTAATGTCCATGTGCTATTATTACAGTGAACTATCAGGCTGTTGCCAGGCAGGTGCACGTTACGGCACAGTAGCGCCCTCTAGCGGCCTGCAGGCGGCTCGTCCCCCTGTGATGTCTGGGTCACAGTAACGGGACAGCAGGTTCAACCATCCGTCCCAGGAGTGAATGGAGATGGGTAAACACTAGCGCCTCAGTGTTTTATATATCACTCACATTTCTACACTGACGGGGGTTTAAATTAAGTCAAACCTCAGCCGAAGTTCGCTCATTAAGAAGAGACTTGAACCTTCCGTCAATTAGACCACACCAGGTCTTTTTTGTTCCCGTCCATCATGGCGATAGCCCACGTAGCCACCGAGTACGTTTTTTCCGACTTTCTGCTAAAGGACCCCACGGAGGCCAAGTACAAAGGGGTGCGTCTGGAGCTGGCGGTGGACAAAATAGTCACGTTTCTCGCGGTGGGGCTGCCTTTGTTTCTCATCTCCCTCGCTTTTGCTCAGGAGGTGTCAGTGGGTGAGTTGTTGAATGTGTGTGAGCATCCTGTCAGGAGCAAACTCAGGTTATTTACCCGTTAAATGTTCACCATGTAGAAAATTCGAAGTCTATCCAGCCGGTGGGGATCCTGGTGGAACTTCTTTGTCTTTCTCCACCTGCCACACTAACACTGCTGTAGCACATGTGTTTCTTTTAACCACAGTTACAGGCACATGTAAGGTGGATGCATTTAGTGTGGTATATTCAGTAAAAGCCCAGAAAAAGAAAGGCGTGAATGAATACCGGAGAAGGTGTGGTTAAACCCTTCTGCTCATCTCACGCACAGACAGTGTTGCAGGCTGCTGCAGCTACTGCACAAAAACAATGATGGAAACTTTAGGCATATTAACTGGTGCATTATTGATTTGTATTACTGAAAAGAACAGTAGAATATCTCCCCAAAACAAATTGGGGATTAGTGTAAAACAAAATATCTACAGCTCCATCAGCAGTTTAACAAACCCATGTAATCTTGTTAGGTTATAATGCCTGCAGCCTGTTGTGTTGTTGTTGTTATCATTATCTGCAAGTATAGCCTACTGCCAGCATCCAATACACTGCATGTCTCCAGACAATGTGTATTATGGAGCTTTGACTGAAAGACACAGTTATTATCAGAGGTGTAAAGTAACTAAGTACGTTTACTCAAGTACTGCACTTAAGTACTATTTTGAGGTACTTGAGCATTTCCATTTTTTGCTACTTTGTACTTCCACTCCACTACAATTCAGAGGTTAATCGTGTACCTTTACTCCACTATATTTATGTATTACCTTTAGTTACTTTGCATATTTGGATTTATAATGTGATATATAATCAACACTTAAATCAGACTTTAGTTACACCTGGAGTACATTTACAAGATTTGCAGTATACAAAGTCATTAAAACTAGCTGCATCTTTACCAGCTTTGATAACACTTTAATGATCAATAATTATAATCAAAACATATATAATATTCTGAAATGGACCAATCTGCATAATAAGTACTTTTACTTTTGGTACTTTAAGTATATTTTCAGGCTAATACTTTTGTACTTTTACTTGAGTAACATTTTGACTGCAGGACTTTTACTTGTAACAGAGTATTCCTACACTCTAATACTTCTACTTTTACTCAAGTACAAGATATGAGCACTTGTCCCACCTCTGATGATTATGGACATATGTTATTATCATATCATACTAAGTGAATGTGCATTATGGCAGAAAGCCCAAATAGATTTTACTTAATTAATCTATAGCAATCACAAAGGAGGAGATGTATTGACTTTACAACATATTAGATCAATTAGATGAAGGCCCTTTTTGCAGCAGACATTTGGACCTGTCATCATAGTAGAGGTATTACTTACTGTACAATAAGAACAATGGCTCTGTTATATTAAAGTATCCCAGTATTACATGTGTGTGACAGTGACAGGATTCAGGTTTCTGATATATAAAAGGCTTTTTTTCTGAATTCAGTCTTCTTACAGTTGTTACTTATATATTATCCCCCGCTAATTATCTTCATCCTTCTTCCTTCATTGATATATTTGGGATGGATAATATTTTTAAAACAGTTTTCAGACACAGCAACACCATGTGAAGAAATGCTATATCACTAGAAAATGTCTTCCATTCCAGTACTATTATATCAGTATCAAAACATACTTAAAATACAAAATGTAAAAGTACTAGATTTACAGAATGGCCCATTTCAGAATCATATAAATGGATAATTATTATTATTAATGTAATAATGTTTATATATATATATATATATATATATATATATAATGTTACAGCATGTAAAGGTGGAGCTCATTTTTACAATATATATTAGTTGATCATATTTTGTATTAAAAGCTGAATTTGAAAAGTTACTCCTGTTAAAATAATAAACATGGTGGAGTTAAAATCAAAACATTTGTTACGAAATGTACGTGCAGAAAAGTGTAAAGTTGCATAAAATGGAAATACTCAAGTTAAGTACCTCAAAATGTTGGTTAAATACAGTATTTGAGTAAATGTACTAAGGTAATTCACTAGTTTAAATAATCATTTTATGTTTGCATTCAAAACTTGTACAAGTTAGGCATCAATTGACATAATGATGTTTCCTACAATTATGTGAAATCCCAGTGCTTTACTTTATGCAATAGGTACGACTATGACTCATACTATAATTGCTATAACTAGCATTTAGTTATATGTCTATGTGTCACAATCAGAGTGGATCATGAGGATTCTGTAGTGGGAATGTGCTGTATTTGTTTAAAATCATCATTCTTTCATTTTAATGGGACAGCCCCTGTGCTGCCAAAACGTTACTGTCTGGTGACTATCTGGGTCGTATGTGATGTAATGAACTCCCCACTCCCCACATAGAGGATGGTATAGTTATTGACACAAAGTATGCTGACAACAACCCACCAACAAATTAGGCCATGAGCTCAGAGGAGGGAGGGCTGACAATTGTTGTTGTTATTGGTTTTTGTCTCTGACTAATTATTCTGTTTATTTCCCCAGGTACCCAGATCAGCTGCTTTGCTCCCACTAACTTCTCTTGGAGGCAGGCTGCATATGTGGACTCGTTTTGTTGGGCAGCAGTACAGCAACAAGGGGACGGCTCACAGCTATGGCTGCACAAGGTACATACGTTTTCCCCCAGCATGCACCATCACTGACAATCATCAATGCTAAAAGTGTAATTGTGTAGGTAGTGGGCTTTAATGTTCATAAAGCTCTTTATTTTTCTCATACTGCCTGTTTTCAACCTGTCTGAAACCAGAGCCCAGTCTGCTCTGATTGGTTAGCTGACCGGCTCTGTTGTTATTGGTCAACTGCTCAGAGATGTCCTTTCCCTTAGCCTATCACGTACGATGTGTTGGAGCCCTAACAAATTGGCGTGAGTTCTGGGATTTTAGCCTTTACAGACCATCTACCAAAACTTATATAACACATTACAAGAAAGGGGAAACCCCCCAAAAGCCTAATAGGGCCCCTTGAAGTACAAGTACATAAGTCATCCAAAAGTGAAGTGACTTTTTCAGTTTAAAAAAAACAGTAGAACAGTAGTTCATTGACCAATCGTTTACTAAATACTTTCAAATGTTGACTTTAATTACATTTATTTAACAGGTTCTATACATTTGTATTAGGTTGGTAAGAAGCACACATATTAAGTTCATATCATTTAATGAACTTGTATAACACATTGTAACTTAAAAAATACAGGTAAACTGAAAACATAACATAAGTGCACAATAAGTTTCATTCACTTTATATTTTTAATTTTATTAGCCCTTTGACCAATAAAACAGGTTTGAAATTGATTTCTAATACAATTTAAAAAAGATCAATGCATGCTTTCTAATCTTAAAAGTTATCAAACAATGTCCAGAAATCATTTTTTTTTAAAAAATATTTCTCTCTCCTGTTGTCTCCCTTTGATCCCCCACAGTTCTTCCCATACACCCTGCTCTCCCTGGCCATCCTCCTGTACATCCCGGCCCTGTTTTGGCGCTTCACAGCCGCCCCGCACCTCTCCTCCGACCTGAACTTCATCATGGAGGAGCTGGACCGCTTTTATAACCGCTCCATCAGACTTGCCAAGAATCTAGCGTCCTTTGATAGCAAAGGTTCGCCTGAGGACACACAGAGGTAAACACTGCGTTATTAGGCTCTATTATGTACTTAGTTGCATTAGCTTTAATTTCCTTTGAGAATGAATTTGTTATGAAGTGGTTTGCAATAAGTTGCCTTATTCTACTTCCAGCAGATACAGTATGAAGCACAGTTTAGAGTTACTATGTTCACCAGTACAGATTGCCAAAAAACATCTAAAAGGCCTCGTAGAGCTGACGGCAAGCTCAGTTGTTTATATCAAAAATATGAATTAGTGCTACTTTAATGTACTTCATATACATAGAAAACCAGACGTATATGACACTTGAACTGTACCAGTTTTCACCAGGAAGCCCCATTTTTCTACAAAATGTTATCAAATTGAAAGCAATTTTCTATAATGCCAATAAATATTGACACTGTGACACGTGTGATTTTGATTATTGTTAAATCACTAAGGCCAGTGAATGAGAGTCTTCAAACCATTTAATGAAACGCACATATGTTCATTAAAAAAGTTAATATCGGAATGAGTTTATACGAAAACAACATTGAATAAGCTTCTAAGGATGTTTTGGTTATGGGTAATGAAAAAATAAAATACAATCCTGTTGTTGAAGGGAACCATATTTCTTGATGTTTTTCATATGAATATTATGACATTTGCCTTTCTTAACACATATCCTTTTCATGCTAAACTCCTTTTTTTCTGCTGCAGTGCTTTGGATCTGACCGAGGCTTGCTTCAAATACCCTTTAGTGGAGCAGTATCTGAAGACCAAGCGCTTATCTCGCTCTCTGGTGGTGAAGTACCTCTCATGTCGGGGCCTGACTCTGCTCACCCTCCTGCTGGCCTGCATCTTCCTCGGCTACTACATCCGCCTGGCCTCTGTGACCGATGAGTTCCCCTGCGACCTGCGTACAGGGGTGCTGAAGAACAACAGCATGGTGCCGGCTGCGGTGCAGTGTAAGCTCGTAGCAGTGGGGGTCTTCAGGCTGCTCAGCTACATCAACTTTGGGGTGTATGTACTTCTCACTCCGCTGGTGGTGTATGCTGCTATTGGACCGGCTCGCCAGAGCTCCAACTTCCTCCGACCGTATGAGCTGCTGCCGGGCTTCGGTGCTCTGGGCGTGGTGACGCCCTTCTACAACGACCTCAGCATCTACCTGTTGTTCCTGGAGGAGAATCTGAGCGAACTCAAGTCATTTAAGTGTCTGCAGGTGGGTCGACACAGATCTACATATAACATTAAAGGGACAGTTCCCCCAAAAATAAAGAATACATGTTTTTCCTCTTACTGGTAGTGCCATTTATTAATCTAGATTTTTTTAATGTGAGTGTTGGATTATCGATCTTAGAGATTCATGCCTTCTCTCCAATATAAGAACATTTGATGGGACTCCACTTGTGTTGTGCCACAAAAAAACATTAAAACTCAACAGCAATATCTCTTCCAGGAATCATGACCCTGTTACTCAAGATCATCTGCAGTCTTTGTTGTGAGCAGTTACACACAGGAACTGCTTTCTCTCTGCCGAACTACACCTGCCAACAAGTAAGCACTCCTTCTGCTTCTTTCTGCGTGGCGATACGTTTGGAAGGTGTAGTTTGGTAGCAAGAAAACAGTTCCTTAATGAAACCACTCATAGCAAGGTCTGTGGTCTAACTGACTAACATGGCCATGATTTCTTGAGAGTTTTTCAAATGTATTTTTTTATGCTAAACACCACAAGCGTGTTGCGAGTGCCTTTAGGTTCCATTATATTCAAACACAACACTCAGCAACTCACACCAAAAACACCTAGATCCAAAAACAGTTCTTCAGGTATGTGACAAAAATATATTTGTTATTATTTAACTGGCCCTTTAAAATATGTAACCTGTGTTTGCTTATTCTTTAATAATAAGTATTGTGTTTTATTTACAGGTGCTTGAGTTGTTGCAAGAGGCCGGAGATGAGGGCTTCGACACCATGTGCCTGCTGCGCACTCTGGGTCAGGTGAAGACTGACGTGTTGGACGGTAAGAAGGTGTGCCCACTCAAGAAAAAGAAAGAAACTAAACAGGCAGAAGAATGATTCCTCTGAGGTAAGGAACAATATTGAGTCTTCTAAAAGAGGCTGTGTCACTTAAGTGAAAAGAGGATATTATGTGGTGGATTTAACATTGCATTTTTTTCTTTTTCTTTTCTCCAGATCTTTCTGTCTTATTCCTGAATGGTTGACCTGAACAGGATAACCCCTGCTCTGAAAAACTGAGAAAAATGTGTGCACTTAGAGTTACCTGAATGTCTGGTTCTGCATTTATCAAAACGGAGGACGCCTATGGTCCCTGACAAAGTCTGTATTAACTTGACTACAGATATTTTACCTCTCAGATGTCTTATTTTTAGTAGATGTAAATACTCCAAGGACAGGTTTCTTAGGTCGCTAGGAATCTATTTCTGACCACTAACTTGTTTTTTCCTGAAATGTATTTATTTCTATTTGTTTTCTACATGCTACTTTTCTCAGGATCTTAAATGCCTTCCAATTATAACGTAGAATATAAGCCATGTTACTTGGACTGATATCTGTACATTCATATTCCAGTTTCAAGACACCACTTCCTGCCCTTTATGTTAGAATGAAAGAAGTTTCTGACCATAGGGTATCAATGTATTTATAGTTGAGGTAAAGTAATACAAATATGTAGTGGTTGGTGAGTGTGTCCATCCAGAGTAAGCAATAAATTAACATTAAGTTGTTAGGTAGGATAAGAACCACTGGAGCAGTTTGACTAGAAAGTATGTGATTATGTATGCATAAGTGTGATGTTAACAACAGGTGGTGTACTGTATGTACATGTTGAAAGAGCCTGGTTTGTCTAAACGGATTGACTGATGGCAGCTCTGTGTTTTAAAGGATAGATTAATTAATATATTCATTTGGGGAATAAAATGTCAATATCATCTGTTGTCAGAGGCAAAGTCTGTCAGAGGCAGTGATTATCTTAAATATTGTTGTTTTTAATTATATCTGTGTGTCGAAAAAACCAACTTGCAAAAAACTGCCCTTTAATAAACATGATACATAAAAGGCTGTTGTTTGCGTATTAATGTTTTTCCATTGTGCAGTGATTCTTTTATTAGAAACAAAAACCACATCGATAATAGAAATCGATTTTCTAACTAACTTTTTTTTGTACTTCCACAACTGTTGCATGAAACTCTCATGGGACAGACAGCACTCCTTTGTTGTTATTGCACCATCAACAGGGGGGTAGGACAACTTTGCCTGTATTGTGGAGTTGAGTTGAAGTTCGTAGAGTAACATGATTGGATAATATGTTCACAACGTCATCTCTATTGACCAATGGCTTTCGAGAACCGAAGCGTCGTTTAGATTTGGTTGGTGAGAGGAGCACCGTCTTAACGTAATGAGAGATTAGTTTGTGCAGTCTCAAAACGTAAATCCTGGAAATTAAGTTTTACCTCCTAATAAATACCCTAAATTATAGCATGTTTTAATCGTTCCTTCATAAGCAGGTGAGTCTGCTGAGTTTCTGTTTTTTCTCTGTGTTGGGATAGAACTCTGGTTAGCTTTAAGTCGCTTAGCTAACTTAGCTATATTAGCTTAGCCAAAAAGCTTAGCCATGGTTTACACTTCACAACACCGGTGTTAGCTTTAAAAAGAAGTCAACGCGTTCAGTTTCCATTGTTTACCATTTTGTACTTGATTGAAATACATGTTCAAACACATTGTAGTTGTTTTACCATTCCTAACCTAAATAGGCCAAACTACATAACGCTAGCTACCTTGTTAGCATTGCTAACCGTAATAGTTGTGTTGTTTGAATGGTACATATGCCAGTGCTCCTATGGAAGATAAGAACCCTTTTTATGTTACTATACAGATACGCTTCCCATCCCCATCACCCTGACAGGAAGCAGTAGACATGGTGGAGCCAACTCACAAGTTTGCATCCCTAGAAGAGGAGATGGGCTTCTGGAAGGAGCAGGCAGAGGCACATCAGCAAAGGTAACATTCTTCCATAGTACCATAAGGAAAACACTACCCCTTAGAGATAGTTTAATGGTTACCTTATACAATAGTAATACTATATACATTAAAGCTCCACACATGTCAATCAACAACATTGTTTTGTCCTCAGGGCTGATGAGGCTCAGGAGGAGCTGCAGGAGTTTCAGCAGATGAGTCGAGACTATGAAGCGGAGCTGGAAACGGAGCTGAAGCAGTGTGAGACTCGAAACAAAGATCTGCTATTAGACAACAACCGACTACGCATGGAATTGGAAAACATAAAGGTAGAGCACCTTGATTAGAAATAGGCCACGGTCCCTACAGAGCACTGTGAGCTCTGGTGCTCCAGTTAATGATGTGTAAAAGAGACAGGGACACACCCGCAACACTGACAGCCTCCAGCCCACCCTAATTCCGCGTGTAGTTGCTACTGCCATGAAGACAATCGCTGCCTAGCTGTAAGGCAGCTGACTGCTATTTTAGTTCAGTTGTCCCCGGGGAAGAGAACATAAATAAGGGAAGTGAATGCAGGATTGTGCTTAAAAACCTATGATTGCTTATTGGTTGTTGGAGATGAGAATGAAGATTGAAAAGGCTTTTTTGTCTACTCTAGAGACTAAATAATAAACAGATTTAAAAAATGCTGACAGCTGCATTGATAAATCTGCCATGACTGTGCAAATTTGACATTATCAGTGTCTGATAATGTGATGTCTGCTTGCAGGAAAAATTTGAGACGCAGCATTCTGACGCTTTTAGGCACATATCAACCCTGGAGGAAAATCTGGCACAAACCACAGCAGTGAGAGATCACTTGCAGAAATACATCAGAGAGCTAGAGCAGTCCAACGACGACCTGGAGAGGACTAAAAGGTCAGTGTCTTTAATACGCATACACACACATGTAATTAGACTGTAATACACACAGGAAATACATGCACATTCTGATTTAGTGATGTTAACTTGTAATGGCCTGTCCTCTTTTGCGTGTCCCAGAGCCACCATCATGTCTCTGGAGGACTTTGAGCAGCGGATGAACCACGTCATAGAGAGGAACGCTTTTCTGGAAAGCGAGTTGGACGAGAAAGAGAACCTGCTGGAGTCTGTGCAGAGGCTGAAGGATGAATCCAGAGGTACACACACACACACACACACACACACACACACACACACACACACACACACACACTGTAGCTTCTCAAGTTCACAAGAACTGCTGATTTGTCTAAAAACTCACACTTATGCCTAACTCAGTGAATTTTGATAGCTGGATCAATTCTCTAAATCCTGGGTGCTGGTGTTTATGTTCTATGCTTCCTGTTTATCGTGATCTAATGTATGTAGTTGTATTCAAGTGTTAATTTGTACTGCCAAATGTCATAAAGGATGTAGATTTGTATGTATTTCTTTCTTTTTCATTACCCATTTTATGTGGTTTTTGCCTTTTTCATTTTTGAAAGGATTAGAAGGTAATGTTCTAAAACCCATAGTGTTGTTGTTTAAGTGTAATCTAGATTAAGATATATATATATATATAATACATTGTAGGGAAATTATACGGTACTTCGAAAATATACAGGCAAAATTGTAGTGTAGGTTTTAAACTATATTTAGCAAGATTTGTACCACTCCATTCTTTATGCAGGACTATGGAGCTATATAAATAATCAACATGTGGTAATTAAATGTTAAAAGAGATAAATAAAAAACTGGTGGAGGTGTTCGTTTAAAAATGAAAGGTTCTTTGTTTGTGTACATATTTATTTGATTTTATTATTAAATGTCTCTGGTCAAAACCTTTCTCTGAACTCAACCTGAATTCATGCTTCAGGCAGTAGCAGCAGTAACACTAACACTTAAACTGTGATTTCTGAATTAGATTGTTTTATTGTCCTTTTTTCTGTAGAGGAAGTAAAGAAACCCTAACTCTGGATGTATTTGTTGTCTGAGGTGCAGTATATGACTCAGCAGCTTTAAGACATGAAGAAACTATTATTTTCTGCTTGGCTCTAATGCATTATTTTCGCCCGAAAGTGGGCGTGGCCAACATTTTGGCCGGAATTAACATTAGCGCCCTCATGCTAAATTTTTCTAGAAAAACCCCTGGGTTTCTACCCTATCCAGTGAAGAAGAAGCATGTAGGGAGGCTTATAACTTCCAGGAAAATCCATAACATGAGTTTTCTGTGAGTTTGTATGAAAATGACCGCCTCCTGTTTGTGTCAGACCTTCGGCAGGAGCTGGCTGTGCGTCACAAGGACAGACGGCCGTCCAGCAGCCTGGGCAAAGACGCAGACCTGCTGTGCCCCGCCTCCGGTAACACTGCCGTCCCAGTAACACCCGCCAAGCCCATCAGCTCATTCGCTACCCCCCCTCCTTCCAGTATACGGCGAGGTAACAAGAACACGTTTAGCTGCAGTTAAACCTACAGCGATAGTGATTTAAAAACTTCATCATAACCTACTACCTGTTTACCTGTTTCTATCTGTTCTGTTTTAGGCGATGGTCTAACGGGGACTCCCCTTACCACATCTGCTAGAATATCTGCACTCAACATTGTCGGGGAGCTGCTCAGAAAAGTTGGAGTAAGCCATTTGAATTTGATACTACAGTACTCAGTGAAAACATGCTAAACAGAAATGTGTTGTCACTAAATATAATTAGTTTGGATGAGTGAGCTGACTACTTTTGATCCTCCCTGTCAGAATCTGGAGTCAAAGTTGGCGTCCTGTCGAGACTTTGTGTACGACACGTCTGTCAGCAGACCTGCACTCTCAGCTGGCCCCGGTAGTCCCTCTGCTTTAGAGAGGGGGTCCGACGTCCAGGCGAGCAGCATGAGCCCCCCCCCTCAGTACGACAGGTGAGGACACAGACGGCTGCACAGGCTGGAGAGCAAACTCTGGTTCCTGTGGTGATTTCAATGTTTACATAAAGTCAGTTGTCCTGGTTTCTTAGAATCTTTCTTCCAGGTCTGAGTGATGCGAAGGAAAAGAAAAACAATATCACACATTTCTAATCAATTATATCGATATTGATATTGTAAGGATAACTATTGGTGCTTTCACAAAATATTAAATAGCTTTAACAGTCAAGGAAGTTCAGAGTATTATATTCATTTACAGTATTGTAGCCTATACAGTAATATCAATATATTGCAGAGCCCCTTAAAATACCCTGCACTTATGATTTTGTGATGTAAAGTACAAAGTCAGCGTTATTTATTATCATATGTTATATATATATATAAATATAAATATAAATATATATATAATAATATAAATATAAATATAAATATATATATATATATAAATATATATATATATATATATATATAAATATAAATATATATATATATATAAATATATATATATATATATATATATATATAAATATAATATATATATATATTATATATATATATATAAAGAATTATTTTAACGTTATCTTTTTCTCTTTGTCTGTGAAGCCAACCAGTTATAATAAAACTACTAATAATAACAATACATGTTGTTTTAATATTGCTTTTCTCAGTACTCAGACACTTTTTACAAACAAATATTTTATAGGATCATAAAACAAACATACAAACACAAATGAAAAAGCAGAGGATGCAATGAAATTAATCAAATAGAACCAAAATAATATTAATAATAATAATGGGAATAGGAAGTAAATCTGATGTTTGCTGATGTGTGTGTTTGCTACATGTTGTCTTGCAGTCTAGTGAAGCGGTTAGAGTTCGGACCGGCTCCTCCTCGAGGCGTCTCCCAGGGCGCCCAGTCTCCGCAGGGAGGAGTAAAAATTCTACTATGAGGGGAAAGAAGGAGACCCACCTCCCTCCTTCAATAACCTGCCCCACCCCCCCACACACACTGTCCCCTCTCCATCCTTAATACACTTCAGCAGTGGGACTTTGAACTAAACCGTCTTCCCTTGTCGCAGCGTGTCCTGCTGAACCTTTTTGAAAAAGGACGCCACTCTCCTCGCTCCGTGCCCTACATTCCCAGCGCATGGACTCCAGCTGCCTCAGGCTACAGTCGCGCCGTATCTATCACAGGAAGCAGCGTGTGTGAACTCGAGGAGCGCAGAACCTACCCTGCTAGCTCTTCTTCTTAATATCTGTGGCACCGTGGTAGGTAGCATATTAAAAAAGAGGGCTGTGGAAACGTTACTCCTCCCCAAAAAGACATTTACGGGGGTCGATGCATCATGACATTATCAATAACAGCATGTGACCCTGATAAAGGACCAAGAACCTGGAGTTTAATTTCTAGAAAAGGTTTGATAGTAGAAAAATATTGTTAATGACCAAATCCAAACCAAAGCTGATCAGAGATAAAAGGGAGGGTTTAGAGGTATTTTCTCTTTGAATCTGATATTTATAAAACATGGTAAGACTTCATTGTTTCAATAACACATCTGTTTTCATTCTTTATGCCTGAATTATGTAGCAACATCGGCATAAATTAAAGGTCCCATGTCATGCTTTTCTGGTTATTACCCGTCCCCTTGTGTGTTATGTAGCTTTTTCTGCATGTAAACGGTCTGCAGAGTCACAAACCCTCAAAGTACACCCTGTAGTGAGTAAAACTCTAACACAGAAAAGACCTGGCTATGCTGCCCCAGAACGCCTCGTTGGAGATTTCTCTTTTTCCATTGTTTTCTTCCTGGGTCATAGTGACGTAAGGGTGTAAGTGACGTAACGGCCCGCGGACTTCCTCACACACACACGCACTAACTCAGCCTTATCTTTTCTCAGCCGCAGCTCCGCGGATTTCTCAGCCTGAGTCTCGCAGACCCCACGCGTAAACCAGGAAACGACACCAGTAATACAGCTCACACTGTCCGCTCCTCACAGCAGCGAGCCGCGCAACGTCCCGCCAACACGGCACCCAGACCCCACGCAGCATTCTCATCTGTTTGTCATTACTGGTGTCATTTTCTGGTTGCTATCAAACGCCATTGTAACACATAATCACTGTCGTCCGCTGTAACGGTGGTGGACTCATCAGAACAGAGTGGGCAAGCTGACCAATCAGAGCACACTGGGCTCATAGGGAGGGGTGCAAGAGCTCCAACAAGCCATTTAGGACAGAGAGTGAATACACATACTATACAGAGATGCTGTATGAGAAACCAATGTGATTTTGGAACATTGAACAATGTAAATCTATTCTAGTAGACCTCAACAATGGAATTATGATCAGTAGAAATGGCCATGTCATGGGACCTTTAACTTCTGTGATGAGGATTGAGGGGTAGTCATGTTTTTACTGCTAGAAAAATGGCTACCATGAAGTGGTGTTAGCATTTTAGCCATCGCTGCCTTCATCAATTACCTCTTCAGTTTGTAGGGCTTTGTTTGCTGTAGCAGTTAAAAACAAATGAGGTGGATGATCTATTCCTTATGCTGTCAGGTGTCTAGGAATCAGAGAATGTCACTTCTTCAGGCTAGCTTCATCTCACATGGTTTTCTTTCTACCGCCTTCTTCCTGTCATCGCACAGACTCATTATCATCTGGTATGCAAGACTTATGAATATGAAGTTTAAGAAAAAGTGTTCTGCCTCAGATAAGTAGTTCACTTGTCATCAGTTGTTACAAATCACTTTTATACAGATTTTAGCTGACTGTAGAAGTTAGGTGGGCACATGTTTACTACTGAATGTATAGTAATAAATCCCTAATAGGTGAGAGAGCTCCTGTCTGCCATCAGGAGTTATATATGGTGAGGAGAAATAAAAGCAATAATAGATTTTAACTGGTCGAAGACAAGCACAGCTCATAGTATATTTGTGTAGGTAAATAGAGCCTATATTGAATATTGCCTTTTCATAAGAGATATTGTGAATGGGGGAAATAGATTTATTGTGACCTTTTTTTTTGCTTTTTCCTGAAATGTTTATCCGTCACTACTGCCATCCAGCAGCTTATCAAAGAAAAACTACAATACATATCTAAATATAACATGCATACAGCGGTTGTCACTGTATACAGCAGTGTGGAGTTTACTTGTGGTTAATACAAATGCATTTGCTGTCTAACCTTCCTTGAACTAACACTTTAAGTGTATTCCATGAACACTGTGTACTGTTTGTTTGTTTGTACGCAGCACCTCTGCAACTGTTTCTAAACTGTGTGTGCCTGAGGTACTATACCAACTACAATCCTGTTAGTTTGATTTTTCTATTGAAGTGAACAGATGATCTTTAAAGTGACTGACACAAGACGGAAACATTAAAGGAGAAAATCTATGTGTTTTTTTTAAATATCTTTATTTCTTGTGCAGGTGGTTCAACAGTTAACAGATATTATTTGGTGTCCTGTAAACATCAGTTGATTACATATAACATGATCAAAATATTTGGTTTTCAGGAAATAAGGGGCTGTTTTAAACATGTACAGTAAATCACAGACAAAAATATAAAATTAGGTTTGCTCAATAGTTAAGGTTACCCTAAACATCTGACTTAAAACATTATTGACTCAATCTAATCTAAACATATCTGGGCAAAAGATCAGGTGCAAATAATATAAACCGGTGACTTTAGAAAAATGTTGAACAGCTATATAATTGTTGGGAGTACAAACAGCAGCACTCACTGGATGCAGAGCAAGTATATAGATCTCTTTCTACATATCCAACGTGGCAGTGCTGCTGAGAAACACTAACAGCAGTCACAGGCAACAGGACGACGGTTACACGTCCATAGACGTACACAGGGGCGGATCTAGACAAATATTCAGGTGGGCAAGAGGGTGGCAGGAGATTTTGAGGGGTGGCATCCCCTGGCAGAAGTATATGCTGATTTAATCGCAGTCATATCAATCAATGTTAACTTGGAAAGCCACAATATTAATATTTTAACTCAATAACATAGGTGACATTATTGTGGCACATCAGTAAAGCCTTACATATAAATATATAAGGTGGCAGACATAATTTAATGAATTTTAACTGAACAATAACTGAATGAGTTTGTTTCACTCTTAGACCAGCAGGGGTACCAATCTATGAAGACTGCTGCAATAAGTACATTAATTAACTGTCTCATCGATGTTTGTCTGAATGAATATGATACTATTAACAATCATATTATTCCTATCAGCTGTCAATCACTGTTATGATTCACATATTCATTTATTATTGAATAAACTATATTTTTTGGAGGAGTTAATGATGAATGTTCCTCAAGATGCTTGCTCACCCTCCTTCAAATTTGAAAGACAAGTAATTATATCATGTATCAAAATTCAAAAGATTCAAAGGAAAAGTTCAGCGCCCCACAACTTTACTGCAAACAGTTACAACCTTGACTTTACATCAGAAAGAACAAACATTAAAGAAGTGACTAACTGCATCAGTTAGGGTTAAAAAACGTGTATTCAGCTAAAACATAAATTATCCAGTGGAAAGTCCTTACCTACTGGCCTAGTTAAATCAAAGTGGTTACTTTTTTTTGGCTGGGCAGTGTAGTTTTACACACCGTCTTATTTGACTTTCTCAGGACTTAAAACTGTTTTTTGGGGGCAGACCTCCACAAAGAAAAATAGTATGTACACACATACAAGCTCATCATCTTAACAGTTTTTTATGCTCATCGAGTCATCCATGAGCAGAGCATCAAGTTGGCATGCCTACAGCTGAATGCGGCGATTACCATGTTGTTCAGCAAATCGCCTCACAAACTTAGTAAGATCCAAAGCTTTAGTGCGTTTTGATTCAATGCTGAGTACAGCCAAACTTGACAGTCTCTTCTCTGTCATTGTAGACCGTAAATACCTCATTCCTTCCGTCTGCTTGGGTCCGAATGCTTCTCGTTTTGCGCCGTCCCCCCGTTCAAATGAAATCGCCGCCAATCATATTTCCAAGCTTGCGTCTTGTGCTGCATTCACTTGCACTCGGACATTAGAGATTTTCTTTCATAAATGTCCGATGAGCCACAACTTTTCTTTCAAAACAAAGATGCCAACTGGGGTGGCAGCTGGGGCAGTTGCCACCCCATGCCACCCCGGTAGATCCGCCCCTGGACGTACGCGATGTCTCTGCTTTAACTTAATTATAGCGGAGGCCCGAGGCTTTGCTGGCAGGTTAGCGTGGTAATTAGAGGCACCTATGTGTGTGTACAAAACCTTGCATAAGAAGGAATCAGTCATTCAGTGTAGTACAAAACAGTGTACAAAAAAAAATTCACAAAAAGGAACAGCAAAACACACATCAGCAGAGCCACCAACACAACTCCTCTTGTTGATATCAAGTCCTTCTGATTATAAAGTGGTGCAGTGATGACGTTTTCTGAAGGATGACCTGGAAGTTAGCATCGCAAGGGCTCCCACAACAAAAAGCCAATGGGTTTTTTCCATAGGGTTTTGGAATATTGAAGAAGATAAGTTCTGTAGCAAATGCATGTATTGTCCAGCGGGATAAACTCCAAATGTTAACACCAATGTTATACTAGTTCAAGCTAAAATGCAATCCACAGAATGAGGAAACTAACGCTGTGCCATAAACTAACTACATGACTTCACATCACGCTAAGCTAAAGGCGGCTAATGTTCAACGTGATGACGTCTAGTAGTTCTATATAGCCAATTGTTAGCAACCCCGTTTTTCACCAGTAGATGTTTACTGATGTATATTATGTCGCAGAACAGGATGTGAACATTTCATCAATTGTATTAGCCACAGACCTTATTTCAAACAAAAACCAAAAACGTTAACTTCCAGACGAGCTAACCAGAAGTGGTAAGATGCTAACTCATTTCCTGATTTTAAGACTCATTCCCGCACCACTCTACTGCGTGTCAAGAAAAGGTGCTCTGAAACAAGACGACAGATCAGTACACAGGGATATATTTTGATGTGATGTGGAAGAAGTTATTTTTTGGTAAAGTGGCAGAAGGAAGAAAATGCTGATATTTGGTTATTTGACGTCCCTCACTCCGCAGACTTGGTTCCATTGAAGTCGCCCTGGGAGTCGGCCTCCTCCTCGGAGGCGTCGTCCACCACCCTTCGGCCTCCGCCAGTACGCCGGGATGTGCTGCCAAAGGAGGGCTCGTTTCCACGCCTAAAAATCCCCCAGACATGGAGACAAGATACAAACACAGACACATGTCCCCGCAATGAGAGGAGTGGTTATGTGATGGTGTCGATGAAATGAACAATGTACAGGTGCTGCTTTGGTTACAGGTTAGGCACGCTGGTTATCTTTGTAACTCATTTGATTCCTGGCTCAGAGAAAATGAGTTCGGTTTATGGCAAATAAACCAAGCGCTGAGAAAAATATGGCCACCAGTTAGAGATTGGTGTATTGGAAAGCCCACTTGTATTATTTTCTTTTTTCCTAAGGATATCATGGTATCTGAGGAGTCATATTTCTCTCAGTTAGATCATTGGAAGGAATGAAAGCATTAAGAGTGCATGAGGGAATGAAAAGCTTTGGTAAGTTAATCAGAAACGGTGATGGGGTAACTCAGGCGCAGAGGTACCTGCTGTGTTACTCCTTGGGCTCAGGGTTGCCTCTGGAATAGAGAGGGACACCATTGTTTTGCTTTTGCTCAGTAAAGCAACCAAGCAAAATGATATACAGATGTAAAGTTTGAATGTGTTTATATCTCTCTGAATGTGCTCTGACTTGAAAACACCTTAGGGCTGCAATAGGGTCATTTTTATTACACATTCTTCCATCATTTAGGCTGTGTTAATGCATATGGCATACATTTTGGCCCTGGTGTGAGTTTAACAGTATTTTAGGATTTCCACCTCAGCTCCTGCGATAAGTCTACATGAAAACTGTCTAGCCAAAGAACAGACACTCACACCTGATCTTAATGACAAGAAATGTCCTCAATGAAATTTAAACCAACATTTTTTTATCTCACGGCCATTACAGCATAACATCAAATATTCTATTATATCAGGCTTTCAATCTAGAGCCTTTGCTTCAAACTTTTTGTTTGACTATTTCCTACTTGATTGCTGGATGCTGTTTTCCTGATATCCGCTAGGGGCATTGCTGCTTTGCTGCAATGCATCAAAGTCAATATTGTTGCTAATCCACCTATCAATTAGTACATATAAAGGAATAACATTTCAGTGTGTGTTTTCTGGGAGCCATAATATGTAAATGAATTGGCACCTAATGGTTTGATATTATGAAAATATTGTCAAACCAATAAGATTGAAGTTGGTCATTTTAGTGAAAATATGTATAATATGCTTATTTTACACTCACACGGCATCCACTGAATATAGTGACTATATATGCTGTTACTGTGAATGAGACACATACAAACAGACAGACAGACAGACAGACAGACAGACAACCCCTCTGCCCTACCTGAGTTTGCTCTTCAGAGAGTTGACCTCGCGGCTCATGGCGTCGCTGGCCTCGGTGGCTTCATCCAGCTCGCGCTGCAGCTTCCTGCGGGCGGCTGTAGCGCGCTGAGACTCCTCCTCCGACTCCTCCAGCTGCCGCTTCAGCTGCTTCATGCGGGTATTCGACTTCTCCGCCTAGTGAGCGAACAGAGGACTTAAAGAAAACCTAGTACCAAATTTAACTTAAACTCGACATATCCTCCAACTCACAAACATCATACCTGTTCTTTGTACTGCTCGGCCTGCTTTCTCTCGTCTTCCACCTGAATAATCAGTTCCTTCAGCTTCTTGTCCTTCTGGCGCAGACCCTTCGCAGACGCCTGCTTCTCCCTGAGAGAACACAAAAGAGTTTAGGAAAGGAACAAAGAGTGTAACCAAAAAGTAACCCAAAACTAGTAGGCTACTATTTGTTGAAATGATACCTTGAATATATATAAATGTGTTAATCAAAATAATATTGATGTTACAGGCAACTGGGAAATGCATACACATTTTTAGACGGATTTGTCCCCTTGGCCATGTATGTTGTCATAAGCGCAATTACGTAACATTGGAAAAACACATTTTATTTGACTCTTTCTATGCCCCCCACCTGTTCTCCTGCTCCACCTGCTCCTCCAGCTGTACCACTTTGCCCTCCAAGGCAGAGATGGAGGACTTGAACTTGGACTTGACCTGGTTCTCCATCTCCTGCAGCTTGGCCTTCAGCTCCTTGTTCTGGCGCTCCATCTGCTGCCGTGCGCTCTCGTTCTTCTGGGAGGTGCTGCGCTCCGTCTGCAGCTCGTTGTTCAGCTGATCCACCTGTGGAGGGAACAAACATAAAGACATGGATGAGGCCTCTGCCCTTTTTTTGTGGCCTTTTATGACTCAAGCAGCTGCTCCTGTCAGGGTCACCTGCTGTGTGCTCTTCCTCAGTCTGTCGTTGATGATCTCCATGTTGCTCTGCTCCTCCTCCAGCTCCTCCTCCAGCTGGGAGATCTTAGCCTCCAGACGGCGTTTCTCATCTGCCAAGGCGGACCTGCACACGAGTAGCACAGTGTAAAACACAATGTTAACAACACCTTTCTTCTTTATATAATAGATTGGTGCAGGAATGAATCCTAAAAGCTAGGAATGAGTTCACACTGTTTTTTTATTGAGCTTTTGGTTAGATGCCTGGAATAAAATGCGTAGGTAACATATAGATTTTTATGTTTTGTTCAATAACATAAAATACGTCGGTTAGGTCCCCACTGGTGAATGTCTGAAGCTTCTATGCGTTTAAAAAACGGTGGCTGCTAACAAGCGACTAAATTAAACAACTAAACATGTCAAACATTAGCTGCCTTTAGCATAGCGGTGATGACATGGAGTCATGTAACCATGATGTAGTTTGTTTATAGCCTAACGTTAGCTATTCACTTTTGGAGATTGAATATATGCCAACAAAAATTGTCCTTACTCTGCAATATTCCAAAGTCCAATGCAAAAATCATATGGCTTTTTATTGAGGGAGCCTTTGTGATGCTAACCTCCCGGTCAGCCTACAAAATGCATACTTCCTGCACCACTATAAAACAGACAACGAAACAGAGTAACATTTCCACTCACTTTCCAGAGGAGTTGCTGGACAGCTCGTCAGACAGCTCGTCTCTCTCGGCCTCCGCCTGCTTCCGTGCTCTTTCAGCTGCGGCCAGATCCTGTACACATGAGAAGTGAATCCTTTACTTCAACAATCAGCTCACAAACAAATGTGCTGTCTTGTTTGGAATCTATCGTGGTACCTCCTGTAGCTGCATGAGCTCGGCCTCCAGACCCTTGGCCTTCTTCTCACTCTCCTTTGCGGTGGTCAGCACCTCCTCTCTGGCAGCGTGGGCATCGTCCAACTCCCTCTGGTAGTCCTTCATCTGGGCCTGGTGGTGAGGAGGAGAAACAGAGGCAGCAATAAGAGGAGGATCATAATGTGGTTTAATTATGTGATACATTTACAGTGCAGTACTAGCCAGAGCTTTGTTCTTCTCGTTGATGAAGAGCTCCATTTAACATTTCACTGAAGAGTTTGCAGCACATAAACACACCAAATACAGTAAGTTTCAGGAACTAGCCGAACATAAGGAAATATCATAATGCCAGAGTTGAGAAGTCAAGAAGTTCCAGTTTGCAACAACATCTGAGTTTGTTATAATGTAGTTAAAACCCTCTTTTTTTCCTAGTTTGCTATAACTTCCAACCAGATCATTACAATTCAATTATACTTTATTGATCCCAAAGTGGAAATTGATTTCTATATAAACAGCTGTTTAGATGGTAGATGGTAATTTTTCTGATAATTATATCTTTATTAAACAAGGACCAAACAAAAAAACACATGAATCTCAAAAAGAAACTACAACACTACAAACTTCTTTGACAATAAATAATCAAATACTCAAAAACATGTAAATGATAAAAGCAAAAATGTGCATTGAAAATAAAATGCTGCTGCTGCATCTCATCCATCCCTTCACTCACCTGGAGCTTGCGGAGCTGCTTGATGGCCTCGTCCCGTCCCTTACTGGTCGCCTCGACCTGTCCCTCCATATCTTTCATGTCCGTCTCTAACTTCTTCTTGGCTGCGGTCGCCAGGGTTCTCTGTTTACGCTCGTCCTCCAACTCTGTCTCCAGCTCACGGACCTGCAGCAGAGAGCAGCATTGCTCAGATTACCAATGCTGGACCAGAACACATACTTTCATTTGAAGGGCAACCATTGTTTTGCTTCTTTACCTGCTTGATGAGCTGCCTCTTCTTCTCCTCTCCCATCTCATCTCGTCCCTGCAGGTCTCTGTCGAACTGGGCCTTCAGGGCCTGCATGTTGACCTCCAGACGCAGCTTGGCGTCCTCAGCCGCCTGCAGCTCGTCCTCCAGCTCCTCCAGCTGGGTCTTCATCTCCTCCACCTGCCCCTCCAGGCCTCGCTTGGACTTCTCCAGCTCGTGGACCTGCCATCAACAGAAAGCTAAATGAACTTCCGTATTTTGGCTTCATAAAGAAATGAGTCAAACCACTGGTCAGACTAGTCCAGAAGCAAACAAAGTGATGTTTTTAAATGAAACCAGCACTGACATTTTTTCCCACATCATCCTTGGAGCTGATCAGGTCTTCCATCTCCATCTTCAGGGACTTGTTGGCTCTCTCCAGCTCCTCTCTTGAACCCTGGGCCTCATCCAGAGCTCTGGCCAGGGAAAGAGCCTTCGTCTCCTTCTCTCTGGCCTCGGCTTCTGCACGGTCTCTCTCATCTGCATATTTACTGGAGATACTTTCTCCTCTGCCAGCATCTGGAGACCAGGGAAGAAAGCAAACCATTGATAATGTTTAAGGGAGTAATGCTTAAGTTATGTTGCTAATATATATACACTCAAGCTGTTTTTGGTAATAGTGATTAAAGGCATTTTAAGGTTGTAAAGTGTAATTATTTTTGTCTTATTATTTTTCCCCCATTTTATTTTGGCAACTCTTTCAAAGTAAAAATTAATTTGAGCAATAGGAATAAGTAACTTAAGAAAAGGTGTTAAGAAGACATACAAAATAGTAGTATAATAATAATAATTATAATAATAATAATTATACTAGTAATAATTAAAATAAAAATAATAACATATAACACTGGTGGAATATAATAAAAGAAATAGACGTAAATTAAAAAAATAAAACAAATCAATATTGGACGGGAAATGTATCATCCACATATGAGAAAAAAATTGATTAACACTTTAATTTATTTAAATCTCAATTAAAAAAATAGACAAAAGGAACATTTAATAAAACAAGATGCAGTAGAAAATACTAATCCTTTAACTGTTATCTCTTAGTGTTACCCCTTTTCAGATTTGACTGACCTGGTCAAACTTCTTCTGCTTCTTCTCCAGGTTGGACACATTCTGCCTCTGGTTGTCCAGGTCCATCAGCGTGTCCTCCAGCTCCTGCTGCAGACGGTTCTTGGTCTTCTCCAACTTGTCGTACGCGGAGGCCTTCTCCTCAAACTGCGTGTTCGCTGCCTCCAAATCTCTTTGCAGACGCTTCTTATTTTCTTCCAGCAGCTCGACGTTTCCCGTCATTTCGTCGAGCTTCTTCTTTGAATCTGACAACTGTTGACAGAAGAACATTTTAGACAGTGTCTATATTATTTCCGTCCCATTTTCATCTCATATACAGTAAAACATCATTGAAATCCTTTTTGATGTGTTACTTGTTTTTTTCTCCCTGATATTTTCTTTATGATTTAACCATATGATAAATTAAACTGTAAATTCTCTAGTGTGAGCTCTGACCTGGATGTTGAGGGTGGACACGTGTCTCTCCACGTTCCTCTTGGCCTCCATCTCCTCCTCCAGCTGCTCCTGCAAACTGTTCTTGTCGTCCTCCGCTTGCCGCAGCTTTGTAGAGAACTGCAGCTTCTGACGCGTCTCTTCAGCCAGCAGTTCCTGCAACAGCACAGCGGGTCAAAGGTCAGATCTAACTGATTGTCAGCAAGCAATATTTTGTGTCTTTGATTGTCACGGCAAAGATGACATATAGATTGTATTGGCATTATAACACATCTTTTTAAGTTTGATAAATCCTGCTAAGTCTGGTCACCTGTGAGTCTTGGAGCTGTGAGGTAAGGCTGGAAACATCTTTGCTCAGTTTGCTGTTCTTTCCCTCTGCTTCGTTCAGTATGACTGTCACACTCTCCAGCTCAACCTGTATGAAGACAAAGATGCATTTTCAGCTTTTAAAAATGCAATTTTTTTCAAATGTGAAGTACTGATGTAGCTACTGAGAGTCACTCACAGTGATCTTGGAGCAGCGCTCTCCCAGCTCTGCCTTCTGCTTCTCGCTGTCGGTGAAGCGTGTCTGCAGATCGGTCACCTGACCCTCCAGCTTCTTCCTCTTGTGCTCGCCGTCTTGTTTGGCCTGGTTGAGTGAGCGCACCTCCATGGTCAATTCTGACGTCTCCTTATCCAGAGCTTGTTTAGCCTTATCCAGGTTTAACTTCACCTGAGCGGGTGAGAGGAAATACAAGATCAATATCCTATGTGTCGGGAAAAAAATTAAAGGAGATACAACTGTGTATAAACGCTGGCGGCCTACTCGTTTGGACTGCTCCAGCTGCTCTGTGAGCTCCTCCACAAACTGCGTGTGTTTCTGTCTCATCTCCTGAACCTGGGCCTCGTGGGTCCGGTTCTCGTCGTCAATGGCTTTCTTAAGCAGGTTCACCTCCTGCTCACGTTTGGCCCTGGATGGATTAATCACGCACATTTTTGTTTATTTTCCAAGTATGACAAATGTATTACTAACACATTCCTATTGTACACATGCATTCTCAGAACAACAAATAGAACAAATGCAGTAGGATTCAAATATACCACTAGTAAAAGTAATCATCATGCAGAACGGCCTACGTCAGGATTATTCGTGTACTTTATCACTGATTTATTATTATTGATACATTATTATGTGCAGCACTAATGATGCAGCTGGTAAAGAAGGGGCACATATCAATTACTGACTGCTAGATAGGATGTCATTAATAGTAGAATATTGTTTTTCTTGGTCATTATTTATATTTTTGTATTAATAATCTGAACCTTAATTGATCACAAAACTTTTTGTCAATAAATGTAGGGCAGTTAAATGTACAATACTTTCCACTCAATTGTACTGAAGTAGAAAAATAAAGTACCTCAAAATGTTTTGTTGAAAAGTGCAGTACTACACAATGTATAGGAACGTTACATTACATCACTTAATATGTGAGAATAGTGTGACTGACCTCAGTTCCTGCTGTGTGGCAGTGGAGTCCAAGGTGTCCTCGAGCTCGGACTTGAGGGCCTCCAGCTCCTCCCCGAGGTCCCGTTTGATCTTCTTCTCTGCTTTGTTCCTGGCCGCCCGCTCGGAGTCCAGGTCCTCCTGCAGGTCGGAGATGTGTCCCTCCAGCTCTCTGATCTTCTTTAGAGCGTTGTTCTTCTGAGCTGTCTCATCTTCTAACCTGAGGGGGGGAAAAAGATTGCATCGATGAGGATATATGTAAGCATGATAACATTATAACTTTAGAAGTATTCCAAGTATACATGGTATAAAGAAGGTGCAGCTCTGCCTCAGATGTATGGAGTTACTTGGCTTTGAAATGTATTAAAAGATGTAAATGGAATTTTTTTTATTACTCCTCGGGTCCCTTTACCTGGCCAAGGCGTTCTGTAACTCCTCCTCCTTCTTTGCGAGCTGGGCTTTGAGGTCAGCGATCTGCGCCTGCAGGTCAGCTATCTGCTCTTGCATGTCATTAGACTCTGCTTCCAACTTACGCTTAGCCTTATCCAGCTCCTGTCGACCCTTCTCCTCCTTTTTCAAACGGACTATGAGTACAGCAGAGAGATAACAGTTAGCATAAAGTCTCTGACTGTGACACCAATATTAGTTTTGTGGATGTTAATACATGACAATCAGTAGTGTAGTGGGGATTTTTTACTGGGTGGACGCTATTTTAATTAGGTCATCCCAAACAATGCCACAAGTGCGCACGTGCGCAGTGCACTCACAAAACGGGCAGACAGGTCTACATAAACTACAGGTATGCTTAGTCTACTTTAGTTACTGTACTGCAAAAAGCAGACGGCGCTGCGCTCAACACACACACAGAGCTGCTGCAAAATCGGCAGGCGGCGAGCTGGTGGTGTCACGAGCGTGATGATGAATCATCATTTTTTAGGGACATTTTTAATTTTTTATTATAATTACTGTGAAATGTATTATGTTTTCGTCATTATTACAACAAATACACACTTGCAACTGATAACACTGGCAATGATTTTATATTTATTAGACTATTCAAAAGAATCATGCTTCAAAAAAGTGGGGGCTCCAAATAAGTGGGGGAACGGCGATCCCCCGCGTCCAACGACCACTACACCACTGATGACAATCCATAACAGATAATTACCCTCCAGTTCAGAGATCATGGACTCGTGTTTATTTTTAAGCTTGGTTAGGTTCTTCGACTTCTCCTCTTCCTCTGACAGGTTGGAACTGAAGTCTGCGATCCTCTCCTCCATCAGCTTCCTCTCCTACAAAACACAATGAATAGTTACTGAAATCCACTCTTTCCTTTCGATACATTAGCTCTCTTGATAATTGCTTGACCAATATAGGGGGTTGTTTGTCCACACTCACCTTCAGCAGCTTGTTGTTGTGGTCCTCCATCACCAAAATGTCATCCTCCAGCTTTTTGACCTTCCCCTCACAGGTCACCTTCTCAAGCTGCAGCTTCTGACGGGCATCTTCCTCCTCCTCCAAATGTTCTTCCAATTCCTAAAAAAGAATAATGCAACTTCAGTTGCTGCTTCATACTGTAGCTGATCATAAAGCGTCTCATCTAAACAACGGCTACAAGAAACAATAAGATATAGACAAAAAACACATATGTGCAGACCTGCATCTGCTGCTGCATTTTCTTCTTATCCACTAACAGAGCCTGAGCACGTTCTTCCTCTTCGTCCAGTCTGGCCTCCATCTCGTGGAGGATCTCCTCCAACTCCTGCTTCTTAGCTCCCAGACGAACCCTCATCTCCTCAGCCTCGGCGTACAGCTCTGTCTCTGCTTGGAGCTGCTCCTGCAGTGCGTTCCTCTCCTCCAAAACCTGGATCAGACGGACAAGAAACAATTCAGCTCAGCTTCAATGTCAGTAGATTCCTTTTTAATCAAAGCTTGTTCTCATTGTCTTTGAATCACTCAATGAAAAGTGAAAAGGAACATGAAATTGGTACCTCAAGCACATTTAAATGGATATGACATCAAGTCAAAACAAACTATGTTTATAAATGTGTTTGAGTCGTTTACCGATGTGTGTTTCAGGGAGATCTCCTTCAGCTCCGATTCAAACTTTACAGCGCCTTCTTTGGCTTTCATCAGCTCTTCATCCTTCAGACCCATCTCCTCTTCCTGTCGGGTCACTTGCAGCAGAGGCTTGACCTGCAGGTCAGGAGGATAGGCATGGTAAGAGATTTAAAATACTATAAAGGCAAGACAAGAATTTATTGTATGGCTACATTAATATTTTATAAGCTTAGAATAAAACGATGTAATAGTTTTGTTTTATTTCTATGCAGAATAACTAGCTGACCTTTGTGAAGAGCCTCCACCACTGCCAGTTCCTGAGTTTGAGGTAGGCAGCGCAGTTCCTCTGGATCACCTTCATGGCTGTGAGCTGCTGTTGCCTCTTGGCAAATGCCCTTTAAAAAATAAAACAGTGAAAGAAATGTGTCATGTATTACATAAAGCAATGTGTATCTAATTGTTTTGTGTTAAAAACTGCAAACATTTAAGGAAAGCCTCAATCAAATGTAAAATAAAAAGGGCTAAAGTACAGTCTAAAAGATTTTATATTATTAGATATATTGAGCTTGTGAACACTGTAACACAGTGGTCAAGTATGCGAGGGGGTTCTGTGTATTCATACTTTCTGGCGAGGAAGCCTCTAGCCTGCGACTGGAAAGCGATGATGACCACGGTGATCTTCAGATCTCTCTCCTCCTCCAGCTGGGCCAGCACTCCTGTGCGGAAGAAGATTTTACTCAGTCCGATCCTGTACAGGTTGGGGTCCAAGTCCAGGTGCTTGATCTACACAGACACAAGATCAGTGTGCAAAAGGAGGCTGAGGTATACATTGTTTTGTAGATTTAAAAAGTATGTGTTTACCATCAGGCAGCAGGCCTGTTTGCCGTCCATGAAACCTTTGGGGATAGCGTTTGCAGCCAGGATCTCATAACTATGAGCAAGGAAAAGACACACAGATGCTTAGCAATGAAAGACAAGTTTGCTGAAATATTACAAACTCTAGCAGCACATTATAAGTTAGTAAATCTTCTAACCGCTGGCGGAACTCCTGGAAGACAATTCTGTTGGGGAATCCTTGTCTGCAGATCCTGATCCCCTCCAACACGCCGTTACACCGCAGCTGCTCCAGGACCAGGAACGCATCCAGCTTACCGGCCTGAGGAGAATGTGATTCTAAACTTAGTACTTTGGGTTAACACTCAATACTAAATGGATACTGCATCATGTGTATATTTGTTTTCCTATGTTATATAATACATGTTACAGTTTAAGGAATATACAATATAGATGTAAAGAAACACAAATATTAGTATGGTTGTGCAGCTGCCCTCCTGTGAAATGATGTCTGGGAAAACAAGCTAGTAGATCCCCGAAGATACTGACTTTTTCCTCACTATGTACAAAATACAGCACGTTTATCGTCAATGCACTTTGCTTTACCTTCTTCTCGTGGTTAGGGATGATGCACCTCACGAAGTTGGGCTGGGTGTTGTGCAGTGTGGTCATGAGTTTGGCCAGAGACTCCTTGTAGAGCTGTCCCACCGTGCGGAACATTCCCTTCTTGGTCTTTGAGCCGCTCGGCATAGAGCTGTCTGACATCTTGGCTATGGTGTCGAGACCTACCACTCTGTCCGCTGAAACAGACAACACATACTTATGTTAATAGGAACAACGTGTGTTTACTGGTTTAAATGGTTGAACTGTGCTGGATTTGTTTGGTTTCTAGTGTAATTCATTCACATATATGCACAGTTTGTTTCAAAATAATCTGAAAGACACAATGTTTTGTGAGGAGGGAACTGAGAGAATCCAGATGGAAATATGTGCAGTAATTGCCTTATCTCTACTCCATTCATTTGAATGTCGGGACTTTGAAACGTATGTATTGTTTGTTATTACTGAAAAAAGGATGATTCTCAAATAATGTAAAGCTACCAGGTCTCATTGTTTCTCTATATATTGTTAAGCAAACTAGTAGCAGTGATACAGCTTGAGAGGCTTCAGAGCAACCCACATCAACATGTCAGAGTACCTGTGGTCCAATTATTAAACACTTTAATTCTTCTGTTTGTTAACCAAGGCTGTGTTTGGCTAAAACCAGTCAATCTTACCATCTTTCCAGAGGTCTTGCACAAACTGGCTGGAGGAGTTGTTGAGCAGCGATGTGACGTTGTCATTCAGAGGGTCCATGTTCTTGGTCAGCCAGGCGGTGGCGTTATAGTCCACCTAAAAATCAAAACAATATCAATGTTATTTGAGATTTCATTGAAATGACTCCAATTGAATCATATTATACACATCCCCTTAGACTCACCCTCCCAGCATAATGGAACAGAGAAAACTCTGTCTTGCTCTTGAGCTGTTTAGTTTTGGCAAATTTGATATGGTTCCCTTGTGTGTTCATGAGTTTCTCCACAAAGGAGACATCTGTAGCTTTGGGGAACCAGCACTCTTCGTCCAGCAGGGCCAGGACGCCTGGAGGGTTGTTCTGAAGAGAATATGCTGTGATTAGTTATATGACATCATTTTTGATGAAAACAAATCAAACCATAAAGTATCTGCTCTCAGAGGGAAATGATCCTTGGCTTGCCCTTGCTTCTTTTATCATCTCAAAGCCACTCACCGGCCTCTCGATGAGCTCGATGCAGGGCTGCAGGTCCAGGCCAAAGTCGATGAAGCTCCACTCGATACCCTCCCTCTGGTACTCCTCCTGCTCCAGCACGAACATGGTGTGGTTGAAGAGCTGCTGCAGCTTCTCGTTGGTGTAATTGATGCACAGCTGTTCAAATGAGTTGTCCTGTAAAAAACAAAAAACAGATGTGAAGATGTATATTATAAATAAAAAATGTTTGTGTGTGTTTAGCAAGCTACACAACAGCTTGTTGAGTTCTGACTGTACACACCTCAAAGATCTCAAAGCCGGCGATGTCGAGGATTCCCAGGAAGGAGGCCCCCTGGCGTTTGGTTTTGTCCAGCGCCCTGTTGACTTTGAGCAGGATCCAGCGGAAGAGCCGCTCAAACACGGCTTTAGCCAGAGCTTCAATAGCAAAGTCGGCCTAACAAACACACACACAGATAATATCAGATGAGAGATCAGAGTGTCGAAGTTGACTTAATCTCAGATGTCGAGTTTGGGAAGTTTTTGTTATGTGCAGTGTCTGTTTTAATGTTCTTATGGTGTGCCACGGCTAAGTACCTGCTCTTTGGTTTGGGCCTTCTGCACCACCTCTCTGCCCACTTTGATGCGAGGGGTGAGGATTGCCCGGGTGAAGTCTGTCACATTGATACCCTGCAGGTGACACACCTTCTGGGCCGCTAGAGGGAGAACAATTAACACCAAGATGCTTTTAAAAAAATGTCTACATGTACCGCTGTAGTTCAAAGTAAGTTGAGGTGAATATAAAAATGTATTGTTAAAAGTTTTAGTGTCTTCAAAAATAAGTGGATTGGTTGTATATGTTGTTATCTTCTTAGATATTTATTTTGGAAGACTTGAAAACGATTAATGTCAGGAAAAGAAGCAAATTATAAGTTGATTTGAATAGTATATTGTGAAATTGGTAGAATTTGATGTTAACACGTAGTTACGAATTTTGGTATCAAGTTTTTAATAGTGAGAAGTTGTGGTGTCTGACCGGTGTTGTCTGGCATGGTGGCCTGCTCCTGGTTCCTCTCTTTCTTGAACTCAATGTTTCCCAGCTGCATGACGGTGGAGCACACCTTCAGGATATCTGAAACACAGGGATATGACAATTAGCATCAAAGAGACACACCATTAGCACCCACACCTATCATTCATTCTCCAAGAGTTAATCTAAGTAATTTCTGATACCGATTCTTTCTTCATCGGTCAGGCCCATGATCCTCATGGCTTCCATGGTCTCCTCGTACATCTCATCGTCCTGCTGGCCGGGGAGCTGAACGTGACCAGCGCTCAGGAAGCGGTAGTTACTAAAGGGCTCCAGGAGAATCTCCTCTGAAAAGATAAGACACTACGTTAAACAGCTTGTGGTTAACTGATGAACTTTCTGGGAATTTGATGTACAACATATGTTCAATTAAGCTACAGTAACTGTTCAGCAGCAAGTAATATAACTGAGATTATGGAAAAGAAGGCGCATTATGTTTTAACTCACCGCGCTGTTTCCCCTGGACACCAGCGATCATGTAGTAGAAGATGTGAAAGGCTCTTTCTGTCTTTGCTTGTCTGATACAGCGAGATTTCTCCAGCAGGTCTGAGAGTTTCAGCTGTTAAAGAACACATATATACACTGAGGAGAGATTAGCAAATACACTTCGGTTCAGCCCCTTTATGAAGGTCAGTGTTCAATGCCATTTTGTTCCTAATTTGCTTCCATCTCTATGATTTCCATTATGCGTTAAAGATTCGATTCTTACATTCAAATATTCTATTTGAATCTAGTATACTATTATCTTAAAAAACACTTCCCAAAGATTGGAAAGCATTGTGAAAAAATGTATTGGGCAAAGTAAACGTTTACTAAAAAGGAACATCTAAACCAGGATTAAAGTGGTATTGATTTGATACAAAATATCAGATATCATTTTTAGGGCTATAGAATTTCCTTTGTAAATGTGCATTTTTGAGTTTTAAGACCAAAAAGCCCCACACAGACAGGATACAAGTCTCAACATTGGCTCCAACGATGTAGCCGGTCACATCAAAATTGATACGGATGAATTTACCCTATGAGAGAGACGCGGAGAGAAAATGTTACAGATAGAAAAAGTGTGATTATCAAAAATTGCCTTTTGACAAAATTCATCTTCATCTTAAAACTCACAAATCGGGATGAGTTGTCGTTTTTGATGGTCTTGGCATTTCCGAAGGCCTCCAGGATGGGATTGGCCTGCAGGAGCTGCTTCTCCAGCTCCCCCTGGTGACAACAGTGGCAAACAGAAACATCAATATTATACACTGATCTGTTTACTGGAGGTGGGTGTGCAGTAGGTGGTGATAGGTGAAGTCGTTAATGGTGGATGTGGTTCAGGGAAAGTTTATCAGTATTATCACTGATGTGTGAGCGACAAGATGAAAAAATAAACTCAACCTCAACTGATCAGAAATATTACCAACAGGTAAATCCTTTAGTAGCCCCATTATAATATATTCCTTTACGGACTTTCTTTGATACTCTTCAGTATATTATGTAACACAGACATATGGCTTGTCCATCAGTGCGGGGAGAGTGTTAAAAATGAGGAGATCTGCTGTTGTTGATGGGAAAACAGAGAGTAAGGCCGAGGAGTGACGTCTCTTCTGGTCCGATGAGGAATCTGGATAATGTTAACATTACAAAACCTTTGATAAATCCTGCTAAAGTACTTCCACTCATGTGTGAGACATTTAAAATGATTCTGATTCACAAACAGCCTTCTGGATGAGATTTTCTTTCAGCGTGACTGCAGGCCGGCGGACTGGTGGGTGGAGCGGCAGCTGTAAATGAGGCAGACACCCCGTCTCTGTGCATCCAGCTAATCCACCTGATCAAAGTAGTCTCTGTCTGACGAACACCAAGGTCAGGCGCTGTAGATCTCTACCTCCTGCTTAAAAACACTCCCTTCTGTTACCATGTAAACGAGCTAACGCCATAAAGAGGAGAGGGGCATGACTTGGGTTAATATTGTGATGAAGATGGCAACAGTGATTAGAGCTTTGATTAGTGATGGACATATTTAGACATGTTTCACTCCTCATCAATCTTGTTTTTGAGTTCTTACTCAAGAGTGGTACATTATTTATTTTTATGTAAGGAAAAACAAGAGAGATACAGACCAGCTGAAGAGGAGCAGTTCAGAGTTGGCAGAACAGAGAGGAGGGTCTTGTTCAATAATGTCACTGGGGGAAAGAAAGGAGAAAAAAGAGAAATAGAGCAAAGCAAACGGCAAGAAAGCGAAAGAGAGCTGTTGAGAACGATTGTCCTTCAGACGCTGGTTAAATAAAACGCTCGAGCAGATAGCTAATGAGCAAGTTGATGAGTCAAAATAGTGCCTGAGGAAAAAAGAAAGTGAAAGCAGAGAAAAAAGAGAGTTGGGCGGGGTCCATGGGAGCCTTGAGGTCTTACTGAGGATTGCGTAAGGTCTGGGGAAGTGACCCTGAGGCTCGGTGGGGTCAATAGCGACGGAGGCATTGCTTTGACCCACACAGTTATACTTCCAATACCTACACCAGCGCCAGAGCAACACCACAAACCATCAACGTCTATTGGGGACGCCATCTTACTCATCCTGACTGAAGTGCTGGCAAAGTCAGGGCAGATGGCAGGTGAGAGGACGAGGAGGAGGGCGGAGGTCAGAGAGGAAGGTGCGGGGGGGAGTCGGTGTTTAATAGATAAGAACAGGACATGCTCACACTGTGCTCGTTGATCTGTGAGAGACCCTGTCACTGCCGGGGAGGCCCCACTATCACCTCCACTGGCAGTGAAAGGGTGTTCGTAAGAAAAATGTATGACACAAAACTCAAACACGATAAAGTTCAGGTGTGTTAAACTCGACACGTTCTCTACTGAACACTTAGGTAGGTTTGAAAAGTGACCGCGAGTCAGTACTATGATGGTCATGCAATGTAAATCAAGTCTTGTTGGGTAAGATACAGAAATGACAATATTAGGGTAAACACCGTTAACTCTATGACAGTAAGATTTGGGATCTTGACCCTTGGTGTAAGAAAAATGATTACAAACAGATTTTTTACGAGGGGGTAACTCAGTGACAATTCCTTCATGCACGTTTCTAATCGAAGGCACACACAAACACTTCACACAAAAACACACTCCGGGGATTCCCTTTTACTCACGTAGGCAAACTGTACTCCTGATTGTTGCTATTTGGAGGAAATTGCAATATACAGGATTAAACTGGGATGTTTGCTACACATGTTGAAGAGTGAGGGAACTGGCTGACAGATCCGCTTTGAAACAACATGATCTTCACACGGATACTTACAGCGCTGCTGTCCTTCTTGCCTTTATGTGAGGAGGCCACAACAGCCAGATACTGGATGACCTTCTTGGTGTTCTCCGTCTTTCCGGCACCGGACTCTCCACTAGAGAGGAAAAAGTGAGGAGGGGATTAAAAGATGCCGAGGGGAGATAGAGAGAGAGAACAAGAAGATAAGCAGCACTGACAGGTGCTCTGTTCACACTTCAATAACCCAGTTTAATTGAAGGAAAAAGGCTGTCCAAATGTCTGACTCAAAGCAAAATGTTATTGTTCAGTAGGCCTGGCACTACGCACAGATCCCCATGTGCCCACATCCTTTTAAAAACTATCACATAATAATCCACACATATGAATTTAAATTAATCCTCCCCACTTATTTTAGAGATCTGATTGAATAGTTTAAAACAAGGAGAATAAGTATTTTTTTAAACAAGATATTTTTGGCATTCCTTCCTATATGTGATAGACAACAGAGTAGATATGGACAGAAAAGCTTGGTTGGGGGAAGTGTATATGAAGTGCAACACATTTATTTGCACCAGTCTAAGGTTCCAGTCTGTGCTAAGCTAAGCTAAGCTAAGCTAACAGGATGCTCTTCAATCTAACTATCTGCAAGTAGGTGAAAGTGTATACATTTTCTTTTTTGTATTCTTTCAAATAATATGATTCCCGTCAGAAGCACAGCAATAATGCCATAACACTTCAATACAATCAATGAGTATATAGCTGGAAGAAACATATAATGACATTTACAGAATTATTAGGAGTTAAGTGACAGATACCCTCAATCAAGCTACAATCCTAAAAGTAAATGTTATACTGACTTTTAAAAGACATTGAATAAAACAAACATTTCAAACAGAAGCTAGAACACATTCTTTCCAGAAAAGGTTCATGGATACTTAGAAAGACAAAGTTGAATGATACCAGAGCCACCAGTCCCTCAGACAGGGGTCCATAAAAGGCATGGGATGCTCCCTGTTGGGGTTTGGCAGCCCCGAGAGGAATCTAATGACTCTGTCCTGATCACGTTTGGTGACGTCCAGGCTCCTACTGCAGGAGAGTGCTGCTTCAGATGGTCTATTAAACTGTCTCTCTCTGTACGTCCTTCTTACCATCAGCACTACTGTCCCTGACCATAACAGGATGATTTAAAAGGATTAAATAGATTACCATATTATCATATTTTACCAGAGTTACCATATTGCTAATATTCTGATGTGTTTTATTATGGTTTTGTATATCTCAGCTTTTCTTCTTGTAAATGATTGAATATTTTAAGAATGTTTTAAGACTTGGGGAATCATGGACATCTAATAAAGTGCTGTAAGTCATGCCATGAGTTAATCATTTAGTTTTCTGACAAGGGGCCATCTGTACTAATGGTACACAAAGTCTCCCTATGCAGTCTGTGTTTTCTGCATGGTCATGTGTTTGATAACACCATGTCAAAAGGTACAGTATTGTGAAACATGATTGTGTAGTTCCACACATGTTCAAAAGGTGTATAAATACTGTAAGATTCTCTCCTTCTGTAGACATGTTCTCTGCTCATTTGATGCAAGGGTAATCTGTCTCTTATACTGTTGTACAACAATATCATATTTTAACTTCAACCATTTCTGTGTCTGTGCTTTAATGTGTTTCTATTTTGTTATTTGATTATGTTGTGAATGTTTAAGGATATTGGATCGACGACAGACTGCTTAGAATATATACTGTATTTTGAAACAATATGCATGGTTCAATATCTTTTGTACACGCAAGGTTGAGAAACAGCAGTTGTATACGACTCAAACACTTATCCTCTCAGTCAATCTGAAAAAGGGAAACCCCTACACTTTGGACAAATAAAAGGGAGCCCTCAATGAATACATGTGATGCATTAACACCCTCAGCAGGGTCAGACCAGGCTGGGAGTCGGCAACATCCTGCCACTTTACCGCCACTATTCTATTCCCTCCGTCCGAGTTTCACACACACACACACACACACACACACAATGAATATTGGACCAAGGAAACTAGTGACCCTGCTGAGATGAAATGTCAACATGGATTTAGCAGTCCCTGCTATTTCCCATGACAAATTCTTGCTTCTGTGTGGAGGTATTTGAAGAAATACAAACACTCCTTGAATGACCTGAACACACATTGTAAAAGTTAGTGCAATAAAGTTTACTACCTTCTTGGAAGTCTTATCAAATATTTTATTGTGAAGGAGGGAGTTGTTAAAAAAGTGTATTTCAGTAGTTATGACGTTGCTGAAACAATCCTTAAATCACCTGGAAATCTTACCAATGTTGTACCATGTTAACTGATGCCTTGCCACCATGCATTTCTGATTATCTTTATCTGGTTGATCTGTCTATACCAAAGCAATTTACAGGATACAGGAAATCCATACAATTATAGTTACATAAGTCTCCCATGACAACATATGAACAAATCTTCTAAACGTCACACTATACAGATGCAAGGCCTACACGATGGATTGCAGTAATAACAATACCGCCAAAGAACATACAGGGCAATTAAACACATGTGTAAACAAACACGCAGGAGGAGCATGACAATCCATGTATCGCGCCAGTAACATTTCTCCCATATAAGGCTGCAGAGGCCAGCCACCAACTGAAGCTCAAACTGAAATACAGAGTTTGTTTTGAACTTCTCTTGAATCATATTCCTTGGAAGCTAATCACCTTTAAAAAGGTTGTGTGTATGTTTCTATCGTTAGCATCCAACAGTTATCTTCATGTTCACCAGAACTGTAAACAAATGTTCCCGCACACAGACAGGGATAAATACTAGCAAAGAAAGCTTGATTGTCGAGGAAATGGTCCGATCAAATGAAAGAATTTGCAGCATCCTGGCATCTGTAAATGTAGATGATAAAAAAGCCTTTAGGGCAAAGAGCCTTTTCATTTCCTTAACTGGGAACGCTGAATGCTGAGCAGCAAAATGCTACTGTTGAGCCAGAACTAGGTCGGGAATATACTGCGATATATATTACTGTACATTAATCCGTCAATTAGTATGACAATAAAACACTGTTGGTCCATTTAGGGTGCACCGTCTCTACTTATTTGACTTATTGCACAAAAAGCCCTCCCTTTCCAAAGTTATCCTTCTGATGAGGTAAGAATGCAGCATGTTTTTAGTGTGTGTAGACAGAGATAAAAATAGATGGGATGTAGAGTATGTGAGAGTGGAAAATTAGTTTGTGGAGGTCGACCTAAGGTCCAACAGTTCCTAGAAACAGTAGGAAATACAGCGTCACAAATGATGACCTAAGCCCACATAAAGACACTTAAATGGGGAAAGGAAACACATATTAATTTCATTTCTATGAATTAAAGTAAAGTTCAGCTCACTCCAAATATCAAGCCAGACAAAAAGAAGTCTCTGGATGTAAGATAGATGTGAAAGTTCTCAATAATTAGTTTGATGAAAATAAACAAACAAAATGGAGCCAAAACATTTGCAGAGGTTATCTGCTTCTCCCATCAGGACGCAGGGCACACTTCCTGACCGGGGCTCTGAGAGGAGAGCAAGGCCACAGCCCTCTGGGACAGATTCAGGCTCATCCAGTACGGCTCCATTTAAATACAACATGCTGCAACATTATCTAAAAGCATTCTGCATGCAACTAGCAACCTCTTCTAAAATATCAACTGTTATATTATGAATGATTTCTTGATAAGTGGGCTGGGTGCTGAGAGACGAGTCAGGTATCTAATTTGTTCAACTGTGTCTACAACAGCATTATGTAACTGCTCTTGACGTACACACAGCTTTCCTTCTAGCATCTGTGTGACGTCTAGGAAAAAGATTAAGGAAAGGCGACAGAAGAGAAAGATTTTGACTTACGTGCAGAGAATGGACTGGTCCTCTCGATCTGAAGACACAGAGAAAGTTCACAGTGTTAGACAGCCCAGTCTAAAATACACAGTATTCACTTATAAAGACGTGCTAAACCAAAGGTATCTGCAAAAACAAAGTGCAAATATGTACTTTTGTATGATGCATTACAAGAGCGTTGACTTGATTTTATTCTTCCTCTATGCTTGGCTGGAGGTGTACAGTCATGCACAATAGCTAAGTACACTACTGTACATACCACATGTGAAACCACAAGCCTTTCTCTAGGAATAAAGATCAGTCTAGTGTTACATTTAAGACACCAGCTGGGAGTCGGTTCAGTGCGCACAGGAGGCTGAGTGATTTACGCAGGCTCTAGTCCACTGTGCCTAAACAAACATGTCACTCCCACAAATACTTAGATTTTTAACCATGAAAATCAACTGTTAATGTGCTTTGCAGTGAGTCATCCCAAAATACTCCAGGGATAATACTGTGAGTCCATGTAAGGCTTTTTTGTAACTGTATCCTCCAACTTATACCCCTCCTGGGGGAGTACAGGGAGTACTGCTGTGAGAAAAGATAACTTTGCTGTTAGCGTATGACATGAAACCTCTTAGTAAATGACTCCTGGAAAAGACACAAAGCTATTATTCTTCATCTTCATAGAGTGAAGAGCATCATTCGTGCGAGGAATCGTGATTTTCGTACTGTGATTAATCGCTCTGTGTTACAGTGTGCAGACGGCCCTAAAATGTAAACTAGCACGGATGCTGTTTCTCCGTTTGGAATCGTTTTTGGCGGCCGTTCCACTGGTTCCATTCCTTACATACACACACATAATGCAGCCTGTTCCCTCTCCGTACTGCCTAATTAAGGCAAATGGAGAGAGAGGGATGTGGCCAGAGTCGTAAGCTTTTCTAAAACATCCAAAAACAACACTAAGTCTCGGGCAAAAGACTCCCTAGAAAAGAGAAACCTTTAAAATATTAAGGATATTTTTGTGACACTGATCTTTACAGGTTAAAACTCAAAATCTGATTAGAGGGTATCATCAATGTCTCTGTACCACAGACACCAGTGGAGGAAAGTAACTGAGTAGATTTACTTTACCTTATAATTGTAGTAATGTAGTATTTTCATTTTAAGTACCATTCTTGATGCACTACTTTTTTCTTGAAATTACTTTTACTGAAGAATCTGAATACTTTTTCCACCACTGACAAACACAGTGGGAGCCGAGAGGAACAGCAGTGAGACTTTAAACAGCCAAACTCCCTGAGGGAATTTCACATTTTTATCTTGAAGACATCAAAGACTGAGGCACAATTGTGGAAATATGGGATCTCTGCCAAGATTGCAGCAGGAAGAATTTCTCAAAGCTTAAGCGAGTTATCTGGGTTTTGCTGTTCTGCGCCACTTCCATTCCTACATGTGAACTGTTCACACTATAGGACTCAGTGTAGACATCCTGCTTCATTAGGTGCTAGTTCATGGGAAACCCCACTAATACATCAGCACTAACAACTCCATGCCGGCCGCAGTGTTATTTAAATAAAGGCTCAAAGAGGCTAATAGATGTGCAGATTTAGTCTTAACCTTGTGGTAGTTGAATGAAGACTCTTGTGTGCAAAGGCTTATTGGAAGGATTTATATTAAGACCATCCTGAATCTTAAAGCTCTTGGATAAAAGTTATTCTTCATTATGCAAGACTTAAAGGTAAGGCTTGTCCGTTGGAAAAAAATGTTTAGGATTAAAAACTTAGATTCCAAGGGAGAATGATCATAACATAGGAACAGCAAATTCAATTGACCAGCTAATTTCTTATTCAAAATGTGGGTTACTTAGCACATCTAGGACCTCAGGAAGTCTCAACTTCTGTGTTTATTACCTCCCTTTAAAGCTTGCCTCTATCTTTTCCTTTGCATTTTATTAACCAAGGAAAAACTGAATGTGTGGTCCATGCTCTTAAACGATCAATAGTCACTTCCTATATCATTAGCTGAAGCAAACAGCTGATTTGTTTAGTCTGAAAAATGCAGCAAATCAAAACATACTCTTTATTTACGAGTGTTCCACATAGTGTTTTGGGAGTTGACAAGCATCGGATTCTCCCAAAATCTGCAATTTGCAGCTGCATGGCTTCTTTTGCAGGGTTGAGCTAAAGAAGTATAATCCAAACACCCCTACAAACAGATAAATCCTCCTCCTTCTTGTTTACTTCTGACACCATGTTTACACACAATAGCTGTACCGGTAAAAACAATTATTTCCTGTATACCGGCCTTGTATTCTTACCGGTTTTCTCAAACCGGGAATGTACATTTATAATTTGGTAGACTTAGCCGTCTTTATATCATGAATTATATTGTTATTGTATATTTAAAAAACAAGTTTATGCTTCTCATGGGTCAAATCCTTCATATCATAAGCTGAGTGACTTAGCAGATGTATCAGTTTCTCCGTTTGCAGCCGCAGAGATGAAATGGTGTGTTTTTGGAGGATTTTGGAAAATCCCCACTTTCTTCAGAGTGCTTTAAACTATTACTTCCTAACTTAACTGTAAGTCCTGTCCAAACATCCTGTTTCATTGGGATACTCATCAAACCAAAGCAGAAAGTACAATCTCAAACTATTTCTCAAACCCATTTATAGGAACTTTAATTTCTCCTTTCTCGTGCAAGAAAAAAACGTTTGTATTCACACTGACCGAAAGAGAAGAAATATGTAGATAATTTAAATGAATGAGGAAGGGGAGGCTGCTGAAACAGGAAATGTTTTACTGCCCTCCACCCATCTCCCCATCCAGATGTCAACTCCTCTGAGAGATCATCCTCACGTCAACATGAAGTCCAGTGGGCACGACCCCTTGGAAGCCTAAGAAACGGATTCTCTGGGAAACCAGCTGCTCTAAGGACTGATCCCAGAGCCACTTACTGTAAGCAGAGAGCAGCACTCTGCCAGGGCCACTATCGTCACCTCTACAAGACACTGACTCTCAAATAGGCCATAGAATCATTCTTTTTTTCACACTCCATTACCAACTTCTTTGTAATTCATTAAAGCAGACAGATGCTGTAAACTATAAAGTTGATTTTATGCCGTACAAAATAATAAACACAGTTCTGCTTTTGAAACCATCAGCCTGACAGCGTTGTGGTTTTGTCAACATGACAGAGCTAAATGCTGCCGGCCACCATCACTCAGACAGAAGTGAGACATTTGACAGCTGATACCACAGCTCACACTAATACCGAGCTCTTTAAAGCTAGCAGCAAACACTTCAATTTGACAGACATGACTTGAAAACACAAGAGGCTAGCAGCTTAGTTATGTGTGAAGACTGTCAATGAGTAACAATAGCTCTTATGCCACCCTTTCATGAGCTAGTTTCATATCATTGATTCATTTACATTTGATGAGTGTTGTAGCTAATACCAGGAAGGCTACCAGTCCCTCATAAAGAAAACAACCCAGGGAATAGACAACTCTTGACATACACAACTCTATTACACACAAAATAACTGCAAAAGAATGGAACGTAAATTATATTGCTGCTCCATCAGAGGGAAATGGCATAAGTGGATTTCCCAAAGAGATGGGAGCTTCGGGAACATCATACCTTGCATCATGTTCCTGTAGGCATTATCAGCGATGGCGTAGATATGAGGGGGGACTTCATGTCGTTTCTTCCCTTTGTACATGTCTATGATCTTCTCTGAGTAAATGGGCAGCATTTTATAGGGGTTCACCACCACGCAGAACAGGCCGGAGTACGTCTGAGAGAAAAGAGGGCGAGAACATTTAATGTGTACGGACTCGTGTACATGTTTGTGTTGTATTTCTATAATTCAGGAGACTTCAACAAGTCAGGGTCAGAAAGCAATGATAAAGACTGAAAAACAAGTACAAATACAGGATTTGGATTCTTTAAGGCTTATTATTCGTCAGCCATCTTTGTATCATAATTAAGATTATGATTTAAATATATAAATACCTGGGTGTAATTACACAATGAGAGGCTGTGAGTGAATGATAGTGGGAGCATTAAGATGTTTTTACTGTATACTTACGTAAATAAGTCCAGAGAAGTACCTCTCGCGGATGTTGTGCAACACGGAGGCTTCGTTCAGGCAGGTGAGCTCGGCCATGTCCTCCACCTTGCTGAACTTGGGCGGGTTCATCTTCTGGATGTCGTCCTTGTTGACCGTCAGCTTCTTGGCACTGTCAGCCAGCACCACCAGCACCTCGTCGCCGTGCTCCTCCTTGATACTGGCCGCCTCGAAGCCATGCTTCTCAGACGGGATCCACACCAGCTTCCTTGCGGACCAGTCAGCCTGAGCCATGGGGCTGTTCAGGAAGTCTTTGTCCACAAAGAGGAACTTCTCATCATCGGACGGGGCCTTCTTGGACATCTTGGATTGAGTTGGAGGGCCAACTGTTGGAGGAACCAAGAGATTAGATGTTAGAAAAGAGCAAACAATTAAGGAAGCAAGGACCGAAGGGAGCTGAAACGGAAGGAAGGAAGCAACAGAGGAAATAAGGGACAAAGCAAGAAAGGAAGGCAGGACATAAAAAATATGAAGGGGCAAGAAATTAGGCTATATTCAGAGCGTTAACATTTTATAAAAAAGGTTGTTATTGCAGTTATGCATCAATTGTGATGACTGTATTTTAGAGAAACACTGCACAACTCAAACTGTATAACACATCTTAGCTAACTATATCTCTGCTGCTAGTTGTCCGTTTCTTTTTTGGGAGTAAAAAGACAACAGTTTGTGCACAGGGTTAACTGAACACGATGAGTTTGATCTCTTAGTATGCTACAAATGCTACTAAAGTCATCTCCTGCCTGTGATTGTAACTCAAAGGGTTAACATGTTTCATCCATCGGGGACTTCCAGACTGCAGTCATTCTCACACACCTCCACCCCCTCTCAAGCCTACACTTTCACATACGCCACAAGGGAGACGGATAAACAATTCAGCTCCCTAATTTAGATAGAAAGATTAAGTGTGGGAAGTTGATTTTGATTAACTCAGTAACAAAGAGAAGTACATTTTGTTAACAGAAATATCCTTAAACCGTAAACACTCACTGACATTTACTCGTACTCAATTACAAGTCAGTGCCTAATTGACAACATCCATGTTTTCCATGTCTTCCCCCTCCATCTCTCTCTCTCCCCCTGTCTCTCTGCCTGGAGGCTTCAGTCTCGTGCTGTGATGACCATATATGGGCCCCTTCTCTGGAGCACGACTCTTTTTCTGTGGACCTAAACAGCAAGGCAAGTGAACTCCCAAACAAAGCCCATATAGGGAATAGTATGTCTCTTGCTGGCCTCGTCGTTTACTTGAAAATGATAACAGCGAGGCGGAGAGCCCGAGGGGGCCCGGGGCTTTAACTATCATGCTTCATATGGGACGCCAGTGGCATTCATTTTTAAATGCTACAGGCAGTGTATACTATGAACAAGTGTCTGGGACTCAGCCATGTCTGGGAGTAATACCTGCAAAGGTGCAGAAATGTACGTGAACCCAACTCCAGTAAAATATAAGTAAAAAATAAAGCATGGAAGCAATTATTTTAAATATGTCAAATTGTTTGCACTTTATGTCTTAATGTGCAACAAAACTAAGTTTGTCCTGTGAAATCCTACATTTGATCAATATTATGATTGTATTGGATGTTTCTCCCACTACTAAGCAGGAAATTAAGTGTTTCCTGGATTACAGACTATGAGTCACTCCTGTCCACAGGTTGTTACCCCCCTTCACACCCCTCTGTACACTGACACTGGCATAAACTTTAATTGAGTGGGAACTATGTAAAAAAGCCAAGTGCCTCCTGAGAAAGCCTGTCAATGTGCCCCAGGGATCAGCCAAACCCCAGGGAGCAGCCAAACCAAACTACCCAGAAACTACTGAAATGTATTGCGTGAATATTAACAGGCAGACACTTCATATTTGTCAAAAACTGCAGAGCCGGCGGATAAGTCCAGTGAGCTGTGCAAACTTCTGAGGCATCAAGGAAGGGCCCAGCTGATGCTTTGATGATCAGCTATGTCTCCAGATAAAGTAAACACACTTTTCCTGACACTCCCCCCTGCGATAACGTATGTGCAGACAATCAAGACCCTCCTCCTCGACCCCTTTAACTCTCCTCACCACTGAGGGTTGATATCTTTGTGAAGCTTTTTCATCTCTCTCTCTGTTGTGTTAACAGAGCTTAATACTCAGCCAGTGCATATTGAAGACAGCTTTCTGAAGTGGGGTCACAAGATAACAGGGTGATATAGGCTGAGGGGAAATGTCAAAGAGGATAAGAACATCACTAGGCGCTGTTTGTCAGCACTTGGTGGCATTATTTACCATGCCGCTTTAATAACTAATGTGTTCACATTCTTACAATGAATTACTGAAAAAAGTTAATAACCCACATAAAACCCCTTATTAGCACACAATCTCACTGACCTGCTGAGATCACTGCAAACTATCAACTCATAGCACTATCACATCACTGTTAAGATCATCAAATCCTCAACTATTATTGTTGGCCACGATTCTCGAAAACATCACACCAAGGCTGAGAAGAGAAAATGTATACAAATCTACGCCGTGTCCAATAAAAATGACTTTATTTTAGAATCTGTCGTAAAAATGATAATAAACAAGTGGAAATGTCACCCAGGAGACCTCTTTCTATTTGTGGGTGAAAGACATTGACCTGCAGGGCCTGTGAATGATTTCACTCATTTCCTCTCTTGGCTATTTCACAAGCATTCTTCCTGTTATCATCTTCCTAATAATGCATTTGTTTGATGATTAGTATTACAGCATAAACATAATTCAATCATAAAGACTGAAATAGACTGCTGACACTTGGTTTGTCCCATTAGAGAAACCTCCTCATGTAGGCGTATGTCAGTGACAGTCTATTTAAATTGAAATATGGAAACCAAATAACTCTTAAACACATAACTTCCTTCTCTTTGTTTGATGCATTGATGTTAAAAACAACAAGTCACAGGTGACAGCACAAGCATTCATTGTCGTGGCATTTTATGACACTTTGAGCATTCGAACCTGAACCATCATGACCTGGGGAGGAATCCTAGTCTGCTTTCTAGGAAGAAGACATTGTAATGAAGTCAAATTAGGCTAATGCTTGTGTTGCTTTTAGCTGATGAACATTTAATATTAGACTGACAAAGGTATGTTTAGGTGGATGTCACCAAACAACTCATTAATGTACAAAATGATGTAGAGAGCTCACTAACTTTCTAACTAACTGGCATTAAATGAAATCACACGGTAAGGAAAGGTTTAATAAACTTTCAAAACCACCACTGATAGGTTTCATTGGGGTTGTGTGAAAACTGTCAGCTCTCATTATAGTGTATGCATTTTCAGCCACAACCGTTTCAGCAGTATGACAGACAGGCGACTTTAAACCACCATATTTGGAAAACAGGAAACTCCATGGTTAGAGTCGAGTGCATATCTTTACACAGATACTCAAACCTAACTTCCCCTCCTACTGCAGAGTGGTGCAGCATAATGGACCACAGTTTTTTAACCTAGTTCACCTTCTAATACACTTATAAATATAGAAATGCAGCTGTTTGAATGACATGTATTAGTCTCATTGCATAATGTAGCCTACTGCAAACATGAGCTCCTGACTAAAGGTCTCACTTTTCTCAACAAGTGACACAAAAGAAGTGAAGTAAATTGCTAGGACAGCTGGTAAGCTAAAGCTAACATTTTTCAAATAGTAATACCTAGTGGTGGAATAAGTACTCGAATATTATACTTAAGAAAAAGTAATAATTGTAAAAAATGTACTTAAGTACAGTACTTGAGTAAATGTACTTAGTTACTTCCCACAACTGTTAATAACAGTATTGGAACATTAAGTGACAAGAAAATGAAGTGTTCCAGCAATGTTCAATGTACTCATTTATCATTTTGACACATACAGGAAAACACCTGGAACGAATGCATCTTTCTTAAACAACGTTAAAGTTAAAAAGGTGTGAGAGGGATGAGGTTTGACAAGTGTGCACTGCAGCATCACTGCTCATTGAACGACACGCGAAACAAACGTATATACTTACATGAGTGAAGAAATGTGTGTTGAGGGGAGCTTTGGAATTGGAAAGTTAGGGTCTGGAGCGGCCGGCGTCGACGAGGTACTCCAAAAACGAACAGTCCAAATGACCCCCGTCAAACTCAGAGTCGTACCATTTAAACAGCGCACAGTTTTACGAGGGTGGAGCTGCACGAGCTGGACCTCCTCCTCCATCATCTTACAGCAGGCAGCATCCGCGAGCAGGGCAGGAGGCAAGGACATGCGCACTGCAGACATGCATGTGCAGATATGCAGAGGAAGGTATGTTGTGAATGAAGAGAAAACTGCTCATGAAATGAAAATACAAAATAAAAACTCGATATAATCAAAAGGTAAACTAAGTAACTTATCTATTATCACTGCTCTTAGTTGACAGCTCTGGCACAAATACTTTACATTTTTCATTGCGGTTTTGTTAAGTATTAGCATTTATTTTTTTCACGTCAGGCTAGCAAACTTCATACTTTAAATCCAATACATTTATGTGCTATAGCTTTAGATACTTATTTCCAGATTAAGATTTGACAAAGGCTATAATAAACGGAAACAATTACATTACACTGCTACTCACGTGTGAATGCATCAGTAAAAAACATCAAAAATATAACATATCGTAATAATATAAAATAGGACTAGGACTTTTACTTGTAATGTTGGTAAAAATGTATAGAGCAGGTGTTACTTATAACACTCACGATGAGGTCCATGTGTGATGACAAAGAGGACTTCAGCTGTCGTTAGTGTTATTATTTACACCTGTGCATTTACTGTGACATGTGCTTTAGTAGGCTACTAATTAGTATTTTCTCCTTAGAGATGAGACATTTCTCAAAAAAAGGCAACACTTGTATATGACTGACACACAACAACTAGAACCCAGTGGCTGTGAGCTCCACTCCCACACCCTGTATTGTTTATAGATTATGCAATCTGCTCCCACTCCTCATAAGGCAAACTGTCCCCAGCACAGGAATCACCCTTTACTGAAAACGATCCAGAGAGATTCCCCCTGAACATAACTCATATTTTACGAGATGAACTCGTGTGCACAACCAACACATAACTTCCATCGTCACGCACTTCGCATTCCACTATCACAAACAGTGATCCCTCCTGTTGCAGCTTCTCCCCAATGGAACTTCCTATATAAGGACACCAATCTATTTGCTCCAATAAATCAGCTGCTGGTTGGATAGCCCGGGGTCTGTTTTTTGCCAGAGACACACAGCACTGTGCTGGTGTGTGTGTGTGTGTGTGTGTGTGTGTGTGTGTGTGTGTGTGTGTGTGTGTGTGTGTGTGTGTGTGTGTGTGTGTGTGTGTGTGTGTGTGTGTGTGAGAAACCTAATGACACACCAAAGAAGCAGCATGGAGGACCTCAGGGCTCCCTTTCTGGTCAACATCAAGGAGGCGGGATGGCGTTAAGGAAGGAAAAACAAGGGTGGAAAGACTCAGGGAGGGACAGGGTGAGATACAAGGCAGGGGGAGGGATGAAGAGCGAGACGAGGAGGAGGAGGAGGAGAGAGGGATACAAAGTAGCAGATACACTGAACAGAGAGGGTGCAGTGTGTGCCATATAAGGACAGTGGGGTCTGTATGGAATCTCGGCAGCTTTCTGTGTAACTTAGAAAGTCTAGCGCAAGCGAGCACCCCGAGCCCCAGTGACTAAATATGGTCCAGCAGCAACAGCATTGTTCACACAAACAAAGTTGTTTCTCTACCTGCAAGTAAGCTTGGTGACATTAACACGGTTAATGGCTTATCAATATATACTACTCTAAGGCAACAAGGGAATATGCTGTCAGTCTGACAAGACTAGATTTCCCTTGTTGTAGTGTGAAAGATGCAATTTGAGTTTCCTGCAGGGGAGACACTACAGGGGTTAGGGTAACATTAAAAAAAACAGATACTACCATGAAACATTAGGTATTAAATGATTAAATATGTGCTAAAGCATACAATTCAAGAACAGAAATCTGAATTGTGAATTAAGCAAGGTTTTAAAGTTTTATAGATGTTTTTATTACACAATTAAATCAGAAAATACTTACAACCGTTGTAATAAAACATTTTCCCCACTGAAACTTCATATAAATCAGGCTGATATAAAAACAAACCCCTCTGTGAAAACTATAGATAGCAATGAAACTGTCAAGTGTGGTGTGTGAGAGTGCTACTTAAATGGATCTTTCTGGCTACGATGAGAAAATACAAATTCTGATAAACGGCCTCTAAAGATACATAATAAAAATTCCTTACATTTTGCATGACTCTATAAGGGAATATGGTACAACAGATATAACCACCAAACTTCCCCCATTGATTACTGACATTATACATTCATATTTTAAATTGCACGTTTTCTGAAATGTTTAAATGTGCATATGAGGCATTATCTAATGTTAACTTAGTGTAATATTTGGGGAAATCAATGTAGAAATCTAAGGATGCAAAGAGTGTGAATTCTGGATGTTTTCTTTCCACTCAACTAAAAGAAGTTCAGTTAGCAACATCACCCAAAATCCAAAAAATTGACATGGGCATGAAGAAAAATGTTGTTGCCTGGCGGCCTATTATAGTTTTTAGGTTCATATTTGTATTTTGTGCCTCTACTCTGTGACAAAAAGGTCTTTATTTTGCTCATCATCATCGGCGGTCACTCGTAGTCGAGTATGACTGTCCTCCTTCTTGGTCCTTGTGAGTCTTCAGGTGGGCATAGAGGCCGATTCTGGACCCGATTATTCTTGTGCAGTGTGGGCAGGGGAATGTAGTGGTGAAGGGTTTGGGTTCTTTGGTGGTTGCTCTCTCCTTCCTGAGTCTGCGCTTGTCTTGTGCAGTATGGCAGAGGTCATCATTATATAGTGCAGCACCCTCACGGACAATGTTTCTCCAGGTCGCCCTGTCTGTTGCCATGTCTTCCCAAGCTTTTAGGTCTATGTGGCACTTCTTTAGGTTTGTTTTTATGTTATCTTTGTACCTCTTCTTTTGGCCTCCAGGGGCCCGTTTCCCTTTAACAAGCTGGGAGTAAAGGACTTGTTTTGGGAGGCGAGAGTCAGGCATGCGGATAACATGGCCAGTCCATCTGAGCTGGTTTTGGGCAATGGTGGCAGTGATGGTGGGAATGTCAGCCTCCTCCAGGATGCTGGTGTTAGTGCGCCGATCCTCCCAGCTAATCCTGAGGATTTTTCGGAGGGATCTCTGATGGTATGCCTCAAGTGCCTTTAAGTGCCTGCTGTATGTGGTCCAGGCTTCTGATCCATACAGAAGAGTGGGGAGCACCACAGCTTGATACCTCTTTTCACCCTCTGTCTGAAACCAGAGTCCAGTCTGCTCTGATTGGTTAGCTGGCTGGCTCTGTTGTGATTCGTTAACCGCTTAGAGCTGTCCCGCCCCTTAACTTATCACGCACAATAGGCGCTTTCACACCAAGTACTTTGCCGTACTTAGTTCTGATGAACTAAAGAGCAGATCGCGTTCACAGTGGAATAAATTCCCTCTGGGAAGGATTAGGCAAATGAAGCCGCTGACGTCACTTCTTCTTCTTCTGCTTTGGGTTTACTGGCAGGCCGCAACTTCACGGCGTATACTGCCACCCGAAGTCCCCGGCCGGAGGTCCCCGGAGTTGGGGACTGGCTTCAGTAGAAGTAGCTACTGAAGCCTTCCGAGTAAATCGCCAGAACGACATCTCCTCATCACTCCACCGCTCCCACGTTTTATTTTGTGTTGCCATAAATTAGTCTCTCTCCGTTGGTGCGCTGGGCTAATGCTAATGCTAATAATGCTAATGCGAGCAAATAAAATGGCGGCTTCACAAAACTTTTGGGGAGTTTTACGGGGCGTGGTTTGCAATCCGCCCAGCCAATCAGAAATGGGAACCTTTTTCTCCCACGAAAGTACCTGCTCTCTAGCAGGGACGGAAAAGTGGATGAAAAGGTTCTGATGAACTAATTTTAGTTCCGGCTTTTTTTGGTGTGAGCGCACATTTTCGGAACTATATTGGAACTAAAGTGGGAAAAGTACTCCGGTGTGAAAGCGCCTAATGTGTTGAAGCGCTAGCCAATAGAAGTGCAAGTTTTACATTGTGATGTCGTTATGATACAGAGGTAAACAAAGGACTCCAATGAAGGCGTTTCAGGCAGGGGAGAGAAACTCCCTTTAGAGGGAACTTTGGGATATTAGCACTTGCAGACCATTTACATGCACAAAAACCGATAAAACCCACTAAGGAAAACCTCTTAAAACTAAATAGAACCCTTTTACATGCAGTCTTTTTTCTGCATTGCACTTCACCTTATGTCAATGCTTTGCTCTGCACATATATAACAGGATGTGATGTACGTCCATGCGAGGAGAAGTATAAGGGAGGAGAGGAATGTAAAAAAGGAATTTAAGTGGAAGTACAAGGGCACTGTGTGCTGACAAAATCAGTCTCTCTTTAACTTTAGCCAGAACATTCATCCTCCCCTTGTAGTCTGAGACGGAGAATAATGTCTTCGGAGCAATGAATAAAGCTGAGAAGTCCTCAGTGACAAGGAGGAGAGGAGGCGCCGGGAGAGGATGGATTAGTTCACAGTCTGTGATTTAATGATAAGGCTAAGAATTACTCAGATAAATCTAAATAAGAGCCTTTCTCATCTATTATATTAAAACATGATTCCAAGTAAATGTATGTAACAAATTACATTAAGCCCAATGGAATCAGCCACAATATAGTTGATAGTGTATAAACGGTAGAATAAATATAGCACAACATGTAATGTAGTTATATTATATACAGCATGTTTAATGTTCTTCCTCACCTTCATGTCCATAGATGGGCATCTATTGGAAAGAAAATATGTTTATGGATATGTTTGACCCTCGTGGAATGCAATTGCTTTCTAATTTGAGCCCAGGGGAAAACATCAGTCCACTCTGCTACAACTGCATTAGCTACTATTTACACAGCTGTCGTGTTTACACACAGCTCAATTATACAGTGGTTAGGGAGAGAATTGCTACCTATTAGGGCAAACTGCCAATCCAACAATCATGTGCCATTGTTACAACTTCCTATGCTTATATAGCCACTTTCCAAAGAAAAAGCATATCTGGTGCCAATAAACTAGGCGTCTGTAGTGCCACAGCCTTTAAGGGGAAATAATGTTAGCTCCAAGGAAGAGATGTAAAAAGGAAAATCACTGAAGAGTTCCCAGATGAGGCTCTGTGACTCGTTTCAGCACTAAGAAGCGATGAATGACTGTGAAAAGTCAAGAATTCCTCTTTTTGCAGAAACTAAACAAGTTATATTTGTCTTACTTACTCGCCCCATCAGAGGAAAAATCTGCAAATCCCACTGCACATTATGACCTCATTCTTTCAATAAGCTTATTTGGGAGCTATGATCTCATCAATCAAAATCATCTAGAATCAGTATTGAGATGTGCAGATATGGTAGAGACAGCATAAGTCTTAATTTAGTAATGGATTATTCATCAGACTAAGTGTCCAACATCAGTAATCAGGCTGAGAAATAAGTGACTTGGCCTCGAACATAATCAGTTCCAGAAAAGCAGCGCTCCAAGTCGTGTGAGATAAGAACCTTAAGTTCCCTTAAATGGAGAGAGAGGAAGTGAGATGCAAAGAGTATTGGCTTGTTGTTGCAGTCAGTTATTGTGTGTCCAGCACGGGGCATAGTTTGTTGGAAGAACTACTTGGCCCTATTTTCATGAAACTTGGTGGAAGGGTGTAGCTTGGGTCAAAGAACTGTTTTATATTGGAATGGGGCCAAATCCAAGAGCAGACACACATTGTTTGTCACAGATACGGCATTGGCGGAGGTGTACATATTTTTGTTGATGTAGCTTTTATGACTCGCTGTAATCAAAGTGAGGAACTTCTTTTCTCTCCGATACAGTTCATTAATTTCAGTATTGCCCTCATTGCTATTATAGAAATTGTGAAGACTTGACAGGCCTAATTCTTAAATTGAACCAGCAGGATTGTAGCTACATACAAATATCTTAGAGTTTTGTAAGGCCAAGATAAAACATCTTTAAAATCAGGAAGTATCTGACTATTACAGATAAACAAGGGTCAAGTAGCATTCGGGCATGCATGGGTTTGGCTGCTCATAGGAACACAATGAGTGCCAACACGTGAAGACAATCACAGGAAAGTAACTGAATGTGAATTTAGAAACCTTTAACTTCCATGTGTAAGTTTTTTAGCGCCTTGATGAAAACTGCATGAAGCAAATGGTCAGAAGTACCAACTGTACTTGATAATACATGTGTGTATACAAACAACAGAGTTTTACAATGTACAAGAGGATAACATAATGAGTTAGTGAACTGACTTAATGTGAAAAGGACGATCATTTAAAAACACGTTATTATTAGAGTACCCTTATTTGATGCATAATGCCACATGCCACAGATATGAACAGACACAACAGATTACCTCTACTAAAACCTGTCTTCAGCTCTCTTTGGCCATGGTGAGGCTGCCCCCATGTGGTAGTTAATAAAATAGTACTTCCACAAATGTTTTTGACACAAACAAGTGAATAAATATGTATTTTTTATTTTTTAACAATTAAAATAAATTATAAAATTATCAAACATTTGTAAAATAAAATAGAGAAAACTTCAAGGAATGTTATCTTAACTTTCAGTCCTGAATGATTGAAAAAACATGCAATAAGGACTAATGCAAGCAGACTAATGCATGCTGAAGCTATCAGTATTGCCAGATATTTTGACCTAAACCAATAAAAGGTAATGTGAGATAATCGGCAACAAACTGCATGAAGCATTACTAAGGATTTGAGCCTTTCTTTGAGCAGCATTCATGCTGTAATGCCTGTGGATTACACTCAATGAAAATGGGAGATTATCATTTAATCCTGCCAAAAGACATTGTTGAAAGGCCTCTCAATGCGGTTTAAAAAACACTTCACCATTTATGCATCAGGTCCAGGTACAGTGTTGCTGGCAGAAGTCCCAGCAGGCAGAGAGGCACCTCGCAGAAACACCTTCCCAACATTATCACCGCTGTTTACAAAGTGGCTCACCAAGCCATAGAGGAGAGGTCTGGAGAGAAACATTTGAAAAAAGTAGACGATGTGTGATAAACATTTCAGGGAACAAGACCTGATATGAAAGTGACGAAAGCCGGACAAAACCCCTTAAACTGCTGCATGTAAGCAACCCCCTGCTGAGATAATATTTCACAACAAAAAATAATTATTATGTTTTTCCAAAACACTTGTTGGGACAAGAAATTATTGAAAATCTCAAGGTATTTCAAGCGAAAAGGATGAAGACTGTGATGATTTGAAGAGCTTATGTAATTATTATCCCATAACTGACCATACCCCCCCAGACTTTAGTAAATATTTGAACTCAGTGTGTTGGACAACAGATTGTACTGCACTCACACAGACTTGGAGCTTGTATCCTCAGTGACCTTCAGCTCATTGGCCAGGAACTGTCTGTCCAAGGGAACTTCAGGTTGGCATGACTCTGAGAAAAGAAACACTGCTGAGTTAAGGAGTTATAAGAATTTAGAAATAATTAATTGATCCCCTGGGTTGAATTGGGTTTTGTTACAGTGCAGTTTGTTACCATTAAGTCTCAAAACTGAAGCTGAAATCTGTCATCTCAGTCGGCTTTAAGAATACAAATGTGTTTTTTGCATAAAAACACTATCACTTTGAAAATGTGCTATAGTTTTCACTCATTGATGAAGTGATCACTTCAACACACTTTGTAAAGGCTCCCTAGAAGTGATATTTTTGGCACATGTGTGTTCATAGTGTGCCAGAATCATTAAGTGACTATATATAATCAGAGACTATTTTTCACCCACCTGCTGTCAGGACTGAAGCAGTATATCTGTACTTGTTGAACTCCAGGTACTCCCGGATGAGCTCGTTGATGAGCAGGTTTTCGTGGGACAACGGCGGGCGAGGCTCCCGCTGGTCGTCCAGGGCACTGAACACCTCTGCCCGGATGCGAGCCTTCAGCTGGCCCAGCACACCCCGGGACTCCAGCGTTTCCCTCACGGCTAAAATATTCAGGTTATTTTGAATTGATAAGTAAATTGTGTGAACTGACCATCAGACAAAATGATTGGGAGCTTGCGTTGCGTTAGTATGTTCATATAATCCGCGTTTGACCAAATGGGCTGGTTTTTCTAATACATGCCGTACTCCACTCAATAATCTGCGAATATAAAGTTATTTTACTTACTGACAAATATATACACCTCTTCAAAGCTGACTGAATATGATAAAATAAACATTAGATACCACTCTTTAATTCGGAATACATTTGATAATTCAAACTGTCTTGGTTTCATAAATAAAATACAATTTATTCCTACTCACAGCTTTCACAGAAGCAGAAGCTCACAGCTTCGACCAAACGTAACCTAATGGCTCGCTGGCTACTGTTAGCAAGCTGGCGAGCAGTGTGAAATGAATGAAAACCTATAATTATGTTGGACATAGGTTGTATTTATATGTGCCGAATGAAAATGTAGATGTTAGCAGTAGATACAATGCCTCTTATCTAGTAAAAGTGTTGGATATTTTAATGGAGACGCATACATACGAGGACGTTAACTTAGCTAACCAGTGTTACTAGCAGTTTGACTAATGTGTTTGCAGTAAAGAACTTGTGGTTCATCAATTCGAGTTGGATTTAAAAGTAGACAAAATCATAAATTATAGTGAACACTTACCACACTTCAGTTCAGTGATGGTCGCCATTGCAACAAGTGTAAACAAACGACTGTCTTCCACTTCTTGTCATGCAATATATCTCTGCCATCTGGCGACGAAGTTGTGTAACTGCAACGGACTTTTTAATTAGACCCAAAACATCACATACAATCTGTACAAACCTTATAACAAACACATTAATATATAAGTGTTATATGCATTGTGATTGTGATTTTAAAATGTATGTTTATCTTTAAAGGATGAGCAATCATTCTGTTTCTATTCTTAAGATATTAGAGCACAGTCACACTGAATATATGTGGATTCAGAGTCAAGCCCATCCATGGTTGCATGCATCAAATATGACCATTTTTAATTCAATTCACTTTGGATGAACTCTGATGCAGAAGTAAGTAGAATTTGATTAATACAATACGTTAGACTCAAATAGACTTTATTATTCAGCTTGATGGTACAAGACAGTACATTAACAGTAAACGTGAAAAAAATAACAAGCTTATTATAAAAAGTATAAATATAATACAATCCTTGAAACCTTAAGGACACTTAATACATTTTGTCAAATGACATAAATAAACTATAGGCTTTCTGTTATTGTCAAAACCAGTTAGACAAAAACAGTAAATGCCTCTTTGAAAAGTTCATTGGGTTCTTTCTTTGAATCAAGAGTAAAGGTCAACGTGGACTATTTACACTCTGTCATGTCAGCACCATAAACCAATATTTTTTTATATTCTCTGCACACGGCCTGAGATGTGTGGTGAAAGCAGAGAGACAATCACACAGAGATTTATCACTATTGTTTTGAAGAGAAATTCTCTTCATTCATGGTGGTTTCCACTACCGGTGTCAGGTTAAGTCTGACCAGCAAGGTCTCTATTGACCTTCTTTATGTGTTTACTTTGACAGAAATAAACAACAGCCACACCATAGTTGGACGATTGCCAATGTGTTGGCTCACTTCAATGTTTTCCTGTTTTTTTACCCTGACGTATAAAAGCTCCAAATTGGCCGTTTCCAGCAGAGATTTTGAAAGGCAGTGAAACCTCACTTCCCCTGGGTTTTGCCAGGGTGAACCTTTTGAAGGTTACTGTGTCAAAGTGTTTCCCGTTCCAGTCTCCGGGGCACAAGAAAAAATATCAGTTTACAATTACAAAATTGCCTCTTTCTTGGTATACAAGGCTAAGAAAAGTGTGAGTAAACAACAACGTTTGAGCCTGAGACAACATCATAAAAATATGTCATGTGCTTTATAACACTTACAAAAATCTACAAAAATAATACAGCTCCCATTCCAACAGAGAAAAAGTCTTTATGATTTGTGGTAGCTTGTAGCTCTGGGCTGAATCCTTTCATGTAAAACACGGACTCTACTACTATATATACAATATTAATAGCTTGGAGACTCTACAATCCACTGTAGCTTTCTTCTGAATGTTCATCATCTTAGGATAATAATGTCTGTAATGTCTGTCAAAAACCAGCGCCAGCATCTGTTCTTGAGATTAATTGAAAATGCCCTCATGGAGAGGAGTTTTTGAGCTGCCACAAAGCTTGAAATAGCCCAATTTAATGTTAGCAAATAAGGTGCCACATCTGTACACCAGCTGCATGGAACGAAGCGCCCATTGAAGACTTAGACCAGCCCGGCCTCCCGGCACATCCCGTAGAACTGTCCCCGCTGTGCGATGAGGTTTGCTGGAGTGTCCATCTCAGAAATGAGGCCTCTGTCCATGACGATCACTCTGTAAAATGATAAAATAGGCGAAAAGACAGGTTATAAATCCAGCATTTTTTCTAAAACAACCACTATGACATGTAATATTTAATAGGGCTGTCAATTTTGCACTATCAAGGCCTATGACTGGGCATGGGATTAACATTTAGTTATGTAGTTAGTGGATTGTATTGTTGCAAGTACAAGTTAATTTGCTTTTCAAAATAATGCTGTCTTTAATAAGACCCAATTTTTACAAAAAACACTTTCCCTTATTCTGATTTTAAAAATGTTTTCTTTAAACATTTTCCCAAAGAATTACAAATGTAAATAACAGGTTCCCAGAATCCAAAAATAATGCTTTTCGATTGCATATTTTATCTGGCCAACAGTAAAAAATACGGTGGCCCTGAAGTGCAAAACACCACAGCATTTCACAAAACGCTGCAGCATTTCAGAAAACACCACAGCATTTCACAAAACACAACAGCATTTCAGAAAACACCACAGCATTTCACAAAACGCCGCAGCATTTCACAAAACGCCGCAGCATTTCACAAAACACCGCAGCATTTCAGAAAACACCACAGCATTTCACAAAACGCCGCAGCATTTCACAAAACACCGCAGCATTTCAGAAAACACAACAGCATTTCACAAAACACCACAGCATTTCACAAAACGCCGCAGCATTTCAGAAAACACCACAGCATTTCACAAAACACCGCAGCATTTCACAAAACACCGCAGCATTTCAGAAAACACCACAGCATTTCACAAAACGCAACAGCATTTCACAAAACACCGCAGCATTTCACAAAACACCGCAGCATTTCAGAAAACGCCACAGCATTTCACAAAACGCCGGCAGCATTTCACAAAACACCACAGCATTTCACAAACACCACAGCATTTCAGAAAACACCACAGCATTTCACATTGGACGGAAAGGGTATTCCTTTAGGGAGAACACTTCTTGTTTGTGATTGGACGGAGCCAGCCAGAGAAGCACTGCTGTGATTGGTTGTTTTTGCTGCCAGTCAAGAAATGACACTTCATGATTGGTCACCACCCGACAGCGCAACATGTCCCAACACATCAGCCGTTAGCTGTTAGCACACACTCAGAGCTCACAGCTCCTCATATCTGTTCAGAAACTGGACAAAAGTTAAACATGTACAAAAAAACACAGACTGTCTATGTCATGGCGAATACAGTCGCCGCTTTATTTACGTCTGTATGACGTTGTTGTGAGTGTGGACGGAGCAGCTACAGGTTAGTTTAGCCTGATCGATCCGATTCCGATAGGATTTACATGGAGATACGCCCCCCCCCCTCCCAGCGCGTCTTGTTTGAATGACACAGCTGACAGCCGCGGTGAAACTCGAGCGATTAGAGCGATGCGAAAAAACCATGAATTAATGCTTTATTAATTCATTGTTTTTAAGGGACTTATCTCCATGTAAATACTACGGTAGACTACCCAATATTCGCATCGCTCTAATCGCTCGAGTTTCACCGCGGCTGTCAGCTGTGACAGCCGCTCCTGCTCCTGCTCCTGTTATTCAAACAAGACGCGCTGGAGAGGGGGCGGGGCGTATCTCTATGTAAATCCTATGGGAGATACCAACTACAACAAAATGATGCCGAAGTAACTACATACTGATACCGGTTAGTAAAAACCATGAATTAATGCTTTGACAAGTGTGCAGACAAGACGGCAGGCGAAAAGCTTTTAAAATGCGTGTTTTCTGAATGGAATCGGATCGATCAGGCTAAACTAACCTGTAGCTGCTCCGTCCACACTCACAACAACGTCATACAGACATAAATAAAGCGGCGACTGTATTCGCCATGACATAGACAGTCTGTGTTTTGTACTTGTTTAACTTTTGTCCAGTTTCTGAACAGAGATGAGGAGCTGTGAGCTCTGAGTGTGTGCTAACAGCTAACGGCTGATGTGTTGGGAAATGTTGCGCTGTTGGGTGGGGAACCAATCACGAAGCGTCATTTCTTGACTGGCAGCAAAAACAACCAATCACAGCAGTGCTTCTCTGGCTGGCTCTGTCAAATCACAAACAAGAAGTGTTCTCCCTAAAGGAATACCCTTTCCGTCCAATGTGAAATGCTGTGGTGTTTTCTGAAATGCTGTGGTGTTTTCTGAAATGCTGCGGTGTTTTTTGAAATGCTGTTGTGTTTTGTGAAATGCTGTGGTGTTTTCTGAAATGCTGTTGTGTTTTGTGAAATGCTGTGGTGTTTTCTGAAATGCTGCGGTGTTTTGTAAAATGCTGCGGCGTTTTCTGAAATGCTGCGGCATTTTGTGAAATGCTGTGGTGTTTTGTGAAATGCTGTTGTGTTTTCTGAAATGCTGTGGTGTTTTGCACTTCAGGGCCACCGTAAAAAAAGGTCCAAATGAAGTTAGGTTACAGTGATACATAAGAGATAATAAGAGCAAATCCTTACATTTGAAAAGCAAATATTTGGTATTTTCATTGATAAACAAATTATATATATAATCCAAATTATAATTATTTTTTATTTCTTTCAGGCAACTAAAAGCCCCAAAATATCGTATCGCATCGTATACCTCTAAGTCTATTGTATTGTACCTTGTGTAGTCCATGATAGTGTTGAGGCGGTGAGCAACGGTGAGTACAGTGCAGTCGTCAAACTGTGTGCGGATTGTGGACTGGATGAGCATGTCCGTCTCCAGGTCGACAGCAGCTGTCGCCTCGTCCAAAACCAGGATCTTGGTCTTCCTCAGCAGGGCCCTGGCCAGGCACACGAGCTGGCGCTGACCCAGACTGCAGAGACAAAGAAGAGGGATATATCACACATTAGATACAATGCAGCCTGGGGACAGACAATGCATAGTTGTTTATCTGCATTGCTTTAAGTCATATCTGTATACCTGAGGTTTTCTCCTCCCTCTGAGCATTCGTGGTTGAGTTTGTCTGGCAAATTTGAGATAAAGTTTTTGAGGTGGGCGAGCTCCAGCGACCTCCACACCTCCTCATCTGTGTAGCTGTCAAAGGGGTCGAGGTTCATCCGGAGCGAGCCTGAGAACAGCACAGGGTCCTGAAAGAAAGGAAAACAGTTGTTATTCATCACCAGACTAGTAGCAGGATTATTACATTGTCTTATTCTGCATTGGATACGTTTTGCAGCTTATGCAAACAGTTTATGTGATGAAAGCCAGGGCTTAGTTTCTGTTATTACTGCTGTCCCACCTGAGGAATGATAGTAATGCGGGATCTGAGGTCATGAAGTCCGATGTCAGCGATGTTCACTCCATCTACAAAGATTTTTCCTTTCGCTGCCTCTAAGATCCGGAAGATTCCCAAGGCAAGTGAGGACTTCCCTGCTCCTGTCCGACCCACAATTCCAATCTGAAAAAGGACATTTAAAGTCAGTATTTATATGATTTAAGCAACTTGTCTTCCAGAAATCAAGCCCGGTAATAATTGCGAACTGTTTTGATCATACGAGATGGCTCACCCTCTCTCTTTCATGAACTTGCATGGTAATGCCCTTCAGAGCCAACTCAAGGCCTTTACGGTACTGCAGCCCGTAGTCCTGGAACTCAATAGCACCTCTCTGAGGCCAAGCCAGGGGCAAGGAGCTGCCTTCGATACTCCAACTCGCCTGAAAGAGAGAATAAGAGAGGGTGAGTAAAGAACAAAAGGCCTCCTGTTGTAAGTTATTGGATTCAGTGTCCTCAGCAGTGATTTGTTTATGTGTGCAGCAGGAACACTCACCTCTTTAGCAGTCTCAGCATACTCATTGACCCTCTCCACAGACACAATGTTGTTTTCCACATCAGTCCAGGATCTCACTATCCAACTCAAGATTCCAGTCACCTGAAATATCCAATGCAATGAGGTTTTACTTTAATTATGTTCTTGCCTGAGATGTACATGCATTTGCTGGTTGAGCGTTTCAACTTTTCCCATTTTAGCCTTCAAATTGCCACATGTAGCATGCAACTACAGCACAGTCCCACAATATCGTGCAGTGTCTGTTTTGATGTTAATAGGATAGTTTGGATTGTCTGAACTAGGATTGTACTTAATGATAGTCTTTATAATAGCAACAGTAGACACCTCAAAAACTCTAAAGTATCCCTTTAATAGATCGGGTATTGGGACACCTCCAGAAGTGCTGTGTGAGAATGTGTGTGAGCATGTCTGTTGGCAGGACCTCTTACCTGGAGGGAGTGTGACACAGCCAAACCGACTATTCCTGGGCTCAGGGTGCCTTTTCCCATCACAGAGAGAATGGCGGCAGCTAAGACCACACCATTACCAACAAACTCCAGATTGACTGCCAGCCACCTGTGGATGTTATATTGATTTAGCTTTTAGGAGGCAAGTACCAAAAAGTGTCCTCATTTCTAAAGCCAGGAGTCATTTTTAGCCATGTAACAAAAAGGAATCGCCACAACTCTTGGTGCTATGAGTCATCACCGTCCCTTATGAACTGTGAACTGAGCGAATGGATGTATAAATGGATTGGAAGCACATGATAATGATCATATAACAACTCACCGAGTGGCCACAAATCGGGGGAAGTATGAGGTCTGATTGAAGTCCACCCTCTCATTAGCCTGCTGAATGAACCTGGACTGCTCGCCGAAGGCCCGGATGACGCTGGCGCCCTGCACCGTCTCGTTGAAGTGTGTGTAGATGGGCGAGCGGCTCACAGCCTCCAGCCTCCGCAGCTGACAGGATGTGGCGACGTAGAAGCTCTGTAGCCCACAGTGGAAAAGTAAAACACCAGCTTTAACGAATGAAACCAAAAGAGAGCGCTGAGGGATTTCCCATAATTCCTAGTGAATTTGTGTAACGTCTTTGTCAGCACGTAGGGAACAAAACACAAGTGTATGGCAAGATCAGCAGGGTCGGTTTGGGAGCCGGAGCTTTCCAATAACACAATGTAATAGAAACCAGCTCTTGCTGACCCGCCTAAACATAATACTCTCAAAGAAATAATAAAGAATAAAGTCTTTGGTGTTTAAAAGTTGGGGGGGAACGTACCTGGACAAAGGCGTAAAGGAAAGCGAGGGGCAGGATGATCACGGCCGCAAAGGGTGTCGCCATCATCACAATGATGCAGACTTCCATGAGTTTAAACACGTAGCTTAGCATCATCTTCAAGCCTTCTGGGACCATGCAGTCGATGGCGTCGATCTCTTTGGAAAAGCGGTTGAGTAGGTTGCCACTGGGCGTGCACTCGAAGAAAGACATTGGAGAGTGCAGCACGTTGATCAGCAGGTCCATATGCAAGTGGCGGGAGGCGATGATACCGCAGATGGAGATGGCGACAGTTGTCCCAAAGATCGCAATACCTGAAAAAAGGGGAAAGATGTTTTATCAAATCATTTGAGGATTAACAAACAAATGTCAACTGTTCACAGACAGTTTGCCGAGGAGGATTAATTCAACTGACCTTGCACAAAACCCAGCGCACCAAACACGGTCAGCTTGAGGTCCGTATCCGTCTGGGTGCCGTTAACAATCGGGTCATCAGCCCACATGCTCAGCCAGTAGTTGTAGGCCAGTGAGGCGCCTTGCTGAAAAGCATACAGGAAGACGATGGGGATGATGCTGACTAAGCCGATGGTCTTGAAGTACTTCTTGTACATCGCCAACCTCACCTGTTATAGAACAACACAACATGAACCAGTCAATCTCAAGGAATTATTTTGTTGGGTAATGTATTTTTGGGCAATAATATCCAATTTCATACCATAAGTGTTGAAGTCAAAGGCAATGTTCAGACTTACCCTTCCAGTGTTGGCCTTATCAGCTTTAGTGAGCTTGCCCAAGTCCTCTGGTACTTGTTCTTCGTCTGTTTCAGACACAGGCTCCATGTTCTGCAGGTTTGTATTCGTGGTGTCACCCCTGGAGGACACAAAAACCCAGAGGTCAGTTTTGTAAACAAGTAGCTCGCAAAGCCAAACACTTTTATACGATTTCCAATTGTTAACGTACCCAATAAGTTGCTCCTGTGACAGGTCTCTGGAGAATGGCATAAAGTCGACCATGCTGAGACGAGCATTGGACCTCCTGGAACCAGCTATGAAAAAGGGATTTTTTTTAATATTTATTTTATAGTTTTTATTGTGATTATTCATTTTTGAATGATGTTTACTGAACATTAGCCAATGATCTCATATTTGTCTGTCAGCAAGATAACGGAAGAACTATGGGCTAATGTTAATAAAATGGGATGGTTTAACATGGGCCAAACAAGAATGGTTTATATCTTGGAGTGCACAAGTACAAAACATTTGTTTCCAACTCCTGTGGGATCAACCAAGCATCATGTGAATGCACCACTGGATTTGGCGGAGGTCTTTGCTCTTCAAGCGCCATTCTAGTTTAACATAATTGTTCTCACCTCTCTGTATGGCGCTCTCTTTTCGCTCCGTGTTGGCGAATGTGTGAATGAAGTCGGCGAAGGCGCCATGGCGGCTGAGGAGCTCCTGGTAGGAGCCGCTCTCTGTGATTTCTCCATCTACCAGAACAAGGATGAGGTCAGCCTGCGGCAGGAAGCTCATCCCATGGGTCACTAGGATGCGGGTCTGTATAGCCAGCAAAAAACATCATGTTAGCACAACCCAATACCAAATTAAGGCTTTCTTCAAAAAGAAAAGTGTCAGCAAAGTGGTGGTTTCCATATTATGATAACAATAGCGCATGCCGCATGCTTGTAAGTGGATTAAGGATTGTAAAACTATGTTTTGGCTCTTTGCAGCTGAGTTGCATTTGGTTTTTATTACATGAATTACCTTGTCCCTAAGGACTCCCTTTGGTCCAACGACTTTGTCAAAGATGTGTTGACCGACATGTGCATCAACAGCAGACAGAGGATCATCCATTAGGTATACATCGGCCTTTCTGTAGACTGCCCGAGCCAGGCTCACTCTCTGCTTCTGCCCACCGGAGAGGTTCAATCCCTGCGTAGACAGAATCATTCAAAAGTTTCGATATACTCAGAGGATTGAGAGACAAGAAAGAAAATCATACAATATACATTTCTCCCTTTTTGTACCTTTTCCCCAATTTCTGTAGCATCTCCAGCAGGTAGGATGTCCAGGTCTGGCAGCAGTGCGCAGGCCTCCAGCACTCGGTGGTACCACGTCTTCATCTTTTCACGGCCAAAAATGATGTTGTCTTGGACTGTGGCATTCTGGATCCAGGCCTGTTGGGGCACATACGCCACGGAGCCCTGTGAAGACAGATATCCAAACAGAGACTGTCAGTATTTATTAAATGATGAAACCCACAACTAAGAATAGAACATGCTCTTGGAAAAGAAGCTCAGCACCTTAACACTGACATGACCGCTCCTTTTCTCTGTTTCACCAAGCAAGGCAGACAACAAGGAGGATTTTCCACTGCCCACATGTCCAACCACAGCAACGAGGGAACCTCGTGGCACATGGATACTGATCCTATCAACAAAGAAAGGAAGTGTCCTGTAAGTCTCTCTTGGTTTTTCTTTGTAAATTAACTATTCTTTTATGTGTAATTCATACCTTTTAAGACATGGAGGGCCCTCTGCAGACCAACTAAAAGTGCCGTTTTCTATCACCACGTCTTCACCATCTAAACAAAAAAGAAGGGTTGAACAAAAACAACAAACCCTGCAATAAACACTGAAGACAGGACAGGTCCTTTCAACCTGAGCCACAAACAAACTTTCAAAACAAAATTCCCCTTTGAAGTTACTCGTCAGATTACAGCCTGGGCATAATTACAAGTGAATTTGCTTAATCATTCAAATTACAGAGCTGTTGCTTTTTCAAGAGCTGTCTTAGGAAGTGTTGACAGGTTACAGACAGAGAATTGCCATATTTTTCTTTTTTATTCCTCTATGAATCATATGTCTGATTTACGTTCAACCGCTAAATGGGAACATCCTATAATTACCCTGTCTGACAGTCAGCCAGGGACCCAGGAAGTGACAGCGCATATGATCCATACAAGGCTGTGGTACTCCAAAGATATAAACAACTAAATCCCGTGGTTGAATTATATTGATTATGACAGTGTAGAAATTAAGGCAGTTGTGGGGAACAAATTGGTGAAATTAAACAGTGAAGAAGAGTAGTTTATTCATTTAGTGTTAAGGTTTATACATCGGTGGCGTTCTTACCAGAGGTCGATGGAGCTTTTGAGACGTTTTCCACCTTCAGTTCCTCAGAGCACAGGTACTTCCCCAGACGCCTCAGTGAAACCATAGCCTGAAACAGAGTCAGTGGTTTTTTAACTCCATCATATCAAACCCATAAAATATACCTCATCAGGCACCATAGATGGAGAGAAACATCTGAGCGCAATCAACAGTTATACATTGAAATGTCACCTACCTGCATCGTCGTGCTTATAGCGAATGGAAGCTGGCTGAGCGGGGTCTTCAGGATGTTGATCAGCGCCATTGAGACAAAAACTTTCTGTGCATCCAGCACATTCCTGTCATCGAGTGTCACATACACTCCGAACATGGAAAAGGCAATCTTTCGGGAGAAAAAGATGGTAAATGTAAACTTTTACGTGCACAACTTGTGTTATCTCCAGAGACATTCCTAATATAAATGCAGATCTTGATGAGGATTTTAATTTCTGATACGGGTCACATACATTAAATATGCTCATAAAGTTGTCCAATACGGTTTTATTAATTGGTTTCATAACGGATTAATTGTTTGGTCCCTTGAATGCAAAACAATTGTGAGTCTAGAGGTATGTCTTTATATATCTTGTTTTAACAGTCTTAAACCCAAAGATATATATTTTTAAAATGATATAAAATATGGAAAAGCCAGAAATCACCTTAATTGAGAGGCGGAAAATAGCATTGTCTGACATTTATGTATAAAGATGTAAGTTTAACGATTATTCGATAATCAAAATAGTTGGTCTGTCGATCAACTAATGATTTTTTTTAAATCCTTTGAAGCTCTTAACAATATCAGTTTGAGGTCTGTTTTCAGATGTTTTATTGGTAGCTCCTTGGAATTGTGCTCTTACCAGAAAAGAAGAGGAGTTGAAGGATGCAATGGAGATGGAATAAAGGATCTGAGATTTCTTCAGGGCTTGGAGCTCTTTTTCTCTGTGGCCCAAAACCTTCTCCAGGAAGGCCTTCTCCCAGGCGTAGAACTTCAGGATCTTTATTCCGTTCAGGATCTCATTCATCAGTCTGATGCGGCCGTCCATGCACTTCATCTGGATCTCCTGTGGACCAGACAAAAAGGTTTTTATTAAAAAAAATATACAACCCCAAGCTGAAACTGCAGCACAGTAGAAAGACAATTACCAGACCAAAGCAAATACATGCATTTGTGAACATGGGTTTGTCTGCGCTCATTACAGCTGTAGTATTTTTCCTGAACATCTTAAAACTTTTTTTTTTATTGCTTGTAACTTTTTTGTGATTTTTACGACAAGGAAACAACAAAGGGTCAGGAATGTGGTCACTACATTCAAGACTCAGTTCGATTAAATTGACATAAAATGTACAGAACCCTCTGTTGTTTTTCCAAAGAAATTAAAAAATATGTTTTCCTACTGCCCACCCTTTCCTTTCATTGTTTTTCAAGCACTTTATATGGGTCCGACATCAAAAGGACAAGAGAGAATGTACCATCCAGGCCAAACACCCACGCGGCTCTTCATCTACTATCTAAACCAGCTGGGGCATCCTTGACCCAACACGCCAGATGTGGGGGCTACTGAAGATAAAGTGTAAAATACTCCTACAACTGCTTTTACCTGAAGCTTGCTTCTTTTCTTCGCTATGAACCCGTTGAGTGGAAAAATGAGAATGACAGTGGCGATTCCTGCGAGAGCCGATGGGCCGAGATGCTGAAAAAACAAAGAATATAAAGATGTCAAAGCCCCTTTTTAAGTTAAAATACAGTCGTGCACGAATGAGTCATTGTGAAACATTTTCACATACCTGCCAAAGGAAGAAGAGACAAAGAGCAATCTCAATAGGAGCCAGCCAGACAGCGTTGAAGTAAACCACAAAGTCCATTAGCTTCTGAGTGTCAGCCGAAACCAGATTCACAATCTCGCCCACGGTGCAAGTCCTCCTGGCAGCGCTGTTTATCACCAAAGACTGGATTGTCAACAAAAGAGACAAAGACATTTTAACCTTCAGTTGTCCACTATATATTCACGCCCTCGAAAAGACCTCAGAGCATCATTCATCTTAGAGACTGCTTTTGTTGTTGATATTTAAGGTGTAATTTATGTGGCGCTAAGAGGTCAGCGGCTACTTGTCCGCAGATAAACCCACCTTCCTGTAAACCAATCCCATGACAGCGGTCTTCACCCTCATTCCCACTGTGAAGCAAGTGTACATGTACTGATGGCTGAAGAGGGACTGGAGACAGGAAAGCAGGAACATTAGGGTGGCGTAGAAGTAGCCTTTCCACAGTGGAGCATCTTCGTCTCTCATGAAATCCAGAAGAAGACTGTGGAGGAAGAAATTATGAGGATGATAGAGGTGACACACTTTCAGATTTGATGTAGTGCTACCATAACCCTTTTCCTATGTACGATTTCCCCTGGAAAGTAGTGAATGAAACCAATCAAAGCAGACAGCCCTGTCAACATGATTTTTTTAACTGTTTTTTCATTCAATTTGGTGTTATATGACTTTCATTGTCTGCCTTAAACCAGTAGCTGCTGGCCGACTGTTCCACAGAAAGTAGCTCGGGTTGCACAACAGTGCTCAGTCTGCGGCTGGCTGCCCTCACACTTGGCCAGCGGCTCACTTATTGTGGTCCGACAGCATTTCTGCCATTTAGAGCCTCCTCTTCCTCTCGGCCTGCCGTCCTTGCTGGAACACAGAGGACTGTTGTCCCGACTACTTTTCCTGCTCACAGCTCCATGACCGTAATTAACACTTCCACTGATGCTGTGCATCAACAACAACATTCCAGTCTGGCTAGTGGGATTGGGTTAGCCATGACCTGCTTTTTCATTGCAGCCAGCTTCTGTTGTCGTGTGGTTGTCTGAGTCTCAAATCATTGAAAAATAAGACGATGAAGGTGATATCTTAGGTGCTTTAGAGTTTTTACACTGTTGCACTATATCTGTCTATCTAAAATGTGGTATTATCCTAGAATCTGCCAAACCCATGTTTCTTGAAATAATGCCAGGAAAATATTATATATAATATATTCACTTAAATCGCTTAGTTAAATTGGATGATTCAACCCCCCAAAACACAATAAAACCTATTTGTACTCCTGGGCTGCAGTCCATCCAGGTCATTTGAGCTTGAGCTGAGGTTTAGTAATATGGCTGCAGCATCCCTTAATACAGTGCACGCAATGCCATTTGGTCTGTGGGACTCACTACTAAATATATAATTGGCAGTTTCTTTAAGAACTACTTGTTATCAAAACACAACTGTCTGATTTATATTTTCAGGCGGAAGGAGCAGACTATAAACATTTGGGATTTTATACAATCTTGTTGTTTTGGGTGCTGTGTGCACCACAAACCAAATACCCTTGAGCTGTGGGGTACCGGATTAATATACAACTAATAACTCCTAAAATTGGCAGCTTTTATTTGCAAGATTCACTGATGATGAGAGCAAAATTAAGATATTGGGTCACTCTTACCTGAGCACCTGGGGGATGGCGAACATGAACACATCGTGGAATATGATGCACAGGGTGCCGGTCAGAAAGTATGGGCCGAAATTGCGTGCCAGCGTCCTGAGCAGGAAGAAACCAGAGCTCTGCTCCTTCTGCAGCTTCCGGAGGAGCTGCGCCTGGTCCGGCAATCTGCTCCCCAGCGCCACACCCGACGCTAAGGCCTTCTCCTGCCTGCCAGAGAGAGAGAAAGCACGTTACAGACAACACATCTGTGTCAGAGATGCCCGAAATTATGCTGGCGCCTTTCAAGCTTTTACTGTAAAACAGACTGTAAAAAAAACCCTGTTGTTAATCATACCATCACCAACGGACTCAAGAATTCACCAGCAGTAAAAAGCATTATTCACTGACTGATTATTGTACTTAACAAGGGATCTTCAAAGCGCAGGATCATGTTAACAAGCTTTGACACATGGCTCTTGCTCTGACATTATGCTGCTGTATGTCCTCAAGGGACTCCTTTGGACCTATTTTTGGCCCAAAATACCTCTGTTGATGAGTTGTCCCGAATGTCAATTTACCGCAATCATGACAAGGCATGCTTTGCTCGGCTCATTAATTCAGCCAGCACCATGCTGACTGTTGACCACATTGCAATAAAATGGAATGGATTCTTTGGCTGTTAAGCTCTAACAATAGAGAGACAACTGAGAGACACGTTATGTTGGATCACATGCGTGGGGCTAAATAACCATATGAGCCTGAGGAAACAGAAAGAACACAGTAGGACAAGTCGGGCTGAGCAAGATATTATATGGATTTCGTGATTTGAGACTATATATGGTCTTAGATTTTGGATATTGTAATGTAGCATACATTTATTTTCCTGGTTTTAAAGCCTGCATAACTATAAATGAATGGAATTTTCCAAATTCACGAGAGAGTTCCAGCTGTTTTATGTTTATGACCAACATTTCTGTAAAACAGTCTCTTCTATACTTTCGTGTTTTTTGCTAATTAGGAAATGTTAGCATGCTTATTCGCTAAACTAAGCGTGTTAGCTTTGTCATTGTGAGCCATGAAGCTCAAAAAGAACAGTATAAAGCTTTGCAGACAGAGCCCTGTTCATTGTAATGAAGGTTGCTAGGTGGTGCATGAAGCCAAACAAATTTGACTTCCTAGTATAAAAATACCCGGAGCCAACGGTGATTTTCTTTTTACAATACCAAATTACCAGGGTACCCTTTAATCAGCCTGAACTGTATCAACAGGCGTTCTCACTTTTGAAGTTCGGCACATTCATCCGTCCAGTTCTCTTCCAGCTCAGAGATGATCTTGCGCGATGTGTCTTCCTCCCTCAGCGTCCACAGGTCCTCTCCTGCCAGCGGGTTGCGATATCCTTTCACAACAAGCCTGAAGAGGATGATTCATGCACGTGATCGTCAACAAAACACACATATTATTGTAAACAAGAACAAACTGTCACTATAGTGAGTCAGCCGAAGCCAAAAAATTAGTGGGTTCTGAAGAACCATCTTACCCAGTGAACCACCAGAAGAGAATCTTTGAGAGGAAAGAGGCATCTTGCACGGGACAGGGATTCTGCAACAGATTAAAGACCAGACTGTTGTTTTCGCAATAAATCTCCCACCACTTTAAGGCTTTAAAGACGTACACACAGTCAGTTGATGGTTCAATGCTGCACTTGTGAGGAGTGTGTTAAAGAAGGCTAATGTGTGTAAACAGCACTGGACAGTAAGGTTGATTGTGGGGGGAGCAGAAGCCATGAACTCCCACAAAACAGAATAAATAGATTTCAGTGTTAGCACAGGGTGAAAATGACGTCCTAAGGTCTAGCGTAGACATAGCGGAAATACGTCATCATGCTAAAACTGTCCAACACGTGGATATACACACACACACACACACACACACACACACACACACACACGTAAGCACACAGAAAGTTTGTTCTCTCACACATTCTTTATGACATCTCTCTCCACCCTGCCTCCCCCTCACCAGGGTGTTTGCTCTCTTCATTACCAGTGCGCTCACTTGTTCTTGCACTTCCTTTCTTCCTGTGAGTAACTAACCAGAGCGTGGGTTCGGAGAGGAGGAGGAGGTGAAGGTGAAGGAAGACGAAGAGGACACACCAAGGACCGACCAATGGGTGTGTCCACCCCGCCAGACTGCGGCTTCTGCACCCTCACCACCGGCCAAGAGTTTCTTAGGGACTTTTCCGGCTATTTTGATTGTTACTCACCGGGGAAATATTACGCCCCTTGTCATTTGATTGTTTAGAAGACTCATTTTCATTCACCTGTCAGCTGTCCTGAATCGACTTGCTATTTTATGTTTGACAAAGTTTCATCTGGCCCATGATTGATGGCATAGTAAGATCAGTATTAGGCAATGCAGTTTTGATGACCCAAGGTTGGAGTAAGTGAGTCGCCCTGATGGTATGCTGGACAACAACGACACACACACACACACACACACACACACACACACACACACACACACACACACACACACATATTCACACTCCCCTCATAACAAGCCAAGCGGTGAAGTGAGAGTGGAAGGAGGGAGGGAGGGGAATCGCATGATTTCCTCCAAAAGGTAAAAATGTCTTGACAACAAAAGTTGAAAACCACAAGATAGCTGTTCAGGCCTTTCCCTGGGTATTGGATTGGAGTGGACTTTTTATGAAGGAAGTGGGATACATTCTCCTCTGCTTACCTTTTGAAATGTGTTTTTTCCCTCTGGAGGCTGGTCAGCAAAACAGCACAGGAAGAGCTGGGCCAGTTGGATTGTGAAATAGGAGAAAAAGGCGAGGTATCGTACGATATCAGATACAATGCCCTGTGGAATAGGAAAGCACAGATTAAAGAGGCTGCTGCAGGCCTGAAAGTGCTTCAGGCAGAGTTCCTTGAGTTTATGGTCTCAAGTTGTAAGAAAGTTTTTCTATGTTTATTCTAAGCTAGGGACACAAATTAATTGGCTTTGTGGCTGTGCTCATGCCACAGAAAAATAACATTTATGTTAAATAAAGATATAGGGACTTCAACAGCATCCAAATGTATGCCTTTCAACCTAACCTAACAAATCAAACAACATCCTGTGGTTTACAGCGTCATTTAACTCTGCTGTGGTTTGTATGCAGTTTCACAACAACACGAAAATTCATTACATGACTTCCCATGCTTACACATTGTATAGCAGAGGATATGGTTTATACACCAAAAACACAGACACAATAAAGAGTATTTTTGACCTTTAAGTTAAATCAAGAGTGAAACCTAAAGTCTTTAATGGTGCACTTTATATAAATGAGGCGCTAGTTAAAGCTGCCCTTCAGTCACGCTAAGAGCCCGTATCTGTAAATAGGGAGATTGTGGTTTCACAAACCAGCACCCTTACATTCAATCAAGGGAACAGCTGCAATATTAACCACTCAATAGACTTTTGTGAAATGTAGGACTTACATGTTATTCTTGACATACAGAAACTGTGGGGTTTGGCAGAGGCATTGTTTACTGGGTGAAGGCCATTGCCACAGCCTGTCTGTTGTTGGCTAAGCATTAAAGTCAGAGCCATGGTAAACAGTCAAATTACTTTTTCAGAAGAAAAGTGTGGAACTTTATTGAGAAAGGAGATACGACGGGGCCAAATGGATCCGGCCACACAGTGAAAAACAGGGTCAGGATGGTCGGAGAGCGGGTGGGTGAAAATGTATGTCAAGTGAATAAGAATGGCCAAAGGTCCACAAACATGAACTCAGTCAACTACAGCCAATAAAGCTGCAATGTGAATAACATACTTTCTTCATTAATATTTAAAAGAATTTGCCATTACAATGCGTAACACAGCAGATAGAGAACTTTGCAGCACACTTCTGTTCTTGTGACATCTATCTAAGAAAATAATATATATTTTTAATTAGCTTAATTACTATTAAGACAAAAAAATATTTCAGCATCTGTAGTTAAACATTTTACAAGATATACTAATTGTGTTCGATTTAATTATTAAGGACATTTTAAGCAAAATGTCGGCTAAATTGAGATGCTAATTAGGCCTTCTAATTCGCCAGTAAACCGAGCAGCCTACAAGAAGTTAAAGTTGCAAACCAGTCACCCTTGCCATCTAAGTGCTGAACAAGGGTAAGTTCAGCTAGTATTGGCCATGTTTTATGGTGTTTGGAGATTAACTTGAGAATCCCGAAAGCCACCAATAGCAGCAACAGATGATTAGTCTTGTTGGTTAAATGCAGGCTACTTCAGCACTTGGCAAAGGAATTTCCATATCCAATTAGCAATTATCAACTATTTTTTCGTCAAAGGCAAAAGACACTTTAAATGGGCATTTGAGGAAAGGGTTGTCAAATATAATACGAAAACCAGTAGCCCAGAGACAGGAAATAGGGGAAACAGCAAGCCTGGCTTTTTACAAAGATAACAAAATCCTTAAACTAGCACTGTGCAAAAACACGAACTGTTGTTTTCACTCTTAAAGTATGTTTAAGTCCTTGTGCTAAGTTTGGCTAATTAGCTTATTTAGCTAGCTGTTGCTTGCTAAATCTCAATCATATAAACTTCTTGTTAATAAGTGGATTTACTAACTCCATCTTAACTTTGATTATATCTTCTGTAAGAAGCATACTTTTGAGTTTCAGTAACGTTCCCTCCTATGACCAGGCAAAATGTGATGGTAATGATGATATTTGAATCTTTAGAGAAGTTGATTAACAGAACATATGTGCCTATGAATTTGGTTAATGCATACAAATGATGTTGGAGGAATGTATGGGTGTCTTGTGTTTGTCCTATATGCACGCGTGTGGTTGAATGAAATGAAAACATCTGTGTCTAAATTGTAAATGAACTCGCATTATGTGTGGATGCATAGATTTCCATCTGGCTGTGTTTACAGCAGTGTAGGCCCATAAACACAGCGCTGACGTTCCTCTGGTCTGACCCTGGGCTGCCATGTCTCACCAGCATTTATCCCAGAGCCTTCATTACTCTCCCCCAAGCAGTGTGGGAATGTCACATTGGGGACGATAAAACAGAAATATGGATGTGAGTGTGTTTGTGTGTTTTTTATAGAAATGCAAATGCGCCTGCCCCACGAATGCTTAAATAGAAACTTACCCCATATAGGCTACAAGAATGATTGCAGTGTCTGACACGAGACACGGGAAGAAAAGACACTTAAACACACACAGGCTTGACCAGAATTGGCAGTGTCATCCTCCAACACTTGGTTAACTTTGGGTTACCTTGGTTGAAATTGGGGGATGAGACAAACTCTTTGCTGACACAGGGTATATCTCAAGCTGTGCTGCTGGAGTCTTGTGTCTAGACTATGGGTGGGAGTAGACCTGATTAGATATGCCTACATGGTGTTTGGACACTTCAAGTTCACTGAGTTCAAACCTGACAAACACATTGAATTGCCCTTCATTTTCAACTTTGGCTTTTTCTTGATGCTTGAAATATTGACATTGACGGTATTTCTATTAAAGATATGGTGTAGTGGTACTATTCCATATGATTTGATAGGCTAAACCAAACACATACCTCGTCCATAGCCAGCTGGATCTTCGCCCTGAGAGGCACCAGGGAACAGATAACAGCCAAGACCCAGAACAGGAAGAGAAATATAGAGGAACGGCAGCCTCTTATTCTTTCCAACTGGATGATGCATAAGGCCAAGATCTAGAGAGGGACAGAGACAGAAAGAGTACTTGTTTGAATTCACATGAGTGGATCTGACAGCAAACGAGAGGAAACAACTTAATCCCCAAGACAGAAAGCGCTCAGATCTGTGATGCCACATTTTAGAAAAGCCTGAAGCAACTCAACATGGACAATAAAATGGTTCATTTGAAACTACGAGTTGCCTTTTTGGATTTACATGCCAGGGAGATTAATTTTGTTATTACTATCAGGTCTCAATTTCAAACCAAGTGATTTTGTTGTTTTGGTGAATTTCTTTTCAGTTAATCTGTGGGAAAACATTTTTTTAAGACTGCCATTCAGCACTACTTAATTCAGTTGGAGGAAATAAAGTCCTCTCTCTCCTGTATTAACTGTGGGTATCAGTGCCAATGTTTCCATCACAGCAGAGGGTGTAATGAGATTGAGTCTGATCTAATGCAGCCAATGGTGGTTTTGAAAAAGAACTTGAGTTTCTGGGATTTCCCTGGCTGCAGGCGCAGCTGTGATCCGACTGACTACCGCTTATAAATGACACATGTATGGTATGCCGCATGCCCAGCACACACCGCTTTATGTTATTATATACTTTCCTTTAAAAAAGTTCTCAATGCTGTGATGTTTTTTCAAAAGTTGGCCTGATTCAGTGCTTGGATACGGCTGTCTGCCTGTCCTCAGGAGTCATGTATCTGCTGTGAACCAGCAATTGGTTCCTCTCTGTACGTTTGCCAAGTGAGACGTCACTTTGTCATGCCAGCTCATCACCAAATTTGGGGAAAGCTGGTTTAGGTTTCCATAATGACTACAACATTGGTAACTTTGGGATCAGCCACAATACTGTTATAAATTATAGCTGCCTGTTATTTTTGTAGGTTTTCACAACAACAACCTTATACACTTCATGTGGGAGATGTGGAAACAAACAAACAACATAAAGGCTTCTCATTTACTTGCTGTGTTGTCTCACTGATTTTTTCATTCTTTTGTTCATTCATTTTCTCTACACAGTCTATTGAAGGATGAGTACAGATAGATAGGCACTTACAAACATACCTATGGGGAATTTAGAGTCTCCAGTCCACCTGACTGGACGTTGGAGCCAAAAGGCACACAGGGACAACGTGCCAACTCAAAGTCATGTGAAAGTCCAAGAAATTGAAGTGCTTTTGGGGTGGCAAAACCTTTCAAATTGCACATGGTCAATCTGATCCGCATTTAAACCAAATAACACCACTTTATGTTCCAATTGTACATTGATTGTCCCCCCAAGTGTTGATCAACCTAACTCTCCCATGGGACTTCATGATCCCATGGGATGTATCAGTCAGCAGCAGAAAGCCCATGGTAAGAACTTTATGTTCTCAACTGCTGGTACTTAAAGAGCTATACTGATGTGGCTGAGGCTGCATCAGCCCCATCCAACCTTAACATTAGTGGGGAATTGTAAAGCTGACCGTGGGTCAGCATTTGAGGGCAAGGACCCTCCTATTCCTAGCCTTCCGCTGTGACTTGCCATACTGCTGCAAACCATCAGCCCATCTGTTTGTAGAAGTCAGTGGGTGGAACTAAGTCCATCACCGAGCCCAAATGAAAAACCCTACCTTATAATTACACAGGAAGTGTGCAGCGCTTTGGGAAGGAATCGGAATTTACATCATGGTATTGCTGATTATAGTCAATGTCATGTGTGTGCTTTTCATCAATAGTGACCACGACTAGTTCGTGGGCTGCAAACTGTTCCTATACATTAAGTTGAGTTGAAGGGTACAAAACAAGTTGGTCGGAGAAACAAGAGCACAGTGTTCTAGTCCTGTACCCAGGGAGCGGGTGGTGGTGGGCGGCTGCAATCAAGAAAATGATATCCTTTAATAAAGATAGGTCTGGCAACTCCATTTAAAGATTGGTGACAAGCTCTTCATCTGATTTAGTGGATATTTGTTTGTCTGATACATTTTATCCTCAAAATAAATTACCTTCATTTGAAATATGAATCTCATATCTGGAAATACAAGAGACGTCTCAGTCTTTTTTTACCAAAACACGTGCTGCTATTTACTCAAAAGTCTGAAAAGACCACAGATGGCCAAGGGTGTCTGACTTGGAGACTGTGCAGGACCTGTATAAGGCTGCAGAGAGAGAGGAAGCTTTGTGAGTAAGAGTACATGATTCTGTGGGTTAGTATTAGAGGCTCACTGGATTACTACACCATGCCTTCCTTTCTGGATTCAGCACCCTTGTATGGCATTGTACCATCTTACATCACTCCTGCTGAAGGTAAACAGAATTTTAAACTTGCCATGCCACCCATGTTGCCAGCTGCACCCCTCTTCTGTTTGCTGCTACGTACTCATCAGTCAAGTATAATTTAAAATCTGCAGAAAATGAGTGGGATCAATGTTCTGAGAAACATTTTGGGTTGTTTCCATCAACACTGTCCACTGAAGCAATCTGATTGCATACCAGCCCTTATTTTATATAAATAATATTCTGTTGCCTACCCTACATGCCACCCTGATCCAGGTAGGGTGGGCATTAAATGGGCATTGCAATTTAGATTTGAAATGTTTGGATGAAAAGAGTCAAACAACATTTTTAACTGTAAGGGCATTCGGAAAGCGTAGACCTCCGCCAAGTGCATTTCTTTAAAGGAAGAAATAATGGCTGTATACGCCCTGTGATTTGAATCCACACCAAAATTTGATTGGTTCTTCCCTCGCCCATGTTACACCCTACACCCAAGTTTGATGAAAATCGGACTAGTCGTTTTTTGTAATGCTGACAAAAAGAAAAACAATGAAATGAAAAGATTAAGAATAAAGATCTTATCTAGACTGCATAGCTCTGTGCAGGTCTTGCACTCATTTGGATCTAAACATTTGAGTAGTTTGAGTAGTTTCTCTAGAAAGATAATCAATGTGCAATATGGATTCAGGGCATGGCTTTGTTTATTCAAAACTTCAGGTTTTCTTATTCCAGGGTAAGGTTGGATGAATGTTTCGTCCATTATCTTTTCTTCCTTTCCTGCATTGCGATTAAACACGTCCGACCATACTGTAAATACAGTCTTGGACAGAACAATTGCGCAAAAAAAAAAAAGCTGGCGTCAAAACTTCCAGTCCAACAGCACACCTGTAACCTATATAAAGACGGAACCTTTCTATGTAATTAGGTTTAACAAAGGCTGCAATTGTGTTTCGTCACCTTTGTGTTCGGTGGTTTTGTGTTTTTTTTATGGATGAACAGAAAGTTTGGCAGGGATTCAAATGAGCTCGATTTGAAGCACATGATTAGTCAATGCACTGCCACCACTGAATATTTGCATGCAACAACATGATTGAATAAGCAGCAACAAAACCGTTGATTCAATCAACTTAAATAGACTAACACTGGCCATCCTGCTGAGGTTCATGAGATGTTTACCACTGCTATGACAGAAATGGAGGGAAAACATCATAATATACTTTGGAAAATAATAAAAATGTTTTCTTTATGACATATGGTCTCTCATTTGCACAGCACCTACCGATCACATTTTTCATTTATTGAAACTTTGCATGTACGTATGTATGCCGATTTCACCTCAAGCAGTAGCTGATGTCACTATGTATCTGCGCCCTGATGAGTGATGGTCAAATACTGGCGGAGTTTACAGGGCAATGTAATATTTGCAATGCCTGCAACACTATAAATCTAACCTTGGATATGCATCTTTGCACCTGGGTGTCTTGCCAACAAACTTTACATACATAGGCTTTATATCCTTTCATTTGCCTGCACATCGAGATGTGAGACAGGCGGAAATATTCCCCAAACTCCTCTGTAACCCAGAGCAACGCAGGAGGGACAATAGATGTGTGATTTCAGCCACAAATAATAAGTCAATAGTTAAAGCTTTTTCCATAAACAAACCTTGGATGCACTGAGAGTCTGTTAAACCAGTGCATAATTACATTATTCCTTGGCAAACCTTACAGGGATAACCCACTAATGAGTTCCATTTGCTAATTAAAAGAGACTGTTTTAATTGCTTTAAAGTTACAAGCTATTTTAACTTTTTACTGACCCGTGAACAGTTTTTCAACGCTTATAAGTTCTTCTATAGGACTTATTTTCATCTATTAATCACCTTGTGTTACCTTGAATTCTGTGTTCTCAACAGTAAGGTTTAGTGACAATACATGTGTTTGGATGGAAGTGAGCATATCACTGGCTGAATTACACTTCTGCTGTGACAGTTTTTAAACAAATGATTCTTCTCTGTTTTCTGATTCTTTCACTGCAAAGACATTTTAGAAAAACAAGACTTTCTTCAAGAATTCAAGAAAACACGGAAAGAAATTCCATATTCAACTGTGGGGTCATTAAGTGTATTCAATTAAGACAACATGCTTTGAGGAGATGACATTTGATTTAAATATTCATCGCTTTGCAGTATTAAGTATAGCAGTTAGTGTAAAATCAGATAAGAGACACGGTATTTACCACAGTCAGGCTGCGTATGATGGGGCTGAGGAGGAAGACCATGTGCTGCTGGATCTCCTGGCTCCTCTCCAGCAGGATGTAGAAGAACTCAACGAAGCCAAAGGAGGCCAACAGGAAACCCAACACCTGAACACGGATGGATGGAGAAACTTTACAGTGACCTTTGCCAACATTTATTTTTGATACTGGGGATCTTGTTGAGAAAAACGAATTAAAAAAACTGGCCAAATTATTTGCGAAGTCTCACCATCTTGGAGCTGCATAGGCAGGACGTTCGGATGCGACCGTGGTCATAGCAGTAGAGGTAAAGGCAGTAGAAAGGGGCCAGCAACCACAGATAGATACAGGGGACCCACACCAATACTGTGTTCTGGAAACACTGGGTCAGGTCCGGGTTGGCTGTGTACCACGTACGGTTCCAGTCCTACAACAGAGAGAAAGGACAGAAGTTTGACATCAAGGGAATATGCTTAAGAGGTCAAACTGTGAGTTTATATCCATCATCTGACAAGACAGCATGTGAGAGCCAAAACCAGAGAACTCAGACTTGGTGTGCATCCTACGTTTCATCCATCAAGGCAGTGGAGAGTGAAACCACAGCAGGTCACAGTCTGCGCCCAATCCTGAAAGAGTGTGAGTTGGAGGAGGCCTTCTTTTGCTCAGAAGGGCTGAGTCAGTTTCGGTTCTCTTTTCTCACCACGTCTCTGCTTTTTCCCTAATTTCAGTTGGACAATGTAAGATGTCAACTCATTAAAAAGCTAGGTTAAGGATTATACTAATAATGAAGCCGATAAACAATAAAGGTCCTGGCATCATAGCTGTGTTGACCAAATTCTGCTAGGAGTTTGAGATTATGTAACAGGATAGGTTGTCTCTTGTACAGGAAATACATATAAAGGGGGCTAAGTGGCTTGTTGTTGTCTTGCTACCCTTGTTTATCACCCTTCTGGCCTAATGAGGGGCAGGGTGTCTGGCTGTGCTAACAAGGCTGCCCTGCGGAGTCACCACAGGAAGTGGGTTAAGGCTTCTCGGCTGGCGGAGCAGTAGGCCCTGCTGGTAGACTCCCAACTGGGATTAGGGACGGAGGTTTACGATCAATCACGACTAATTCCCTCCTATGGAGCCACAAGGGTCTGAATCACAGTCTGACTGCCTGTTCACATCAGAGGTGGCCCACACATTTTTGCCATGCACATACATTCCCACATGGCTTAATCTTTATAGATGATGCATTTAAGGTTCTGTAAACAACACAGCATTTCATATACTAGTGGTCTGTTTGAGCACCTATGTATCAAAATCCAGTGATAAACCTCTATAGAGGCAGTGCATGGGAGGCTACTTTCGCAGACCCTTCTGACTCCTGCGGTCCGTGGCAGGCTGATAAACAGAACCCTTTTATGTAAGGACTGCAACTTGTCAAATGCTCTCCAGGCACTTTCTTGTGCATTTTGCCTAGTACTCATCCTGTTTCTCACCCTTAGGTGAAGTAGTTGCAGTTAACTTGTGGCCAACAGTTTGGCTATTTTTCACCGGAGAAACACAGTGATGTGAAAACAGTAGAGACTTTTGCTGTGCTGCAAATCTGCTGAATGTCCCCTTTTTATATTTTCTAGACTTGGTAGAGCAACTCGGTGGCTCATAATGAGTTAAATAAATTCAACCATGCACTGGCTTGTGAGCAAAGAATAATCATGCACCTAATGTGAGTAAGTGACGTGTATGAACCAAGGACCCTGTAATTTTAGAAGGTATTGATCAACTCTCTTGAAAGTTTCACCTAGACTTTGACCTGCGTTTTTAATTACAGGATTGCTTCATCTAAAATTAAAGAAGCTAAATGCACTTCTATCTCTTAGATAGGCCCCTTTTAAATGTCTTAAAAAGCTTGTATTGGTGTTTATAGGTCCAAACTCTTCTGCTGAGCTGGATTTGCTAGTTCAGTATTAAAGCTACATTTATCCCCATTAGTACCCTCGGGCTGTGACCCTAAGCAATGACTCTGTTCCGAAAGTATGTGAAGGTTTGATTACTCTAGTCAATAACTGGAAGTACTTTGTAGTCAACGGGAGACAAACACATCTGTTAAAACATCCTCATTGCTCTCTGATGGATGCAATGTGGCTCATAACATTACATTTCATCTGTAATAACAGTTTAGTTATCCATTGTTTTAAGGGTTCTGAAAAAAAACGAAACACAGAGGGAAGAGGAGGAAGGGGGGTGGGGGGGATAAAGAGGCAAGTAAGGAGTGCATTCAAAAGTTTTGGCACACCAGCTGGATCGCGGCCATTTATTTTCGAGCCGGGATTCAGAAGGTGGAGGTTTGCTCATATACAAGACTCAAAAGCTTTTCCAACAACATGAGCTCACTCAGTGTGGCGTATCTCCACCTCTCAGCATGTCATTTTGCTGTACCACTGAGAACAGAGTGAATGCAATTCTGATACGCATCAAGGGTAAATTCTCCCATTCAGACTTGTTTTGTCTCCGATTTCAAATGCCCTCTTATATACGTACATGACTGCAAACTGAGAAGGTCACTGTAAGCTATGGGGATTTCTTTCCTGTACTGCTGAGCGCTGCCAGCTAACATTTTAGGTGAACCCATCTCACCTGTTCTGCACACTATTCTTTTATTTTTCATTCTACTGTTTACCAATACAAACCAGTCAAATGCCAATGAGCCTTTAGTACAAGCTAAAGACACAAAAACGACATGCTAATGAAGCTAATGCTAATTGCATTAATCCCTTAATCACATCCATGCTGAGGATCAAACAAGTTAACAGAAGTTAATAAGCAAAAGATCAAAAATAATATGCATTATAATGTACATTAGCAACAATGGGTGCTCTTTATGCATCAACACAAACTTTTACATGAGTATTTACACATAAATATTAGCTTATATCAAACAAACATTGAAAGTACAGCATCAGGGAAGAAGGAGAAGCAAGTTGATGGATGCCTTTTGCAGACTCAGCGGCCTGGACCCTCTGTGGGTGAGTTTGTGATGCGTTCACTGACAGTGAGCTATTTCTTGTGTATTTCCAGACAATATAGAATCCTATCTAGCTAGTTTGATTTTTTTTTGTGCGTCAGGAAAGTTTTTACTGGAGTCTGCAAAAGGCATCCATCAACTTGCTTCTCCTTCTTCCCTGATGCTCCACTTGTTGGGGTTGGTCAGCCCTGCTCCTCACGCTGGTTGTAGCACACACTCTTCACCAGTATGTGTGTGTGTGTGTAACAGACGTGGAGGTAGATACTTTAGTATATGTGTCCCTATTAGACTTTCCCTCTCTGGCTAATGGTTGTAAATCTTAGTTTTAGCTGGTCCTTGCCTCTCTGTCTGGGTGGCACGAGCTGTGTTTATTAGTGTGTGTGTGGGTGTGAGTTTGTCTGCGTGATTTTTCCTCCGCCTTTAATAAAACATCTTCTCTCAATGAAACTCTGTTTCTGTCTGCTGCTCTGTTTGAGCTGCTGCTGCTCTGAGATCCTGTGTCTTTCTGACTCTCACTCCAGTCTGCCTGCTGTTTATGTGTGTGTCCTTGTTGGGTGGGTGGAAATACCTCTCCCTCTCTCTCTCTCTTTCCCTCTCTCTCTCTTTCTCTCTTTCACTCATACCCCTCTCTCCTCTCCCACATCTGCTGGATTTCAATCATAACACCACAGCAACTCCCCCTCATTGGGATGACAGTCTCACACCCAGACAGTGACACACTCCTCCCACTTTCACTCACTGCCCCTTACCTCCTTTCTCGCTCTTTCTCCCCCCCATCCTCCCCCTTTACCCACATCCGAAACCAGTCGTCTGACCACACAGTGTCTGTTTGTGCACAGACATACCTTTTAAACTGAATCCAGCCACACTCCACAAATGCCACGATTTTAAAACCTTCACTATATCCAGGATCTTATCAACCTTAGTCACTTTTGTGTGACAACTATTCATATGTAACACCAGCGTGGTGCAAAGTTTAACATATTAGCATGTAGGTGTGGAAACCCCTTTGCAAGTGGACACTAGCGCTAATTTATCATGTAATGCATGAGTCACAAACTTATGTTTTTCAGAGCAGACATTCAGTGGAAAATGTAGAGCGGCCTGGATGGTGTAACGTAAACCATCACATGCACTTCCAAGTATTGCAAAAACTTGCTGATATAGGAAGAAAATGGAAGTCATTCAGTTAATAAGTCATCGTATTGGACTGAAACTTGCATGGTAAGTGGAAAATGTAAATTCATGATGGACCAAAAAGTGTCATGTTGAACTGAAGAGGGTTTATGTCGGAGTACATTTAGTCGGTATAGGTAACCAGTGAGGGAACTAGGAAAGTGCACTGGGTAGAATTAAGATTTCGGGTACCTCTCCCCCTTTCGAAAAAAGAAGAGTTAGATGCAGGATTGTGGCAAAGAAAATGAAAAAAGGTAATCTTAGATTATGCCTAACTTAACTGAAATACTAAAGTATGGAATTAATCTGCAGATTCTTGGTTCAAAATAAGACAAACATTTTATGTAAGTTATTTAGCCACAGCAAATGTCAAAATGTGGCCTGCAATAGACCAGATCAGGCTTGTTTTAAGCCTAGGGTTACGACCCCCTCCACTCCACTAAGGGTCTCTGTGTTTGCTTTGTGCTGGCTGGCTCTCTTTGTTTTACAGATGATCCATATTGTCATTCTGATGAGCAACATCTGGGCAGCGAGGGACAAAAGGCCTAACACCATTACACAGGGGCTCTCACTCTTTTTGGACACAGTTGCTGTTTTGTGAGATGCACATTTTACACAGCCATACAGGCATACATCACTGAGTTTCATGTTTGTCTTGGGCAACTTTTTAAAGTTTTGTCATATTGTAAATAAATATGTCTTTTGCTACACTTAAACTCGTCTTGTCTCCCATATTTGTTGCAGCATTTGAGCCGGGCTGGAACAAATGGGGTCTCGACCGGGATGATGTCATTGTTTGCGCACATCGCCCCCTCTTGCCTTATTCGTAAAGTCAGTGAGGAACAAGTCTTTGGTGAAATCATGTCTAAAGCTCAACAAAAACAGGCCAAGACTAAAGATGAACGAAAGGATGATGCTTCAGGGAGGACAAATAATTCAGAGCAGCAAGTCAAAGACCAGAGAAAACAAGAAGAAATCTTAAAGACTTCAGGTCAGGACCTCCGGGACAGGCAGAGAGTCTCTAGAGAAAGAGAGCCAGCAAGCACAAAGCAAACACAGAGACCCCTAGACCCCGTCCACACGGAGACGAAATGGATAAAAGGCTCGCGTCTTGTGCTGCATTCACTTGCACTCGGACATTAGGGATTTTCTCTCATAAATGTCCGATGAGCCACAACTTTTATTTCAAAACAAAGCTGCCAACTGGGGTAGATCTGCCCCTGCTTGACCGGTACTTGCTTTTGATCAAAGTCAATGCGGAAAACCCGCACTCACACAGGTAGGCGGAGGTGAAGGGAATGAGCACTTTTACAGCCTTGTTGGCGAGGTGGGGAACTCGGTCTCCACAGACAGCCAAAATTGTGCAAGTGACGTTTTCTGCAAGACGCTGTCTCCTCTCTCACTTTAGGTAACTTGCCGCTCGCATAAAGTTAGCTGAAGTTAACTTAGATTTCACTGTTTCTCGTTTTTTTTTCTGACGCTGCGCCTCCCCTGAACTCTCTGGTGCCCCCCCGGGGAGGCGCACCTCACACTTTGAAAACCGCTGTACTACAGCGTTTCCAGTGGGTCGAGCGGTCTGTGTGGACGGAAGATTTTTTTGATATCGACATCGGTTCGTTTTCATTTTCATTTCCATGTGGAGGGGGCCCTGGTGGAGTGGAGGGGGTCGTAAAACTAGCCAATTGCCAGAAAGGCCTTTTGCTACTTAAGCAGATGTTGATGTTTTGTTGAAGTTTTGTTTTCAACCGCAATAAAATACATTTTACAAAAAATGTTTGCATTAGTGTGCAAGGCTAACATACTAAGATGCAGGGGTTTACAGGGCAACATGCATTATTAAAATAAAAAAAAATAAAAAAATAATCCTTTACATTTTCATCGACTTTTTAAAAAGAACCAAAAAGAGTCTTTAAAGCTCTTTGTAGTCTGCTGCAAAGCATCACAAATTGCGTGATGGTCAAGAGACAGGGGAAAACTTCAGCACAGCAGCTGTGCAGGAAAGTATGACAGCTTCCCCACTTGACTAACAGGGCCATCATCACCACAGAGAAGAAACATGGAAAGTTTCGGCAGAGAAGCAGACCACCACCAGGTCCTGTGTCTCGCCACGTGCAAATGGGAGATTATTATTCTTTTAAAAATTGGTCATCACTTTACGTTTCTCCTCCAGACTAGCAAGTGTTTTTATTCCCCATGTTAGCTAGCTGCTGTGCAAAATGATTGTGTAACATGACTGATGACAAAATGTTGGAGTGGAACGTGTTGTTTTATGGATAAATTGGAGGTGAAATTAGGACAGGCACTTTTGAACAAATTCTGGTAAAAATATTGGTTAGAAATAAATATTTTGAACTGATGTGTGTTGGGTGTGCTTTGTTATGAGATGTGGTCAGGAGGTCAGAAAGTTCAGGATTAAATGTTGCTCGACCCAACGTAACAGAACATTGGATAAGTGTAATGTAGCAGTCAGACAGGTGTAAACAAAAAAGATATCCATGGTCTAACCGACTGTTGTGTTATGTCTCAGTCCCACGGCATGAGTGGAGTGTTGCTCCCATCAAGAAATGGTCCGGGGGTGGGTGGTGTGTGTGTGTGTGTGTGTGTGTGTGTGTGTGTGTGTGTGTGTGTGTGTGTGTGTGTGTGTGTGTGTGTGTGTGTGTGTGTGTGTGTGTGTGTGTGTGTGTGTGTGTGTGGCTGTTTACAGTACAATTTATTTGTTCCAAATAGCTCAGGGTTCAAACACTAAGAAAGAAAGGGATTTCTTCCCTTTCTGTTTTAACTCACGTATAGCTGACATGCTTGATTCTCTCTGGCCAGTTGTGTTTGTGTTTTCCAATCAACAGTACACAGATGACATCTGGCACTTGGCTGCAGGAGGACTTTTTTAAGGGTGTGTGAGAACTTTCCTCGAAAGGGTCCCTGGGCATTGTGGTCTCTCGGGCTGTTAAAAAATGTGCATTTATATTCTAGGGGTTTGCAGCAGAGATAGTACCCCCCCTGTTGCACCCAGAATAAACTGAGGATCTGTGCCAAGGCACCTCAGCTGATCGCTCCCAGACTGCAGCCTGAGGTTGAGGGTGTTGCAATTCATGGAGAAAAAAGTAGCACAACAACACTCGCCGAGTCGTGTATATGCAATGAAGAGCGAGAACTGTGTAGCTGCTGGGACAGGCCCAAGACACGTTAACGTACACAAACATACACACATGATGGGACTGCAAATAGGACCAAGAGGAGCTCTGTGCCAGCCGATGGCCAGACTGTTTACACCAGGGGGGGGGGGAGAAAGTGACCGGCATGGACCTGATGGCAGGCTGGGACTGGAGCAGGGCCACTTGTGGTCATGGCGTGTAGTTGTAGTAATGTGGACCTGGCATTGGCGTTGGATGCAGAGGGTGGCTGCGGGGCCGGGGGAGGCAGTGCCCCAGCCAAGTCGTGGTGAAGCCGTGGTTAACCCGTCTAGGTCACTTACACTTCCTCTGGCCTCTCTCCCCGGGAGGAAAAACAGTCTAGTCAAAATAATGGTGTCATTTTGGTTTCTTACGTTTGAGCGAGGGGAGACAAATTTAGCATCAGCCAAGCAAAGGGAGGGGCTAAAAACAGATTAAGAAACAAGTGAACAAAATATCTGCTCTGTACTTTTTTCTCTCTCGTTGCTTTTAAATAAGCAGTTTAAGATCAGAGGCGCAGTTCTAGTGCACCCTGTAAATTCAGATGTGTCAGCCTACGCAAGCAATTATAACTGGGCTATGTCTTCCGCTTCTCTCCCTCCCGCTTTTACCCTCAGTTCGGTCTTAATCTGTCTTCACTGCTTAACTGTAGTTGAGACTAACCTTTGACTCCGGCCAGCTTCCTGTCTGTCAGCGGAACTGCTGTGCTTTGCTTGATATTATTAGGAAGATACTTTGTGACTACTGTATGTGCGTAATTGTGTGTGTCAGACCGGTTTCCTCAGTTTGTAGACACCAGACCCGTCTCACATGCCGCTGTGAGTGATATAAGTCAACAGGTATTTATCACCTAACTGCCTTGGCACCTGCTGGGGGAATAATTCATAAGATGTCCAAATACTGTTTGATTAGTCACCTACTGTTTAGAAATATTTACACACACAAAATAAGGTTTTGGCAAATACAATGTTTTCATTTTCTTTAGATTTATACGAGGTTTCTATCCAAATGTATCGCACGTTGCAATCTGTTTCGAGAAGTATGAAACTTATGAAATATTACGTTTCTGTTTGTTTTATGTGTTAATGGGTGGAAGATTACATTTGTGTCGAGCGATGAGGAGTTTTTGTATTTGCTGTTACCATCTCTTTAGTGGAACAGAATCTTAAGTGGGTTTTAAGTCACATATTTCATGTAGCCTACGTCGCATTTCGCATTTATTGAGACATCAACTTATCCAACTCAGCCAAGCTTCAAAACGTTTTGAGGTTGTGCATACAGAGATTCACCTATAAAAAACATTCTCATATATCCCCAGTAGGCTATATACGAAGCTACAGCCACTTACCAGTTAGCTTAGCTTAGCATAGCATAAAGACTGGAACAATTGGGAAACAGCTGCCTGAAGGTAAATAAATCTGCCTACTAGCAGCTTTGAAGCTGTGTTCAGACTATCTAACTAGCTTTTGATAAGGCATTCAAAGTCAAGAAAAGTCATGTGTTGGGACTAAATTCAACCAGGGCAACACGAACTGACCCCAAGACGAGTCTATGTGAGTGGAAAATGTATTAATTTGAGTAAAGATTACGAATCTGTTTTAGTCACATACGAAAGATGAGAGAAAAATCATTTAGTATTCTTTGAATAAAAACGTGCTTGCTAGCTGTTTCCAGTCTTAATGCTAAGCTATGCTAAAAGGCGGCTGACTACAGGTGTCTTTTTTAAATGGACAAAGCAGTCTTGATCTTCTCATTCTATTTCTCAGCAAAACACTTAATAGGCATATTTTCCAAAATGTTGAATTCTTGCTTAAATTCGTAGACAAATCTCAACAGAAATGCTCGGAATCTGACCTTCACCATCTAAATTATATTCAGTCATTATATTTAAGGTAATTGCATTTCACAGCAGTTGGAGACGCTTTGGTTGCATAACACATTTAGAATTAGTAAGGGTAATTGCTGGGCAACAAGTTGTTTTTTTGTTATTTCTTTTGTCACTCTAATCTCAGCCCGACATCTCCAAACCTCATGCACAGTAAAGATGCTCTTTTTCTTCTCAGACAGCAGATGGCTGGCCATCATTTTCTCCACTGCCCTGGAACCAGAAGGTGTCTGGATGAGACTGTGCTGTGATTACCCTTCAGAGGAAAACCATGTGGGATGACAGCCAGCCAGAGGAAAGGCAGCAGTGGCACAGGATTGGTTTCTGGAACTCAGACAAACTATGTAAACAAACACGTCAATGTCAGTTATTTTTTGCTTTATTTTGCTTGCTTAACTTTATAGGCTTGTGTTTAAAAATAGTGACCCACCAATTTGAAGTTAAATTAAGTTTACTGTCAATAAAGAAATTACTTCAAAAATAGTTAAATTAGGTATTTAAGATAACTGGGTTAAGAAAAGGGGTGAACCATGTTGGCTGATATAAAACTACTTCATGGCTGGTGCGAATCTGGGAATACAGATGAAAAATAGCCTTTTGGCCAATTTATTTGGGACATTTACAGCAATTTCAATTATTTTGCTATACTTTAGATTATATATTAGATTTAATCATAAACAATCATATCCAATTCTCTAATTTATCCATCAATCATCCATTCATCCATCCACCATCCCAATCCAATGTAATCCATCCTAATCTGATCTAATGCATGCATGCATGCATCCATCCATCCATCCATCCATCCATCCATCCATCCATCCATCCATCCATCCATCCATCCATCCATCCATCCATCCATCCATCCATCCATCCATCCATCCATCCATCCACATGTTAATTTGTCTTGCGTAGCATCTGCAGGAGCTTTGGAGTCTCAGTTAAACCAGGCAGGCCTTCTAAGTAAACACTGCCCAATTACTTTAACAATGCTTAATAAGATAGTGTGGCTTCTCTCTAAATTTAAAACAGACTTGCTGCTCCCCGAAAATAGCAGCCAGTGGAAATCCACAAGCTGGTCCTCCGTCAAAGTTGCCCAATAACACTTCTGACTGGCTCCCCCTTAATAGATCCCGGAGCCTGACTCCCACTCACGCAGTCATCTTGTGACGTATCAAGGCACCAGCTCATCACCGCACTGAAGTGGTAAGACGAGCATCAACAAAAACAATTCCTTGCCCTTTTACTTGCGTATTGTCGACCGTGCCCTTCTAAAAATATCACCGAGAAAATCTGAGGGGGAGGCCTGGATTGTGGTTGTGACATTTATTAGGGAATCATCCACTCCCTGCGCGCTATAAAAACATTGTCTTTTTCAGGATGGAAAACAAATGGGAAGAGTACAATGTGGTACAATGATGACCATCAGATTTTCTGGCTGGTGTTATTTTAATATCATATTTCTATGTTCTGAAAACCACAGTACTCAGCCACAGCCTTAATGCTGGTCTGTTCCACTTCTTATTTTATGATTGTTGGACAGCTGCCAGTTGTTTTGCACTCATTTGATTCATTGCTGTTTCACAATAACCGCTTAAAAGAAAGTTACCATGTGCTCGATTATCACCACTCACCATCCGAGCAGCAACCAAGTGGCAATATGACATTAAAAAAATACTTATTGTTTGATCTTTGTGCACCAAATACTATATGTACCTTTTTCAGGCATTCATACTATCCATCACTATTTTTCCCCCCATCTAAATTCTGTTTTTAAAACGCTGGGAAAATGAGAACCACAGAGTACAGTAAATCATGTATCTGCCCACATGGCGTACCCAAAATTCAGCAGTAGCACTCATCACTCAGCTTCCTATTGCAAGTCCATTTGTATAGTGTGTACTCATACACTAGTAACCCACAGTTCTCACTCTGTAAATCAAAGAGTACAAACACGACTTCCTGAAAACCATTTAGGACAGCAAAGGCAAAGCATAAAGAGGCACATCCTGTGGCTAACAGGAAATGCTGGTTAAATGACAGGTTTGCACAAATGAAGGGCTTCTTGAATCCATCACACCCTTTAAATGGATTGTTTCCCTAAATGTACTGTATCTGCCTCTGTGTTTGAAAAGTCTGTGTAAATGTAAAAACGGATATGCTTCTATTCTGAGCTACTATGATTGATATGATCGACTCTTTTAGTCAGAAATGTACACAGTTTCTCAACAGGTCAACAATACGTGTATTATACAGCAATGTGCGGCAGTATCTCAGTTTGTGGGGGACTGGGCTTGAGAAACAGAGGGTTCCCAAGAGGGACATATTAAGTCTCGATCGCACTAAGTATGGAGTTTGGACTCGAGGCTGTAGCGCTGCAAAGTAGTCTTTCAGCAGGACACCCAAAAACTGCTCCAGGGGCATTATACTAAAGCTGACCCAGAGTTTTGACCCCTTATAAAATGCATCTTTGTGAAGTGGTACCTACAGGAGGGCTATGAGAAACATTTCAACTGTGAAACTTCCTTGTGTTTATTGACAAAAACATCTTTGTTTTTCTCATTGAATTCTCACACAGAGCACACCTTCTTTATATAAACCAGCCGATGTGTCTGAGCTTGCCATTGAGGTAAATGTAATTTCTGTTGACGAGGGTGTACTTTAGACTCATTTTCCCAAGTTTGTTTACATGCTCTGTTGAACAGTCTGGTCTCGGCTGGTCATGAATGTGTTTTCTCTATCGGCTTGCTATCTGAAAAAGCAGTAATTATCCGACTGGTTCATTCAGAAATCTCTGTAAATGCCTCGACGAGGATTGTCTGAACAGGCATGAGTTTTTTCAATTCCCCCACAATAAGGAACAACTGTTCACATATCTCCCATCCCTTTGCTGTAAAAAATATAACTGAAGGAATAGTGCCAGACAGACATGGGCCATTTAACTTGTACCAGACGCAGATAAATACACTCTCCAGTGTCCATGAAAACAGGCGGTTTAGAGTGTGATTTAACTAGGTCTGTACTGTGCACAAAATAGATTTTTGAGTGTAAACATTCGATAATGGAAGAGAAATCACTTTCCTCTGGTTTAATCTTGTTGACCATCTATAAAAAGGGGTTGGGTGGTGGTTTTAGAAGAGTTGGTGAATTTAAATCAGAAAATGAATCTCCTTTTTTGTATTTTATGACACATCTCGCCTTCCAGAGGGACACCACTAAATCATAAAATGGTGGTTTTTTTTTAAACAATGTTGCTTAAGTTTAATTTCTTTCACAACCTTGTGTTGTAACAAAATGGGCTGAATAACTGTTGTTTTTAAGGGAAATACCATTCAGTTAAAGAATTTATATTGCACATAGCAGCCTAACCAGCATTTGTATCAACAACGCTCCACCAAGATCGTAAATAAAGTGACATGCAACGCTGGTTGGGAAAAAACAAACCCTGAAAGCCATCTAAGGGCACAATCCTGTTGCTGATCTTGCACTTTGACCTTCAAATTAAGATATTAAAATAATAACTAAGACTACACTATTTTGAAGGACGAATTTGGTCAATCTAAAACACTAGAAGAATGTGCAAAATCTAAATGTGAGACAAATGTCCCCAATACACACACACACCCAGGGCCAATTCCACAAAGGCTTTTTTTTATGCTTCCAGTAAAGGTGATGGAGATCTTGATCCTGCAGGAAAATATCACACAGGACTCAAAAGAGCTAAAAATTGCCCTTCTCATAAAGCGTGTCACCAAATGTATTCTTCTCTTTAATTTTATTTGAGGAGAGGGTTGTCAAGAGCAATATTACGTGCGTAATCGCAGACAGTGACACATGCTGCTGTCATATATTCTACATCTGGATAAATAACAAATTTAACTTTAAAAAAATCATGCACGCCACACACAGCAGCTTTGAGTGTCCCACCACACCAGTCAGGGACCAAGGGAGACAAGACCTATCATGTCTCCCCTCAGTGAGAGCAGACATTGTTGACTCGCTGTAGTCTCGGAGCGCTCAGCCTGCGTCCCACCACAGCTATGCACTGTCTGACCAGAGCCTCGGAGCAAGGGTGTGCAGACTCACACGTTTATGGATGCATGCAAACATTACACAAACAAAGTCAGAAACATATGCATACAGGTACAAAGACCCATACATAAACCAGTCTCACACTTTCTCTAGTTCTGCGGTTTGCCCTCTAATCCACTTAGTCAGAATAACTGAAGAGCAGGAAAACATTCACTTTCTTTAAAAAGGTCATGTTCCTGACCTTTAATTGTTCAAAATTAAGACCTTGCTGTTGATTACCTCATACATCCGTTATACCATAATCTGAGTGGGGGTGTTTCCCGTTTGGGGGTAGACGTTACACCTGCCAGACAGTTCTCCAAAGCTCTCTGGAAACCACCTTGGGTTGAAAATCCCAGTTTCTTCTCCACAAATCCTCCAACCCTGGGGCTCAAGTGTGCCACTCTGTCAACAGACATTAAGCTGGTAGTTTCAAATTCTACTTAAAGGACCATGAGACCTAATCCCCAAATAAAAGATACCTGCGTACAATAGATTCTTTAGAGACTAGATTTTGGTATTGGAAGCGTAACGGTTTAGTTTTTTAGTCAGAGTAGTATTGCCCTATCCGGTCTGAGTGAGCTTTGGTTGCAAGCAGGTAAACTGTGCATGTGGAACACAAAAGAAGCGGTACACCGAATATGCAATCTCTAACCCTCCTGTTACCCTTGGGGTCAATTTGACCCCATTCAATGTTTTGCGTATCTAAAACAATGGTTCACATTATTTTTTTGCTTAGTATTTCATGACTTTTCCTAATTTAGTGAGGACTAATGGGTAAACATAAAATTAACATGAAGATCTTTTTTATATGTCCTGTGCGCACTTTGCATGCATCGTTGTTCCTTGGGGTCAATTTGACCCCAGGCTGTTTTAGTAGTATAAAACATATTAAAATGTCAACATTTTACACATATTTGTGTTGATTGTGTAGGATGATATTGAGGTGACTATTACATGCAAATGTATCATTGTAAAAAAAAACGACCCTCTGCTTTAATTATTGGTCCTTTAACAACATCAAAAATATCTTACTTTAACATTTTATTTTAGTCAGTGAGATTTTAAGGTGATTTATATATTTTTCGATAGTCACATAATAGGAATTCTGGATGTATAAAGGGGTCTGTAGGGGGGAAGGTTGGGGTAATGTTTTATTTAAATGGTTATTTAGGTAGTCAACTAACATACCTAAAGCACCAGAGACATACATTTTGGTTAAAATTTGGAATATGATAATTTTCTTGAGTTTTAAACTACTGGGGTCAAATTGACCCAGAGGATAAAGGGTGTAAAGTAAATCTGAGGATAACAGGAGGGTTACAAATCTGACCTTGACTAAATTGTTTTTATTTGCTTAAAATTGTCTTGTTAACTGGTTACTTGTGAAACAATCCAATCATAGGCATAGCAACTCCATTCTCACATCTGATGTTGCTAATCCGACTTTTAACAACGATTGGGAAATATAGGCCTGAATAGCTACACTGGAACCCCAGAAATATTTAACTTTGCCCCTGAAGTCCTATTGCATAAGAACAATAGCCAATATATTGCGTTCGACATTATATCAACAGTAAAGTGATGTTAATCCCTTGAATTTTACCAACCACGCCTGGGTTATCCTGTTATGGGGCCCCACACAAACATTTACTGTTCAGGCGCACTTTGGCCCCCTATTCCCCTTCTTTGTATATTCTCTTTTTCCTCCACTAATTACAGTGTACCGCGGTGCAAACAGCAGACTAAAAATGGCAGCTTCATTATGAGGCAAGAGACCTAAAAAAACAACCACTATCAATGTGCTGCAATAATAATACTAGCAGGTTTCCTGTTTGCACATTTGGAATAATTTGATTACATCTATTTAGGAATGTGCACTATATGAACAAAGTAAAAATAATGAGGTACTTCAAGGTCTTCTGCACCAGTTAAGGGCTGCAATCCCACAAAGTTGAAAGGTTGATGAAGACACATTAAAGGAATACTTTGGATGTTTTGAAGTGGGGAATTATGAGGTACTTATCCATAGTCAGTGTATTAAATACGATCAATGACCATCCGTTCCCATACAGTTTGGAGAATCAGACAGGAGTAATAACGAAGTGAAACAATGTAGTTCTGTGGATGCGAAACGTATATTAGTACCTAAAAAATAAAGCTTATATCAGTTTTATCAGCCACTTCCAGAAGGAAACTGAAGCCGTTGTTAGATTAGTATGCATCTATCAAATCATTTGTGTTATTGTGTGACTTTGGTGAATCTGAACTAAACCTTTAAAAAAACAAAGTCACAATAACATAAACAACAACCTGATTAAAGGGGCAGAGACAGGCAACCTGTGCTGTGCTCAATAAAATAACGATTATTGTCAATGCAGTCAGATAGAAAAGGTCTTAACTTTGTCTTTGAAGAAAGCATAGATAACGGCTTTAGTTCTTGATGGAAATAAGGGCCGTCTGACGGCAAGGTAAAAAGTGAGAAAACTCTAAACATAGCGTACAATTTAACTAATATTGATTTTGTTGGGGAGGCCTTTCTTTTTAATGGCTAAAATACGTTTTCCTGCTGCCCCGCTTCCACAGCAGTACATTATGTTTGCTCTAATTGCCCATAGTCATGTTTGTTTTTCCAAACGGACTCCAACCATCATCTATACGGATGGTTAAGTGTATACCTAATAAAACCCAACTTCAAAACACACAAACTATCCCTTTAAAGTTATGAATCAAATTACAGTGTGAGATGGGTTGACCTGCCCTAGTGATGAACCTGCAGAACATTATCACCCTAATGCAGACCCCCTAAAATGTTACATTGTTTTCAGCAAAAAAAAATCTACATGCCCAGAAAGAAATGGCACACTGATACAGAGGGGTTTTGGGGCCATTGGGAGTTTGAGTCGCTCGGGAAGTTGCCTGCCTGGCCCTGTTATCAATCCAGCCCTTCTTGCACCTGTGACCTAAACACACACTAGCGCAAAGGGACAAAGGCGACGCACATGTACCGATGGGCAGCCACACATGCGTAGCCACCCACAGTCAGACAGACAGATAGGGAAACACTTAACCGGCGTCTCACCACAAACACACAAACACACACAGACAAACAGACATAATATAGATGCACGGAGTAAACACGTCAAATATTGATTCTAGGCTGACATTTTTGCATAACAGTGTTATTTTTGCAATTTAAAATACAAAATATGATTGTTTTGCATGCTGTTGTGTTTGCAGTGCCACATATTTGACTGAATCCGAAATGATTATGAAACCTGGGACCAACTGGAGTTTACAAAATCGTGCATCAGAAAGCCTTTATCTCTGCAACACTGCCATCTGTAGACCATCAATAATGCCTCTGATGTCTCAAGACACTCCCTCATTTTCTTTGCTTCGGTGCACATTGTCAGGTTTGGTCTTACACAACAAAAGAAATGCACAAGTGATTTGTTTGAAACAGAAAATCAGAGTGTCTGGCCCAAAGGTAATTTTCTGTGTTTACTTTATTCTTTTAAATGCATGGCTTCCTCCCACAGGCCAACCATATGTAGGCCAGGTGAATACGTGACCTCTGAATTGCCTGCCAAGGCAACACAACTCTGATTTCTCTGAGTTGTGTTTTAGCCACAGAGTGACCTGTCCAGAATGTTGATCCAATGACCCTGCACAGAAATAAGCAGCGATAGAATACATTGATTATCATACAGAACCCACATCTGATTCATACAACCCATATTTAGAAAAACATTAAGAAATGCTGTGAGCTACCAAAACAAACAATACTAAATGGTCATTTATACCAATTTGACTTCACTTACTAACCATCACATGTGTCCTGAGTTAGTGTTTACTTTTTTTCTAAACCTTGAATAAAAGATGCAAGCAAACTTATTGGACCCACACATAACTGCATGGGTCTTTGAGCAAATCTAAAGTCTTTTAGACAAACAAGTAAAATCATGCCATCTAGTGACACATCTGGGAGCTGCACAGGCCAAGGACATGTAAACACTACCAGTCCTACATTATTACAGTTTTACAGTATACTTTAGGGATGTTTAATATGTACAGCTGTAAGCCCTCCATTCACATAGACGCAATTTAATGTAAAATCAAAAAGAAAAACATACAAAAAAACAAACAAATTATTCCCTATGCTATCAGTAAAAAAAATTGACAGATTATAAAATTACAATGACATCATAATAATCCATTAAGGTTCTATATTCCCTGTGTAATGTGTGCCATGCTGAAGCACATATCAGACTAGTTTTGGAGTTCATTAGTAAATAGTTTGTTATTTTGTCAGATAAAATGTTGTGCATTTCAAAGACATACTTTGATCTAAGAAGAAACAAGTCTCATTCGAATATTTACCGTATTGAATAGCTTTCAAAACGAGCTCTAACTGCATTTGTAAACCAGAGTTAAATAACTTTGTGAGAGGGGGCGTGGCACAGCAACCTCGTTACGTCATATCTCTGCGTCGCATCCACCTTCTGACATTTTCAATGACAGTTTGCACACATTTTGTTACATTTCTTTGATATCAAAGGTGGTCAAATCATAAGGTGACCGCTATTCACAGAGCTGCACATACAGCTGTATATTCCTGTTCTAATATCGTCGGTCCAGCCATGATTCGCCAGTGTTTAAAATGCAGAGGTAAGGAAAGCTACAGCTAGGAGCTAAAGTGCTACACATGCTAAAAACACTTGGGTCCTCTGGCCAGGGTGTGTATGTAGCTACAACGTTAGCTATGTTATGTATTGTTTCATAACTACAGTTTTTGTGTTGTTACTGTATCATGCTTTCAGTCACAAGTCACATGGTAGCAGAATAGTTAGTGGACATAATGCAAACAGTGCAAACAGACTTGTTAACAGTTAACCACTCTTTAAAATTAAGTCGGTTGCTTTACAACGGGGGGAGGGCTATAGTACCTTTCCTTCAATACAACTTTCAAAAAACACTCATGCCACTAAAGTATTTTTGTGAAAAGCATCCAGGCTTCAATCTGAACATATTGTACAGTTTTCTGTTAACAAATGAGCTCTCAGTAAAACGTAATTTTTGCTTTAAAGTCCAAGAGCGAAACATAATTCCCTTATGGTTTCGATGTCTGTCTTTCTGTAAATGTCTATTTGTAATTGTGTTGTAACCATAGACTGTAATGTTTTATGAAGTGCCCCAGCAGCTGAGCTCACGTGCGTACAGTGTGGTCCCGACCCCACGCGACAGTGAGGAGAAGGAGATGCTGCACCGGATCCTGCGCGTGGATCACGCGGGTGAATACGGGGCCAACCGCATCTACGCCGGCCAGATGGCAGTGTTGGGTCGGTCAAGTATAGGACCTCTCATCCAGGTATGGATAAGACTGAAATAGGACTGAATCTGCACAATGGATCAATAAGCATCACTGTTTATATCTGAAATGTATGCATTATCCAGAAGGCATTTGAGGAACTCGAAACAAAATTGAGATGCTTAATACTAAAGAAGCCCTGATGGAAAAGTCCAGACATCTTCAGAGAGAAGATGTCTGGACTTTTTAGATTTTTGTTTTAAAGTTTAGATCTGACACTGAACTCTATTTAGGTGAGTTTGGTAAGCTTTATTAAGTGTATATTCAGTTCTAGCTTAGTGATAAAGACAATAGAAAAAATAAGCTGTAGAGAAACTGTAAACATTTTTTGTATTTATCAAATGTTATGTGTTCAGGACAAGAGCTTTTGCATCATTGTTGACTCCCTATGTTCATGTTTGTCTTAAGGAAATGTGGGATCAAGAAAAGGTACATCTTGCAAAATTCACTGAGATTCTGGCAGAGAGCAGAGTCCGCCCCACAGCGCTGTTACCCTTCTGGAACATCGCTGGCTTTGTATTAGGTGAGTACAGCTTTTAAGCATAAAGCAGAGTGTTGCAGGAGGAGAAAGCAAACATGTCATTGTCCACCTACATATTTGAACTTGATGTTGACTGCGGTGACCATAAACACGTTCTTACAAGTTTCTGAGCTTGAACCCTATTTAACAAGTTAGTCTGCTCTAGTTTTATAGGCCATTTGTAGTCAGCTGTAAAATCCTAAATGTTTAGTTGTTCTGTTTTAAATCTGCTCAGGTGCGTCCAGTGCACTGCTGGGAAAAGAGGGTGCCATGGCCTGCACTGTGGCGGTGGAGGAGAGTATTTCAGAGCACTACAACAGCCAGATAAGAGCTCTGATGGAGGAGGACCCCGACAGATACACTGAACTGTTACAAGTGAGTCAGCCACTGTTGTACTGTATTACTCATAGTACATGCTAACGCCTTTTTGTGGTGATAAACGATACAAGCAATGTAAAACATTTGTTTACATATGGTATGGTATAACACATAAACAAACATGCATTTGAACAAGTGTATGTATGAATGTACATACATACATACATACATACATACATACATACATACATACATACATACATACATACATACATACATACATACATACATACATTTTACGGGCTGCATGGTTAATAAATATATATACATACAGATGTGAACCATAAGATGATTTAAAAAAATAAAAGAAACACAGATCAATGAGTTCACTTAATGAATGCTCTTTCATATTTTTATAGGTAATAAAGGAATTCCGAGATGATGAGATTGAGCATCATGACACAGGATTGGAGCATGATGCTGAATCGGTAAGTATATTTTAATTTCCTTCACTCCACAATCACTCACACTTTGATTACATTAGAGTCAAAGTACAAAATACACAATCAGTAGTCATTTTTGTATGTATTCAGCTGTTTTTGCAGTAGTTTAGTGAACATCTTTTAAAGTCTTATATTGTTTAATCCGTTTTTTTGTTTTAGGTTCCTGGATACTGGATACTTAAAAATGCAATTCAGCTTGGCTGCAAAGCTGCAATATATGCTTCTCAGCGAATCTAACATTGTGATTGGAATAATGGACTTTCTTTGGACAATATTTGATATGTTGACCCAGTATATATAATGGTTTGAATTCGATTGTTGTACTTTGGAAGATACAAACATTCAAAGCCACCTAGATAAATCATAATGTCAAATCATGTCTACAATGTATAAGACATGGACAGTTTAATTAAGTGTGTTGGTCAATAAGCTGCATTCAGACCAAATTGTCATTGGTTGGTACAATCGCTGGTGTTACTTTCATAATTAGAAAAGAGACTCATAACATAATTTTTTGGGTGTGGGATTGTAAATGTGTGCAAGAGAGAAAGACAAAAAGAGACAAAGCTCATGTCTTTAAAGAATGGGTAATTGTTTTGCTGCTTTTACAAAACAATATAATATCCAATAAAGAACACCATTTGTAACAATTGTGTCTGTTAAGCATAGATCTTCCCACAAATGCAATGGGGGAGATAAAAAACATTCATTTAAATACAGGGATAACAAGCACCCCCATAGCCACAAATCTACTCTTTATATGCTTTGAGTGTGAACACACCAGAATTGGCATAGTTTAATATGTTTATTGTAGTAAATAGCCAAATCATTTTTTTGTTTTATCTATACAAATAAAATACGTGCAGGTGTGCACAGGTCCCCTTTAAGTCAGTTGTCATTAAAGTATAAAGTAATTAGGTTAAAAATAATTTAATATGCTGTAAATTATGTCTTGTACGATTATGGGCAAAATTAATCTTTATTGATTCATCAGTCATTTCTTTTTTAGATTTATCGATTCATTGTTTGGTCTATAAAATGCCATAAAATGGCTTTTGAACAGTTGCTTTTTCAAATTTAAATGAAAGGGCACTGCTTTAAAATTCCATGTTGTGCTTATCCTGCCTGTGTACAAATGTATGCATCAAAATGACGCCGCTCCTTTGACTTCAGTGATTCAATGACCTACAGAAGCATTTAGCTGATTCGAGATGTTAGATTATTGTGCAGCAGGACAAAAGACCTCATGCTTGCTGTACACCAAGAGATAAATACCTAGAATACATGTAATGAGGACGTATTGTTACGAGCATACACAGCCATCACACCCTTCAACATACTCTCCTGTTTCACATGCAATAGTTCATATATCAAGCTGAGCAATGACTTGTCATCCTAGGCTAACTGCTAAGCCTCCTCACACAGCTGTTCTGGGTACATTATGTCACTGAGAAAGAGGGATTGAAAGGGGGCTTGTCAAGGGGCCCCTAATCTATTAGGCCTTTCAGCAGGTTGAGCAAATTGTTAATTCCCCTCTTAGTCAATATCAGTTTGTCCTCACTGTACATTGGGTAAGCACCAAAAGCCTTTTTACCCATGATTTGGCCTTTTCATCCACTGGTGACATGATAAGGGATTTATGGCAGGCAATGGGGCTGATGAGATTTAAAGAAATCATTTGATGGTGTATTGTCTTGGCTCTATTGGCAGTGAGGGTGGTTACATTGAAAACGTCATCCTATGAAGGCAGATGCTTAACATTTGAATGAGAAAGCCTGCATACTCTATCAAAGGGTCAGGCCATCACGAGCTGCAATACAATGTCCTAATCAAGTCCTGAACCCTAAACCCAATTCTTTCACCATTCTTCCATAACCTTTAACCTCATTGGTGGTTTTCATGATAGACATAGAACTTTGTTTACAGTTCCCTCTGCTTCACTTTCAGCTTTGCGGTTACACTGCCAGTTGTTTAGTTCGAGCTGCCTTGCTTTTCTGTTTGCACTGAGTTCAGACCGAAAGTCTTGTGTGGGCGAGGGTCCAAAAAAGTTTGGATTATATTTTCCAACAATCTAATTTCTTACCGTCCAGCACGTTGATTGAAAAACTTCCACGGTGTTCAATACTGTTGAGATCTTGTCATTGCAAAGGCCTTGGCAATAGATCATCATCGATGAATCAGCCAATCTCTAAAACTATTCTCATCATTTAATAGTTTGTCTTTTTTTTTGCCAATCTTGGCCGAATGATTGGTCTGTCAATTTATCTAAAGTTGGCTGAATACAGATGAAATCATCTCAAAGAACATTAAATAGATTACCATGTACTTTTGTTCATGGTCCCCAGGCCCAGTAGTTCTGGTCGGATCAGATTTGGATTTTGGGTAATTCAAAACCAAAAAACAGGATTAGGATCACTTTGATATCCGATCAGATCAGGAAATCAAATCCAAGCTTTAATCTGGATCAAAACTTCAAAACGGGTAGCGATTATCTTGATCCCACCAGAGGGGTGGATTTCCAGTGGATTACAGAGCAAAATGTACTGTACAATTTATTTAAAAATATGTTTCAATATAAATAAGATGGCAACGTTTGTTAACTGAAATAATACACAATTTTTAGCCTTCATGGCAAATCAATTTTATTTTTCATTTTTTGGTCACGTTTGTGGAGGCCTATTTTGTTTTCAACCAAATGTTGATGACATAAATGTTTATGCTCATAAAAGTATCACAACAAAGATTGTCAATCACAAATGTAATTTAGATTAAAGAAAAAATATCTTAAACAAAAAAAAAGTCCATCATCTGTCATCACCTTTCAAAACTAATTGCGGACCAAACCAGTGAGTTGGAAAGATAGACAAAAAGGGGCCTAATTTTCTATCTGCTGAGACCCATGCACTGCTGCAGAGTCTAAGGAATAATTATGACTCCAGTTGGTAGCTTTAACAGAGTGGGTGGAGCGACTAAAGTAAAGAGCGGAATATGGATGGAAGTTACAGACAATGTGAATGCCACAGGATCTGGACACAAGGACGGTGGACCAAGTGAGGTTGAGGTGGAAGAATTTGAAGCAGCAAGCTACCAAAGACCACAGCCAGGCTAAAAACCCACAGACGGGTAACAAACCATATAAAAGGGGACAATACAAGATGTGGTACTTGATATCATTGGTGGTCAGCAGTCACAATCTTTACATGGAATACCAAACGTTGTACTGGATGGTGAGTCGCAGGTATGTGTGATTTTATCCTTGTCCCTATAGAACTACAATTATTATCTTGTATAATTGCTATTTTCATAGTACTACAATGGCTATATTTCTTATATAGCATCCTTGTTCTTATAGTACTACAATTTTCCAGGAGCTTGAATGCTTTTGATCATCTTATTAAGGGGTATAAAGTATATAGAGAAACTTTCATTTCAGGTAGTCAATGCACCCGATGTGACACACACCATTCAAGACGAGGTCCTCCTGACCCATGTGGATCCAGAAGCTGGACCTTCAGCCAGGCCTGATTACACACTGCAAGAGCCACCTCGAAAGAGAAAATGCAAGCGCACCAGACAACCAGAGCAGAGGGATGATGCCTACGAGACACTGCTGAGCCTGAAACGGAGAGGGCAGAGATGCAGATCCGTCTGGCCAAAGAACAAATACAGCTGTGCCGGCTTCAGCAAACGGAAACCTCACTTCGAATTCAGCTCCTCAAAGCACGCCTGGATGATCCAGCTGCCTTTGAATTAATGTTTTTTTGTTGTTACCCTAGTGGGAGTATTTTTTTTAATTACAATTCCATTATGATTTTATGTCCTTTATGTATTTAAAAATATAATTAGACATTATAGAAGTCTCTGCAATGTGGTCTCTTGTCTTCCTTGTATTATTTTTCATATCCACTAGATGGAGATCGGTAGGATTAAAGCACTGATATTCAGGATCTAGTAATCTTGAAAAGTCTGAATCTGGATCAGGGTGATCCTATCCTGAATTGCTTTGAAATACTGGGACAAAATCTGGCCGAGTTGTCTGATCCTGGATCACAAAAAATGGGATTTCAAAATCTGATCGGATCTGATTGAGATTAAAAGTTTTGAACTACTGGGCCAGTTGAATCCTGATACATTTTGAGATCATACTTGTTGATCCCCTGTCCAATATTTTGGTTTATGACATTCCCATCAGCCTCAGCTTTAGTTTTGTGCTGACTAACATCAGCAAGTTAGCATTGCTATTGTGAACATGTTTGCAATGACATGCTGATATAAGCATACCTAAAAGCACTGAAGTACAGCCTCACAGAGAAACTAGCATTACTTTTCAAAGCATCTTAACCATATGTGATCTGATTATCATTATCTTTGAACTTTTCCAACTTGTTGATGAACTTTCTTGTCACAATTCTCTGTTCTTTGTAAATCAAACCATTCATTGATAGATTGACTGATATATTCAGGTCTTAATTCACCCCCTGTCTGTACTAACAGTTTCTCACGGAGGTGAGCTGTGACCCAGGTTCACATGCTCGGATCTATTTTGCCTAGCATGAGGTAAGAGGAGCTATTTTAGCTGGAGTGGGTTTGCATATCAGACATGACCTCAAGGGTTAATGTGACGTATGGCCTCCATTCCTAAAAATAGTTTTTTCTTTACTGCCCCTCAGCCTAAGTAAGAGCTGAAGTTAAACAACCGCATCCCTGCCGTGTGTTATGATGATGGACATTATGAGCTGGTTGTTTAGTGCAGCCTGAAAACATGAAATAAAATGCTGTGTATTGTAAATCTAGTCCAGTGGTCATATACTTCCTTTCTTACAATTTCTGCATAATATAAAACAGTAATTAAATCAAGACAGTTTGAATGCATGACTCTAGTAATTCCTTAACCACTTTCTAATCATTTGTGTAATTGACATTTTATGAATTGCTGACCACCAATGAGTCCCTTTAAGGATCCCTGTGTGGGGCAACAATTGTTTCTACGAGCTACAAGTAGAGTTCTGACTATCTTCACAGAATAAACACAAAGATTATATTATTGTACGAAAGTCATAAGAGGTCACACCGATTTGCATAAGCAATATGAGACCATGCGCAGCTTTACAAAAAAGTGGTACAGGATGATATATTCTCTCTGCCCCAGATTAATAGTGCTGACAGTTTTATAGCAAGGTGCAACTGTTTAAATAAAGCTGCAGCTCCATCTGTGGTACCATTTTGGGTGATGAAATTACCACTATATAAAAACAGGAGTGATGACTCAGTCAACATGTAGGTGTTAATAACCGCAAACCATCCACTTAACATCTAAATTAGCTGCCACTCTTTAACTGTAGATAATCCTTTTATAATATCTTATTTATCGTATGTGTCATTTTTAATTTCAGTTAATCAGAGATTTGCTTTAAGTGTATGGGGTTTAGGAGTTCATGTGAATTGTTTAGGTTCTTTTCTCAGAATGACTCAAAGGAATCTGCTGAAGCACTGAAAGAGAAGTTGGCAACTTGAAAACAACAATTGGAAAAGGGCAATAAAACTTAACTCAACTGGGACTGTCTTGCTACCCATGAATAATGTGGTTGTAAATTTTGAGCAGCGCGAGTAATACAAATTCTCATAATTCATAAAAGCTTTCGGATACAGATTCTATTGCTTCTTGGATTGGATATATGCAGACTGATAGTCAGCAGGCCTTTCTGAACCAACAGTTTGCATAACGTCCATCTGGACTTACTATGTTTCATTTTAAAATAACCATACTGTGATAGACTCATTGTGATAGCATTCCATCAGATTTGGTTAATGTGCTAATCCACAAAGATTAAGTCTCACATTTGACAATGATAGAATATACTGAACAATCATATAAACATCTACTGTTCTTTAATAAGATAACATTGTGCCTTTGGAAGGTTGGAAGAAAAAACTGCATGCAGGGAAACAGTAAAGGCCCAGTACAAGAGACACAGGAGGCTTATTGTTGTGTTTCCCCTTGAAAGACATGATGCATTTAAAGGTGAGTGGATATATATTATATCTAAACTTCTTCCAACCTTGTGCTTATACATTGTCTGATTGCGTAGTGTCCTCTGAATGTAAACAGCTTTCTTTATGTTGGACTATAATGTCAGTTTGAGACTGTTGGCTTTCTCTCTGATAGTAAGATGAGAAGATTGATACCACTCTCCACACTGTGTAGGGTAAAGAGATACAGCCAGGAGCCTGTTAGCATAGTTTTGTCAGGTTTGGGGAAAATAGGACCCAAGTGCAGTTAAAAATACAAAAAGGTCAGGTAACAAAAAACAAGCTTTATTAAAAAGCCGATGACAGGAAAAACAAGAAACTTAACATTAACAAAACCGGGAAGCAGGACAGACAGGAACAAACTTACAGAAGGGAAAAAACGGGCAGGTATAATGGACAAGAATTGACGACCAGGTAACATGGAGGGTGACAGGAAAGACGACGATCGGACATGGAGCACAGGGGAAGACAAGACTAAATACACAGAAGGGTAATCACAGGACAAGACACAGCTGGGCAGGGGAGGCAGGAACAAGGGCAACAGGTGAATTCAATGAGGCACAATCAGACACAGGAAGGAAGACCAGACACAGGGAGAACAGAACTTCAAAATAAAACCATGACTAGACACACAAAACTAAAATCGTGACAAGTTTAAAGACTCCTAAGGAAACAGTTAGCTGTCTCTTTCCGAAGGTAACAAAGTCACTTAAGCTCACGCTATAGTTTGTTGGATATTAATAAAAGCTGGTTTAGTTTTATGGGGGAGAGGGGGGGTCAGTCTTTATGCTATGCTAAGGTAATTGACTGCTGGTTGCATCCTCATATTTGGCCTAACAGTCTACTCATCCAACTTTTGATAAGAAAGCAATTAAGTTTAGCTTTTAATATCATTATTGTACAATAAAATGGCTTTGAAGAGCACATACCTCCGCCAATACCATAAGTCTTGTCCCACATGATATGCAAATCTTCAAATGGCACCACTATATATTTCTCGATCAACAATTTTTATAAAAATGTGGATTTGCAAGCATGGACATATTGATATTATGTTTTATCGGATGAGCTCAGCCCACTTGACTGCCCGGAGCAATAAAGCTAACGCAGATGCTAACTTTCATGTCACCATAAATGTTATTTGAAATCATGTGCATACTTACAGTATGAGAGTATGCATTGCTCTAGAAGTGAGGGGCCATAGATTTGAAAAGACTCAGTAGAGACTTTCATATACTTTTGGTTAACCAGGTGAACTATTCACATACACCAGCATGGGCTGAAAAACAGCCTCACTCTGACAGGCTATTTTATAAATAGTAAACATCTTTACTGTTCTGTGGTATGTCTATTAATATGAATACCTGTAGAGTAATGTCACTTTGCTTTGGATCACTCTGGATTGGAAATGCTTTTATGGTTTTACATATTGTTTCTTTTTTGTGACAAATACGTAAATATATGTTCAATTGTTGTGCTGAAAGATGCATGTGCACATGTCCATGTGCACCTGGCAAGTTCAACCTATGATAAATCTTTATGGTGACTGAAGGGTGTGTGGGCTGAAAGAGCTGTGACCACATGTCCACATGTCTTCATAACACATGAGGCAAAGGGCTGACATCACTGCAGCTAGAATCTCTGATTTACGGCGTGCCACACAGTGCCATCCACCAATCCTTTTGGAGAAAGAGAAAACACACCAAGGTCAGTCCTCAATGAAGATTCATCAGTACAAAGTTCAGAAAATAACCTTTATAGTGATAAAGATAACCCTGAACAACTTTTACATATCCAGGAAGTGCTTTTATAATCTGTTCCTATTTAGCAGTTTCAGTAGGTAAAATATAGAGCCACAACAGACAGACGTCAAGACCAAAATGACTTTTAAGTGCTGTTACACCTCATATGTAGATGTATTTCTGCGTGTGCAACCAATCCTTGCTACAAATCACTCCCATAAATTGTAAAACAATCATTGTCCCCAGATGATGAATCCTGATCGGTGATCCCCTGACTTTCTGGCCACTTCAACATGAACTATGGATTGGCACAACCTTTTGTATGGCATTCACTGGGTTCGGATAAAGGGATTCTTTGGATGTTTCAAAGTGGGGTTTTATGAGGTGTTTATCCATTGGGATGGCAATCGCCACGAAGTATGGTATGCAAAGCAAAACTACAGCTGATGTGGGCAGAAGCAAATTGTATTTTAAAACAAAATAAAAACATTGTTATGAATACTGTATTTTATCTCTGCTTCAACATGGTCCTCAACCATTCACAGTGCTAAATTGTGCTACTATCAGGTCATCAATTTCCATCAATTTCAGTTGCACTTTGTATTTAGTGCTAATAAGCGATTGTTAGCATAGCAACTCAGATGATGACAAATAAAAAAAATAGACTTGCTTAACAACTTAGGCTCCGTTTACACGGAGACGAAATGGAGAATGAACCGAATTCGATATCAAAAAAGTCTTCCGTCCACACGGTATTGGCTCAAGAAACGTGTCCGTCCACACGAGCCCGCTCGACCCGCTGGAGACGCTGTAGTACATATGCCGGGCCTGTAAGTGGCGCTGTACTTCCGCCACAAAATACACCAAAAGCAGCGAAGAAGACCCCCCGAGCATGGTTGCCATGGTTGCCTGGTTGCCCTTCTGTTTATTCTCCGCGGTGGATTTAGCAACATGTAGTTCATGTAGTTCTCCATGTCCACTTGTTGCTGATGGTTGTGGTAGAGGAGCAGTAGATTTTGCACTAACATCTGTAGCATGGTCAGTAGCAGTAGCTACTGACCATGCTACATGGCTATGGCTTCATCGTTATCAGGAAATGATCGTATAGGACATACACACGGAGCTGTTAGGCCCCCCAGAGCGTTTCGTCCGCAGATCTACCCACCTTGGGACCCGTTACCGTTTGAGGGCTCCGTTTCCGCGGTTCCGTTACGGCCTTGTGTGGACGAACCGTCCATATGATAGAGAACTGTAGCGGATACAACCCGTTTCGTCTCTGTGTAAACGTGGCCTTAGTTTATAAGCATTGTCATTGATAGCGTATTAGCATTTAGCATTTAGCTCAAAGTGTTGTAAATTCAATGAAACACTGATATCAAATGGACAACAGCATAGACATCAAGGTGACATTTGTCTGTATCTTCTCTTGTGCAGCTGTTTACACTCCATGTCGTGTGATAATCGTATTGTTGATCAGGTGTGAAGATTTATGTAAAGGACCTATTGTCGAGTGCGGGAGCTTAGCATTGTGTGACCCTACCGCTAGTATTCATCATTGAACTGACAGGCCTGGTGGTTCATCCAGCATGACTCCAAGGCCACGTAGCTGCACCACTGTGTCATGAGCCCCAAAGGCAAGTATGCAGCCACCCCACCCCCTTCCAAACCAATGCCCCAGTTTGACAAGAGAACAGTATTGAAGGAATACTTTACATACAAGTTGGACATTTGCATATCAATTGCTCACCCCATGTAACATTGAATTCTTGAAGAAAACGTTTTGTTTTTTCTTCATGAATCCATGGTGAAGTGTTAATGAATTGAAGTAAATAGGGGCTGCTTTTAACAACACCAAAACGATATGAAGTCATCCCATACAAACTCTTACAAAACTTGTGCAGTACAATCCCACTCTCATTTGACCAGTAGATTGCAATGCATTCTCACTAAGCAGTGAGCACATGTCTGGATAAAACTGATGGTTTAATAAAGTTTAGCTATTGTTAAATTCAGCCCCCATTTCCTCTAATTCATTAACACTTTCTCTGTTTTACGATTCTTTGTTTACCATGAAGTTTTCTTCAAGAATTAAATGTTACACTGGGTGCTTAATTGATATATGGTCATGTTGACTGTTATGGATTGTGATCCTCATACTTGAGGAGGAACATGTTTTGGATGAAGGTCCTTCTGGAAGGCCAATAAGGTAGACAGTAAGCATCGTTTGGCAATGAGGGGTTCAGGAGAAGGAGCTTCTCGCAGCACATTTAACGTATTCACGTCAGCTATCCTTTTCTATGCCTGTTACATCACCCCCAACCTCTCCAGAAACCAACACCTTGTATCCCTGCCATCGACCCCTCCTCCATTAATCACACCGATACATTGGCAGTCAGCAGAAGGTTACCACGCAAGGCCTCTTAACACCTGGTATTAGGGATAGTTTTGCTCAGCCCACCTGCTAGCCTCCTGCAGTGGCGCAGCACTTTACACCGATCCCGCTAAGACGCAGGCTGTCGTCCTCTCTGATTGAATGGAAAGCTCTGGCAGTGTTTCTCCAACCAGGCATCAGCTCTCTCGCCTGAGGCTCGTTTTCATGTGGCTTGTAAAGATGCCACCTTTATCTGCTATTAATCATGGGCCTCTTTGCCGAGCTATGCTCTCCACTGCTGGTGACAACATAGATTCAGGGTGATGGTTGTTGCAGATTGTCAAATTACACGCAACATGGCAGGGGACTCTGCAAAGCATGATGGTGGTATGCATCACAACTTTATAAAAGGTTTTAACTTTAGCAACAAATAAGTGTTTTAAAAAGTCTTAAAACATGTGGATTTAACCTCTTCATTGTTTGAATAAGAGGTTCATGGTGTTTTGGAGTTTTATCTGTGAGTGGCCAAATTTCTATTCAGTAGTGTGATCATAAGAATCCAGCACATGACTGCCTGTGTCTGGTTCGTTGTTCTTTGAAGCCATCAGCCGACAAATAAGCCAACTCAATGCCCAGCACTCAGCTTTTGAGGCCAGTGATGACACAATGCTCAGGAGACAAAGTGCCCGGACCACCCGGGCTTTGGGTGTTCTGACCTTGGAGGTTAGCTGTGAAAAATAACAACACAAGAGGTAAAGGAATGCCTACTATGCTGCACAATGAGTCAAGCTTTTGCCCCTGTATGGGTGAAGTTCAACATGCTTCATGAGTCCCTTACAGGTTATGTAACCTAAGCCTTAAGTTAAAGATAAAGACATGCATGTAATGTGTGTGTGTGTGTGTGTGTGTATGTGTGTGTGTGTGTGTGTGTGTGTGTGTGTGTGTGTGTGTTGTAGATTTTAAGAGGGACAGTGTTTGATCCATGACAAGTTGTGGGAGTTGAATCACCGCAGTATTAACACACAAATTCACTTATATCCATTGATCTGAAGCCCTCTGTGAAAAAGGTATCATTCTGTCCAATCCCATATCAAAGAAAAACAAAATAGCAGCAATGCCATCTCTCTGATCGTGACATTCTAGCGCATGATGATAGATTTACAGCATCTTCTTTCGCTTTTAAGCTATTTGAGGTATCTGTTAAACACATTGTTGCATTGATTTCTGGGAAGACAGATGGTGGTGTGCATGCTTCAAGACAACTGAAGGAATGAAGAATTGTTCAGCTCGGTAGATCAAATTCAGTATAGTGATGACCTTAGGGTACATTTTTATGCACGTAGGTGCATACAATCTCACAGACATATTTTTGAGTAGCTTTGTTTTCTGTCTGGCGATAGTTGAAAGTAGCAAAGAAATGCTTGAAAATGATACAAAAATACCAAACCAATGAGAGAAACCTTGATAAATTCCTCTGCCTTACAGTACGTCTTTAAATGGTTAGGTCATTATTGCAAACGACATGCTGTATGATAATGATTTTCTTTTGCCAGAGATAAATAATCTTCAACACATCCACTAAATACAGATATTCTGATAGTCATTCTATGGTACACCTTTGACCTAATCATAATGTTTTTATATGTGCCTATTGAAATCATTGTACAGCCCTTCACCTGTTACAAGGTTGATCGTGCAGTGTGTGTACTGTTGTCACTGTGTCCAGTACCCTTAGGGAGATGTCAAAAAGAATTGCTTTAATTGTAGTGGATTCTTTCTGTTTTAATGTCTAAAACACATTGTCCTTGCCACCCTGCAATACTTACAGCCCCAGCAGCCCGGTGTAGCCTCTGGCCTTCAAGCAATCATTATTTGATGTGATTGACACGTCAGGATGGTGTGCATTTCATTGTTGAGAATTTTAGAGCCCTTGGCCTGTGATCCTTAAGCGATCAGCGGTACGTCACCCTACAGCCATCCTAGGGGCACAAGGCTGGATCTACAAAAAAGCAAAGCGGGGAACTTCCCAGGGCCCAGAAGATATAACAAAAGTTGAATACGTATCATTAATACAATGGGTACCATTGAAGTATAATATCAACTGTTGTAGGTGGATCCTTCATCTTCTGGTTCTGTCCTTCATTGGTTTATCTTGTTGTCAGAACAACATACTTAAAACTCTGCTCTGTATGTACCCTGGGTTCTATAGGGGCCAAACAAAGAATATTGCCCTGTGAATTAAAATATATAAATACATGTTTTTTGATTTATCAATGTTCATAAACCAAAAAATGTAATTGGAAATAATCATTACATTTGTTTTAATGTTATGTTTTATCAAACTCCTATAGCTACTGTATGTGTTGTGTTTTGAAGAAACTGTTATTTAACACATTTCTGTCATTATTACTTGTAATATGTATAATTTTCAAAGTTTTGGGATAATTGCGACAGCTAACTAGAGTGTACACCACCTGTGACATAAAAGTGCATGCTAAATTGTTTACTATGCGAAAAGCTTACGGTACTATTCATTCCCGTGTCGGAAAGTGTTTGAGATGTGTGCTCCAATGAACCCTGGGTCACATTCCACGCAAAGGGGCCATGCAGTTATGCTGACCATGTAAATGTTTAAATCAAAACACTGGGAATAAGAGGTGGAGGGTGGGAGGGAGAAGAAGAGAGACGATAGGGGGAAGGAGAGCTCGTTCTTGAACCATGGTCTGATGGGAGAGGGCTAAGTGGTGGGTGTGTGCAAAGACTTGAAATATGTTGAAGAGACACGTGTGTTATCTTTTCTCCTCGCCACTGGTCGTCCGGTACCTCCCCTCACGGTGTGTCGTCAGCAGATTATCTCAGGGCCTGGCTGGAGTAGCAAGGAAAAATGGGAGGACATCTGATGGTGGCACTATAAAGCTCACTGCTGATTTGCAGGCTTCATTAAAACCTGGTCAAGGCTTCATCACTTCTCCTGACTGGCATCCTCCTACAAACCTGCGCTCTGAACTTCTCACTCTCTCATCAGCAGCACTGGTTATTTGCCTGACCCCTGCAGTGCTTCAGCAACAGTCCTCCAAGCTGATTCTTCTTAAAGAAGTAAGTAAACTCCTATGTTGAAAAGTTATTGATTTAAATTAGAAAACAAGTTATGGACGATTAGTTAAAAAAACAAAAAATATCTATGCAAGATTTTTACGTTATGATAAATACTTCTGAAGACAGAGTGATGCATTGCATGTATGTTTTTTCTTCTTATTCTGCCTTAGATATGAATATACTGGGCAAGGTTGCGTTCTTGCTTTTGATCGGTGGAATCTGGTGTCAGAACAACCGCAACAATGCTAAACCTAGTGGTAAGTCCCCCAAGAAGTCTGGTGGGAACCAAGGAGGTGATGTTGGTCAGTCTCCCCCCGTGGTCAATCTGACTCCTGACACTGGAAGCACTGGAGGCACTGGAGCCACTGGGAGTATAGAAGCACTGGAAGTACTGGAGGCAGTGGAAGTACTGGAAGCACTGGAAGTACTGGAGGCAGTGGAAGTACTGGAGGCAGTGGAAGTACTGGAGGCACTAGAGGCAGTGGAAGTACTGGAAGCACTGGAAGTACTGGAGGCAGTGGAAGTAATGGAGGCAGTGGAAGTACTGGAGGCAGTGGAAGTACTGGAGGCACTAGAGGCAGTGGAAGTACTGGAAGCACTGGAAGTACTGGAGGCACTGGAAGTACTGGAGGCAGTGGAAGTACTAGAGGCAGTGGAAGTACTGGAAGCACTAGAGGTACTGGAAGTACTGCAAGTGCTGGAAGTACTGGAAGTGCAGTAAGCACTAAAGGAGCTGGAAGTACTGGAAGCACTAGAGGTACTGGAAGTACTGGAACTGCAGTAAGCACTAAAGGAGCAGGAAGTATTGGAAGCACTAGAGGTACTGGAAGTACTGGAACTGCAGTAAGCACTAAAGGAGCAGGAAGTACTGGAGGCACAGATGAAGCCACACGTGAGGGTGTTGCAGGAGTTCGAGCTGCTGGACAACAGACAGCTGATATGAGATTGCAATTCCTCAAGAACACCCAAGTTACATGCAATGATGGATCAGCAGCTGGGTGAGATGTTCCGGATGTTTATCTCTCACTTGTTTACCTGAAATCCTTAGCAGGGAAGTAAGCTGTTTTTGTAATTTGCTTGCCTGTCGCAATACCTTGATTTTAGAAGCACAGGGCATCATGGTCTCCTTCCATACATGGCTGCTTTATCGTCACCATCCCCTCATTCCTGTTTATTTGTGGTTGTACAGGTTTTACCTAAAGGAGTTCAGAGGAAGTCGCCGATGGCTGATATTTCTGGAAGGTGAGTATTTTAAAACCCAACTGGATAACTTGGTCCCCAAAGGTCAGCTTGTTTTGGCGTGATGCCCCCATTGGAATTTTGATGGGGATGTCATCTTGTCCCGTCATCTTCTGTTTTTCTCCTTCTTTGGTTGCTGCCTGTCACTTAGATAGACTTGGAATGGGGGAATTAAGGTGGATTGGTCCCCAGTTGGACTTATGTGTGTATCCTGGGAGCATAGCAGACATGTGCATCACATTTCCGAAACACAAACATTTTGGACTTTGTTTTACAAGATTTATAAGTGTATTATTCCGAGTAGTAGAGTAAATTGTTTTTTCTAAATCAATCAAGTCAGATACCATTCAATTATGCACTATAAGTCATTCATTCGTCTTCTTGGTCGGACTCTGAGTGCATATCATTGGCAGACCAGGCTGCAGGTGCAGTCCTCTTCATTCCTCATGGGCCTCTGTGATGTGCTAACAAGGGTCTCCCATGCTGTGCCTGATGTTACTGTCTAATATTAGTCTCTATTATTTTGTAGGTGGCTGGTGCTGCCACAGCAAAGAGACCTGTGATTCCAGGTACCAAAATATACCCCGACTAATGAGCTCGACAGAGTGGGCCCAAACAAAAAGAGGTAGGTCAGCCAGACAGTTCTTCAAATGCACTTGGTGTTGCTTGTTTTAAGATATCTTACTGAGACAAAAGGGAAATCTGTCTCATCTTTGATTACTGGATTGACAGGAACTGGAATATTGTCTTCTCAAGCAGAGGAAAACCCACACTGGAATAATGCAAACATTGTGTAAGTACATGTTTGTGCTCACTATATGTCTCATTGTGGCTCCTTCAGGTTTTCGTGCAAACACAAAAATCAAATGTTTTAAAGTTTGTCAGACAGGGACTACTCTCCATCAAGTTTTGACAGGTCTAAGCTATATATACAAGTCTATTGACATTAGTGATTGTGTCCATTTCTCTAGATTCATCCCGTACTGTTCTAGTGATGTATGGAGTGGCAATGGGCCTGCCCCAACTCCTCCTCCAAGGCAGCGACAAGGCAGAGAAAAGGAGAGAGATAGAAATACAAATGCAAGTAAGTTTCTTCAAGATTGTTCTTTTTTTATTCTTTAGTATGGTGCTCCGAATCAATTGACATGTTTTCTTTTTATCAGCTGAGTACACCTTCATGGGTTCCCTGATTATCCGCGAGGTCATCAAAGACCTCATCCCCAAAGGAATCAAACTGGCAAAGGTTGTCATGCTGTCTGGCACGAGGTGAGTTTGTTTTATCATTCTGACACTGACCACATCTTTTGGACGAGAGCATGCATTCCCCCGTACACTCTGGATCATTTCCAATCCAAACATTAAACGAGAGAAGCTCTATTTTGGGTGCATCCTCTTGTCAACAATAAAGATGTTTACAGTCATCTGTGGACAATGACATGAGGCCTATTAAAGGGACTTGCCCTGCAATGGTCCACATTCCTCCCAGGTTAGCACCATGGCTGTTGGAACTTCCTTGAGCATTAAAACAGGATCCACTGTATGAATGCTAAAAGCTGGGATGCCCTGTCGTTTTGATACCACTAACAAATATTCAACTCTGAAAGCCAAACTTATTTATTGTCTTTGCTCCCCTGCAGTGCTGGTGGAACAGGTGTGTTGCTGAACATCGATAGGGTGGCCAGTCAGCTGGAGCTGCTTGGTGCAGAGGCTCAGGTCCGAGGCCTTGTGGACTCAGGATGGTTTCTAGAGAGTAAACAGCAGAGATCACCAAACTGCCCAGAAACGATCTCCTGCTCACCTGAAGATGCTATCAAGATAGGACTTCGGTAAAGTCATGCATTTTTCAGTCAGATCATATTTTTAATGAAAGAAATACTTTTGTATTTTAAAACAGTCATTTACGTATCTAGGGAAACCTATTTTCTCCTGGATTAGGTTTGTTTGTGTCATCAAAGTCTGTGTACATTTCGAGGGAGGAAATTGGGGTTGATGGATTAATAATAGAAGCGTAAACTTTCACTCAGTAGTCCTGATTTTATGTTAAAAATTGCAAAAGTAAACGTAACTAAATTGAGAATTAAGTTCTACGGGAACAACATTTTGTATGATATAGCGTTGTTATACTGTTGGCTCTAGTGCTGTTATGTTTGCCTTTATTGTGTAATGTATTTTAGCATCTGAGCACTATATGTGTGTGTATTGACAGTGTGTTGTGTTTTTTTTCTCAGACTGTGGAATGGGGTTGTGCCTGACAGATGTCTGCAGCTCTATAAGAGAGGAGAGGAGTGGCAGTGCTTCTTTGGCCACAAACTGTACTCAACCTTGACCTGTGAGAGCCTCATCCATCATCTATCTATTGGGGCGTCTATATACTTATTCTTGTTTAACTACCATGACCACTGACTTGAGGATGCTTGACCTCATACTATGTATGAATTAACTTGTCAATGCCTATTTTGGCAGTCATAAAGCTAGGAGGGTGATCCGTTTGACACAGCACGTACTGCCATATCAGTCCATCACTTTCTACTTTATGTTTCAACTCGTCTGATACGTTACAATGAATGGACTTTTCAGTCTTTGTTTTAATAGTGTCTGTCCCATTATGAAGCTCAGGAAAAACACAACTTTTCCTTCAGCTTCTACAGTGGTGTCACCAGTGATTTTCGAAACGTTTAGAGACTAAAAGCGTCTGGCCACTTGGTCTCGAGGTGAACTTGTTTCCAAACAGTTGCCTAAAAACAAATCATTTCGGGCCACCTTGTAAATGTAATATCAAAATGTATTCAATTTAGCTTTGTTCTGTTACCGACTAACTACTGAGAAATATATTGGTCTCTCTAGCTGTTAAATGCTTTGATATAGTATGTTCACCCTGTAGGATTTGCAAAATAATTTGATCTGTCTGCCATTAGGTGCAGAGCACTTTCTGTACATAGGTTCGGTCTAGCTTTTGCAGGCAATAGAAATAATACAGTAAGCATAAAGAAGCTAAAGGGAACTGTCGGGTGACAATTCTCTACAGGTTCAGGACTATTTGTGTCCTATTTCATATTGCACATAATCATCTTACCAATTCTTAATATAAATGTATTGAGCATCTAAATATCAGCTTTTTGTCTTCCCTGTAGCCCCTCTGTTTGTGATGCAGTGGCTGTTTGATGAGGAGCAGCTGAGAGTGGAAAACATCTACATGGGCGGTCATAGTCTGTCAGAGGAACAGTGGCAGTATATACAGAATTTAGGCAGGGAGCTTAAGAACTCACTTAGAGATGTCACGTAAGTTCCCAAAAAGCTGTTAGAAGAGTAACCCGATAACAATTGTTCTCATATGCACCATGTAGTTCAAATATTCTTCTGTGTGTTTTTTATTCAGGGCTGTGTTTGCTCCGTCCTGCCTTTCCCACACAGCGATCACCAAAAGGTAAGAATGGATGTTTGACTTCTGTGATGGTAAAGCACTTTAACGCATTAAAGTCAGGAGAGCTAACGCTAGAGCTATTTTGCTAGCTTGGTTAGATGGGGTGCATTGGTATTTTACATTAACTGAGATATTTACTAAGATGGCTATCGAGAACAACAAGTTAAAAAAAACCAAACATACTTAACAGTAAATATAAAAGCCAACTTCTTAGACTCTAAGGCTTAGACTATTTTTATTACACCCAACTCTGGACAGCACTGTGGGACTTACCTGTCAATAACATGATAGCCACCCTAAATCATACCATTCTATTTTGTCTAATTTTGTCTAAATGTGACCATAATTTACAAAATTATCATTATTTAGTTTTCTATGATATTTTAATATATATATATATATATATATATATATATAGTGAATTGAGACCACAAACATATTAGGAACATGTTTCCTGAGGCAAACCTCAAGTGAAAAGTTTAATAGATTTCTATACAATCAGACTTCTTTTCTTGCATCCAGTGGAGCTGGCTATTACAAGAATGCAGGTTTAAGGCACTTCCGCAATAGCTTTACTTTTCAGAACTGGAGGTTGACACACTCTTATTACCAAGATAATGCCCTAAAAGTGGCTAAAGCACTTGCAAAGCCTGCATCAGACCATGAAGTTACTGATGACACTTTCCTGATCATCATTTTTTAACCTTATCGGCCACAATCTATATTCATTGTATTTCATTGCTTTCCGACAGCTTCTCCCCCACACTTTGTTTCCACATTTTCCTTGGTTTATTTCGAATCCCTAATTTGGTTGTATTGTTGTTCTTCTAGCAACTGGATGAGTTTCAAAGTTAAAGGCACCTCTTTACCAAGAGCCCTGCACTGCTGGGACAGGAGTCTGGAGGCAACCCGCAACAACAGAACCCCTTCCAAAGGCTGTCCATTCCACCTGGTTGACAACTGCCAAAGGCCCCAGTGCAACCCCACCTGCCCAGCCTTGGTGGACCAGACCACCCAGCAGGAGCTCACCCTGTTCCAGATGCTGGTTGCTATGGGACTTGACCTCCAGAGGCTGGGCCTAGATCCCCAGGGAGATGCAGATGATCTGGCCAGCATGGTCAGCAATGGTGGCTAAGTGATAGAGTGATTCGCAGCTCAAGAGAAAGCCAAGCAAAGGCTTGATGGAAGAAAGAATGTGTTGAAATGTTTATGTAACCATAGAAATAGTACAGAAATCTGGTTACTACGTTGTGCTGCTCAGCATTCCATTATGCTTCATGTGTTACTGAGTCTGAGTGGTTTGGCTGTCCCTCTACTGGACACAAGAGGAAAGAGCTTTGGGCCTGAATCTGAGGCGTTTCAGTTGTAGTGGTTGAGTAGCTTTGAGTTTTAGCAGACGGTCGGACGTACTGCATCCCTCTACATGAAAATCTAACTTCAGAGCACAGCAGTAGAGTTGAATACTTTTTAATCGAATAAATGCTTTCACACAGTGTCAGAGAGCAAACGTGTTGCTTTGACAGGACTCATTAAAAACATTTGCATACAGTATACTATAGTCAGGATCAGCTTGAAAGAAATATGTATTTAGTCTCTTTCAGTCTTGCTTTCAATGCGATAGCAATTATTCACACTTTGAGTATTCTGATTCGGATTGTTAAAATATAGTACCAAAACAGAAAATATTATACAATTCAGAATCACAAAAAAACTGTACTCACACATTATTTTTTGCAAACCCAGTTCCAAAGAAACTCATTCTGATTTTTGTGACTTAGCTTTAGTCTCTAGCTGTTGGTGCTATGCTAACTATGCTAAATATATATATCCACATTTTATGTGCATGTAAGACTAAAGTGTGATATTATTCTAAGTTGGCCAGCAGATATGTACCTATTTGACATGGGAAGTCTGCTACTGGTTGACCAATAGGGGTTTTTCATTGGCCGATGCTGATGAAAATATTTAGAGAGCAGGCCAATTCATTGAAAACGGCATTAAACTGCCTACCACTAGAGAAGAACTCTCTAAAAAACAACGTCAATGCTCTGGTTATTAACCACTCAGTGGTCAGGAAAATCTATAACATTGACATAATACAGACTCTGTATTGCAAAACATTTATTGTTGTTAACATTTAAACTCATACTTCTTTTACAATATCATGCATGTGTTGCAAGAAATGTATAGAAGTAAATGTAACTGTATTTTTTACTTTTATCTAGGACCTGTAATCACTTTTTGGTAATCACTTGGATTTGACAAGAATTGTACCCACTGGTAACAAATATTGCCATGTTGTTTATGTTAAAACAGGGAATAAAGATAATGAATTGTCTCTTAGATCATGGAAAACACTCGTGGGGTTATCCTATTCTGTTTGTGTATTCTCTTACATTTAATGTAATGCATGTGTAAAGGTGCAATGAGAAGATGCAAAATACCTGTTTTTTCATAGCTTGTGTTGTTGTCAGTGGTCCTTGTCAAATAAACGAACATGATTCCTTCTTCATCTTGGCATTTTATTTTTTACCTTGAATTCTTTGATTCAATTATTCTAAGTGTGCCATGAGATATGCAAATTATCTTCAAAGCTTTTAGAAAATTATCATATCCAAATAAATCATCTTTTGTAACTCAATGTGTCCACTTTTAATTGCTGCCAGATCTCATGTTAATGTATTCTCTATTTCACCCAAAATTGGGTGTACATAAATAATTTGATAAAGGCTTTGTCGTTTATCATGATTAAAACTATATTGCATGTAATGTGGGGAATTAACACGTCTTTCATTAAACTTCATAGGCTCTATATCAGGGGTCGGCAACAGGCGGACCGCGGTCCGGATCCGACCTAGACGCCGACCTATACGGACCCGGACCTATAATCAATACATTAATAGGGGATTTCAATTTTGACGGGGCGATTCTATTTTAACCGCTGCCGACAGGGGGAAAGAGACGAGTAGCGATGCAGGGAGAGAAACACAGAAGAAGAGACGAGAGAGCGGCAGAGAGAAGCGGAGAGGAGAGTGAACATAAGTGTTAGCGGCAGACAGGGAGAGACAAATAATTACACATGGCGCTCTCCAAGAAGAGAAAAGTGGACAGTGAGAACAGAGCTTTTAACCCTGAGTGGACGGACTCATTCATGTTCATCCTGCCCACTGGGAGCACAGAACCAGTGTGTTTCATTTGTTCAGAGACCGTGGCGCTCATTAAAAGTGTCAAAACGCCACTATGAGACAAAACACAAAGTGTTTGACCAAACTTTCCCTCTCAAGTCAGAACTGAGGTCACAAAAAATAAGCAGTCTCAGAGCCCAATATGATCAGTCCACCAGGATCCAAATGAAAACTAAATATCGTTCCAGGGCAGGCTAACCGAGGCTAACCAATGAGCACCTGCATGTGTGTATGAGAATGGCCCTGACACCATTTCAGCCCAGATTTAAACTCCTGGCAGGACAAGCTCCAGCTCAATTCTCGCACTGAATAAAACAAAGTGAGTGAGGGACTGCAATATAAGAGGGAAAGAAAGAGAAACTTTAAAACTGTTCAATTGTTATGATGTGTAAAGAATGATATTGTTCTATAATCGTCTGAAACTGTTAAGTCATGATGTGAAACGGTTAACAAAGAAAAAAGGAAACTCAAGCTGCTGCTACACTTTATTTTATTGATCTAAAATTAAGCACTTTTAAGATGCACACATTTTCAAAAGCTATTTTATTTATTTTCTCCTATTTTATTTTTGAATGCAGCCCGAAAGGAACATTACACATATCCACATTATCTTACTGTATATCTGTATAGTTCAATGTTAATTGACAATAAATATTGTTGTTTTTGAATTGTACTTTCTTTATTTGATTGGCAGTCAGTTGTTGATTACATGCAGACGTTGATACAGCTGGCAGCTACTTCAATATATATCACACTAATTCATAAAGCAACTTAGACATTTTGATGTTCCGGACCTTTGCATGGGGAGATTTTCTCTAACTGGACCTCGTTGAATTTTAGTTGAATACCCCTGCTCTATATAATTGTAAAATACTATGTATGCACAAAGGTGCTGCTATATTTTTTACTTTCGTTTTCTATCAAATCAGTTTTGCCCAAGCGAAAGCCATTAAAATGGATAGATATGCACGCATGCAATAAGTCTTCCTACTCACTAGGTGGCACTTCTTTAAATGTAAACCTTATTTAAATTAATTAACTCAAAATAGTTTAACATATTATTTCACATACAACATTCTTTTCTTGGGCAAAGAAAAATAAACCAGACACCACATTTTTAGCTATAATGATGTAAAGTAGGCTATTTGCATCTGATTCCATATTTAAATATCAATTACAAATCTACAAAGGTCTTGCTGGATGTTCGTTCTTGGTGTTGGAACAATGCTAAAATAGGTGTTACCTCTTTATCAATGGTTATCACAGAAAGACCAGTTCGTGTTCGCACATATTTACTAAAGATCCTGCCCGTATTTAATAGTGACACAATTAATGGTTCTAGATTTATATGTATTTAATTATACGCAATAAAAACACAATTATTAAATAAAAGTAATCACGTCATATAAACACAAATTCAAGCCACTTTACGGAACAAATAAGTAAATGTGAAAATATTTTTAGTGTCATTTGAAAGTGGAACAGTGGAGGTATAACACGTTACTTATCAAAGACTTAAATATCATTTGGTGCTGGACTGGTGTGTATCATCTCGATTTAAAAGTTCTTTGATTTTCTCCCATAATGCCTTGCGGTTTTTTCCGACTTCCTCTTTCCGCCATATTGCAGAACCGGTAAGATGCTTTTTACACTGTCACCTCCAATCCTTTAAGTATCTAAAGCATCAGAATGTTAAATGTTGCATTTATACGATCATCTTGAAGCCAAAGCTCATATTAATGATTTGAGGTGATTATCGTCTCGTTTAGTGGAACAGGTTAAACACATCTGGACTATACATTTCATCGAGCAGCCCCTCTGCTCGGCCTGGAAATCGGTGCGTTCAAGGCGCCTTTATAACTATTAGCTTTGTGACCAAATGCGTGTCTATTTAATTTCAAACACAAAACCTGTAAGCTTTACAAACATATTTGTGTGTAAAATATTCCGTACATGGTTGACATAGCATTGACCATTGTGCGTGCTAGTGTTGGGAGATGCTCTGCTTGTCTATTTGAAATGTATTCGGCTAGGCTAAGTAGCCATTCCGTGTGCTCATGAAGGACCATGCTGTGTTGGGATGCTGCGTTTTACTATTCAAGTGTCGTTTAACTTAATGCGAGTAAAACATGTTCGTATCATTATTTTCGTAACGTAAGTTGCTATGGTTAGCCATGTTGCTATTACTTGATGGTGCTACAGCTACGCGTCGTTAAATTAGTGGTGCTAGCAAGGTGTAGCTAACTCGACATAACGTTTGGTGCTCCACCTCATGTGCCATCATTTCTAAATTGTTGGAAAGAGGGTTTATGCCCAAACTTGTATATCAGTCAAAGTATGAGAGAATGACGGCTCTGGGAAAAACAGCCCCACAGGATAATGGGGAAATAAGCACAGCTCATTTCTGTTGGTTGAAGCTCACCTGTGTCACTCTTTAACATTCAATTGTGGTCTTTGTGTCAGCAGGCATCATGGTGCGCATGAACGTACTCGCAGATGCTCTGAAATGCATCAACAATGCTGAGAAACGTGGGAAACGCCAGGTCCTCCTCAGGCCTTGCTCCAAGGTTATTGTGCGCTTCCTAACTGTCATGATGAAGCACGGTGAGTGGCTGTTAAGTTCTCTGCTATGAATGAATAGTGTTTTGGTGTCATGAAATGCTGACTTAATAATTTGGCCATGTGGCAGCTTGTTGCTCTGGTCTATAACTGAACTGTTGTTAAGCTGGAGAGAGTTGCACATTACAAAAGAGTATATGATTGTTTAAAGTGTCTGTCTAGATTAATTGCTGCTGAACTTGATATTTCAATCAGTTTAGAATATTAAGCTCATCAGGGCGAAAAGATAACTCTTCCGCGAGTCTTCTGCTTATTGTTGTTGTTTGTCATTTGTGCCTCCAGGTTACATTGGCGAGTTTGAGATCATTGATGACCACAGAGCCGGGAAAATCGTCGTCAATCTCACAGGCAGGCTGAACAAGGTAAAGTATTTAGACCCAGCTCTGAAGTATCAATATACTTCTCCTTTTGAACTCTATAGGGTAAATGCTAACTGTTTGAATTGGCTATTCTTGCACGTGAGTTAACATGAAAGAAACACCAAACTAACATGAAAGAAACACCAAACTTAGCTCTTTTTTTTGTGCTGTGGCAGTTTTTCAAGCATCCTCCAAATAACATCTCTAGTAACTATCCTCCAGCCATAGTTTTTTCAAGCATCTACTTTTATAAATCTCATTACTTTAGTGTGTGAGGTTGATGCTTTTTATGGTTGGAAAGTGGTAAATGCAACATCCAAGAGAATTCTCAAGTTTTCACAGATGGTGCATCTAAAGTATTTAATCTGTATGAGTACTAACTGAAGTTTCTTATCTTTTCAGTGTGGAGTGATCAGTCCTCGTTTTGATCTCCAGCTCAAGGACCTGGAGAAGTGGCAGAACAACCTGCTGCCCTCTAGACAGTTTGGGTGAGAATCAGACACTTTTTTATAACTGAATGTTGGTAGAACTGTAGCCCTGAACCCACTGGATAGGAGTTTAGTCCCAATGCTCCCTTGTTTTACTCTTCATTAGTAGGTAACTACCGTAGCTTGGCATCATGCTTAACTTGCCTGCTATTGCTTGGCCGTCCTTTGGTGTTGCTCTGGAAAAAGTTTTTTATCAAGACATTTAAATGTACTGGAAAGGATTTTGCTCCCAGAATTCAAACTTTTAAACGAGAAACATTCAGTGATTGTACTGAACAGAAGTACTTTTTACAGTTTTTAACAGGGTTTTAAAAAAAACAAAAACATTTATTTATAGCATTGGTTGCTGAAAGTAGGTATGAATGATAAGACATTTCCCAGTATCATTCTGTATCTGCAGAAAGCCTTCAGGATATATTGGTTCAGAGAATACATTGTGGTGTGCGATAGTCCTACTGCAGAAAGTGTTAATTCTGCACCCCTTAGCGAATCATGCTTCTACTTTTTTGGTGCGTGATACAAAATAAAAACTTGTACAGGGAACCTTTAGCAGGAACATTCCTGGGGTTTCCTATCGGTAACCTGCAATCTAAATAGGCCTGCTACAGTTCCATAATGAACTGAGTCCCCGCTGCCCGCTAGATGCAGGGGACCCTCTCCCTGTGGTACAGATACTACTGACAGGTTTACAGCACCCCTTCTTTCTGATTTTTCTCGTTGTCAGGGACAATGTCGGCAACTCGCCTGAACTCGTTCTACTGCAATAGATAGCCCGGGATAAAAAAACATTACACAACCATGAGTTTATAATTGTTGTGAAGTGACTGCTGTTCATTTATTTAATTCATGAATTGAAGCTGAATTTAAAAACTAGAAATGAGTTTGTCTTGTATGTTATTTGACTAATTGAGATGGCAGGCTATCACTTTGAACACACAGTATGGCTTTTTTTAGTTTGAATCTAAAGGGAATGTGTGCTCTAAATGAGTGGCAGAAGCTTTTGTTTTTGAGAAAAGGTGGTATTTGTTGAAAGTATTCATCTCACTATAACAGCAACAAAGTTCTTGGCACTTATTGTTGCTGCCGAAGATGGTTTTTATCTTATAGATGGCCTCATGCAGTCATAGAAGTATTAAATAGTCTTATGACGCATCTCAGTTTAATGTATTGGAGGATATAGCAGAAATGGGGAGTGTATGTGAGGGTGATGAGTTGGACTGAAACTTATGTTGACATTTACTGCATAACTATAAAGTAATGGTATTATGCTTGTAGTTAAAATGATTTTCGCATGCTCTCCAAGCAATGTAGTAAAGTAACTGAATGTGCTTTCCGACTTGTATAGACGGTCATCAGTGCAGTAATTGAATGTGTGATGCAGCCTCATATTTCCTTATGTCCAGAGAGGCCAGTCCATTTGTTTTGCTACTTTTAAGTTGTCTGATCCCACCCTAGAAGACGTATAAAACTCATTTTAACACGATTGGAGTTAACTGTCCACATTCACCTGTGGTGCTCGGTCAGTTGCAAAAAGAGATGCACTAAACGCAATCGTACCCGGAGAGCGTATACTATTTACGACTCTGCAAACTAAGGATCTCCCCATTAAGTTGTTTATTTTCTACAAATGTAACTTTAGAAATAAAAAAACCGACCTTCTTATTAAATAAGAGTAGGGGTTACTCATATGTTCAAATATGAAAGTATATTGTGGCTTTTTGAAGTATTTTCAGAATTTGTTTTCAGTCTTTGATTCAGTCTTTGATTTTGGCCCTTATTTAGATAAATTAGAATGATGGTTCAAGTCAGTAATCCAAAGGGTGTTTAAATGATTATATTGCTGCTGTGGTTTGGCTTTTTTGGTTGTATTTGTACTAGTTTCTGTGTGGCCCATGTGAAAGACATTTAGTCATAAGTCGCACACAGTCTGTCTGACCTTATACACGTGCAGTTAGGTGGATTTGCTCGAGTTGTATAATAACAGTGACTTTTGTTTCCACAGTACATTGTGTTGACCACCTCGGCTGGCATCATGGACCACGAAGAGGCCAGACGAAAACACACAGGAGGCAAAATTCTTGGATTCTTTTTCTAAAATGTAAAGATCTGCAAATAAAAAAACAACCAAGTGTAAGCTGGAAGTTTGCTGTGATTTATTCCAAACATAAATGTCTGGACTCAAGATTGTCAGTTTAAATCAGTCCTTTTAAAAATAAGACAAAAATACATATAGTACACACAGTAAAACAGAATGTAACGCAGGCCTAGAAACTGAACAGCAATAGGTGACCTGACAACATTACATTGACATGCTTAATGCGTAACGTAGCATCCACATACAGTTCTTTGGGCTTATGTTTTTTCTTTTTAACCTAAAACTGCAACATGAAACTGGTACCAAATAGAGCAAGTACAAAAATCAAGAAAAAAGAATAGTAAAAACTATCATATCAATAAAACAAATCAATAGTTTTAATGCGCAACAGTTGGCCAAACTGGAAGGCCACTGGCTATAACTCAAATCAATCATGATTGTTTATACTATATGAAATCGTTCACTCCGAAATGGGAATGCTACATGTATTGCAGGTATCCTGAAAAAAAGATATATATCCACTGAGTTTTGAAGCAATCGGAGACAGTATATCGTAAGCCAAAACTTAATTTTGTAAAAGAAAGGATTTATTATTTAATACAACATGTTCATATTAGATCCATGTAAGACTGAAAGCTTGACAGCTTTGGATACTTTTGATAAAGCCAAAATGGGAGTTAACTGAAATCTGGTCAATTGCCCCCAGACCCGGCGCCAGAACAAATCTACAGAGGGCATATGATTTTCATGGGAGGGCACACGTCATGTGCCGTGGCCAGTGGCGGCGCCAGAGATTTTCTTTTGGGGGTGCTGTGGGGTAGCTTGACGTTTCATAGAGGGCGCTCAAACGTGTTCCCATTAATTACCGGGCTACAGTTGAATTTTCTAATGCAACACTCCCCACACGCACATACAATGTACCCGCACCCGCGACTGTTACGATTATGATTGTATGAAAAGATCTTAAAATAAATACTGTATTTATTATAAACGTTAGTCCTTAACATCTATCACTGTGTATATCACCATTCAAACATCTTTTAAAAGTTGAACAACCCCCACACAGCTCAGTAAAGACTGAAATGTTGACTTTATTTGATAATTTCAGTAAAAACTAACGTTCATATTTCTCTTTTTAATTATAATACTGATGAACGTTCAAAACAAAGCACTTTGGCAAGTTACCACATACGTTTAAAAATGCTTAATAAGTCAAAATTCAAAGTCAGCTTTATTGTAAAAATGTTTACATGTGTTATACATACAGAAATCTCGAAATATCGTTTCCCGCAGTCCCACAGTGTGACATGTATACATTAAACAAAACAGAAAGGGCCCAGATAAACGTGGCATACATTAAACAAAACAGAAAGGGCCTAGATCAGCGGTTCTCAAACTGTGGTCCGCGGACCACTGGTGGTCCGCGAGGGTACTGCAGGTGGTCCGTGGAAAAAAGCTAAATAAAATCCACTTTTTATTATCAAGGATTTTCGGGGACCTGAAGACACATTTTTGAGTTGTATACACTGTTGGAAAGAGGAGATTCCTAGCTTTCTAATGATATCAGGCAGTGGGGTAGTGGTCGTTGGGCTCATCGGACGGATGAGAGAAAATCTCTAATGTCCGAGTGCAAGTGAATGCACCACAAGACATGAGCCTTGTAACCCCTCCCCCGGCCCTGGCGCGAGCGTGGAAATATGATTGGCGAACAATATTGTGGCTTTCCAAGTTAACATTGATTGATATGACTGCGATTAAATCAGCATATACTTCTGCCAGGGGGATGCCATCCCTCAAAATCTCCTGCCACCCTCTTGCCACCCCATGAATATTTTTCTAGATCCACCGCTGAGTAGGCTATATTTTTCGTTTCGTTTATTTAATAAGTTAATTTGTTTTTTGTTTGTTTTGAGATTTAAATAGATTTTTAAAGTGGAGATAGAGAGAGAGAGAAGCAGCGCTGTCTGCTTAGTTGCAATACTGTAGCTCAAGCCTTTATGCAACTTAGGCCTATACATTGTTTATGTTACTTATATGCCTGTGTCCATTGTTTTTGTGTGTGTGTGTGTGTGGGTGTGGGTGTTGAGCGCAGCGCCGTCTGCTTTTTGCAGTACAGTAACTAAAGTAGGAGCATACCGGTAGTTTTTCCTCTCTCTCATTGTCTAAGTGAATGGGTGCTGTAAAAACTACACTGCGCATGCTCAGAGTATTTTTCTATTCAATGTGTGCGGCAAAAAAATAATCGCCATAGGGGCACTGTGCTGACATACCTACCAAACTTCATCTCATAATTCAGAGGAGCTGATTGGCTGTAAGTACGTGTGCCGCAAAAATAGTAGTTGTTTGTGAAGAGGAGACGAGAGAGAGCAGCGTATAGCGATTCAAATCAGTAAAACGGAAAGAAAATGAATGAAGTTGACCATCTACTTCAGCTTTGGTAAGTACATTTTATGTCATATCTTTTGTTGATCTTCTGTGTTTTGCCTATAGGCTATTGCTCTGCTGGATCGATTGATATTGTGACCTCGGTGATGAGTGTCTGTGTTTTCCTTATACCCCCCCCTCCCCCCTCTCTCTATCGGAACCATGGACAGCCTACAGCTATTTGTTTACGTGTTTAAAAAAGCACCAGAAGCTTATATATACACATCTAAGTTGTTCGTGCCCCACCACTTTTGTACATATAAAAACGCCACTGTAACCTACTGATGGCAACCTTTTGAGAAACATTTTTATTTCCCTTGTGAGACCACAAGACCATTACAGAAACTTTAGTGCAAGTTTGTAACATGACTGGAGCGCTGTCCTCAGAGGGCTACATCCATAAACACTACACATGGCAGTGCAGAGGTTGGCTCCAACTGCAGACGGATCTCTAATAAGGAAATCCATGTTGTAGCTGAGGCCGAGCTGCACATCTCTGCTACACGGCTGCCAGCTTGTAAAAAAAAACCTGGCTTTCTGCCGCTGCGCTCTCTCATCAGTGTGACCTTTTCTGGCATCTTCAGTGCATTTTGTCTTGTCCCTAACCTCTGGAGTCAGCTGCTGACCTCACATTAGACCCTGAAGAGGAGAGAGGTAACAGCCTGCTAATGCAACATCTCTGTCCATGTGCTCCTTGTGGGCTGAGAGCGAAAACACCGTCTGCCTCCCTCGTGGGCTCACAGCACTCTAGCCCTGTCTTGTAAAAAGGTTTGAAGATCAGGGATAGAAGAGCAGGATTGTCGGCTTGAAGTTAACTTTTTTACAGTCCATCAACAGAAGGAAATTACTTAAAAGGAAAATGCATGTACGAAACAAAATGCACCCCCAAAAAATAGCAGAACTTTGAAATATCAAATATAAATTAATTAATGTTTTGTTTTCAGTTAGTATGAAATATAATTTGACACCAGATAAGAAATGCCAGTATTTCCTGGGTTACTTTGTTCGATTTAATAGTCCTGAAACATACATTTTTTTTAAAGGAACTTCTGACAATAATTTCACGTATATTCCAGCACACCTTTGCACGCTACAGTATCACACTATTGTGTAATGTCTAAATTACATTTTTTGCATTTTCATTGGACTCAAATATTACTTGCCTAAATAGATAATCCTGTTAAATGTTTCATATTACATTTTATTTTCAATTTTATTTTAACACTTGAATATACTCCACAACTTTGAAAACTGTATTTCGAAGTAAAGGAAAATCTAATTGAAATCGAGTTGACATTTTTCATAAAACAAATGACTACAAATCCAGCCCTACAATGTAACTTTACAAGCATTACTCAGCTGTTTACAGGTTATTAATTAAATATTCGAATAAAAGATAAAAAAAATACCCTTAATCTAACGTTTCTGTTATTTTCAGTATAAAGGAGCACCATTTCCAATAATTCTGAGACTAAAGCAAGTTAATATATTATCACTAGCTTCACAGCATGAAGTTAATCACAGGTCATTGATGTTTGATTTCTCATAGCCAGGCCTCTGCTAACAATATATTTGTTTAAAATAGACTCCAGGATACTCTGCAACTTCTACAGGTGCACCATAGAGAGCATCCTGACCTTCTACAGGTGCACCATAGCGAGCATCCTGACCTTCTAAAGGTGCACCATAGAGAGGATCCTGACCTTCTACAGGTGCACCATAGAGAGGATCCTGACCTTCTACAGGTGCACCATAGAGAGGATCCTGACCTTCTACAGGTGCACCATAGAGAGTATCCTGACCTTCTACAGGTGCACCATAGAGAGGATCCTGACCTTCTACAGCTGCACCATAGAGAGCATCCTGACCTTCTACAGGTGCACCATAGAGAGGATCCTGACCTTCTACAGGTGCACCATAGAGAGGATCCTGACCTTCTACAGGTGCACCATAGAGAGGATCCTGACCTTCTACAGGTGCACCATAGAGAGTATCCTGACCTTCTACAGGTGCACCATAGAGAGGATCCTGACCTTCTACAGCTGCACCATAGAGAGCATCCTGACCTTCTACAGGTGCACCATAGAGAGGATCCTGACCTTCTACAGGTGCACCATAGCGAGCATCCTGACCTTCTACAGGTGCACCATAGAGAGGATCCTGACCTTCTACAGGTGCACCATAGAGAGGATCCTGACCTTCTACAGGTGCACCATAGAGAGGATCCTGACCTTCTACAGGTGCACCATAGAGAGGATCCTGACCTTCTACAGGTGCACCATAGAGAGGATCCTGACCTTCTACAGGTGCACCATAGAGAGGATCCTGACCTTCTACAGGTGCACCATAGAGAGGATCCTGACCTTCTACAGGTGCACCATAGAGAGGATCCTGGCCTTCTACAGGTGCACCATATAGAGGATCCTGACTGGCTGCATCACGGCCTGGTACGGCAGTTGCACCGCCCTAAACCGTAAGAGGGTGGTGAAAACTGCACAGCACATCACCAGGACGGAGCTGCCATCCATGGAGGACCTCCCAGCGGCTCAGGAAGAAAGCCCACAGGATTATCAAAGACCCCCATCACCCCAGCCACAAACTGTTCTGTCTGCTGCCGTCTGGCAGGCGGTACCGCAGCATCAGGACAAAAACCACCAGACTCAGGACAGTTTTATCCCACAAGACTATTTAACACCTGGGGCAGGGGCGGATCTAGACAAATATTCATGGGGTGGCAAGAGGGTGGCAGGAGATTTTGAGGGGTGGCATCCCCTGGCAGAAGTATATGCTGATTTAATCGCAGTCATATCAATCAATGTTAACTTGGAAAGCCACAATATTAATATTTTAACTCAATAACATAGGTGACATTATTGTGGCACATCAGTAAACGCCTTACATATAAATATATAAGGTGGCAGACATAATTTAATGAATTTAACTGAACAATAACTGAATGAGTTTGTTTCACTCTTCGACCAGCAGGGGTACCAAATCTATGAAGACTGCTGCAATAAGTACATTAATTAACTGTCTCATCGATGTTTGTCTGAATGAATATGATACTATTAACAATCATATTATTCCTATCAGCTGTCAATCACTGTTATGATTCACATATTCATTTATTATTGAATAAACTATATATTTTTGGAGGAGTTAATGATGAATGTTCCTCAAAATGCTTGCTCACCCTGCTTCAAATTTGAAAGACAAGTCATTACTATCATGTATCAAAATTCAAAAGATTCAAAGGAACAGTTCAGCGCCCCACAACTTTATTGCAAACAGTTACAACCTTGACTTTACATCAGAAAGAACAAACATTAAAGAAGTGACTAACTGCATCAGTTAGGGTATAAACGTGTATTCAGCTAAAACATAAATTATCCAGTGGAAAGCCCTTACCTACTGGCCTAGTTAAATCAAAGTGGTTACTTTTGTTTGGCTGGGCAGTGTAGTTTTACGTCTTATTTGACTTTCTCTGGACTTAAAACTGTTTTTTGGGGGCAGACCCCCACAAAGAAAAAAAATATATACCAGGGTGTCCGCGGGGTCTTAAAAAGTATTAAAAGTTGATAAATCAATTTAGCGAAAATTAAGGCTATTAAAAAGTAATAAACGGCATTTTCCAAGGTATTAAGAAGGTCCAAAGCAACGACAACATGAAACACCCTTTAATTTACTGCAACGACATGTCGGGAAACCCCCTCAAGGCGGCCCCATGCATAGCGCGCTGTCAAATGCTGCTTCTTATTTTAAGTTTCGTTGCCTTGCTTTGCTCTGGGGGGGGGGGGGGGGAGAGTGTGTTGGGGCGCCACTGATGGGGATCAGAGCTGTCCGGTCCCACATGCTAAGTGCTAGCCAGAAAGTCGCGGCGTTTAAGTCCCGACTCTCCCGATGGCCAATCCGTGCCTCCCCTGACTGCACGTTGCTGAAATACACCGCTGCAGTGCAGACTCTCTGCAGGGAGGAGCCACGGAGCAGCAGCGGAGTCCGGGCGATGCTGCTGCTCCAAGGAAGAGACACACGTTCACTAAGCCAGAAAAACTATATCCGGTCACAGAGATCTGCTATTTTAAAGTAAAGTCAACACATATCAACCCTTAATATAGTCTATATTAAGAACGAGAAAAGTCTTAACATATATATTATTTTTTGTAAACATATGACAAATGTGCGAGGGTGATGACGTCAGAGCATCGTCCTATGTGCCGGGGCTTAGCCCCGGACAGCCCCGGCCCAATTTAAACCCTGGGTATTTGTGAGGGAGCTCCTATATGGCAATACCCCGCTGAAGCTCACCAAAGTTTAATATATTTCATAGTTCAAAGTTTTGTCAATTGTTTTGTTTATTGGTCAAATTAATACTGGTTTCTGAGGAGTTTGACTGGAATGAAAGAGCACAAAGTGTGTCTACAGAAGCAACAAAGCAGCATACTGCATTAAACCTGACCTTGACAGAGAGGTTGAAGTTCATGTGGAGAGGAGGCTCTCCTACTACTTTCTAATGGTTTCTTTTTCTAATAAACTTGCATTGGGTTGGTCACACAATTAATTCTCTTGTGCTTTGTTCTATCTGAATTATGATAAGGAGTTATCACAAACTGTTTAGTTGTGCTATCTTATAATCAATACTGTATATAGTAAATGTGAGGTAAAGTGTGTCGCCAATGTAACCGGTTAGAACTCAAAGTTGCGATGAGGTCTTAAAATGTATGGAAAGGGTCTTAAAAAAGGTCTTAAAAGGTATTACATTTGACTTCAGGATTTCTGCATATACCCTGTATACACACATACAAGGTCATCATCTTAACAGTTTTTTATGCTCATCGAGTCATCCGTGAGCAAAGCATCAAGTTGGCATGCCTACAACAGCTGAATGGTAGTTCCACGATTACCATGTTGTTCAGCCAAACGCCTCACAAACTGATTAAGATCAACAGCTTTAGTGCGTTTTGATTTAATGCTGAGTACAGCCAAACTTGACAGTCTCTTCTCTGTCATTGTAGACCGCAAATACCTCATTCCTTCCGTCTGCTTGGGTCTGAATGCTTCTCGTTTTGCGCCGTCCCCCTGTTCAAATTAAATCGCCGCCAATCATATTTCCTCGCTCGCGCCAGGGCCGGGGGAGGGGCTACAAGGCTCGCGTCTTGTGCTGCATTCCGATGAGCCACAACTTTTCTTTCAAAACAAAGATGCCAACTGGGGTGGCAGCTGGGGTGGCAAGGCTATTTTTTAGGGTGGAAGTTGCCACCCCATGCCACCCCGGTAGATCCGCCCCTGACCTGGGGCCTCATTTATAAAGCCTTGCGTAGGATTCACGTGGGAAGGTTGCTTACGTAGGACCAGTGGGCACAGCCCCACCTAGTGTCAGCAGAAAGTAACGCAAATAATAATTCCCAAAATATGCAAAAAAAATACATGTTAAAATATATGTTTAGTCATCTGATTCGTCTGTGCATTGCTGTTTTAGTCTGCGTTCTTCTAATTAGTGTCTACAGTGTGCCTGTTGAGCGATGTGGGGCATGCCCCTCTCTCTGCTGTTAAAATGAACGTGTACTGTAAAAACTACACTGCGCATGCTCAGAGTATTTTTCTATTCAATGTGATCTTCTATGTTTTGCCTATAGGCTATTGCGCTGCTGGCCTGTATCGATTGATATTGTGACCTCGGTGATGAGTGTCTGTGTTTTCCTTATACCCCCCTCTCTCTATCGGAACCATGGATAGCCTACAGCCTGTCAGTGGCGGTTCTAGAACATTTTACATGGGGTGGCAAAGGAGGGCAAGAGGTCATGCCAGGGTGGCATGGGAGGGCGGACAGTATGTGGTATTTTATACTGTATATATAACCTATTTATTGTTAAATGATGCCCTAACACAAGTGTTCTTAATGCACAAGAGAAACAAGGTGTTGTGAGAGGTTCCCGTAACTTAGAGTACATTGTTTTGTCTGGAAGGTGTGGGGGGACATAAGCACAAGAAGTGTGTGTGTGTGTGTATGTGTGTGTGTGTGTGTGTGTGTGTGTGTGTGTGTGTGTGTGTGTGTGTGTGTGTGTGTGTGTGTGTGTGTGTATGTATGTATGTATGGATGGAGATGTTTTCCATCTGCAGGGTGAACATAATACACTCATACCCATTCATTTTCTATGGCGGTCAATTCTGACCGAAAACATCATGGGTGTTTCACTGTTGAATAAATCACTAAAAAATCAATGCAAGTGGTGATCATCAATTGTATATGTTCAGAGGCCTAGTGTGGAGGATAACATAAGGTCTTGAGGCAATTGGATGAAAAACACAATATTTATGATCAAAAACAAAGTCACTCGGTCACTTTTGAACCGAAACGCAAGAGAGGCCCCGAGCTGCATCTCACTTCGGTTAAATGGAATCCACTCTTCCCTGCGCGCATTGCACCCTGGCATATGGTAGACCGCGAAGGATACATCAGATGTATCCTTCAAATCCGGGAAAAGAAGGCTGCATTCGTGGGCCGCATTCGGAGGAGTCTCGTCTTTTAAAAAAAATTGGGACAGCCTTCTTTCGGCGGAAGTGACGTATGCGGTCTACAAATGCAGCCTCCGAAGGGAGCAGCCCCTGAATTGAGACAGGGGCTGCATCTCACTTCGGTTAAATGAAATCCTTGCGTCCCTCACTTGCGTTGTTTCCCTGTGTTCAATGGGTAAAAGTCTTTCTGGGCCCAGTGACGTCACGGACTGATACGGAAATTGTAGTACCGCCGTTTGGACACAACGAATATTTTCCTCAGAGTCAACCACCCCGCAGCAACTCTATCCACCACTTAAATGAAATAAAACAAATGTGTTGTGTTGTATCAGCTGCCAAATCTACCAAATATATGGTGTTCTTAGTTTCCATACCTCCTGTGTTTTATGAGCGACTTATCAAGTATTGGCGAACGGCACAAAACATGATTAAACATGACAATATAAACCATGCTCGTATCTATACAACCTATAGAAATGCAAAACGGCCTCAGTTTAGACGTAATTCTGTCCTTCTGCTTATCGCATCATTTATGAGAATACATGTCTTAACATTAAGACAACATATTCGAGGTGGTATTAAATAACATATCCGTATTTATTTATTTCTCCAAGTTATGTTTTTGTGTGCACTGAGGAGTCGCAAACAGGCGTTTGTTTAATCATTTTACAATTGGCTTTAATCAATTTTTGCAAATTAATTATTCATATATGATACATGAGAGTTAACATTTTATTTATGGTATTATTTCCACATATTTCTCTCCATTCTTCCTTCTGCCAACGGTGTCGCAGTTTCTCGTCTTTCCCGTTTTTGTGCGGACCGCGTACGGATTGGTCAGACTAGTGTGCGTGGAGGACTGCACATTGTCCCGTCAAGTTTGTTTTTTATAAATCGCAAACATTGCTTAGAAACTGGCGTAAGCCATCTTTTGAGCGTACGCATCGTTTATAAATGAGGCCCCAGAGCATGCAGTATTTTTATTGTTGTTTTTTTATTTGTTATTGTTGTATGTCTTGTAAATTGCACTGTTAAGGAACCCGCAAATCTACGTTTTTCATACATTACATAATTACATCGTAGTTGTGTATATGTTATGACAATAAAACATTTCAATCTTTGAATTTGTTAGCATATGCCTGCTAATGGATATATTGTTAGCATAGGAAATACATTGTTAGCAGGGAAGGAATGTTTCAGGGAAGGTTACAACATTTAACAAGTGTTTTTGTGTATACTAATTTATCTAAGAATATTTACATGTTTAATTTTCAGAAAGAAAAGGGCTTGATGAGCGTTATCATTAAGTTACTGCTAGCTAGTGAACAGCTGCTAAATTAGGGTTAGCATTGAGAGAGAGCTAGCTGTGAAACAGCAGATTGTCATCAATAAGGCATTCATGTAATCCTACCTTTGAATTTCTTATCAAGTGTAGTTATTGTAGTACAGGCACACAAACCCGCTTTAGCTCCCCATGATAAGATGGCCTTAAGTAGCACTGAGAGCACCTCTGCAGCAGTGAGAGACAGAAGTCCTGAGGCTCTTTCAAAACTGAAAATGGCTGGAGGTGGAAAACATGTGAAGCCAGAAGAAAAACATTGTAAAAAGTCTCCCCTCATTCCCAAGAACCTCTCAGTGTTTCTGCTACAGGGACAGAGTCTGTTTGAAGACAATATACCAGAGCTCATCTGGGGATCAGGGTCCACAGCCCGGAAGCCTCCAACATGTTTCTCCAGTCTGCACCAGATGTCAGCTGGCTCTCTGAGATGTCCCTGAAGGGGTTTGAGCACCGCTGTGGAGGAGAAGAGGAGATGTGCAGCTCTCAAAACAAATAGAATACATTAATACAGAAACAAAAAGTCTGCTGTTTGGCCCGCTTTGATTGAAAAGAGCCAGAGGCAGTGCCAGCGAAGCGATATAGAGCAACTTGGTTGTGAGTCTGAAAATATTGTACTTAAATCATCTTCAAACCTCATGTGTTTGATTTGTTTCTTTAACACAGAATCTAAGCAACAACCACATTTAGGTTGTTGAATCTGATCTGGTAGAAAGCAAAGAATGAAGCAAAAAGTTGGAAAAATGATCGGCCAGTTCCCAAAAATCCACATTTTCCAACCTAAACGTTGTTGTAGCCAAGCTGATCATTTTAAATGTACTTAATACTAGTTTTGTTATTTCCACTTTTAAATAAATGCTAACCACCTGATTGAATAGATTTGAAAATAAATAAATTCCAATAAGCATTGGACCTGCAAGCCAATTCCCAGGTTAAAAAAAACTGTTGAAACTGATTCTACAACTTTTGAATTGTGTTAAATTTGTCTCTGCATCACATCTTTCTACAGAATCTTGATTGATCCGGATTATCCATTTATTATCACAATTCTGACATTTTCTCAGAACAAAAAAAAAATCACTTGGTTGAGATGTAAAAAAATATTCAAAATGTGGCCCTAATCCAATTCCTCAACTGGGGTGGTCGCAATATAAGATTTTCACCACACATCGATTGTTCGAAAAATAATTCAAGTATTGTTACAATGTCAACAAACAACGCAGTTCATCTTTAACTATTTATATTATTTTGATTTCTGTGTCTTTTTTGGCATATGAATAATGGGCCTGGGGATGGCACGGACAGAAAAAAACTAGGGCTGGGCAAGTTACCGTGTTATTATCGCGCAACAATATTTTATCGCGCATCAACACATATTTTTGTATTATTAGTAAAATTGTTATTTTTAAAGTCTGTTGCTCATTGGCTCTGAATACACATACACACAGTCACAGACATACCATGGGTCACAGGAGGGGTGCGATGTTGATCAGTATTGGCTTATGATGGGCGTCATCACGTCTCTTAACCAATGAGAGCATTTGGGGCGGGCCTAAGACTGCTGCAGCGCTCATGAACCGAAACAGAAAGAAGTGATGGGGGACAGAAACATGGAGAAAGGTACCGAACTCATGGACATTTTAAATCAAATCCAGACGGCGGAGTTGATAGAATCAGAGTTATATGTAACCACTGCAAAGTTTATTTAATTGTATCACTGGACTCAGGGTAACTTGTTTTTCTATTACAAACTAGATAACACGTTAATGCCCTGGCAGTGGCAAAAAGCTTTGGCTTTATTTTTTGATTTGATTACATGAATTAATGTTTAAGTTGAGGTTTACAAGAAACATTTTAACTTCTACTGTGTCAAGGGAATACTGCTTTTAAAAAGCACCTTATTTGTTTAAAGCAGTGTTTCTCAAAGTGGGGGGCGCGCCCCCCGTGGGGGAAGCAGAGGCATGACAGGCGAGAGACCAGGAGGAAAAATTGTTATTTATAAAAGAAAAAAGAAAATCATAATTTGAAAAATTATTGATTCGAAAATAATATGATACAGTACAGTACAATTACGTCTGGGTCTCTGTGTTTCATTATAGCTCGGTTCTGTGTGTGTGGAACGAGCCATTTTGTGTGCGTGCGTGAGCGAGCGAGCGAGAGAGAGAGAGCGCACCGGTACCGGAGATCGTTGTTGTTAGCTTCTGGTGCTAATGATCTACGCTAACGGATATAAGGAGCTTTTTCAACAACAAAGTGGAGGAGAGTCCTCTCCTGTCAGACTGAGAGGCTCAGTGAACTAAAGGACTCTGAGTGTTTAGATAATTAACTTTAGTCTAAGTTATCTCAGTGCGTCTCAAACGGTTTGGTCACCATTAATGTCAACAATCATTTCCGAGGCACACGTTTATATGATCATTATAGTTATAAAAAAATAAGAGAACAAATGAAAAACAGGTTTGAAATACTATATGACAGTAAAAAAAGAATAAAGTTTAAAAGGGGAGTGATTTGTAAAATATCCATAAAGAAAAAGTAAATCTGTTTACAGTTCGGTTTCAAATGAGTGTTGAGAGATGTATCCGTAGATCTCTTAATTTTGCTCTCAAAGTGCACCAGATTGATGCTTTTAACTTCAATATTTAAAAAAAAATCTTCCCTGGGGAGCATGCCCCCGGACCCCCCTATGTGAGGTCCACACACCACCTATAAAAATAGCACTTTACCCCTGCTTACACCTATATGCCGTGAGCTGATTATCGAGCCTTCATTGTAACAGTCGCGGGTACACTGTGTATTTGCGTGGAGAGTGTAGCAGTCTAAAATTCCACTGTAGCGCCCGGTACATTAATGGGAAACCCTAAATGTTTGAGCACCCTCTATGAAACGTGAAGCTACCCCACAGCACCCCCAAAAGAAATGTCTGGTGCCGCCACTGAGCCTGCAACCCCATTTTGAAGAAAGTGCAGTGCCAAACAGGCTCATTGCAGCCACTAATGCTGTGATAAGGCACACTTTCTTTTGCCAAATATCAGCATTTTCTTTGCAAAGTGGCAAAGTATTATAACTTATTATTCTAGCAAAGGGATTGCACAATTGTATTATGTATTTTTTTTTTGAGCACACAGACTTATGGAGCATTGTTTTATTATCACTGTTCTAGCAAAGTGATTTTTTTGAAAGGAATGCTCACGTTCATATTGATGTATTTTAATAAATGTTAACTTGGCCCATTACGTAACTATTTGTGTTGGGGGGGCCCGACTTTTTTTTTTCTCCAAAGGGGGGGCCTGACAGAAAAAGTTTGAGAACCACTGGTTTAAAGTGTTTGCAAACCAATTAGTATGCACTTGTTCATATAGCAGTACTTTTAATAAATAAAAGTGCGCAATACACTACTTATTTTCGCATTACACTGCGGTATAATTCCAGGCAGCAGCTCTATTTTATTGCAGTTCCCCTACTGGACACTTGAGGGCAGTATACATATGTGTCATCCTCAGTATTCCTCCTCCAGCTGCTGGTCCTCATACTGCATTCTGCACAGGCTATAAGCAGCAAGACTAATTATGATTGATTCAGAGATAGCCAAATTAATATTGGAATAGCAGCAAAAGTATGAAATTTGTATTCAGTCAAAAGAAAGACATTTATTTTTACTCAGCTCTACATTGTCTTGTGCCGCCATAAATCACTTAGCGGTTCGCTGGGAAATGAGGGGGGGGAACAAAGACGTTTAGAAAAGTAAAAATGTATGTGCAAAAAAATTATTGAGTCAATTTTCTTATGAATCAAATTTGCTTTTAATATCAAGATTCAAACACACATTGGGAAACAAAGTATGTTGGATAATAAATCTGACTCCTGAAAAGATCTTTACAAGAGTAGTTTCAGAGAAAAAGCTGAGAAAGCTCAGTCAGGTTGTTTTTTTCAGTTTTAAAATGTGATAAAAGTCTAGGATTTTTTTCAACTTTGATCAACGCACTAAATCTGCATTTATGGGAAAACAGAGCAGGATCAAAAAGCACAGACGAAAGCAGAAAATACTCTTTGCATCAGTGTAAACAACAACATAAAAGTCAGTTTATAAGGTTACTCAATCTTAGGCAGGGCTGCTTCGTGCACCAAACACAAACACATCTCGACTGTTACCATATACAGGCGTTGCATGAGATCATCATTTTTGCATGGCGCTTCTACTTCCAGCCATGTGATTTATTCCACCACCCAACACAGCTCCGACAGACGGCGTATCTACAAAGACCCTGGGAAATTCTGGAATAAACGGTAACCGGCTGAGAAGTAGATATGAAAATGTATCTTTTGTGGGGAGGACGACTCTTTTCTCCCACAACACAAATTAATTCACACATTCCAAGGTGAAATAGAGGGCTGGCCATTGTCATATGGTCATTTCACTGATACACTTATCTCATGTTCTTCACTCTCTGCCCTATCTCTCTGTATGCCTTATTTACTAGGACGAACCAGGGAGGCAGGAGTGGTGGGTGGGAAGTGTGTGTGTGTGTGTGTGTGTGTGTGTGTGTGTGTGTGTGTGTGTGTGTAAGTGTGTGTGTGTGTGTGTTGGAGCATTCACGGTGCGGAGGAGTCTGGTGTGCATATGATGAATGAGATAGTTAGGAAGCAGCGAATTTATGGCTGTGAATGCAGCCATCCATTCTGCCCTGCAGTCTCTGGCTGTCCTCAAGGGCATCGTGCTCCTCCGGGGCCCATTTTAGGTAGATTACTGGGGGTCCCACCACCACTGCTGCTGCTGGAGATGCGTCCAGGTAAACGACACAGCAGCCATCCTGCTCCCCTCGCCGCATGTCAAGCAACGGTTAATTAGCAGGCAGTGAACACAAGCTGCTAATGTACATATAATAACATGGAGGCCAAGAGGTACCAGCGAGAGGCTGCCGTTATTAATTAGGCCTCTCATTTGTCCGCCGTAGATCACCTTGAGCGTTACAGTGCAGTTTGGCCTCTAATGTGGATGATGTAGTAGAGCATGCCCCGCGGAAAATCACAGCACAAGAAGTGATTACTGTTTAGGCTTAAATAATAAATGAGTAAGTATGTAATGTTGCTTAATGCACACTCTTCGTGTCATATAGCAATTTTCTGAGCCCAAGAAGTACTCTAAACTTAACATAAAAACCTGCAATTGGTTGGCTTTGTACTGATTCAGGGGTAAATTGATAGAATTGTTGCATTTGCTACATGGTCCATTTGACAAAATTCAGGAATACTACAAAAGTTGTTAACAAATGCATTGCACCAGTAAGCTTGATTCTTATTGGTCATAAATATTAATGGGAAGATCCAAACCCTTAATTTTCTTTATTTTTTCCACCAGCATTTAGCTTTCATTTTTGAATGCCTTTTTGTGATTAGTATATTAGTTTTTCATTAAATGAACAAAATATCCAGTTCTACCATACATCTACATTACGCTTCGAAAACAATGTCATGGACCTTATTATATGACGTGCTGCGTCAAGAGTGTGCCGTTTTTCAGACACCGTATCAGGTAATCTTGTCTTTGGGCGCAAAGGGTTGTCTGTGTTCCCATTGCAAAGCTCCACCCTTTCTAGGGGATCTCGGCCCACTTGTTTAGCCTTGAATTCGAGTGTGATTGCTGTGTACGTACACCTACACAAACAGAACATGAGGGTGATACATTCCAGGTTCGTAACGACATAGAAGAGATTATGGCCCCATTTACACGTGAACGCAAACGCAAACGAAACACAAACGAACCGAATTCGATATAAAAAAAGTCTTCCGTTCACACGGATACGGCTCAATAAACGTGTCCCTTCACACGAGACCACTCAACCCGCTGGAGACGCTGTAGTACATATGCCGGGCCTGTAAGTTGCACTGTACTTCCGCCTCAAAATACACCAAAAGCAGCGAAGAAGACCCCCGAGCATGGTTCCCATGGTTGCCTGGTTGCCCTTCTGTTTATTCTCCGCGGTGGATTTAGCAACATGTAGTTCATGTAGTTCTCCATGTCCACTTGTTGCTGATGGTTGTGGTAGAGGAGCTGTAGATTTTGCACTAACATTTGTAGCATGGTCAGTAGCAGTAGCAGTAGCAGTAGCTACTGACAGTAGCTACTGACTATGCTACAGCAGTGAGCAGCAGAGGTGGGGAGAGGCGGGGCTATGGCTTCATCGTTATCAGGAAAATGATCGTATAGGACAGAGGAGACCATTTGGTACGGCCCTCGAGGTAATTTATAAACAACACGCGCAAAAAAGAAAAAAATTAAAGAAATCTAGACCGCAAAAAAAATAAAAAAGCGAGTGCCTTTTTTTCCTGCCTTTTTGAACACAACACGAGCCTAACGTGTCATCACGTGGTATATGTCTCGTCTGACAGGGGTGCAGTGCTGACAGAGAGCACCAGAACGTCGCTCCGGCACTTCCAAAAATTGCAGTACCCATAAGGAGCCGTACACATGCCGCAGTTTTTGCGTGGCTGTGTCTTTAGTTGAAAGCCCAGTGGCGATCTGTTCATCTGTCATACTGATCATACAGTCAATAACTTTGTTGTTATTAGCATCTGGTTAGCTAGCTATGCTAACGAATATACAAAGCTTTTTCTCCAACCAGTGAGGTAAAGGCACATCTTTATATGATCATTATAGTTATAAAAAAATAAGAGAATAAAGTAAACAGGTATAAAATACTATATGACAGTAAAAAAAAGTCGTTATTAATAAACAAGAATACAGTTTGAAAGGGAAGTGATTTGTAAAATAACCATAAATATATAATATATATAAAACTTGATTTGATTTGATAAAGAAAAAGAAAATCTGCTTACAGTTCTGTTTCATATGGGTGTTGAGAGATGTATCCATAGATCTCTTAATGTTGCTCTCAAAGTGTACCAGATTGATGCTTTTATCTTCAACATTTAAAAAAAAATCTTCCCGGGGGAGCATGCCCCCCGGACCCTCCTAGAGGAGTGTTAGGTCCCCCCCCACTTAAATCATGTCCACATGGATAGGGAACTAAATACATTTGCACACATCTTGTGTCCATATCTTTCTGTTTTGGTGGTCATGCCACAACCGTGCACGTGCATGCATACGTGAGTCATGGTAAGATATCTGGATGAAGGGGTTGCTTTTTCTTTGCACAGCATGAAAGAAAGGCGAAATGAATGGGCTGTGATTTTAGTATTTTTAAGCACAGGTCAATAATTTGTACGGCCCTCGGAGGATGTTGTAAAAATTGAAATGGCCCTTGAGAGGAAAAAGGTTCCCCACCCCTGGTATAGGACGTACACACGGAGCCGTTTGCCCCCCCAGAGCGTTCCGTCCGCAGATCTATCCACCTTGGGACCCGTTATCGTTTTAGGGGTCCGTTTCCACGGTTCCGTTACGGCCTCGTGTGAACGAACGGGCTATACGAAAGAGAAAAGTAGCGGATACTGTTGGATTGAAGCACCCTTCAGTGGTTGAAGGTTCGAGCCCGCTCCGCGCCGTCCGTTTGATGAGTGGTCTGCTATAAAAGGAAGAGCTCAGACACAGAGATATGAGGTTTAACAATAAGCTGATTTAATGGTAAAAACAACAGTACAATATAACGAACTACTTCGGGCCTTGGTTCTTCTACCGTGCGATGTACGTATCAGACAGTCAGACAGAACAGAGGCGGCCCGAGTGTACAGAATTCATAATATTTATGCCACAAACGGAGAGGAGTTGTGTGGGAGGAGTTGTGTCGGTTGCTCCTCCCTAGGTGTTCATCCATGGTGGACTCACTCCTGGGCGAGCCCTAGGCAGAATCAGAGTGAGTCAGCCATACGAGGTCTAAACAGCGAATCAGAGTGAGTCAGCCATAGGTGGGAAGTTTGGATCTCCTGCGCCGCCGAGTCCCAGGTCATCTTTTATGGCAGCCATAAAATAAACAATTCTGGGTGAACGGGGGTGAGGTACCAATCCTTATCTTCGTTTATCCTCAGCACCTGGCCGTACCACTCCGTATCCCAATCTTCTCTCACAATCTCTGCATAGACTCAATGTGTCAGTTTTATTACCTTTCTCCTGCAACCCCCCCATGCTCCTATCCGGCCCATTAAAAACCCGGGGGGGCGACTGGATCCTCTACATTCCTAAGTCAACGCACACACAATTGACACAACAAACAAAAAAAATGAGAACATTGGTCTAGTTTCATAAGTATACATTTTACACAGACATTTAAATATTCGGCAGTTATAATTATTGAAACAGGTTATACAGGTTACTTTAATCCCCCTTTTGATCTCACCTCAAGAGATCAATTCACACAAAGCATTCGAAACATAACCACTGTCATTCTTTTCTACTGCGTCTGTCCCCCAACATTATATAAATCCATCAGAAGCTGGGATTTAGAGTACTTTAAACCTTCGGGAACTGCCCACCATAACAACCTCTTATGACAGTGGAGGGAGACAAAAGTATGTTAAAACTGCGTCCTTGTCTGCTGAGTCATAATACTGTCCTCTCCTTCCGATACATAAGCCAACAAGGGCATTTGGTACGGAGGGGGAGGGGCAGCTTTTCCTTCAATGGTGGAACTGATGAATCTAACACACAATGAGCGGATACAAGGCACACAACAACAACCACATGTTACTAAAATGGCAATAAAAGTAGCTATAGAAATCAAAAGAGACATTATTAAACCTTTCCATTGACCAAACATGTTTGTAAACCATTCCTCCAAGGGGTTGTGTATCCCTGATTGTTCATGCATAGTTATGGATAGTGTGCGAAGGCCTTCTAAAGCCTTTGTGACGGAACCGTCCGGAGCCGTATTGTTTGGAATGAAAGTACAACACATATCACCAAACATTGAACACACACCTCCTTTCTCAGCTAACAGAATGTCAAGGGCCATTCTATTCTGAACTGCCATAAGGGAAGTCGGCCCCAGCTGTTCAGCGAGTCCTTCTACAGCGTCCCTAGTGAGATTAGCTAAACGGAGCACATTGTAATGTACATAGTTGATCCTGTCTACATTATTTCATCACTACCTGCTTGGAAAGTGAAGGTTTGTTTAGGAGGCATTTTGGTAACTACTACCTCATATTTGGCCCATTTGACCCTAGTTACGGACTCCTCTGGCGGGGGAATGGAGTCTTGGTGGTCAATGGAATCAGTTAAAACAAAAACAAAGGCAAGGGTGACGATCATGACCAGGGCAATTCTGGGGTGAACGGGGGTGAGGTGCCAATCCTTATCTTCGTTTATCCTCGGCACCTGGCAGTACCACTCCGTATCCCAATCCTCCTCTCTGCACAATCTCTGCATAGACTCAATGTTGTCAGTTTTATTACCTTTCTCCTGCAACCCCCCCCCATGCTCCTATCCGGCCCAGTAAAAACCCGGGGGGGCGACTGGATCCTCTACATTCCTAGGTCACGCACACACAATTGAGCACAGCAAACAAAGCAAAATAATACCAACATTTGGTCTAGTTTCATAAGCATACATTTTACACAGACTATTGGCGCCTAAGATATGTCGGGCCAAAGTTATAATTATTGAAACAGGTTATACAGGTTACTTTAATACAACCTGTTTCGTTCCCGTGTAAACAGCACATATGTTTAGCTGTGGAGCATGCTAACATGCAAAACTTCAACCTTAACAGGCTGAAGTTAGCCAGGCATAATGTTGGCCATGTTTACAGTGTTAGTGTAACATGTTAGCATGCTGAATTTGGCTAATTTGTATGTGCTTCATCCGTCTCAACTCTCGTTTATTTCTCTTATGTCTAGATAGTAACAAGTGACTTTGCAAAAATATTTAACCTATCCAAAAAATCTACTATTCGAGGTCAATAGATAACCTCAACCATCTTGCTAGAGTTTTTCAATTCCAGTGACATGTTTTAGTCATGATTGTTTATTTGGAGGGTTGCAAACCGTACCAGTTTTAATAATATCTGGCTCTTGTTATTGAATTTGAATGAATTTCACTTGGATAAAACACATGGGAAATGGACATGATGTAATTGTTGATTAGCACTAAACACGAAGTACAGCTAAGGCAAGTGGTTATGTCAATATTTGATAAACAAAAGTAAAATTGTCTCCTGTGTTATTTTCATCACTTTGTGCTTCCAACCCAACTTCTCTCTCTAAATGCTTCTCCAGTGTAAGAACTACATCCATCTACTTCCACCGTAGCTCCTGACATACAACGGGTATTTGGCAAATGTCAACATAGGTTAATCCTGTGTTGTCCAAAGTTCCATATCCTATGGCATTGTATCGTTCCTCTGCATTACTGTAGCTGTCAAAAAGCTGCATCTCATGTAAGCCCTCAGCTTCTTCTTGCATCATATACTTGACGGACATTTTCTGTGCAGTAACCGCTGCAGGCTCCCATCTGCCAATACCCTTGTCAGTTTATTATTCACAGGTGGTGAATCAGCCCCTTTAAAGTTTTGTATTCTTTCTTGTATTCTAAAAATATAACATTGTTTATCTATAATGCCCCCGGCACTTTGTTTACAAAGATTTTGGAAAAAGCCTATCGGAATAAGACAAAGACTTCTGAAAACCAAATGTTCGTATTAAATGTGTTTATAGTTCCAACATCCCTCCAAGCAATCCATGGATTCTGGGCCATTAAAGAATATAATACTAACATTTTTATCTACAAAGGCAATGATAGTAAAACTCATATATTTGTTTTAGCTTGGCATCCCGCTTTTTTCTTTAGCATATTGTCTTATCTTTGCTTTAGAACCATCTGCTGCGGGTGCACTTGTTGCCTTTTTGGCATATGCTGGATTTATTGCCAAAATTGTTGATGCTTTTATTCTGAATAATTCACAGTGAGCTTACGTTTGGTGAATAGTTCGAAGAATGTCAGTATCTGGATACACAGGAACTGAACCTCACATTAACTGACTCCTTCTCTAGCCAGACACAGCACTTCTACAGAGTCTATTTGTGGTCAGATTTTTCAGTTTGGACGCTTGTGTCATTCGGCCCCTGCACTGCTGTCAATGCCCTCTGAACACTCAAATGACGTCACTTCCCAATTACATCATCCGGTCTTTGCGGGCATAAGAAACACATAAATGTCACGGGCCGATGAATGCTTTGACTTTGTGTCTGATGAGAGTGAAGAACACAAATGGTCTGAGGGCCCGTGTGACAATACGTGCGCACGTACACGCACATGTTGGGGCACACGTGAGCAAATTGTACTTTTGTGTGATTTCCCAGTAGTGCGTTCCAGTGTTTATGTATTTGTGTGTGTTTGACAGAGAGAGAGAGGTAGCAGCTGTAGGAGCCAGGGGCCCCGGGCTCCAGAAGACGTCACACCCAGCTGGACGCCTCCAGGGAAGGTCAGGCTGGGCTGACAGCTTCCTGCGGCAGATGAGAGAGCAGACGTGGCTCTGCCTTTCATATCCAGCTTTTGTGGATGTCTCTGAAAATGGCTCAACACATCACATCAGGTTTCATCTGTAATTAACACCTCTCAAGGGTTTGTTCAAAGTGTGTCTAATACAAGGTGTGTGTAGGTGTGTAGACATATGTCATCACTTCATGTAACAAATGGCAAACTTCATTGTGTTAAAGTTACAGTTTACCCCAAATCCAAAAAAACATATTTTCCTGCTTATCTTAGAGAAATGTATCAGTCTTTATTATTTCGGGGTGAGTTGCCAAATCTTAAAGATAGATAGATCGAAGTAGAGATGTCTGCTGTTTCTTCGATACAATTAAACTAGATGGCACTCGGCTTCTGGTGCCCAAAGCGTCAACAAATACATTTGGGAAACTCAAAAGATGTCTCTATCCAGAAAATATGAACCCAGTTCTCTAGGTAATCCACAGACCTTGTACTTTTTATTTCAACCTTACTAAAACCACCAACCGCTCATCACATAGAAGGTATTGTTCATCTCCTCTTTGACAGGAGGGTCTTCTGATCTCACATGAGCTAAATAGCCAAGGAGGATACCAATAATCTTTGATTAAGAGTAGATTCATGCTTCCTTCAGTGTGGTGATTTAGTTGGTAGGTTTAATTCGGTAGACAGAAAACAGTTCCTTAATAAAACTGCTCAAAAAAGATCTATGGTTATCTTGAGGATCAGGGTCACGACTTCTGGAAAGAGACTTTCTGTTAAGTTTCTAAAATGTTTTTTTTTGGCCCTTTGAGCACAACGAGCCTCTGCTCAATTATATGGAGAGACATCCCTACGTGCGATATCACTCTTCAACTCAAACTAAAACATCTAGAATGATTAACAGCACTACAGGTAGGAGGAGAAAACATGTATTGTTCATTTTTGAGAATACCTGTCCCATTAAAGTGTATGCAAGTAGAGCAGATGTGCATCCTTACATCTTCCACTTTGATGTCTCCTTCATAGGAAAAAACAGCCTTTAGTATTTATGCCTGCATGCAAAGTTTACAAGGTGGACGTCTCTGCTTTCAATGAATCACTTACCCTCCTATGCAAATGGAAAAAACACTTTATTTTAAACATTATTTCCCAGGTTGTGTTTTCCAGTTCAATTATCTTAATGTCAAAGCAGCTGAGTAATGCCAGATTAGCTCGCCATCGCTCCATCCTTCCCTCACAGAGAGGATCTACCGGCCATCAGGACCACCGACCCTCATTATTCACGGTCTTGAGAAACCACCTGCAGGTTCAAAGGTCAGACACAGCTGATCCAGGCAGCCATCCCACCATCTAGGTGCCTTCCTCTCCACATGGCAGCCTCCATATTGATTTGATTAGTTGCTAATTAAAACTTGGCAGGCTGGGCCGGGCACAAAGGAGATCGCTCAATTAGCGGGGGTGTCAGAGAGTCTAATTCTCTCTCTTTCTCCCTCCCCCATCCTACTCTATCACACATCTCCATTCTGTTTAATGACTATAAAGGATGAGTGAAAAGGCAGGGAGGATAACTCTCTGAGGAAAGAGATTGAGCGCTCTGAAGGAGCTAAGAGCATCCAGCCCTGTAATCCTTCAACTAATCTTTGCTTAAAGATGCAGTTTGTAAGTTGTAAAGAAAACCGCCGGCTTCCAGCGGACGTTTGTTTGGGATGTTGCCTCCAGCGCGCCTTGACGCCTGCTACCTTCTCTTATTCTGGCAACACAACCAAGTCTTACACAAGCTGTTGCAGTTGTAGCGGAGAGACCCTGGGAGAAGGAGTTATGAGCTTTAAGATCGACTTTGTTTGTCAAGACAATTTCTATACTTCTGTAGACATTTTTTACTTAGCAGTTTCATGTGTTGAACCCGCTCCTTTGATAACGACATTATGTTGCACACTTGGACATAAAGGGATTTCCAGGCGTGCATAAGTCAAAAATAAAATAGTTTTACTTTGTTTCTGAAATACACAAACACAAGCACATCAGTGCGACGTGGCTGCATATCCACTGTCTAATAAGTGATGTCTCTGTTTAAACAATTGTTAAACACTTCAATAAACATAATATATCAACATTCTGCTCACATTTAACCTGCTAAACACAGTAATTACAGTATTAAGGACAAATACACAACTCACTATTCAGTTTTCAGTGTTTACACTAAAGGCATTAGGCTAAGCTAGCAAGTTGTTTCACATGACACGCTCGGTATTCAACTGGTGAAACTACGATAAAATACAATATACAAATATTATCTGCATGACCATTCGATTTTTTAAACTTTCACATCAATATACTGTACATCTGTGTCACTAGTTTAATACAACGTTTCATTACTTTACCTGAAATACGCGAACACAAGCACATCACTGCATCGGGCTGCCTACACTCGGCACAGTCTTATAAGTGATGCCTTTACCTGTTCTGCATTTCCCCTAAAGGACCCCTGAGCTGCCCTCTGTGCCTGTGTGAGCTTGTATATATTCCTACTCCTTGTAAATATAACTTCACCTACTAAATATTAAAGTTGGCATTGCAAAAGAAAATATCAGGTAATTACAGGTTCATTAAAACAAAAATAAACAACAACATATAAAGTACTTTTGCAATAAAATAGCATCATGCCCATTACCAGGCCCAATATTACTTTGGGTTACACAATAACACGTTTTTTTTTCTATACCTACAGTTCGGGAACTACTGTTTGAGGAAACATCTCTGTTAGAATAACAAGCCGTGGCTCCGGTCCTTCTGCGCTTGAATGGGCTCCTTGCTGAATTCCTTCATTTATCTAAAAATGACTGACTGTCTGCTATCTGAGATCCTTGTCTGTCTCTGTCTGCTGCCACAGAGAGGAGATGACAGGAGCAGATACACTCTGTAATACCTTTTTTACTGAATAGATTCCTTCTCTGCGGCAAATCGGGTCAATTTGAGGCTACAGGTTGGGAAATGTTTTACATATTACTTCTCAACAGTTTTGGTGTATATGCACTAGTTATTTTTTCCAACCCACACATAGTGGAATATATGATGCAGAGGGGAAGGCAGGAGGGATAGCTGGGACTATTTGTTTGTGTTGTTATCAGTTCGCAGCAGGAGTCTTTGCTTTTCTGATTCTTCTCTGCGTCTCCAGAGTCAGCTCCCACGTGGACTCCATGGCTTCGCCGATTAGCGCCCCAGCAGCTTAAACAGGGGGTGTTATCATTGTCAAAACGGATTTAGATACTGTATGGGACTCTGATGTATGTCGACTTTCATGGTATCAGAGATTTCAGGATGGATAAGGGGAAACTTTTGGCTTTCAACTGAAGAATGAAAGAGTCAGAGGGCGGATTTTTTAATCATCCAACATACTGTATCTGGTTTATATAACCTATCATTTTAGTTTTGTACACTTTATAAGGCTGCAAATGAACACCTCCCAAATTCGCACCCACACACAAATGCATAACAGCTCTCCTAAATGTCCGTATTGTTAAGCCTGGCTGTCATCATCCTCCTGTTCCTGCCAAACTGGACAGGGCCTGCATTCATTAGCCCACCTCATACTCTTATATAATATTTACAAGCAGCAGTATTTGCGACTGTTGAAGTGGTTCCAGTGCAGCCTGGTCGGGGCGCTGACTGCAGGAGAGCTGGCTCACCACGGACCTGATTGGCTGGGGTTTTTAAACTGTTCCCCCATGTCGCAGTGGAGCGGCGCAGCCTAAAATGTCAGCAGTTGCCAGTTGCGGCTGCCAGTGGCAATCGCTCATAGGCTGGCACTGATTAGCTTTGAATAAGCCTGAATGGCATTGGGGTCTGTGGTGTACATAGTAAGCTATTGTCTGGTGCCTGGATGCACAGTAGGAGGATATCCCCTTGACATGCATGGATAATGTGGACAGATTAGTCCTATTATTCATACAATGGGACTCCTAAAGATTATGTATACCTGTGAAGCTGAGGGCAATATACCGATATATCATCCATACTCTGGTGTGAGACGTAATATCATCTGGGATTCTGGATATTATACATCCCAGCCACTAGAGGTCTTGATCATATAGTTATAAACTAGCAAAGAAATTACAATGCTGATGGGTGCAGTAGTATGCCAGATTAGCTGCACACAGACAGATAGCACGCACAAGCCTGAACACATAAATTATGTATATGTCCCCACAGGGTTACACCTGGTGGAGAATTCAATTATGGATGTTTTTGTCCCCAAACGTTAACTCTGATCGTTTTTATTTAGTCATGAATATTAATTTCAAAGAGACATATTAAAACCTACAATGACAGCAGCAGCAGAAGAAACTTGTGAACACAATACTGACCCATACGTTTAAAGTTATTTCAGGTAATAACAGATTCAGGAGAAAGTTTTATTATAAAGACATATTGTGATTCTCTTTCAAGATTTGTGTGGCTCTAACTGTTAACATTAGACACACATGGCTTTCTAAAATCAAGATTATTGTCCACTCCAAATAAGCATATTCTCAATCATCCCCAAAATATGATTCCCTGATCAATCCCAAAAAATAAGTAAACTCATTACATTTTTGTGACAATCAATCAGCTCTACATTAACACAGTTGTGTTGTTTGCCCACCTGTATCACAAAGGTTCAGTTCACCCTAATAAGAGAAAAAAAATTATAATTAGATTTTCCCACTTACCTCCAGTGGCATCCAGCAATTCAATAGCGTGGCTTTCATTTGCCCAGATGTCCGCCTCTCACCCAATGCCCAATACATTTGAGATTCATTTACTTTCCTTACTGTAAACAATCCACAGCAACATCTGTTGCCTCCATTACTCTGGATAATCCCCAGAACACACCATCAACAAAGATCACAGCGGCTGTTTCAGCTCCAAAGAAAACTGCTTGCAGTGAGGACTATTTTATTTTCTATTCTTGCCAATTGTGTGTAAATGCATTGGATCTTAAATCCAAACACAAGCACTGTAATGTCATTTTGGGTGTTCAAAAATACAATCCCGAAGAAAGTTAGAGTGTGTGTGACAGAGGGTGTGATAAGGACAGATACAAAAAGGGTGTGTTAGAGAAAAAGAGTCCATCGTGTAATGGAGATGGTGAGTGAAACATGGAGCCATATACAAAAAGAGAAACAGAAAACCCACACACACTGAGGTGTGTGTGTGTGTGTGTGTGTGTGTCTGTGTGTGTGTGTCAGGTGACAGAGAGGGATGGGGACATGGGCAGGTCCTGTTAATGAAGGACTGATAAGTCCCTATTTCCTGGGCCTGGGTTAATTGTGCCTACAGATAAAGGGTAATAAATTGTCACAGGGTAATGGCAGGAGCCGGGGCTGGGCCCTGTTCCACATTCATCATGACCGGCTGGGCCTGTGAGCAAAGGGAGCCAGCAGGACTGAGGGGGGGGGGAGAGAGGGGAGACAAGAGGGAGGAAAAATCTCACAAGGATGGACGACGATGTGATGCTGGTCTGTCTTACTCCAGGTATTCCTGCGGACGCTGCCATGTTGAAGTTAAGACAAGAGATGTCCTGCTAATGGAGCTTTTAATAAAAATGAGAGGAAGATACGGAAACCATTGTAAAGTGGATAATGTAGTATTCCAGCACTAAAGGATTATTAGCCACAGTCGCCCCCTTAATAATGTGGTGTATATGATTTTAATTAAAGAAACCTTTTTTTTCAAATTAAAATGCAGTAGTAACTATTTCATTTCATTTCAAACCTTTATTTATCCAGGTGTATCCCATTGAGATCATTGATCTCTTATTCAAGGGAGACCTGCTCAAGTAGGTTCCACATGAACATAAAAACAAAACAACAAACAACAAAAGGACATCATACAGCATCAATACAGGGATTACAATTTACATAACTATCCACATGAACAGGTACCAACAGCATCCGTTTGAGTAGCATCCAACCGAGCTTTAAAAACATTTAGTGGCACCAGATTGCTCAGTTTCCATTTCAATTGCAGACTGTTCCAAGACAGAGGAGCTGCGCATCTAAAAGCTATCTTCCCTAAGACAGTCCTAGCAGTTGGCACATTTAATAAAACCACAGCATGCAATCTCAGGCAGTAGCCACTTACTATTCGCCGTGAGATCAGGGAGCAGATGTAGGATGGAAATTTCCCTAACATGGCTTTGTATATAAAAATGTACCAGTGACTGAGCCTCCGTACAGTTAGCGAAGGCAACCAGCCCTTGCATACAGGGTACAGTGATGGGTTAATACTTTACAGTTTGTCACAAATCTCAGTGCACTGTGATACGCAGCACCTAACTTGATCAGGTAATGGGCAGGTGCATTCATATACATCAGATCACCATAGTCCAGTACAGGTAAAAACGTCACAGTGACTAGTCTTTTCCTGGCCTCAAGCGAGAAACAGGACTTGTTCCTGTAAAAGAAACCTAGCCTAACCCTCAGCTTTCTAAGCAGGTTATTGACATGAAGTTTAAAAGAGAGACAATCATCAAGCCAGATACCAAGGTATTTGTAACAGGTAACCAGTTCAAGTTTTATTCCTTGCGTAGTTACAATATCTAAAACAGGCTCTGGTGTCTTTTTAGCTTTTGAAAAGAGCATTACCTTGGTTTTATCAACATTTAAAAGAAGCTTTAGCTCAGAGAGCTGAGTCTGAATAATGTTAAAAACAGCTTGCAATTCAACAACAGCCTCCTTAATGGAGGGACCTGCACAGTACATCACGGTATCGCCCGCATACAAATGTAAGGTTGCTCCATCGACATTTTCACCTAAACTATTGATGTAGATGGAAAATAAAAGTGGACCTAAAACAGAACCTTGTGGTACACCATTAGTAATGTTTAACCACTCAGAAGACAGCCCATCAAACTGAACACATTGGGACCTTTCAGAGAGGTAGTTCACAAACCACCCCACTGCATGGCTGGATATGCCAATACTGACTAGCCTCTGCTTCAAGATGCGATGATCGACGGTATCAAACGCTTTGGACAGGTCAACAAATAGAGCTGCATAACTCTGCTTATTATCTAAAATACTCGCCATATCATTCACCACTTTCATTGTCGCAGTGATGGTGCTATGTTGCTTTCTGAAGCCTATTATAGTAGTAACTATAAGTGTATTTAGAGTTATGGAAGTAAAATACACACAGAAATGTGGTGGATTAGTTGTATAAAGTAACATAAAATGTACAAATAGAGTACAAGTTTCTCAAAATATATTAAATGCATTCAGTTATATCTTACACAGGCTCCGCCCTCTACTGGACTCTATGGGGACTACCTCTTATTTAAACAAAATGACTCAGGGTGCATCTGTGATTAGAGGGGGTGCAGTGGTTAAGTGCTATTTTTACAAGTGGCGAGTGGACCTGACACCCTCTAGGGGGGTCCGGGGGCATGCTCCCCCGGGAAGATTTTTTTAAAATATTGAAGTTAAATGCATCAATCTGGTGCACTTTGAGAGCATAATGAAGAGATATATGGATACCTCTCAACATCCATATGAAACAGAACTGTAAACAGATTTACTTTTTCTTTATGGATATAAAAGAAAGTAAAGCCTGACTCCTACTGGCGGCTGGTTAAATGACTCCTCGTCCCTGAGTACACTCACCATCTTTCAGCAGGAAAGGAGAGAGGGAATCCTTGTCCGGCGACAACCGCTGTGTTTTCGCACTATTATTAAGCCACGCTAACATTTTCGAAATGCTAACGTTATGTGATGTCTTTTCTGCTCTAGTCTATCGCGGCGCTGGGCATATTTGTTGTCATGAGTACCGGCATTTTACCTTGCACCTTGCCGGTACCACATGGGTAAAAATCAGAAGTGCCGGTACTGCGTACCGGTGAGTACCGGCCCAATTCAAGCACTGCTCATAACACCCTTATTACTTATCGTAGCTGCACATCCAAGATATCGACTAGCATCGTGAGATGACACAGAATCGATAAGTACATACATTATCACTCCATGATAAGAACTCGAGGCAAGAACATACATCAAAACATGTGGCGCTAGGTAGCTTAAAACATGAACATGGCCTACCTGTGTCGTTGTCTGGTCAAAAGTGGTCTTCAATGGCATTAAAACGATAAAAACGCTGCTGAAGGTTAATCCAATGTCTGTGTCCCTTGGAAATGATTTCTGATAATCCATAAGCAATAAACGTCAGAGCGTGAGACAGCTTCACTCTCATGCACAACTGCTTGCGCGAAACCCCCACCTTTTTGTTTTAACGTTAGTGTGTATCTGGAAGCTCCCCTTCGATTCTATTGGCTCTAACGGTCAGAAAGAGATGTCAATCACCAAAATCGACCAATGGGTTCCAGAGAAACGGTAAAAAAAGTTTCCCACCCAGATCACCTCAGAAGTGGAGTTTTTTTTGCTAAACCTCTCTAAAAAGGTCAAATGTCACTTGTTTTGCATCAATCTTGATACAGGGTACTTATTATATGTTGTACTTTGGATTCCTAAAGCTTTTAGTCTACCTTACCATCATCCAAGGGTAGTTTTCACTATAAGTAAAAAATATTTTTTGGACGGGCACTATAATTTACAGTTTTTTACTATGTTCAATCTGAATTTACTTTAAAATAAAAATAAAAACATATTGATTCTGACTCTTCTACATCCAACTCACAGGTTTATCATTGCTTTGAGAAAAAAGATTATTAATTTTCCCCTTTTAGAAGTGTAGCTATGGTCATTTGTTCTGGGAATGTCATTTTCGAGCCTGAGACCTGGAAAACAGGCTCGGGGCCTAACAGGTTATCCTATAATGCTGGTGGGTTTGTCTCTTTACTGTATATTTTAGAAAGGCTCACTGTACTTAACCATACTATGCAAGCATTCACCTACTGAGATATTTATAAATGTAGCCGGCCCCTCGGGGCGGGCCTACCTGAATGCGTGCGCAAGCCCACCGTATATAAGGCGGCCACGCCTCCTGACTGTCATCCTTTTCTCTTCAGCGAGCGAGCAACAACTGAAGCAGAGAAAGTAAAACGTTTGAAAGAAGAAGAAAGAGTTATCATACTGATGGAGTCGCCACTTCTAGAGACCCGGGCCTGTCCTTCATGCCCTGGCTTAATAGCGGGCGCCGATCCCCACCACCTCTGCTTCGAGTGTTTGGGGGACCAGGATATGGCCGAGGCGTTGCCATTCACGTTCGCCATTCCAGCGGGGCGGATGGCTCCGTTTGCCGGGGAGGAAGATGACGAGGACTTCTCGTTGTCGGGCACTTCCGGGTCCGGTGTCCATGGAAGTCCACCGCCCAGGTCTGTACTTCCCCCCTGGTGATGACCATGGCGGCGGAGCGTGGCCATCTGCTCCCAGCAGGCAGCAGGCTGGGCAGAGAGCCTCTGCCCCGCTGCCGCGTGACAGGGCGTCTGCAAATAAACACGGGTGTGTTGGGGGGATCACGCCACATGGCACATTCCAAAAAGACCGTGATGATCTCCTGGGAGCCCCCGTATTTACGGAAGGGCTCTTTGGATCGATTTCCTCGGTCACGTGGATGAGGAGTAGTCGCAGCTTAGCGTATGCTGCTTCTTGCTCATCCTCAGAGGACAGAACACTGTCCCACACTCGCCGCCCCGCTGTAAACTCAGTAAAGGAGCCAGCAGGTGGCCGCGCGCACGTGAGTGTCATAAAAAAAGAAAAAGTGCTGTCAAAGCACTGTGCGGATTCAAGAGACGCTATTGCCGGCGTGCTGTTGTCAGAAAACACACCTTGCCTGGTATAATAGCTCCGATTAATGCGTTTCACTGTTGAACGTGAAACACAGCGTTAATACGAAGGCGCGCGGCCCCTGTGAGAGTGGCCGCGGTGCGTTCAGGGACCTCCGCAGAAGAACGGTGGGTTACGTATTGTAACTAGTTCTAGAGTGATGTGTGTGTGGAAAATGCATTCAGTAAAAACGATTGCATTTATCCCAGAGTAAGAGTCATCTCTCTCCACAATTCCACATTTCCCCGTAATGTCCGTTTCAAAGAGACGGCATTATGACAGAGCCGCGGCCCCACAAGAGCGTACCGCGGTGCGTTCAAGGACCTCAGTAGAAAATCGACAGCTTCTTAGCTGCGGCTCCACAGCTGCTTGAATGTCCCCTAAACACAGTTTTATGAGGAATGGAAGCTCAGCTGTGTACTGACAGAGTGGATGGACAGGACACTGAGACTGGGTTACTCACTCCAGTTTTGCAGCGTCCCTCCTCCATTCAGAGGCATAAGAGAGGCAAATCTATCATCCTAGGAGGAGGGGATTTCAACAGAAATTCAGGCCCTGTTGCAAGAACGGTGGGTTACGTATTGTAACCCTAGTTCTAGAGTGATGTGTGTGTGAAAAATGCATTCAATAAAAACAATTGCATTCATCCCAGAGTAAAGTCATCTCTCTCCACAATTCCACATTTCCCCATAATGTTTCGTTGAAATCGGCAAGATCCGTTTCATACGATGTTAATTGGGCACCCATCATGAGACACAATTCCCCACTCGCCGCCCCAGTTGTAACTGGAGGCAGCCAGTGGGTGCGCGCATGTGAGTGTGATTAACCGCAGGAAGTGCTGTCAAAGCGCTATGCGGGTGCAGGGACATTATGGCCGGCGTGTTGCAGAAAACACACCTCGCCTAGTGTAATAGCTCCGATTGATGCATTTCACCGTCTGTGTGAAGACGGCGTTATGACGGGGCGCGCGGCCCCCCGAGGGCGTGCCGCGTTGCGTTCAAGGACCTCCGTAGAAAATCGGTCCTTTCTGTGTCAGCCCCCCATGAGCCAATCTTCCTTTTATGGAAGGTTTGGCGGCGGAGTGGGCCGCCAGAGAGTGCTACAGCTTCTTAGCTGCGACTCCACAGCTGCTTGCAGGTCCCCTAACACAGTCTTATGGGGAATGGAAGCTTAGCTGTGTACTGACAGAATGGATGGACAGGACACTGAAACTGGGGTACTCACTCCAGTTTTGCAGCGTCCCTCCTCCATTCAGGGGCTTAAGAGAGGCAAATCTATCATCCCAGGAGGAGATAGGTTCCTTTCAACAGAGATTCAGGCCCTGTTGCAAAAACAGGCTGTGTCTGTTGTGCACTTTCAGGAGAGAGAAAAGGGGCTTTACTCCATGTACTTCCTGGTTCCCAAGAAGACAGGAGAATTCAGACCCATTCTGGATCTTTGCAGCCTGAATCAGCACATTGCCTGCAAAAAGTTCCATATGTAAACCAATTACTGGAACTAGGGCAGCCGGGCGATTGGTTCACAACCATTGACCTGAAGGACGCTTACTTTCATGTCGAAAATTGCTCCAAAGCACAGAAAGTATTTGCGTTTCGCCTTCCAGGGGGGTAGCCTATGAGTACAACAGACTACCGTTTGGCTACTCCCTTTCCCCACGCACGTTCAGCAAATGTGTGACCACAGCGCTCCAGCCGCTTCGCGACCATGGCATGAGGGTTTTGTAATACGACCTCATAGTCATGGCCAGGTCCAGGGAAGAGGCAAACACAGCCCAATTGATCCAAGTGGATTGCGGTCAATTGGAAGAAGAGCAGTCCCATACCTCACCAGAAGGTGGGGTATCTGGAGATTTTTGCTCGATGCAGGCAGACTACGTGCCACCCTGTCAGAGAGCAGACAGGCATCCCTGCTTCAGGCAGTTTGCAGACTGCGACAGGGGGCAATGGTGACAGCTTTGACCATCATGCAGACTCTGGGTCTCATGGCGGCTGCTCACCTCGTGGTACCGCTGGGGTTACTTACTCGCCTGCAGAGGTGGTTTTCCGGCCTTCGTTTAGATCCCAAGAGGCACAAACGACGTCTGGTGACCATCTCACCTCAGTGGAGGGCAACCTCCGATGCTGGGGGTCCCCAAAGCATCTGCGGAGGGGAACTCCGCTGGGACGGGTGACCTCCTACGTCACGGTGTTCAAGATGCATCCGTGACAGGATGGGGGGGGACCTGCCTAGAGAGAGCTATAGGTGGTGGCTGGCCTCTGACAGAAACTCGGCACATCAACCTTCTAGAGCTACGGGCAGTAGTACTGCTCCTACAGCACTGCAAACCCTTACTACAGGGCAAACATGTGCTGGTGAGGAGCGACAAACGCACCACAGTGGCTTACATCAACAGGCAGGACGGAGTCAGCTCCGCCGCCTGTTTAGCACAGAGGAGAACCTGTGGTTGTGGGCCTCAGAGAATGTTTTTATCTCTGAAGGCCCCCCACATTCCGGGACTGGAGAACAGGGCGGCCGGCCTCATGTCAAGAGGCGGGCCCCTGCCAGACGAATGGTGGTTCTCCCTGGCTCGGCAGGACAATCCACCCTTGGGGGTTGACACGTTTGCACACGAGCCATGGCCAAGATAGCTGCTCTACGCCTTTCCACCGCTGCGTCTCATTCTCCCCCTCCTGGAGAGGGTGAGACGAGAACATCTGTCAGTCATCCTAGTGGCCCCAGGTCGCAGCTTGGCGCCGTGGTACTCAGAGGTGACACAGAGGATGGTGGGCCGGACTTCGGCCAGGGGAGTGTCCGAGCTGGCCGCTCTGTCGGTGCACCCGAGTTGCCTTTTGATCCGGGGTGACCGTAGCGGGGCGACACTCAGACCGAACCCCTCCTTTGTTCCCAATAACCTAAGGAGTTCGTTCAGGTCAAGGAGTTAAACGGCTTTATTCTTCCACCCCATATTGAGGACAGGGAGGCTAAATTGCACCTCCTCTGCCCAGTGCGTGCGCTGGCATGTTATGTAGGGCGCACGACTTCCATTAGGCGCACTGAACAGCTGTTTGTGTGCTTTTGGGATGGTGTGGGCGGTAAAGCTCTGTCCAAGAAACGCCTGACAGGATGGCTCTGCGAGTGCATTTCACATGCCTATGGACAGGCGGGGAGAGCCTTCCCCACTGGGGTCCATGCACACTCTACACGTGGTATGGCTGTATCAACAGCCTTGTTCAACGGCGTGAGTGTGGAGGGCATATGCACGGCGGCGTCTTGGTCTACGCCAGGCCCCTTCCTAAGGTTTTATTTTTTGGACATGTCTGGCTCCTTTTCATCGTCTGTGCTTGCTGGGGCAACACAGGACTGGTGAGTTTAGTTTAGTTTATTTATTTATAGTGTCGTGGACAGTCCCCATCGATGAACTGTCACAAAAACAGTAAATGGAGCAGCTTTAGCCGACATGGCTAATTTCCAGCTGTTGTCCCCGGCCAGATGGTAATAGACGCCCTTAAAATAACAATATATCAACAGCATTAGTTATAAAAAATATAAAATTAAATAAAAAGGATGAAAGACAAGTAGATACAGGCGAAAGGATAAGAGAGGAAAAAAGAGAACAATAAACAACACACGTTACTACATACAGTACATGTCACATATAGCACATCACAATCACATAACAGAAACGAGGGGCAACATCCATGATCACAACATGTAACACAACATGTAACACTCACGCCATACTCAACACAGACTAGTGTGTGCAGGTGTAGTTCTCAGTGAACCATGTTTTTAAGTGAGCTGTGAAGGTGGTATGTGTATGTATGTCTTTGATTTGAGTGGGTAGAGAGTTCCAGTTTTGTATTGCTGTGACCGAGATTGATGACTGACCAAAAGTACTCTTCCTGAATGGGACTGATAGGTCGCCACCTGTGGAACTTCTAGTGGTCAGTCTGGTGTTGTTACGTTGAGTAACCAATGAGTTAAGAGATGGAGGGGCTGTATTGTGCAGGATTTTGTACACCAGAACGATGTTCCTATACTTTATTAAATCTTCCCAACTCAGGATGTTATGCTTGTTGAGGATGGTACAGTGATGGGAGCTTTAGGTTTCTGGTCCAGTACTTTGAGGGTTTGTTTGTACAGGGTTGCTAGTGGCTTCAGTGTGGAGCTGTTAGTTTGCCCCCAGCTTGTGAGACAGTATGTTAGATGTGACATGATCATGGCATTCATGTATAATTTGGCAGAATTCAATGTCATTGTGTTTCTTATTGTGGGAGAAACTTCTTTGTAGCAATGCAGTGGGAGTCACCGACTCAGGAAGGAGATACGGGGAGAGCTGGAGCTCTGATGTCAAACACTGACGGTTTATTTAGGAGCTTCGGCCGGAGAATTCACAAAACAAGTCCAAGAGCCAGAGGTTCTGACTTCACGGTAGAGTTGCCACGTCAATTCTGAAGAACTCTACCCCAGACCCATGTATTTAGCTAGTTCAGAGAGAATAATCAACATTGTGCATAACAAGATAGAATCATAACACCTCTATCAGCTGACGCCAACAGGCAGGAACAGGGAGACAAAACACTGAGAGCACAGCAGCCAAGGTTACAGGTGCGTGTGCTCAGTCAGGACAGTATGAACTGATAAACTGGGTCAAAGTTATGGGCTTTGGAAAATATTTCCCAACTCTTATGTATTTAAAATTTGCTAGGCTAAACTTTACTCTTTGGGTCACTTTTTTGACTTGTGTTTTGAATGTTAAATTAGAGTCAATAATGATTCCATGGTACTTAACCTCAGGCACAATATTAATATGTTCACCTGAGATGCTTATATTTGACACAATGTTGCATTTTATTTTTGTGAAAAACATTCCTACTGTTTTGTTTACATTAAGCTGAAGGCAGGAGCGGTGTAGCCAGCTAGTGATCAGCACTAAAGCTGAGGTCAGTTTATCAGCAGCCTTTTGCTTTGTATTGGCATGCACACATATCACAGTGTCATCGGCATATAGCTGTGTTTCCACATCAGGACAGACAGATGGCAGGTCATTAATATATAGGGTAAAAAGAAGAGGACCAAGTATTGAACCTTGTGGTACTCCGGTGCTTAAAGGGGACCTATCATGCTATATTTAAATAATATATAAGGTATATATATATATATATAAGGTATATTAATACGTTTTAATTTTCAAAATACGAAACAGATCATGCATTTTAGCCATGCCTCATTTTGCCTCACTCCAGCTCTGTCTTTGCAAGGTCTGATTCAGCTGACCACGCCCCCATGCGGAAGAGGGGGGCGTGACACGGCCCCGGCACGAGCGTCATGTTATCATGCTTGCTGTGATTACGAGTGGAGAGTCAACATGTTTTCTCAGAGCAATGCATGTGTTCAAGCATATTACCAATTTGATCCAGAATCTGACCCTGAAGAAGCGGAGGTTTTGGTGGAGGTGCAAACATCTCGGTTGCAGCAGGACGTTTCTGAATGGTTAGTTGACAAGCTGTTGTCCCTATTTATTTTACGCTAACTCTTTGTACGATGCTTGCTACTTATTCCGTTTTGGCTAATTAGCAAGAATGTTATGTGTACAGTTTGTAACAGAGTTTGTAACGCAAAAACAGCGGTACATATATATATATTTATATAGGGAGACATTCATCTTTTCAGCATATATACAATGGCCTCATTGCGTTTATTAATAGTTTACCTATTAACCTTTTCTTCCAACATCGTGCAACAACTGTTACCGTTGGAAAGTTCAATAACTTAGGGTCATAAAAAGTATAACTCCAGATGGTTAAACACCTCAGTTGTCATCAATGTGTGTAGTTTCATGTGTTTTTAAAAGCTCAGTTATTGACTTCTTTCTACAGGTGTACATGTGCAAATTGCGCTGCAATGCCGTCTGAACCAGAGAATGTGTGCTGCATGGAGATACCACAGGTAACATTTTTGATAGCTTCACTAAGTTGTCTGTTTAGAGAATACATTTTTCACATGTCATTCAATATGTTTATCACACTAGGTGTCAAGACGGATGCAGGAACTTGAGGACTCTGTGCGTTGTATGGTGGACCATCCTGGATTGGAGCCTGTCTGCCTAAATGTGTTCTCCCTGCAGAATGCATGTCATATATACAGAGCTGAATATGGGAGGCTACAGATGAGGCAAATACAGCAGTGAGTGGTTTGTTGTTTTTTTTTTGTATTACTGAATTTGTAAAACGTATGCTAATATTGTTCATGAAAATAAATACTGGTGTATATGGTTTTATGCAATCTTTCATTTCATTCTGTCATTGTACATGGCGTTACTATTATGTTATATACTACACAGCAATGGCATAACACACCCATGTGTACGACAAAAAAAGTCCACACACAACCTTATGCTTTTGAAATCAGCATATACTTTACCCATCCAAACATGAATAATCACGACACATTTGATATAAACTGTCGGAGCTTTATTCCAAATCAAAGGTTCTTTGAACCCATAAAAAAAAGGTAAATGTACTTGTATTTACAAATGACATAATTATTACAGGCGTCACAGGTATCTAGCCTACAGAAGCTTTGTGAGCTGGTGCTGGGGCTTCCTTGGACGCTCGATCCGAGTAGTAATTCCGGCCTGCGTTGTCGTCAGGATTCGCAGGGAGTTTCCTGATCCTCAAAACACGTATGTTGGGTTCAGACAGCTGTCAAATTGAACCGTGAGGCATAACCGGCGATGACCTCCTCCCTGTCAGGTCGCTCATATTGGGTACACAGGTCCTCTGGGATGGGAATCTTCAGAAGCTCCTGTGTGAATGGGGCAGGGTCCACAAAGACTTGCTCGAAGATGAGGTCCATCAAGTTGGCCACGTAGCCTGTGCAATGTTAAAAAAAGCAAAAGAATATTGGTTTAGATTTGTATATGCATGTAAATAGTTGGATAATAAATATGTTAAACACTTACAGAATGTGGGGTCAGTCTTTATTGGTTTTGCTCTGCATTCTCCCTTCCTGACCTTTGGGAACTGCAGTTTATATAGAGGGTTTCCAGTGGATGTAGTGGCTTGTGCACGATCAGCATTTTCATTGTAGTGCAGGGCTGCCAGGTACAGTCTTTAATTTCCGTAATGAGAAAAAGAAATGTAAATAATAGCAAAGGATGTACAAATTGTCACTAATTATAAGTAACTATGGTTTATTTTACCTGCACAACATTCCAAGAAATGGAAACACCACATTCTTTGGAGCAAAGCGCAGGATGACGGCGTGGAATGACTCCAAAGATGAAGTCTGGTGGTGGGGGCTGAGTTTGGCCACGGCTTTCAAAATCCTCTTGTTTGAGAGAATTTTCTCCAGCTTGCAAAAGGCTGGCGTTCCTAAGAATTTGAAAATCAAAGTCATATTTGAAATTGTCATGCTTTATAGATTGTGTCTGACAACATCCTGTATTTAATAGTTGTCCCATACAAATATTTATAGAGAGTAATGTAATGTATGTATCATGGTTTATGAACAACATACCTGCTGCCATCCATTTCCTTTTATCTGTGGTTGTGCGCAGTGGATGAAGGCACTTAGGGAACAGGGGGTCTTCATGAGAGTGGACATCCAGCACGTGGTTCAGGATGGAAGTCCATTTGGCCACTCTCTCAGGCCCGGTGGTGGAGGTTGCTGCAGTCCAGTATATGTGGTTTCTTATACTCTTCATCCACTTTCGAAGTTTTTCGCAGTCCTTCATTTTTGCAATCTTATCCAGTTGCTTAGAAATCCCTAATAAATACATTTAACATGTAGTTAATATACATACAAGTTGACTGAAAATATTATTCTACTGATGTGATTGTAGGAAGCCGGGTTTGTGTCTAAATACATTGGTTAATTTATTTACAATAGATTTATTTACATAGAAATTTATATAAATAAAAATACCTTTCTCTATGTGCCACACATCAAAGAATTGGGTGATGCTGCTTTCCCTTAGGAATTTCTGCACGGACAGATGTCTGTCCGTGACAATACAGTCCAGAGTCACACCACGTTCCTTTAACAACTCCAGACTCCTTTTAAGGCCCTCTAACTCCATGTGGTAGCTTCCACCAACCTCATTGCTCTGTCATGACACATACAAATAACCATTGATACACACATTTTAAAGATTAATATAATGTGCAAACAGTGTTAAAAAAAAACATTGATATTTCATTTCACCCCACTTACCTGAACCAACTGGAGGTCAACGACTTTGTTGTTCTCGAGGTCCATCATAGTGTAGCTGCCGAACTTTGCCGAGTGGCCTGCGAAAAGATGTGTTACAGTATTTACTTTTCTCTGCGGATGGTGAATTTGTATTTTTGATTGTAGTGTTTTAGCATATGTTTTTCAAACCCCTTTCTGAAATGTAACATGCGAATTGTATAAAAATACATATACGACATACCTGGAGAGTCAGCCCTCATATCACCACCAACTATCACTTTCTCCTCTTCATGGAGCTTCTGTAGCATGCCTTCCTGTGATTTTTTCCAGTAAGATACAATCGCTGGCTCAATGTACATCCTGGCATGCCTTCGGAAGGTGTTGTATTTGAATATCTGCATATTCATTGCTTTGAAGACCTAATGGTTGAAAGAAAACGCAAGAATACATTTTAATCTCAAAGATCACCTGTACAGTCAAAAAATGAGATGGCATATTCAACCAATAACAACACATATAGCGGTTGATACAAAGACTAATTGAAATAATATGTTTCTTCTGTTAGAATGGGAACTGGAGGTCGCTGGCCAACGGAACTCACACACTTTAGCAATGTGACAAACCAACAAGAGGGGGATATGAAAGATGACAGGCTACAAACAGTCACGCCGTTGAGGAGTCGTTGAGGGGACCCTGGAAAGTGCAAATGAGCTGCCCTTTTTTTAAACAGGGAAAGAGCTGAACATGTCGGCAGGGGTGCTTACTCTAGAGTGCACCCTTCACAACTCTTCTCTTTCTCCACACCCCCCTCCCAAAAGAGCTTTACATATTAGCATGGGTCGTTACCTAACAGTGCCACATTCCCACCTTTTCTCACTCTTGTTATTGTTACCTTGTCCTATTTTATTCAACAACATTTGCAATTTCAACCATTAGCAAAACAATTGTCTGCAGTTAATTTACCTTAGAAAGTTTGTAGAAAGATGCTCCGGTGACATATGTTGCAACTGATAGCTGCAGGTTTCCAACTGGTGTACTCCCAAGAATAGGCTGGCTATTCCAGTTTCTTGTAAACTGACAATGGGGGCACAGCTGATGCACTGATATGAATGTACCAATCCTTCTGGTTTGTACATCACACACACGCTTGCACACAGGACATGCTTCAAAAAGCTCCATGAGGCAGGTCTCATATACTATGTATGTGTTGGTCTTATGGGTGGGTTTTTGTTCTTGACCACTAAAACCAAAAAAAGAGAAGTTATGAGCCATCACACAGATTGTTGCTTTAGAGATCTTTGGTGTTTCCCTATTATCAATGTTGGAATGATATACAGCAAAAAATACAATACATAGACAAACACACACATAGGGTTATTTCAGTAACTTACAACATGTCTGTTGTTTCTGTAGCATTTGTTATGGATTCTGCTGGATCATAAGTTGCATCCAGGCCTTCGGAAATCACAATAGAAGAGCTTCCCTCAAATGGATCTTCGTATTCCTCTTCAGGGTCTACACAGGGCCTCTTTGGCGGTCTCTTCATGGGGGTGGATGTTAAAAATGGCACTGGCGCTTCCAAAGGAACATTTAGTGTGCTGACACCAAAGCTTCTGCAGGGAATTTTAGCCTGGACAGCTGTAACATAATTGTATTTGACATTAAAACAAAAAAATAAGATAAAACAAATAGACTTTACTAAAATTACAAGCACTCAAATTCAAAGCTACAACATCAGATTGTCAAGATGTATCCAAAGAACATTTTTGAAAACGTGCTTCTAACCTGTACTTCGACGTGAACTTTGAAGAGTGCTCCAGGAGAGCTGTGTACGAACAGTACGCTGGTTCGGTGGGTCAGTCTGACATGCAGAATCCATCATCAAAGGTTTTCCGGTGTTAGTATGTGAGGTGCTGGCCTGTAAAGAAGAAAACATAGTTAGAACAAAATCATCTCAACTTAGTATTCAGGATGAGAAAATACTATTTGCATAATTATAGTCTGAAATCCCAAAAGATGGGGGCTAAAACTGCTAGCCACTAATTAGCCTGTTGCTGGAGGTAAGGCCCCGTTAACAACAAACTAACGGGGCGTTAGCTCCGTTTTACTCGTGGTGTGTCTACCCCTGGCACACATACACACACTGTTGTATCCTAACAATCGTGCACACACACCCATTTATATTCATGTGCGCAAACAAGTAAACACACAAAAGCTTGTACATATAACGCTGCAAAAAACGGCATGTCTCATTAGCGTAGCGTAGCTTACAGATCGATGAAATCTGATCATTCTTACAGACTACAACCACAAAAGCTTGTACATATAACGCTGCAAAAAACGACACTTAGCTACAGAAGATTACGTTTGTTATTATTACTTACTCAATAGGATTTTAGAGGATAAAAAATACTAATAAATAGGAGAATAAATACTTGTGTTATCCTATAGCGTAGCTTTACAGTCTTCACACTTTATTATTATAAATTGATTACTGTTTTGGGTTTGAGGCTACATTTATACGGCGACGCTACATTCTACATGCTACAAGCTAGAGATAGCTTTATCAGGAAAAAAACGCTAAATAAAAACTTACAGCTTCAACATTGGATGTGGCCTCACTGGCCTGGTCCATGGTGGGTATTGATCCCGGTTTTAGCCTTAGTTTGGAGGCAAATCCTTTGTTGACTTGATCGAAGTTCGTAAACGAGTCAGTGGTAAAATGTGTCGAACACACACGCAGAAATCTGCTGGAGTCTTCTGGCACATTTCCCTGGAAAATGAACTCTAGCCACAGATTCTTTGCTTTTTCCAGAGGCGGCAGTGCATGCAGTATTTTGTCCTTGTCACGATTATTGCAGCCAACAATAGCGCAATATCTATCTCTATTAGACATCCTGGCAAGAGCAGGCAAAACCACAGATGTGACTGGGGAAATGTAGCCTGCCGACAGCCTATATGCGAATTACAGGTTGGGCAATGGCCGTGGCCGTGGCCCAACCTCTCATTCCCCTGATTGGTGGAGAGTTGACCAATCAGGCGGAGTGCACCTACATTACGTCAAAAAGGTGCAAATAAAAAATCCACCTGTATCAAATCCGTTGCAGCCCCGTTTTTAGAGATTTGGGTATGGAGGAAAAGAGAGAGGGTTGTGTTTTCTGACACTTTGTGAGTTCCCTGGAACACCGGGGAGACATATGTATGTATAAAAGACATCACAAAGTGCATTTTGCATGATAGGTCCCCTTTAAGTAGCTGGAGAGAGTTGATTATTGACGGTAACATGCTGACGCCTACCAGTGAGGTATGATTCAATCCAACTGAGTGTTAATAGAGAGCAGTTAAAAGCCGACAGTTTGGACAGAAGGACCTTATGATTGACTGTATCAAAAGCTTTGTGTAGATCCAGAAATACTGCACCAACAATACCTCCTTTGTCAACCATTGCTTTGACCTTTTCTATAAAAAAGCAGTTGGCTGTTTCGGTTGAATAATTTGCCCTGAAGCCAAACTGCATGGGATGAAGTTGAAATGGACTGTTGTTTAAGAAGGAGACAAGCTATTCTGACACCCACTTCTCAGCCACCTTGGATACTACAGGTAAGATGCTAATTGGGCGGTAGTTGTTGATGTTCAGATGGTCACCTGACTTGAAAATGGGGGTTACAATTGCAGTCTTCCATGCACTTAGGAATGTCCCATGTAATACAGATGAATTAATGATTTGGGTAAGAGGGCAGACTAGGTAATCTTGCAGTGATTTAAGCATTGTAGAATCCATAGCGTATGTGTCCTTAGCTGTCGAAAGTTTTAAGAGAATTAATAATTGCTTTGGTTTTTAATTCCGATATGGGTTGAATGCAAAAGGACATCTTACTTTCGTCGACTTTGATAATATGTTCTGCTCTCATGGGAAAGTTCTGTGCAATCTCATCTACAGAGTTGATAAAATATTTATTAAAAGCTATGGCAAGTTGTTCTGGGTCTTGCACTAGGTTACCATTCTCTTTTAGTTGTAGCTGCTTTTTTGGCCTGTGCTTGATTCCCAGTAAGGTTTTAATCTGTTCCCAAATGATTTTAGTGTTACCTTTTGCCTCATTAATTATTGTTATGAAGAAGTTGACTTTGGCCTTTCTGATTGTTTGAGTTACTTTGTTACGTAATGAAGTAAACCTATGCCTGTCAGTAGTTAATTTAGTTTTCAGTGCTCTTTTCAGTGCAAAGTCTCTTTCCTTCATCAAGTTCAATATGTCCATATTGAACCAAGGAAGTGCATTGTTTTTGTTTTTTCCACTTTTCATTTTTCTGGAGAACATCTCCACTAAATCATGTAGCTTGGTCGCAAACATTTGGCTGTCTGTTTCTACACTGCTCCCAGTTAGCATACTTTCCCAGTCAGTCTGTTGCACAGCTTGCTCAAAGTTTGCAAATTCATTTTTCGGCATTCTTAGTTGTTCCAGAGGTTTGTAAGAGTGGTGGAACCGTTTCTTTGTGAGTTTTCTGGATATTAATATTAAGTTGTTGTCAGATAGTCCAGTGATGAAATTAAATGTTTTATCCACTCTCTCAGATTTATTACTTAATATTAAGTCTATTTGTGTCTGTGAGGATGGGGTTATTCTGGTTGGTCCTTCTGTCATTTGTGTTAAGTCTAAACTATCTGTGATTTGCTTAGCCTGTTCTACCCCTTCCCCCCGCCCCCGGGCAGAAAAACGCGTCATCTGCATGAAAGTGTCTGAGGGCATCTTAATATTTAATAAACTATGAATGTTTTATATCCATGTAACGGGAAGAAACTCAGCTAACTTTTTTTTTTTTTTTTTTAAATCCCCACAATGCTAACAATGAGCCTCTGAATTAGCAACGAGCGAAAAATGCTAACGCATTACTTCACAGAAACTCACTCATAACACCCTTATTACTTATCGTAGCTGCACATCCAAGATATCGACTACTACCACAGAATCGATAGGTACATACATTATCACTCCATGATAAGAACTCGCGGGGATATTAACAAGAACATACATCAAAACATGTGGCGCTAGGTAGCTAAAACGGCAAAATGGCTTACCTGTGTCGTTGTCTGGTCAAAAGTCGTCTTCAATGACATTAAAACGATAAAAACGCTGCTGAAGGTTAATCCATAGGTTAATCCAATGTCTGTGTCCCTTTGAAATGATTTCTGATAATCCATAAGGAATAAACCCTGCTTTTCTGTTTTCAGATGTCAGAGCGTGTGCAGTGATGCAAATTAGTCGCTTTTCGGAGCCTCCCGGTTTTTTTTAACGCTGATTTGGGTGACTTGTGTAATTCGTGTAGAACCGAAGAGTTTTCGTTTTGGGGGGGGGGGGGGGGTCCGACTCACGGACTGGCGGACAACTTCTCACTTCAAAACATATACTTTACTTGGGCAGGCCGCCCAATTATAGCCTATTAACGGCCGCCAAAGTATATTTTTGTATCCATCCGCGAGCACGACTAGTGGATGATCCCTCGCTCTACGCCTCCTGTACCTGTTTGGTCTGCTATCGCGTGAAGGGTCTGCTAACAAGCGACCAACAGAAGACAAACAGAGGAGTCACATGATGTTGCACATCAGTCATGCGCAAATGCGGCGCACTTCTGCGCTGTAACCCCGCTGCGAGGGTCCGGCGAACTAATGCCCCTTTGACACCAATGCGGTTCCAGGGCCGGTTCGGAGCTAGAGCCTGATAAGCACCGGTGACGTCATGACGCAGCAGCACCAGTCGGTTGCGTAAAGCAGTAATGATGGGAATTATGGCTCTTTGAAGGGAGCCAGATCTTATGGCTCCGTTCCTTTCAAAGAGCCGTTCAAAAGAGCCGTTTTTTTTTAAAGGGGGCGGGGTTACTAGGTTTATCTGCGAAATAATCACCAGGATAATGATTGACTATATTGCCAGACCTAATGTCAATAATCTGCATTGTAAACATGACACAAGGTGGCGCCATATCCATGTCATTCATGTCAGTGAATGTATACTTTGAATTTACCCTCTGTGTGTGTTAAAACCTGTTCGACCCCAAGCCTGTTTTCAAATTTCAGGCTCGAAAATGACATTTCCAGAACAAATGACCATAACTACACTTCTAAAAGGGGTAAATTAATAATATTTTTTCTCAAAGTAATGATAAACCTTTGAGTTGGATGTAGAAAAGTCAGAATCAATATAGATGTTTTTTATTTTAAAAGAAAATTCAGATTGAACATGGTAAAAAACTGTAAATTATAGTGTCCGTCCGAAAATTATTTTTTACTTATAAAAATGAAAACTACCCTTGGATGATCGGTTAGTAGACTAAAAGCTTTAGGAATCCAAAGTACAACATATAATAAGTACCCTGTATCAAGATTGATGCAAAACAAGTGAAATTTGACCTTTCTAGAGAAATTTAGCAAAAAAAACCCACTTCTGGGGTCATTTGGGTGGATTTTCCATATCTCTGGCCCCCTTGGTCGATTTTGATGATTGACATCTCTTTCTAACCGTCAGAACCAATGGAATCGAGGGAAAGTTCCACATACACACACAGGTTACCAAATAAGGAGTGATAGAGACGCGTAGAAAAACCGGAAGCTGCGCTAGCCTCTGGTGGCTACCATTAGTAGCTCATTTTGATTCTCCTTTTTTTGCATAAAAATGGTTTTATGGATTATCAATAATTTTTTCAAAGTGACAGATACATTGGATGAACCTATGGATTAATCTTCAGCCGCGTTTTTTCTCGTTTTAATGTCATTGAACACGACTTTTGATCAGAATAACAGCTAAGGTGAGCATATCTCCGTTTTTTGCTACCTAAAGCTACGTCGTGTATTGTCTGTATTTGCTTCCCCTGTCACGAGTTCTGATCGCTCAGTGTTGATCCTTATATTTCTATAATCTGTGGAACCTCAGGATGTTAGCTTAGCTTGTTTGTGCAGATCCAATAAGTATATCGATCAGTATAGCTAGAGTTCTGTGCTAACGGCCTTAAGAGTTTTTTGCCCGTGGCTAATTCAGAAGCTCAGCGTTAGCTTTGAGGGTTTTTTTGAAAAAAAAAAAAAAAAGATCAGCTAGCTGAGTTTCTTCCCGTTACATAGATATGAAACATTCATAGTTTATTAAATCTTAAGAAGCCCTGAGACACTTTTGCTTGCAGATGTTGTGATTTCGGCCCCTTCGGCGGGTCCGTGGGGATAAAGAGGTTTAAGTAAATAAAGTTGCCTTGCCTTGAATGAAATTCACGCAACTCTTAATATTAGATACTGTGTTTTTAAGTGGCGATGGATTATTTTTTGATCCTGCTTTAAAGGATATTTTGCCTTTACAAATGGTGCGCTTTATCATTGCCTGGATTTTGGTTGAAGTGCATCCAAAGGCTGCTGCGTTTTCGCGTTTGGTTCATTTTCCATCCGAAAAACACGTTGTCTACCTGTCCTGTACCACTTGTTATGACTTCTCTCTCTCGCGTATTCCGTTAAGACCCACCCCATCTCACTCCTCGTGCTGAAACCTACCAATCAGAGTAGGGGCGGGTCTTCACAGAATACGTTTGGGGAACAAAATCAAGCTTTTTAAAAGGCGAGTGGATTTTGGCAGGCAGTGAGTGCGGACCAACGATTGAACGATAACAAGAACGTCTCTCACCACGTGCGACTCGGTTCCCCTCGTTCGTACCAAAGAGCCGTTCAAAATAATCAGCTCGTTCGCGACCGACACATCACTATAAAGCAGTTAGTAAAGCAGACAAAAAGCAGTAGAAACACTTTCGCAAGCAAAGAAGAAGAAGAAAAACTGAAGCCCTTAAAGTCAAAAGTGTATAATATCTACCTGTAAATAATAATAAAAACCCTTGATTTATAACTTAACATCTGTCTCCTCTTGATCTGAGTATATTATAAAGAATAGCCAGTTAATTGAAGCATTATACAGTTCTGTTTTATATGAGTGTTGAGAGATGTATCCATAAATTCATTTTGCCGTCAAAGTGCACCAGATTGATGCATTTAACTTCAATTTAAAGAAAAAAATCTTCCCGGGGGAGCATGCCCCCGGACCCCCCTAGAGGAGGTGAGGTCCCCCCACAAAAAAAACAGGTTCATATTGATAGGATACTAGATAAGTTTGCACTTGTCACGATCTGTCTGTGTTGTGTTTTGTCTTGTCTTTTTCTGTCTTTGGTTTCCTGTTTTATTTTGAAAAGTGTTCACCCCCTGTCTTGCCTGTCTTTCTGTCTGTTTTCCCTCCTACCTGAGTACCCGATTGTGTTCACCTTGTGCCCCTGTGTTTTCTCCTCCCTCCTCACCTGTGTCTTGTTTGTGTGATTAGTCTTGTGTGTATTTAAGTTCTGTTTTTTCTGTCTGTCATTGTTGGTTCATTGTTTGTCTTGGACTGTGTCAAGGGGTAGTGTTCTGTTTTTGACATTTTTGCCTTGAAATAAAGGATTTTTCTTTGAAATCTGCATTTGGGTCCTGCCTGCTTCACTCAACCGTAACAGAATGAACCGACCATAATGGACTCAGCAGTTTCTTTTTCGTTGGCTCTCCAGGCGGAATGTCTCGGGTACTCTCTAGAGTACATTTTTTATACCTGGTTGGAAGCCTCATCTAGACGGGGTAAGGAGGCTGCATTGAAGGAGGCACGCCAGGAGGTTGCTCGCAAGCCCTGGCTCAGGAGCTTGCTGCCTGAGTGGCTAAAAACTTTCACAAGCAGCCCTGAAAGCTTGTCGCAAGCCTCTAACCCTTTCCTGGGGTCTGGCCTGGCCTTGGGAGGTCCGCGGATCCTCCAGAAGTTTACTGGAAGATGCAAGGCCAGGATTCCAGTACCAGCCCCAGCAGCCATGGTTCCGGCCCCAGTTCCGGCCCCAGCAGCCATGGTTCCGGCTCCAGTACCAGCCCCAGCAGCCATGGTTCCGGCTCCAGTACCAGCCCCAGCAGCCATGGTTCCGGCCCCAGTTCCGGCCCCAGCAGCCATGGTTCCGGCCCCAGTTCCGTGCCCAGCAGCCATGGTTCCAACTCCAGTGCCGGCCCCAGCAGCCATGTTTCCGGCCCCAGTTTCGGCCCCAGTTTCGGCCCCAGCAGCCATGGTTCCGGCTCCAGAGCCGGTCCACACAGCCATGATCCAGGCCTCTGTTCTGGCCCCAGCAGGCATGGTTCCGGCTCCAGAGCCGGTCCACACAGCCATGATCCAGGCCTCTGTTCTGGCCCCAGCAGCCATGGTTCCGGCCCCAGTTCCGGCCCCAGCAGCCATGGTTCCGGCCCCAGTTTCGGCCCCAGCGGCCATGGTTCCGGCTCCAGAACCGGCCCACCCAGCCATGGTTCCAGCCTCAGTCCTGGCCCCAGCAGCCATGGTTCCGGCCCCAGTTCCGGCCCCACCAGCCATGGATCCGGCTCAAGTACCGGACCCAGCAGCCATGGTCCCGACTCCGGCTCCTCGTCACCTGTTGGCTCTCCGGCCGATGCCAGCTCCCCGTGTCCTGTCGGCGTACCGGCCGACTCCAGCCCCTCGTGTCCTGTCGGCATACCGGCCGACTCAAGTCCCTTCTTCATCAGGGGTCCTGCCGACTCAAGCTCCTTCACAGTCGGGGGTCCCGCCGACTCAAGTCCCTTCTTCATCGGGGGCCCCGCCGACTCAGGGATGCCGCCGACTCAAGTCCCTTCTCGAGTCCCCTCTGAAGCCCCCTCTCGAGTCCCCTCTCGAGTCCCCTCTCGAGTCCCCTCTCGAGTCCCCTCTCAAGTCACCTCTCGAGTTCCCTCTCGAGTCCCCTTTCAAGTCACCTCTCGAGTCCCTTCTCGAGTCCCCTCTCGAGTCCCCTCTCGCGATCCCTCTCGAGTTCCCTCTCAAGCCCTCTCTCAAGTCCCCTCTCGAGTCCCTTCTCAAGTCTCCTCTCAAGTCCCCTCTCGAGTCCCTTTCCATGTCCCTTCTCGAGTCCCTTCTCGAGTTCCCTCTCAAGTTCCTTCTCCAGTCCCCTCTCGAGTCTCCTCTCGAGTTCCCTCTCAAGTCACCTCTCGAGTCTCCTCTCGAGTTCCCTCTCGAGTTCCCTCTCGAGTTTCCTCTCGAGTTCCGTCTCAAGTCCCCTTTCAAGTCACCTCTCGAGTCCCCTCTCAAGTCCCTACCCAATGTCCTGGTCCGTTGAAGGTTCCGCTGGGGGTCCTGCCAACTCCATGTCCTGTCTGTTGGGGGTCCCGCTGACTTCTTTGCCGGGGGTCCTGCCAACCCATGTCCTGTCCGTTGGAGGTCCTGCCGACTACTCTTCTGCGGGGGTCCTGCCAACCCTATGTCCTGTGCCGTTGGAGGTCCCGCCGACTACTCTTCTACCGGGGGTCCTGCCAACCCTATGTCCTGTGCCGTTGGAGGTCCCGCCGACTACTCTTCTGCCGGGGGTCCTGCCAACCCTATGTCCTGTGCCGTTGGAGGTCCCGCCGACTACTCTTCTGCCGGGGGTCCTGCCAACCCTATCTCTGTGCCGTGGGGTCCCGCCGACTACTCTTCTGCCGGGGGTCCTGCCAACCCTATGTCCTGTGCCGTTGGAGGTCCGCGCCGACTACTGTTCTGCCGGGGGTCCTGCCAACTCCATGTCCTGTGGCGTCGGGGGTTCCGCTGAGGATCCTGCCGACTCCACGTCCAGTATCGTTGGGGGTTCTGCTGAGGGTCCTGCCAACTCCATGTCCTGTTTCGTTGGGGGTTCCACCGGATTTCCTGCCAACACCTGATCCTGTCCTGTTGGAGGTTCCGCCAGCACCTGTTCCACCGGGGGTCCTGCCAACTCTGTGTCCTGTCCTGTTGGAGGTCCCGCCGACACCTGTTCCACCGGGGGTCCTGCCAACTCTGTGTCCTGTTCCTTTGGGGGTCCAGTCGACACCAGCCCTTGCTCCAGCCGGGGTCCCATTGACACCAGCCCATGTCATGTCCAGGATCCCGTCTACGCCTGTCCCGTCGGCTCCGGTTCCTGTCCGGCCGACACTGGGTCCTGCCCGGCCTCCTGAGCTGTCCCGGCAGACCCTTCCTGCCCGTCCTCCGGAGCTGTCCCGTCACCACCTTCTTGTTCGCCCTCGAGCCCGGCCCCCTGAGTCCCCCAGCCGCGGCCTACGCCCTCGGGCCCGGCCCCCTGACTCCCCCAGCCACGGCCTTCACCCTCGGGCCCGGCCTCCTGACTCTTCCAGCCGCGGCCTTCGCCCTCGGGCCCGGCCCCCTGACTCTTCCAGCCGCTGCCTTCCCCCTCATGCCCGGCCCCCTGAGTTCGCCCGCTGTGGCCTTCGCCCCTTTTTGAACTCTGCCTTGCCCCCGGGCCGTCCGCCCGAGCCCCCCTTCGCGGCCTCTGCCTTGCCCCCGGGCCGTCCGCCCGAGACCACCTCCTGTTCCTCTGCCTTGCCCCCGGGCCGTCCGCCCGAGACCACCTCCTGGTCCTCTGCCTTGCCCCCGGGTCGTCCGCCCGAGACCACCTCCTGTTCCTCTGCCTTGCCCCCGGGTCGTCCGCCCGAGACCCCTTCCTGGTCCTCTGCCTTGCCCCCGGGCCATCCGCCCGAGACCACCTCCTGTTCCTCTGCCTTGCCCCCGGGCCGTCCGCCCGAGACCACCTCCTGGTCCTCTGCCTTGCCCCCGGGCCGTCCGCCCGAGACCACCTCCTGTTCCTCTGCCTTGCCCCCGGGTCGTCCGCCCGAAACCACCTCCTGTTCCTCTGCCTTGCCCCCGGGCCGTCCGCCCGAGACCCCCTTCTCGGCCTCTGCCTTGGCCCCGGGCCGTCCGTCCGAGTCCCCCTTCTCGGCTTCTGCTTTGCCCCCGGGCTGTCCGCCCGAGTCCCTCCTCCGGTCCCCCTCCACCCACCCTGCTGGATGTTTTTGACTTTGTTTTTTTTTAGGGACGTCTGGGATCCGTCCCTTGAGGGGGGGGTAATGTCACGATCTGTCTGTGTTGTGTTTTGTCTTGTCTTTTTCTGTCTTTGGTTTCCTGTTTTATTTTGAAAAGTGTTCACCCCCCTGTCTTGCCTGTCTTTCTGTCTGTTTTCCCTCCTACCTGATTACCCGATTGTGTTCACCTTGTGCCCCTGTGTTTTCTCCTCCCTCCTCACCTGTGTGTTGTTTGTGTGATTAGTCTTGTGTGTATTTAAGTTCTGTTTTTTCTGGCTTTCATTGTTGGTTCATTGTTTGTCTTGGACTGTGTCACGGGGTAGTGTTCTGTTTTTGACATTTTTGCCTTGAAATAAAGGATTTTTCTTTGAAATCTGCATTTGGGTCCTGCCTGCTTCACTCAACCGTAACAGCACACTCATTACATATAATGATAATATATATGTTTCATTGCGGAGGACCCCCTGTTTTGTGTGTCCACCACTTCTTAAACCAAAGTTACACCCTTGATAATATCTACCTGTGAATAATAATAAAAACCCTTGATTTATAACTTAACATCTCTGTCTCCTATTGATCTGAGTATATTATAAAGAATAGCCAGTTAATTGAAGCATTATAGCACAGGCCTTTGTCAGATGGTATATTACGCTGTTTTTTTTCTGTTTCGAATAGTTCTCTCTTTTTTTCACCATACCTGTGTTTGCATCACTGGTGAGACAGCTTCACTCTCATGCAAAACTGCATGCGCGAAACCCCCACCTTTTTGTTTTAACGTTAGTGTGTATGTGAAAGCTCCCCTTTGATTCTATTAGCTCTAACGGTCAGAAAGAGATGTCAATCATCAAAATCGACCAATGGGTTCCAGAGAAACGGTAAAAAAGGCGTTTTCCACCCAGATCACCTCAGAAGTGGAGTTTTTTTGCTAAACCTCTCTAAAAAGGTCAAATGTCACTTGTTTTGCATCAATCTTGATACAGAGTACTTATTATATGTTGTACTTTGGATTCCTAAAGCTTTTAGTCTACCTTACCATCATCCAAGGGTAGTTTTCACTATAAGTACAAAATAATTTTTTGGACGGACACTATAATTTACAGTTTTTTACTATGTTCAATCTGAATTTACTTTAAAATAAAAATAAAAACATATTGATTCTGACTCTTCTACATCCAACTCACAGGTTTATCATTGCTTTGAGAAAAAAGATTATTAATTTTCCCCTTTTAGAAGTGTAGCTATGGTCATTTGTTCTGGGAATGTCATTTTCGAGCCTGAGACCTGGAAAACAGGCTCGGGGTCTAACAGGTTAAGGGCTTTCCTACTTGTCTTGTCTAACCAGTTACAATTCAGGTCACCAAGCAGTATTACTTCTGTTTTGAAATCACATGCTTTAAGAAGTTTTTTGAATGTGGTGTAGAAGTCATTATTTGAAGAGGGTGGACGATAAACAACAATGAGCACAAATGACATTTCAGGGGACAGCATTATTTTTAATCCGAGGGGGGGGGGCTGTGGGTCAGTAGGTATCTGACCCCCCCCTGGACATAATGCACTTATGTTTTCCCATGCTCCTTAGGGACCCGGGAAACATGGCGCGCAGTAAGCCCCATACAGGGCTGGTGCAGGAGGAGAGAGCCTTCCCCACTATCGTCCATGCACACTCTACACGAGGCGTGTGGAGGGGCCGGCTACGTTTATAGAAATCTCAGTAGGTGAATGCTCGCATAGTATGGTTAAGAGGTAGTACCCATAGAGTCCAGTAGAGGGCTCCGCCTGTGCTTATATAACTAGGGTTACAATACGTAACCCCCCGTTACTTTCCACCACTGGTAATAAGATTTTTTTTTTACCTCTTTTATTGTTTAATTTATTTTATAGTTTGTTAAAAACCCTTGGGTTTACAAGGTATCTGTAATTATTTCCTGGTTTTTGGATACTGTAAGATTGCATGTGAGAAGTTTATTTGACAAACTGCAGTCGCAAAATCCCCCCAATGTTTTGTTAATAATGTGAAAAATACATTTTCATCCAAGTAACACTGAAGCTAGTTCTGAGTTCCTGGAGGGCTGATTTTGAATAAGAAATGTGGAGATACACTGATGTTTTATGATTAATATATTCAGAGCAAACAGTCACACATGGTGTCAGTGAGATGTAGTTAATACATAAAATACTTCACAGTGCATGTTTTAGAGGAACTGACAGATCCCTTCTTCACACTGAGGGATTGTGGGGGTCGGATGTTGGTGCTGCGGCTGAGGGATGATGCGTCCCACACATTATACTGCAGAGCTGCTCCCACAGAGGAAGTTGATGTCCCCACCATGAGATGATGACACTCAGTGTGGTGTGACATATGATGTGTGTACAAACAGTAAGCACATAGGCTGGGGCCTTTTGACTGTTTTATGTGGGTCACACACAGTGTACTGGGGCGCAGTGGGGGAGAAAGGACGTTTTTCATGCAACCTATAAAGGAAAGAAAAACAATGCCCTTGAGATGGGACTGCTTGTCTCACAGGAAATCACCACAAAGAGTTATGTGGTACATGTCCATGACATTGGACCATGAAAAAAAAGTTTAGCTGCTTGATGTTCTTCCTTTTCTCGCCCTGCATTCAGCGACCTTTTCCCCTCTGGCTATTCTCCTTTCATTGAATCTCATTTTGCCAAGCAGGAATGTTACAATAGGCATTTAACAAGAAGGAACATTTTGTGTAAAGCAGAAAGGAAGTTACATTGCAAGTAAAGAGTTTAGATTTTCCTGTCATATGGTTTTGTATTTCTCTCCAGGGAATACAACAGGGTGAAGAGAATCTGAGACTCTGTGATCAAAACTTTCAACACTCACAAGGAGACTGTCTAAAAATGTGACAGCAAAGACACATTTGGTAATTTATAAGAGAAAAGCTCCTGAAGAGATGTAGAAGACGAGAATCTGTAGCGTAGAAAATAGTGTGTAAAAAGGAATAAAAAACATGATGATCATAACGGAGGAACATTGAAAGATGAGCAGGAAAAAGTTATTTAAAAAAATGACTAAGTTGGAAGATTGTCCTGGTCACATTTAAAATGGAGACATTTTGCAGCAAATCTATCCATTTCAAAGGAATCGCTCTCAGGGCAACGCAGTCTCACGGCATTTCGTGTTATAGTCACGAAATTAATCTATTGATTCATGTTCACCAACACGATTTCCCCATTTTTTTCGTGTCACACAGAACGATTTTAAAAGCAATGTAAATAATAACAAATTAGAAGGAAAAAGAGATTTAAAAAAAAAAACAGATTTCAGTATTCTGACACAGAACGATTTTAGAAGCAATGTATTTATATTGGTAGCATGCTTCGTGCCTGCACCAAATAATAGCAAATTAGAAAGAAAAAAAGATTTAAAAAATACAGATTTCAGTATTCTGAGGCTCTGAGCCCCATTTCTTTTCCTCGCGGACGGCAAAAAAACTCCGACATTATACAATTTAAAATAAAAGGGTTAGGGTTAGGCTTAGGGTAAGATATTGAGTAAGAACATTTTTTTATGAACCACACAGCTTCTGGTCTTCCAAGACCCAACTGGACAAAAAGACGTGGTGCAGGCACGAAACATACTACCAATAGAAATACATTGCTTTTAAAATCGTTCTGTGTGAGACGAAAGAAATGCGAAAATCGTGTTGGTGAACACGAATCAATAGATTAAATTAATTTCGTGACTATAACACGAAATGCCGTGAGACTGGGTTGGATTGTGAGGTGGATAGTCCATACGGAAGCTAATAGCTTATCAGCTATGTTGCACCACCAAATTGTATTAAACTTACTTTGTCAAAGTATAAACTACTTCACAAAAGAGTCAGGATTTTGGCTAATTTAATGAGATAGTCGTCAATGGTGGATTTTGAAGTAAATTGTGCGAGCTCATGTTCTGTGAAGCTAACTACTGCATTTGCTAACTGACAGCTAGCTAAAGCTAGTAAAGCTTTTTACCTCATTAAGGAACTTGTTATTGAAGAAAATGAAAACAACTCAAGAACAAAATGCAAGGAGGGAGTCGACAGCCCAGTACAGAAAAACAAAACTAAAATTATTAACCTTTTCTGGCTGGCTTTACGCTAGCTAGCAACCAGCTAAACCACTGTAGCTAAGTGCTAGCCAAATAGCCCTGTGACTGGTGTTTATGGACATGTATATGAATCTTGATATGCCACTTTCTGTTTTAACCATAGACTACTGTGACTAGTGATATTCTTATTTCTCATCGTTGAACACTGTAACATAACCAAAACCAACAAACTAATAATGAGTATTGCAGCCAAAGCCTGATGTATATTTTTCTTCTGTGCCTAAGAGCTCCAATATCTTCCATAGACTATTACATTTGCATCCATGAGTCACACTGCAGCACCGAGTGACATTGTCCTTTATTATGACAGAAGGGACTGCAGTTTTTTCTTTTAGCCAATCCTCCATCATGCTCCATGCACTGTCAAAAATACACACTATATAAACTATACATTTGTGACCTGTTTTTGAGGATTAACATTTTCAGCTAAAGGTTTCAAAGGACTTTCCTTTGGATTTGTTGACAATGACACACCTTTAATATTTCCAGTCTTATCTTTTAAACAGCAATTGATAGAAATTAAAATGTAAAATCAAAGCATGCAAAATGCTTACTTTCTCTCATTGGACATTAAGCATGTAAATGAAAGAGATGAAGAGAAGATAATCCTTTGTTTTAGAGAAAAGGATGTTGGAGGGGAAGGAGAATTTCACAGCACGGTGAAGATGACAGTGGATATTCCTTTAAAAAAAGGAAAGTGAGAAGATGGAGAACCAATGAATGCTCAAATTCATTTGTTCTCAGCATCTCTCTACCTGGTTGCACACACCTTCTCTCCGCTCCACCAGCCAGTGTTCACAGCCATAAATCTTGAAGTGGCATTTTGGCCGGCAAGTCCCGCGTAAACACGGCCGGCGAAATGTCAGTGCGGAAGGCAGACAAGCCTGACTTAGGAAGAAGGAGAGTAGAGGCAGTAATGTCACCACACTTTAACACACCCGCCATCAGTCTTCATGACATTTAAGAGATCTATCCCTCCATCTCCCTGGCCGCGGCACACAAAGAGAACGTTTGGAGAAGAAGCAGAGAGGACCTGATGAGTCAGGGGGTTTAACGGGTTGATCTGATCACAAACAAAAGGCTATTGCCCTTAATTCATTTGTAATTCTTTATTGTTTTAAGTCAGCAGCTTTTCTGGCCTTGCAGCTTTACAGCCACACATTACAAATAAAAGGAAAGTGCACTCTGGAAGGTAAATCCTCTTTTTTTAAAACTGCTGCTTTAATCCAGGCAGGTCATTTAAGAACATATTCCTCACTCAACACTCATGATGTCTTTCAATTGTCAGCGTAACTCTAAATTACTGCAATAAAAAAGCACTAAAGTATGACCTCTTAGGCCACAACATTCACGTTATTTAAAAAAAGAAAATTGTATTCAATGAGGCCTGAGGCCTTGCCATAAAGTACCAAGACTTTTTGGTGGAAAGTAGTGAGCCCCCTAAATGACACTACTTTGTTAGTGTTGGATAAGATATGTTTCCTTGTACCTTGGCCATTAAAAAAAGAGCACCTTAAGAGTTTAGCTCATTTAAATATAATGCACCAGCATAGTTCGGCTTATTTGAACCGGATATATCTGCATTGTTGTTGTTGTACTAAGTTTGTATCTCTGTTCACTTTGGATAAAAGCGTCAGCCAAATGAAATGTAATAATGTTTTAACTTGGCCTTACTACACAAGGTTGATGTACAGGGTTTTTGAGGGTTAGGTGCTCCTTTAAGGCTGTTTGAAAATCACAAGCAACCGAAGCTAAATAATTAATAACAAATTAAAAATGAAATCACGTGAAATTCTATCATCTCCTCTCACGTTCTTTCTTTAATCGAGCTGCAGCTGCATGGGGGTCGTATTGATTTCCAAATGAATAATTGAGAAACTCGGCTTAACTGCTCTTTTCTAATATTCACTTCACCCTCCTCCCTCTTTTCTTTCCCCCCCTGATACATCTTCCCCTTATGGTTCCATGTCCTTCCTTCTCACCAACTCCTGTTGTACACCTTTCCCTCTTGTGACCTTCCCCTCCCTCCTTTTCCCTCTCTCACCTCTCCTTCCTCTCCTCTTGTGCTCTGGTGATGTGGATCTTGTTCTGTGACGGGTTGTTCAGGAGGGAATGGGCTGCTCGCATGAATGGCCAGCCGGCCGCTGCGTATTTTCCGTCAGCAAGACACGCTGTTGTTTTAGAGTTCTGCTGGGAGCTGTCTCCTTGTCTCTGTCTCTTTCACCCTCCTCACACACACTCACTGCTTCCCAATCTCTCTCTGCTTCATCTCATTCCCCTTCATTACTTATTTCCACTGTACATCTTAACTCAAACACACAGCTGATCAGCAATTTAAAATCAACTCCAGGCCTTTCGCTCTGAGTGAATCGATCGACTCAGTTAGACTTGCACTGTGTGCATGTGTTTATTCAACAGAGTGCGCCAGTGGAAAATGTCTGCTTTATTTTGGGATAAAGGCTGTTTAAAAAAATATCAATTTCTTCTGTACAGGTGTTTCAAGTTTATTAATAGCAGTTTTTATTTAACGTGTGTAAATTCGCATTTCTTTTAAATTTGTTACCGTATTTTATTGTATTTGTTTGGTAGCCCTCCTTCTCAGGTTGGCTTTTTTGAACATGCTTTATGTCAAATGTCCTTGCAATGACAGATAATGGAAAACATCCGATCAAAACAGTATATAATAAATACCTCCTTGATGAATGATGGAATGATTTAAATAACATACTAGGATATGACAGTTTTGACACATTTGCTTCTGTGCAAAACTATACTACGACATTATATAAGAAATGTTTTATCAATTTTGTCATTAGAATATTTTGTATATATTGTTTGACATAGTATACCATGACTTTCTGTGATTTTGTATGACATTAAAAATACTTTCACCTTTTCCTGGCACATTTTAGTTTGCCATTATTAGGGCAGAGCAGAGTCAGAACCAAGGACCTATTGATATTGCTAGGATTATTAGGGCCTGAGCACCGAAAATGTCGGAGCGAAGCAATAGTGAAATTTAATGAACTTCGATTTCAAATTTGGTCAGAACCTTTATAAGACCTTGAAGATATAAATCTATCAAGAGTTTTGATCCTCAAAGGGGGGACCTCCTAATCTAAAAAGTAGGTTCCTGACACAAGAGGGGACCCTTATATATAAAGTTAACTTTTACACAAGAGGGGATCCTTATTTAGAAACTCAGTTCTGGACAAGGGGGGAGCCTTATCTGGAAAGCTTCATTTCTATATATAAAGGCAGACCCTTATCTAAAAAATGAGTTTCGACATAAGGGGAGACCCTTATTTAAAAAGTTAACTTTGAATATAAGGGGGGACACTTATTTAAAGACATATTTCCAGGCATTAGAGGGGACCCTTATATAAAAGTAACTTCCGGACATAAGGAGGGACCCTTATCTAAAACGTTTATTTCTATATATAAAGGCGGAACCATATCTCAAAAATGAATTCCGACATAAGGAGGAGCCTTATCTAAAAGGTAAACTTTTAATATAAGGAGGGACCCCTCATATAAAAGTTAGTTCTGGACATAAGGGACCCTTATCTAAAATTGTATGAACAATGCCGTAAAATGCTAGCAGTGGCAGGAAGTAGCTTATTTGCGCACATCAACGAAACAAATCGGGTTTCTGATACGGATCGGTTAGTGAAAATGGCGATTCACTGTTGCCTTGACATGGATCGTGGAAGTACCCTGACCGTAGTGGATGTGCAAGGGCCAAATCATCACAGCTTTCATTTATTTATAAAAAAAAAAAAAAGTAAACATTTGGTCATTTCTGTATGACTTTATTCTTGGAATTTCTTTTAGACATACTGTAACAGAAACGTCATTAACTAGGGCTATTTTTGATGAATGTAGGAGAAATCACAATCAACTTGACAAAGCAAAGCAAAAATAACTTTGAACAACCAGCCCCATGTAGCTCCTTTGTTGCGCGTTATTGTCGGTCGACCTTCCCTATCCTTTCACCATTGATGTCAGTTTAATGACCTCCTTGCTATGGAAGGGATTGTTAGTTTATGAGTGAAACAAGAAATTATATTATCCATAAATATACAAAGTATAAGCAAGTATTTAGCTATCTAGCATGTTACTAGCCACATAGCCAGGTAACTTCTTTAATATACTCAAAGTTTAACTTTCTTAAAATCTTTGAAGTCATTGCATCTTATTAAAAGTTTTAATAGAGTGTCAGTTTTATTTGGAAATATTCCCCAGCATATTGTCATTTTCCACAGCCTGGAAAAACCCTGAAAGTTACAGTTCATAAAAGTTAAGTGCAGCATGATATTACATAATATCCTGCATTATATCAGCGTCTCGTCGACTGGTGTGTATAGACCAGAGAGATTTCTCATTCTAGCTAACCTAGCCCATGGGTTGGAAAACAGACATAAGATAGGAGAAGAATGTGAGCGAAAGATACTGTTCCTTTTTTACAAGCAGGACCAAGATAATCCTGGGACACTGTGTGATCTATACGAGTGTGTGCCGGTCACATTTCAGCACAGTTGAACTTCCTGGGACACACACGGGGCAGAAGGATGGGTAAGCAGGGGGGATTAAACTGCCAGACTTGTCTTTCTATGTTGTTTCCCCCCACTGTTTTTCATGATTTGCATCCAGACTTTGAAATGTATGACTAGCTCTGAACCAGGCAGCATGACAATAAGCAACAGCTTTTTCAACACATATAAAAACATTCTCCTTGTGCTGCAGGTCTCAGAGGAAGCACTCCATTCTCCTTCTCCATACATACATTTATAACAACTCAACTGAGTTTCCTCACCTGGGGTCATGTTTTTTCCTTGAGAAAAAAGGTAGCACTCACACACACCTTGTAACAGTAGGTGTATAAGTGGAGCCTTGACGGATGCATTCCCAACATCCTCTCTGATCAAAGTGCCATGAGGCCTTGGCCCATTTCTCGCTCTCAACGTTCCTGGTGTTGTTATGCGTCCTGATGTTTTCAGACACTTCCTCATGTAACACTGGCACCCACCTGTCACCCCTCACTGCTGCTCCCCCTGCGTCTAACACCAAGCCTGCTCCATCGTTCTCTTTCTCGCTTTCAGTGAGCTGTTATATGAAATATTTAGCAACCACTTCAGCTCACAAGCATGTACAGCCTTTCTTCTGCCTGGTTGGAAAATATACTGACCTCGCAGTAACTTGGAGCTGTACAGCGTTGAGGTGCTTTAAAATCGGATTTGACTGTTAAGGATCTGATTCTGGGTGGATTTGCAGCTAAGAGTCTGCTGCTCTCCATGGAGTATATCAGGAGTGTGTTGGCCCTGAAAAATGATGTCATTATTCTGTCCACTAGAGAAAAGATAGAAGAGATAAGAGTCATTAACCAGCCAGCTGGTGATCAAAGTCTAACCATTTCCATCTCGTTTGAATCTTTAGTGGCTGGTGATAGTGGTTTCAAATGGTAGTTTCCCCCAACCCACAGTTTCAGATCGATTCTCATCTCAGCTTGAGTGTTTCACTTGCCAAAGTGTAGATTTTCCAAAGTCACTAGGAAAACAACATTTTCAGTGGTACAGCTGAATGTTGCAAGGAGGAATTGTTCAAGATGGCATGACAGTGAGGCTGGACCATAACAAACACGCAGGGAGAAAGTCAGTGAGGCTCATCGCATATTCAGTGTAGCTGATGAAAGAATACATGCATACCCTTGAGCTGTCGCAAATTCTTCAAACTGAATACATTTCATCCCCTTGGATGCATCAACTGTCTTTGATGAAGAGAAAAGTGAAGAAGGCAGTGTACGTTTGAAAAATTGAAGGATGATTGTGAGTGAAGGGGATTGTTCAAGACTGTAATGTGAACATTTCCAGCAAGTAAATATAATGGCATTTTATATTAATATCCACGAAACTATGCACATACAAAATACTTATATGGTTGGGTAGTATCATACTTAAATAAAACTTCTTCTCACAGATTAAAGGTGAGATTAGGTAATTCATCATATCATTTTAAGGACATTGCTGCTGATGTTTTTTATTGTCATGTCGTAGCTAGTCAAAAATATCAGAAAAAAACTCATATTATAGTATCTCGAAAATATCTGAGAAAACGACATAGTATAGTATGTTGGAGATTTAAAAAAAAGTGACATTTTATGATTATAGTTATAAGTCTAGTAAATACACAGTGAGTACTGCAAGTGACGTTTTCTTCCAGTTTCACATCTGTTGAGTCCACTCTCTGTAAATAAGTGCTGTATACTTAGATTTGCACAGCAGTTGAGTTAGGACTAAGTTGAATTTAGTTTTGGGAGTGGGTATTTTAAGAGCCAGCAGCATTAATATGCAGTTTTCAGTGAAATGAGGTTCATGGCAGGACACAACCAAAGCTCAGTTTAAGATTTGTATGCATGTGTCAGTACTTTGTGGAGAGGCACCGCCTATAAAGGACATAATGGCTAATGTAAAAGTCACCTCTAAGAGTTGAACAAGGCAATAAATCAAAAGACAAGTTTTCACCCAAAAGTTAGATATGCATGTGCTGGGTTTGGATTAAGGGTTGGTCAACCCTTCAAACATGGAAAATATTCAGAAACCGTCCATCTGCAATTCGGCATCCGGCAGCTACTCGAGGCCAGATGGACACTTGATACTTACTTGGATTGACACTTGACTTGGCCGCAAGTTTAACTGATAAAGTCTTCATTGTTTCCAAACGCTAAGTGGCTTTTCAAAAATCTGGACATCAAGCAGAGCATGATGTCTGTGCTAGAGTTAGAATAATATTGTAACACTGCAAAACTCTTAGTTTTTTCTTCCTCAACATGAAACACAATCATTTCCAGTCGCGCATTGTCTCTTTTGAATGACATTCATCGTGTTTTCTAAAGCGGTAGGCCCCTTTCAATTTTTTCCCAATAAATATAGCATGCATGTTCTTTGTTTGTGCAACATTTGTATTACTCATAAATGTTTGATATTTTGAATTTGCTGTACGTGTCGATGCTGGCTTGGTTTAAAGATAAGTTTGACTGCAGAATTTTTTGCCAGCCGGGATGTGGAAATCTTGATTCTCAGTATCTCAAAACTGCAGGCTATACATAGAGGATGAGGGATGAGAGGTGAAATCAATCATAGTATGAGTGATTTTAAATATAAGATTATTTAGAGGAGTGATTTGCACAATGTATTATTGGTAAGCTGGCCGACCCTGTTGTGATTGGTCACCCGCTTTGAGATGTCCCGCCCCTCATGTGCGATGTGTTGTAGCATAGTGGTGTCACTATGTTTCGGAAGTAAACAGAGGACTACAATCGAGGCGTGTCAGGCAGGGGGGGAAGTCTGAGGGAGAGAAACTCCAGCCCAAAAACAAATGTAATCCCTTAAACATAACTGAAAATCCATATTTGCTGTAAAGCCCACTATAGTGTTTGTAATTTGTAAGTCGGATAAATTCAGTGTGGATTTTGTCCTTCTCATGGTATTTTTCAATTACACAATATAATTTTACCAATGAAATCCATTATACTGAAATAAACAAGTCCATTCATCTGTCAAATCATCTGTTTTGCCCCCGTTAAAATGGGTGTTATAAAGGTGTAAAATGTGCAGGCTATTCATAAGCGATTAATTTTTTCATTGCAGATGTATTCAGTGGTGATGGGTGCATACCTTCCTCTGCTCCCATTGTGCAGATGGCCATATTACCGCGGTGAGAGAGATGCCTATTATCACTGTTATTACAACCTCTCTCCTTTCAGGGGTGCTAATTAATCAAGCCGCATGTGTGTCGTTGAGCTGGAGTTAAAAGCAGAAAATGATCATCCGAGTGTTTATCTGCCATTAATCCGAGTCATTTCCTCCCAACATCAGCATCACAAACATAATGCTGCTCATCCTGCCGCTGCGGATGAACAAGGCCGCACATTTCTCTTCACATCCGTCCAACCCCGGCACACCCACACTCTGCATGTGAACCTGCACACAATGTTTGTTGCTTCGTCACTTACCCAGGAAACTCATACATGCATAGTGCAGAATAAGCTAGGACTAATTAGACCGCCTGTCCCAAGTCTTATGGGACAGTAAAAGGGATCTGTTGCCACTATACTGCTCCTTTGATCAAGGCCTGTCAAACACTCTACAGCGATGTGTTATGGTAGAAAGCCTCGGGGACTTTCACACACACAGACACATATAACAAAGTGTAACTGCACATGTATTTATGGGTGAATAGTACGACTTAGGTTGTCACGTTTATAGGAAGTCATCATTCATTTTAAATCCCCTCTGGCCGTGTATTAAAGAGCCGTGTTATGATGTGGGCGTTGGGTGAGAATCTCTGTGCGAGTAAAATTGTTGAAGCTAATTTGCTGGAAAACATATGGGAGCAACTAGCTGTACCCACAGTTTAAGTTTTGACTGAGGGAAATACTTAAGGCATGAAGTGAGGTTTAAAGCGCAAAATTATTTCCAACTGAGGTGTTTAAGGAGCGGCCTTCAGGGAAGGATTTTCAAGTATTGAGTTTAGTCGTTTTTTTAATTTCATTCATATTTATCAGGGTTTGGTGTTGCTGAAAACATGGATAATATCTATCACCTTGTAAAGCTGTATGCTAAAGTGTTAGCGCACATTTGTTTATTTTCATATCCATCAGACACATTAAAGTCGTGTTTCTGACCACCTGACAGATGAACGTCCATTATTCATTCTCTTTTTAGCCTCTTCACTAACTCCTTAGTAAAATATGTTTGTTTAGCTGCTAAATGCTGCACTATGTACATCAGATAGTTGCTGACAGCGTTTTTCTGCCGTCTGCTGTTGAGCAGGCTGGGTGACAAAACCTCCTTCACACCAAAACTCAAATGATGTCTCAGCCAGACATCTACACTGCTTTTAAAGTTCAACAACATTGCTTTAATTACAAAATGATATTATTAAAGCAGTTTAACAGTTATTTAACGTAGGTCCTAAATGACCTTTTTTAAATTAAGTACAGATACATACATAAAATATAGCTCTGTGAATATGTTGACCACTTAAGTGTGTGTTTGTGTGTGTGACATGTCCCAATTTCCACTGTTAATTGGAGTCAGTTTGGTTGGATTTTGGTATAAATGTCCAATTTAATTACAAAAGATTAATTTATATGTATAGATTTTCATGTAATTATCATGCAAAATAGGTCCATCCAACCAGCCGACACATTTTTTTAACCTTCAGGACAAAGCCACGTGGCAACACTGAGGGCAGGGAGTTTAGAGTAATATTATTATAGCTTTCTATTTCTCTAAGAAAAAAACCTTGGTATTGCTAGAAACAGTGCCAATGAGAGCTGTAAAACTAAGCCTTAACATTGACCCAAAACACTCCCTAGAGCTGAGGGGAACTACAGAGTCGCAAGATGATTTGTTTTTGACGCTTTAGGCGACCCCTTTTACATTACACATAGTCATTAAATCGATTATTAATATAAAACTTTGATTGGTAGTGTTTCTTTAATGGAATTTAATTTGGCTAAACTTGTCCTCCGTGTAAGGATATTTTGAGACATATAAGGAGTTTAGGACAAGATTCATGTTTAACGAGAATTATTCTGTATTACATGCGTTATTTTACCCGGCTAATTTAACTTGGTCTATATTCACAACAGCAGAGTAACGGTGGAAAGATGGTTCAGCAGGTTTCAAGATTTGAGTCCACATGAGGTTTTTTTCCATATAATTTTATTTCCAAAAAGCAGTCAGAGAAAAGTAAGACAAGCCAGTCAAGAACAACAAAACAAATCCCCCAAAGGGAATAAAAACAAAAGCTGATAAAGACATAAGGCCTGATGATATATACAACAGCAGACATCTTTTTGGTGTTGCAGTACAAGTGAACCACTCCACAAACTCATGGTATTCTTCACATCAGATCAAAAACAAATAAAAGGTTTTCTTTCTTTTAATGGACAGAGAACGTACTAAAAGTCAGCTAAGGCACACAGAGCCTCCCCGGAAAAAAATAACGGGGGGGGGGAAACGTCAGTTCAGAGAAGTTTGTGCAACAGTTGCTCAACAATACATTCCAGCAAGAACAACAACAATCTGGCATGTGATTTTCTCTGAGAGGCAAAAAGGACAAGGTTGTTGTCACAGCTGTCCAAAAAACACTGAAAGGTTATGTACTTTGATCAATAAACACCATCAATTTACTCTTTGTGCCCAGTTATTAACACTTCAAAAATTCTTAATAATTCATTTTAACCACATCTGTATTTACATGTACAATACCTTTTTTTTTTTTTAAAACAATATTTCAATACAAAATACCTATGTACATCTTCATTTGTTAATCATTTTGTTACAAAATAGGACTTCCACATTGACTTACATTTATTTAATTCACCTTTTTCCAAAACTGTCATTGAGCTTACATAATAATATATATCGTGTGATGTAGTTGTTCTGAACAGGGAGGCATGATAAGTTAAAAGCTGGCAGCAGAAGCCAACCAGTGAAAAACTAAAACTGTCCTTTTCATCTTAAACCCCAGAATGCGTTAAGAGGGAAGGAGTGATAGCATTCGACACATCCGACAAGAGAGGCAAGGTGAACTTGACATTAATGAACAGAAATGTCTCTTAATTAGCCTGTGCAGAAACACTCACTTAGCCCGTGTGGTGGCTAAACAATGTTGACAATCACAGATTGAACTCTAATTGGCTCCAGATGAAACTTATTTCAAAGAAAAACAAACATCTGAGCGCACCTGTTGTTCAGGATGAGTTATAAATTGATGTCCGGAGATTGTCTCAATGGCAGAACAAGGGTTGATGGGTCATGTAGTGATTTATGCATTTTGCAATCAAATACAATATAATATTCACTTGAAATTGTACATTATGGTCACAGCATGAAGATCACAACAATCATTCTGAAACTGACTTGAACCATGAAACACCAAAATGCAAAGTTTCTCTTTTGACTCAGACGCTGTCCAATGTGTGTGAGGTTTGTTCCCCTTCGCTGCTTGGTGAGGTTGTTAGGTATAGTTGACCTCTGACCCCGCAGGTCAGTGTCTTTCTCTTGGCAAACAGCCATGTACGAAACCAAGACAAGGAGATCTATTCAGACAGGACAACATGGACTAACACACAGGTGCGGGCCGTAAAAAGGTACACGTTTGGGGTTAGGGCCTTTGTAAATAAAGGCGGCTTTCTTTACAAAAAATATTATCATGCTGCCAAGGCAGCGTCGCAGTTATTTAGTCACTGACTAAAAATATCAGTATTAATATAAACTTATAAATAAATAGCGACTCATGGACTCACCCAACACACATTTTTTTTGAGACTTCTTGTATAATCTTGTACAACATAAGGTGGAAGAAAGTAAAAAAGATGAGGATGATCATTTAAGGTCAGCTCGAGTGTTTCAAGTTGGAGGCATGTCGGTGAAAAAAACAACCTCTTGGTTTTTAGTAAAACAAACCGAAACTATGTGAATGTGAAGTCTTAAAACGCTATTGTACAAAGAACAAAAATGAAGCTTTTATGAATTTACAACACTAAAACTAACATTAGATTTCTATTATAATCCAAATAGGTTTCATTATTCTGAAAAGGCCTCTTTATTTGCATTCTTCTTTTTCCATATTTTAACCAAATGTTACTGCAGCAGCTCCACATCCTGATCAGGCACTGAACTGAGAGCAGTTGTGCTGCTGTTACTGATCCGTTCTACTGATTTACAAACTGAAGTCATCCAACTATCAGAAACTCTTGAGTTTTGAATTGATTTGCTTTGAAAATGCTAAAATATTTCTCCATAAAGGGGACATTTATAATCTTAAATGGTGCTGCATTTGAGTTGTATCAAAATAATCTTCTCCGACTGTTTGGGTAAATCTGAACACTCAGATGTTGTCTCATTTTGTTTATGTTGACACACACTTAAGGAGGCACATTTAGTTTAGTACCAGGCTTCCTCCTCATGCATGTCTTTTTCTGCAGCAGAGCTTCGTCTGCTGCCAGTGTCACATGACCGCTGCGCCCCGTGCAGGGCTTTAAAAGCTGACTTCATAATTCATTCAGCAGCAAAAATAAATGCTCGAAAATTGCAACGTTTGATCACAGTAAAACTCAGCCATGAGAAGAAAAATAAATACACTGAGAAACTGAAATAGCAAAGCCAGCATAATCCCCTAAAAGGAGGAACCCCGTGGGAGGATCTGAAAATCGTTCCCTTCGCTTTCTGTCCAGACACCCTCGCCAACCCCCGAGAAAATCCACTTTTTCCTTTGTTTCCCTCTACTCCAGAGACAGAGAACAAGTTTCCTTCCCCCACCTGCAGCGAACCCCTTAAATAAATAAAAATCAACAGTGAATCTCCTGCGCCGCGGCCTCCTGTCCAGCTGGAGGCCTCGCTGCTACCTGATGCGCCCGTCTGCGCGCGCCACTCCCATGTGGGACTTGGGGTCTGGACTCAGGGAGCTCCAGGGGTTCTTAGGGCAGGCCTGCATGACGGGGCAGGCCGTGGGGCCCACGGCGCAGACGTCGGTCGCCTCCCAAATCTCGCCCACCAGGCTGTCTGACCAGCGCTCCAGCTCGGGGCCGGTCAGGGCCGCGTTCCTCTTGGCCTGCTCCACGAAGCCCAGGCTGACCGGGATGTTGAGCACCGGGTTGAGGCCGTGGAAACTCTGCTCCATGTAGCTGTTCTTGGTGGGCCCGTTGTGGAGCTTCAGAGTATCCTCTGGAGAGACGTGGGAAGGAAGAGAGAAAGAGAACAGAGAAGGAGTTGATCATCAGTGGTCAGACGGAGAGAGGGAGACATGAACGGTAAGATATCAAAGCAGAGAACGTGTGTTGCTTAAGTATTATCTGAACCGGTATCTTGGTACTGCTAATTTTGTTGGATTGATTCTCACAACTAAGTCTCATTCTTTCATGTGGTATTTCAAGCCACTGTGATGCTGACTGTGTGGAAACTGTCAGACGCGCCCTCATTCTTTCTTCCCATGACAGGCAGGAAGACAGAAAAACGTAGACACACTTTCCCCTTCAAAACACTTTCTCCACCCTAAACTCCACTGAGGCTGTAAATTCCTCACTGCTACTCTAACTGGGGCGCTAGCCAGCCTCTCTAAGCATGGCTGAGCAGCGCTTTTCATGCACCGGTGACAGAAAAGATGCAGTCAGACATGAGGTGCACCGCCAGGCAGAGAGATGGCCATACCATGCCAGCTAGCTTTGTGGTGGCAGAGTGTGTGACTGTACACTGTGCATTTGTGTGTGTGTGTGTGTCTGCTTCTGCCAATGCGGGGGGAAGGCCACGTCATAAAGTTTAACTGGCATTGCATGTAGGAGAGAAACCTGGTGCCAGACATGGCAGTGTATTAAAGGCGGCTGGATGGAAGGCACACAGTGAGCCAAGCATACACAGGATTATTATATTATGTCTACTTTATTCTACTGCTAAAAGTTAGGAAATATTTTCCTGTACAAATATATGTTAATGATTTAATCCTACTTAATGTCAGGTATTTCTTATTATGTACTGGTATTGTAAGTGAATACGGTATTAATATTTACTGAATTCTAAATCATAGCATAATGGGAGCACTTATGGACATAGAACTGACTTAATATTTTCCGTTATACAGAACTATCTATTTAACATATGCCAACGTTAGCCACCACAAGCTACTGGTCATACCAAATGGAATGTTCATTAGTATACTGAATTGAATACAGTTAGATTTTGCTGCTTAAAACAGCTGTTCATTTAAATTCAAAGTTACATAACATACATACATATGCTTTAAGTTTGCAAACACAGTAGCAAAGCTATGATCGATTAAAAAATGCAAAACACTATCAGTTAAACAGTTTAATCATGAATGACTAGATCTCTTATTCTTATAAAAAAGGGGTCATATGATCACCTCATTAAATATGATGCATTGTGATGCAAGAACTACTGAAAAGTACTTGAAATGACATTAATAAGGTGCTGCTACACATACATGCATCACTAATCCAACTACATATACAGTATAATAATATCTCATTCGGAAACAAGACATAATGAGTCCTTTTGATCAGAATCAGAATCCCTTTATTCGTCCCACAGAGGGGACATTTGCATTTGTTACAGAAAAGAGCCATGGCAGCTTAATATTACCCAAGAAGCATGCACAAATTATAAATGTAGCCAGTAACAGTGTTTCTAATATTTACATCAACAAACCAAAAAAGTAAAACCTACCAGATAAAGACTTTATCTGATGCTACTCATCTGATAACTGAGGTACAACACTATATAAGATAACAAACTTTGGAGCGACACCGTTAAATTAGCATTAGGGTTAATGTGTCTCCACATACGTCAACAGGAAGCCAGAGAAGATTGAACCTAAACAGCCGAAAACCCAGAGATGAATATTTAACTCACACTTTCGCACAACAGCCCGCTGAGACTCAGGTCGAAGACAAAGCTGTTACTTTACTTGTTGTTTGTCTCCATCATTAAAACGGCTCAGTAAGATTATTAGACGGAGAAAGGCCCGATTATGCCGAACCAACGTCTCTACTCTCATGTGATTTCAGAGCAAAGTGGCTGCTTACGGACTTAAACAATGCGATGTCCCTTATCCACGCTGCCTGATTGATTTCATTGTTTCATGTTTTTGGACGGCTAAGTGCGCTGTTGTTTAACACTCTTGTTAAGTGTGTATGAGCAGCAGCCGGGCTATTAAAGGTGACTTGATGACAAACAACCGCAGTCTGCAGAGGCCCAGAGGCTTGATTAGAAAGGGTATCAATGCAAATATAAGGCTGCGCGTGAGTGTGTGTGTGTTTGTCTACAGACACTTAAGAGCGCCTATCGTTACTTCAGTCAATGCAAACTATGTGAGTGTCAATTGAAGAAGATACTAAAAACAAACAGAATTTGTTCATCAAATAACAGTTTTTCTCATGTTTAACATCCAGTATTTGAACTCTTGATCTAGATAAAGCAGGTGATTTTTGTGTTTCAAAGCAAAAATAAGCGTTACATGGGTTTATCACAACTACAAGCAGCAGTGGCTTCTACTCTAAAAACGTGACAACAAAAATGCTCACAATGTTTGGTTTGAACACTAAGTCTCATTTTGTGACGTGTTCAAAATGCAAGAGGGGGAAGGGGAAAAATGTGTAAGTAACAATACTGCTCTATACAAATGATCCATTACAAGAAGAAGTCCTTTATTTGAAATTGTACTTAAAAGTCAGCAACTGTAATTGCCAAAATGCTGCAAAAGTAACAGTACATATTCTCCAGAACAGCCTCTTTCATAGTGAGTTCATATTTAACGTTATTGGATTATTATTATTACCTGTGCTTCCCATTTGAGTTCATTTTACTTTATTTCTAATTATCTTAAATCATATTATGTTTCACATTCGCATTGTACTTTTACTTCTTACATTTTCAAAACAGGTTTGTTACTTTAGTTTGAATCTGTGTTTGGTGGCGTGATCATTATTATTTAGAGTCATTGCGTGGATGTTGATTTTAACACGATCCGTGTATCCATCATTTCCTGGTTTCTCTAAACAAGAGCGACCAATGAAAACGTTATCATTTTGCCATTGTTCAGCATCGAAACATTCGTTAGCTAACAATTTCATTATTGTTCTATTAATATAAAGGGAGGTCAGTTACTCTTTAAAACAGATAGTAGTTATGGGTACTTTTTACTTAAGTACATTTCGAAGCCCATACTTCTTTACTTTTACTTGAATAAAGAAGTTTAGTCACTACTTCTACTTTTACCAGAGTATTTTTAAACACGAGTATCTGTACTTCTACGTGAATAAAGGATGTGTGTACTTTTGCCATCTCTGCACATAACAGAGGAAGGAATGAACTGAATGAATCTCACCTTGTCGTATGGGCTGGTGCTTGCTGTAGGTCAGCGGGGCGATGAGGAAGCGCATCTCGGCCACGGGGCTCCAGTGGTGCAGGATGCGGACGCTCCACACGCCGGGCCGCAGCGGCAGGTTGAGCGGCGGGCGGTAGTGAGTGAACTCTGCCCCTGCGTCGATCAGGATGTCATAGGTGGCCGCGATGACGTTGGTGGGGTCGATCCACACGACCGTGACGGTGACGTTGGGCCCCTTGCTCCACTTCTGCATGCCCACCGTCTCGTCCATGGGGCCCATCAGGCCGCCGAAGTTTCTGAACATGCGCTCTTTGGCATCCCACTCAGTGCCAATCTGAAAAAGAGAAATAAGCGTGACAAGTCGAGTAGAGGAGCGAGATATAAATACATACTCTGTGCATGCATCACCATTTGACTAATAAAGGTCACCTATTATGCAAAATCCACGTTTTCATGTCTTTTATACATCAACATGTGTCCCCTCTGTGTAAAGAGATTCTGAAAGTTTCAGGAAAAAAGACCCCCTCTCTTTTTGTCCTGATCCATTTCTATAAAAACCTGTCTGAAACTGAGCTGATCAGATTTTGGCCACTTTATGATGTCATAACGATGTTTTGGCTTTTGTAACCATTAGCTAATAACCAACCAAGGTAACCCCCCTTATCACCTGAATTGTGTTCTTTTTAACCGAATATCTCTCAGAGGGGAGTGGCTCCTTATTTTCATCTAAAGTAACAGACAGAGAATCAGCACTTTGGAAACAGGGCTGAAACAGAGGGGATTATGGGATGCTACAATGCACGATCTGTTTGGTATTTCGAGCCAAACACTTCAGAGACATGTTTTGTATATATATCTGAGACCTATAATATCTTGATGAAAAACAGTATAATAGGGGACCTTTAAGATAACCAATATCTGCACTGAATTATCGAGGGGATTCATCTCCAGCATGCATTTTCCATCAAACAGCCACACACTGCAGCCCAGCCCTCCACAGCTGTTATGTAACGTCATAATGAGCAGAGATTGTTTCCTCCTGCACATTTTGAGTCTATTTGTCTGATTGAGCTGTATTCCCGAGTATATCTTTTACAGGGAAAATGAGAGGCAGACCGAGGACCGCACATGACTAGACCCCGACCACATCCCCTTGGGGGGGGGAGGAGATCAAATGCATCCGTGTTTGCTCTCAGAACACATCTCAGAGATCGAAAGAAAGAAGAAGGGCAATAAGCAGCGGGATCCAGCGTGAGCAGTATTTGTCCTCAACATAAACTGCAGAGGAGAGGATTACAATCTGATATCAGTGGGAAAAAAACACTGACATTATATGCAGACAGCTTTTTGACAGAAGAAAAAGGGATGCTCGGAGCAAACTCCCATAAAACCGCAAATCTCTGCGACAATTTTGCGGTAAATAAACGGAATATAAAAACGTAACAGATAATACCAAAGTCAAATATATCTCTTGTGAATATATGAGACATGCATTGCCTCTGGCTGCAGAATATAGAATTAGCTGCCAGCATGCGGCACACCGGAGGACTGCCAGAGGAACGAGGAGCCAATTTAAGATTATTACGTCCTGGGAGCTTACATAATTAACATTTAGCAGACACATGTTTGTTTCATTTAACTTAGATCTATAGGTCATGTATTTTTGAACTTATGATTTGACGATAAAGGACATTGAAGGACTAAAAAAAAAAGACAGTAAAAGGAAGGAGAAACAAATGACGAGAACAGCGTGAATACGTGAGTATGGCTTTAATGTCTCCATTTCAGTAAAAGCTGTAACTGAAGACCTGCGTGTGTTGGATTGCAGAGATTGCAAAACGGTGCTGTATGCACAATGAGACACGTGGAGTGATCGAGATTGATGGGGGAGATGGGGTGATAGAGAGGGAGGCAACACACACACACACACACACACACACACACACACACACACACACACACACACACACACACACACACACACACACACACACACACACACACACACACACACACACACACACACACACACACACACACACACACACACACACACACACAGAGACAGTGAACGATGTCTGGGGGTGTTGGCAGAAACGTGAGAAGGATGGCGTCTTTAGGAAGCGCTCATCCTTTACAATGGTAGCTGATTAACACCCCTCACCCTTCTGGACGATCAATGGCTGACTGGAACTGACTCTGTACTGCATCCTTCGAGAATTGAGATTGCGATGTCCAGTATAAATAGACACTAAACGCATAAATTAGACTGCGTGGGTCTGTCTTGGCCATCCGTGAAAAGACATCTCGCTTTCATCTCAATTATTGGACTGACCTCTGGCCATTTCTGCCCCATGGACCTTGGATCTTTTCTCTTTAAATTCCTGCTCAGGTCTCCTGTCCGGCACCTCTGCAGCTCATTACTTTATTCAAGCCTGGCACACGCTACATCCACCGATTGATTGGCAGCGCTCTTGTTCGGAGCCCGAGAAAGAAATGAAGGGAGTATTGACGGAGGTATCTCACTGTAATCCACTGGGAGAGAGGAGGCAGAAGGCCGACTAAAGTCAGAGTTATGAGAGGGAGATTCTGACAATATGCAAAGGCTGTGGGTAGGAGGGGACCCACGAGACCTGCTTTTGCTTCTTGCCCAGAGTTGATTCGCCAACAAGCGTCGACAAAGTGCACAGTAAATTATGCAAAAACTGGTGGCAGAGCAGTTCCTCTTTTTTTAGGAGGCCTGACAAGTATTTTTTCACTTTCTGCACCAAGAAACACATATGGAATAAACTGACGCACATGCAGGCAATTCCTACCTAACAAAGCTTAAAGTACATAGAACATATATATTGACATTGCACAGAGCTAGAGGTCCTAAAGCCCACGCAGATACAACATTTACTACGTTTTTTGCAGCTATTCTCAACCTGTGGGATGTGCCAAATGGTCAGATTGAATTAAACTCTTTGGTCATTTACATAGTTAGTTCACAATTCACTAATATAAATAACGTCAGATAAAAAACTGCTTATTTAAATGTACTTTGAATATCATCATGACTAATAATGGGGCTTGCATCAAGGCTAACATATTTTTTCCAATTATAGGCCATTTCATATCTCTATAGCAATATAGTTCACATATAGCTTGGTATAGCAGGTAATTACATAAATAAAACATCTATTTAAAATGGTAAAACCTATTATACTTATTCATGTGTGAACTAAATACTTGACAAAAGAAAACTTTTTTTCCCTTATTTAATTATGAACCCTGTAGTGCAAAATGAACTTAACAGCTGAAATAATGGAGAAAGAATTAAGTAATATTTCAATATATACACCATTTGTTAATCGTATTAAGCGGAGTGATCAAGTGTGAAGTAAAAACAATGATATGAATGAGATTTTATTGGAAAATGTTTTTAGTATCTGCTAGTTATTATCATTTTAGACAACGTTATTGAGTATTTCAATAACTATATATATCATTTTAATTCCACTAAAATGACAATAAATCATCAAAGTAAATTATCACCCAGATGACGTTCCTTCTGATGTAGTAACACTAAATGGATTGTTTTGAAATGTAATAGAGATGTGGGAGGCAACCCTGTGCCAGTAAAGGTGTCGAGGAAATATGACTCTGAATACATTACATTTGGACCCATCATTTTGTTAAGTCATCACGGCTGACCGGCCTTACACATATTTGCAGTCAATTCTATTTTTAAATGTTTTTATTTTCTTATCTTTTTGGGAAGGTCTTCCTTGGATATGTATTAGTGCAGCTTAACGTTTAGAGTAAATTGGTTTTCAATGTTTCAGTGATTTCTTTCTGTGACTAAGGTATCACTGACTTGGTTAAATTCAACATATATCTGCAGGTAATAGACAAAGGAACCAGTAGAGAGAAATCCATTCCTCCAGTCTGACGGTGGGTCAAACAGGGATTAACTAATGGTCCATTTCAGCCTCCAGCTAGCGATGAACTCCACCCTCAACCTGTCCCTTGCTGCTCCTACACCATAAGCTTTTGGCTTAAGACCAATACCCAATCAAGCCTTATGACTGCTCACCAAGATGGAGGCTTATGACCTTTTTGCTTTTGTGGAGGTAATGCTGATCTGGCAACCTCATTGTGACCTCTACTTCACGTTTTCCCATCCCGCTGCCGGCCTGTTTACTCACAGTGTTTACTCACTTCAACAAATTACTCAGATTTTCCACTCATCACCAGTAATTAATGAATTTCAGCAGATTTAACCCTCCTTTGTCCTCTGCTGTTGACCTAACCACTAAAGGAGAAAATTACACATATATAATTGTACTTTTCTCCATATAAGCTTCATCCTTGATATTGATTACCCATTTTATCCTCTGCTAAATCTCTAACTGATTTAATGGAAAACATAAAAGGCTCCCATCTCATAATCAACCTGTATTCCTCTTCTTCCTTCTGACCCTGAAGACCTTTTCACGACGTCGCCAGCTAGCCGGCGCCAACACCTCCATTAAATAAGATGGGTCAATTTAATCAGGCAGCAGCAAGGACAGTCCCAGTCGTACATCTGGCCCTCCTTACAACGAAAGGGCATCAAAGCCCCTCGAGGCCACGTTCAGAGGCTGATTAGTGGCACTTTGTGTCAGGGTAATCAAACACAGGTGCTCACCAGCAGACCGGAGGACTCCCCGGGGCCACGTTTACGAGAGTAAGGGACTGTAAGACAGCGCTCGCTAATAAAGATGCACCGTGGAGCGATGGATGGAGGAAGGAAGGGTGGAGAATGCCTCAAAACAGAAGCAATACACCTACAAAAAAGCAGATGGTTAGCTTAGCTTAGCATTAAAACTAAGCTTATAAAAAAAGTCAATATACTACTGAATACTGAATACTGCCTATGCCAACCTCTATTAAATGCTTAGAAGAAGACATCTGGGAGCTAGGTTTATTGTGTTTACATTATCTAAAAAGAAAATGGAGGACAAAGGCTCAGCTTGAAATATATCATGTTGAAATAAAACGTGATCTCCGATAATTCAGAACAATTAGGATTTTATTGCATAGGATTGCAAAATGGACTAGCGCAATACCCAAATCGCAGGATGTGCCATATTTATTGTAAGGGGGAAAATATATGTCAAAATACCATTCTAAAATAAAGCTTTGTCCAGGAGTGCAAATGATATACAACACTCAGCAGTAGTAACATCAGTCAAAAAAAAAAATCACACTTCCTCTTTAATGACCACTCTTAAATGAAATACATCTTTGAAGCACATAATATAACATGTTAGAAGCTTAATCCTACAAATTCATAATTTTTGAGGCTGTAGGTGTTTCTATTTTGTTTAATTTCATCATCACGTGTCACTCCCTGTTTTATTAACAGTATTACTAATGGAATGACATCTTTCCCAAAATAGGCTTTAATGATTTATGATAAACCAAGCCATTAAATGCAGACATTCAGCAGCCCCATATAGCCAGAATTGACTTTTCCAAGCACTTTTTTCTTGACAATATGACTGTTATATTGCCAGGCCAAACAGTCTCAAATCGTCAAAGAGTCAACTACTCTGATGACATCCACTAGAATAAGCCTTCTGGTATAACAGCTCTAAACCATCAGTCAAAGTCAGTGACTGTAAAAGATTTGTCAAACTAAGAATAATATACCTCTCAATGTCAGGGCTGACTTAAGGTGAAATACTAATTTTAACTGTGGGGGCTGTAAGTGGTCCAACAGTAAATCATGCTGTAAAAAGGAATATAAAGGCAGCTGGGAGGCGGCAGCAGAGGAGTGAAAGGAAAGCCATATCTGTCTTCCTTTCTATCTAAAGGAGGACAGGCATCGCATTGTTAAGCCAACCATATGGTCTATCTCGCAAACTCCAGCACATAGTGTTAGTATAATAGCTTGTTTCTGCTTAGTAAATAAAAAAGCGAGTTACTGCTGCTACGCCGTACTCTCCTGTTGAAGCTCTTTCTGCTCGTGTTTTTGAATGACACATGGACAAACTGACTGACTGACAGCCACCGCACAGTGGCAGACAGTGAAAGCTTTTCTCAGGCTGAGCAACCAGATAAAAGCCACAGCCAACATCACTTCACTGTCACTCACGATTTGTATAGTCTAGACACATACAGGGCTTAGTGAGAGGGACCTTCATGAGGTCAATTTGAAAGTGCTGGAAGAGGTAAAATCAGGTGTAAGTGTGTCTGGTGTTCGAGTGCGGTTCACTTGCAACACCAAACAGTCAGACATTTCTGCCAAAAAATAGGTCTGAAGAAAAGTTGGCACGAAAAGCCTATGAAAAACCTATGCCCCTTACATCACCTGGATTCAGTAAGACAAATAACAACCGTTTACTACACGCTTGGATGCGCCAAGCTCTGGGGCTGAGCAGTGAAGCCTATGTGCAAGAGCCAAAAACTGCAGGTCATTAAATGTCCACTTAGGGCCAGGTCCAAATGGCATTCAATCCCTAAAGACCTCCATGCAAAAATAAACATGTTTACAGCCTGGTACAACAAATGGTGTTGGTCCCTGTAGCTAATTTCCCCATTTAACTTTGAGTGGGCTGAATCTTTACACAAGTAATCAATTTAAGCTTTAAATGTATGAGTGATTCTGGCCGTGGGCTCTTTGAGTGACAGTTGGGTGCTGCCTTAGTTTGCTAGCCGTAGATGTGAACCCTGCCCCCCACAACTCAACCAACGGTAACCATTTTTTTTAAATAGATTGGAGTTACTGGGGGCATGTTGCCAACAATAGGACGGTCGTCACTGCCCACTTTGAGTTTCTCCTCACTGGTAAAGTCAGGATACTAGGAGTGTTGTTATTGGTCGGCGTGGTCAAGGAAGTCTGCTCTTTACCTGTAGTGATACAAAGAGCTATAGCCACTTGCTTTGTATCAAGGAAAAAGCCTTCTTAAACATTGAAAATGTATGTTCTTTGCTTCAAGATGATATTAGTTTCTGGTATATTAGTGTTTTAAAGCACACAACTTCTTCCTGTCAATGCCCCGACATGAACGGTCGCCCTAAAGACTATTTTGTTCTAATGGTTCTGATGAACTCTATACATTTTTCCATCCAGTATCAGCAATAAAACCAGGGAGATTGTCTTCAGTATCTAGTTGAGCAAAGTGAATCTACCTATAAAGCTGCTTCTGATTAACTGGAGAAGAAGGTCAATTTACATTCACTCAGTTAATTTGGTCTCTTTTTAAAAAGGCACTCTGTGGCCGTCTCATCACAGCAGAGCTGCTGTATCCCAAGCAGGCATTGTAGTAAACAGGAGCACAGATTAACATAACAAGACAATCAAGGGAAGCATTGCAGTGTGAAGGTGAGAAGACGTTCTATTAGGAAACAACAAATAAGCAGCACATGGAGCGCTCATCCCTATAAGTTGGTTGAATTCAATCAATTTACATTTTACAAGGCCATTACAGGCAACAGTTTAATTGTGTGGGGATGCGCTGCTACAGTGTGAGCCTCTGCAAGGTCGCCATAGCAATGAATATAAGGCCACCCTGGCAATGAGCTGTACGTCTCACCTCTAATTACACGCTGCAGAGATGTGTTTTTCCTATGTGGTGCTTACTGTTTTATGGAACTCGTTTCCAGACAGTGGCGATTGCCGACTGATTGCTTTGTGACTCAGGCCAAACAAATGACTTCAATGTAAATTAAAAACAAATGCTATGCCACACTGGAGAATATAAAGACTCACCTCTGCAAGCTGCAACCTGCTGAATGTGCTGCTGGCAGGCGTGGTTAGCCTAAAGTTCTTCTTGGGAGCCACCCAGGTCTCCATGGTCTCCAGTTTGCTCGTTGCCAGGTTGGTGGCGTGGTGCTTCACCAGGTAGCCCTGGAACTGGTCTGCCTGGAAGTAGAGATGCACTGACACCGGATGACCCATGGGGAAGTACCTGGCAGAACACCGAGATAGAGAGCTCCTATTAGTAAACCGGATACCTGCTGACCTACCGGCTGTGCCGCTTTCCAGAGCCAACGGTGTAAGGGACAGAATATCAAGATTCATGTGGATACTGTCTGGAAGGAACCAGCCTTGGACATGCTAATGCATGCTCGCATTGAAGATCAGTGGGGGAGTCAATGTGGTCTGTGATTGTGTGACATTAATTAAATGACCTTTAAAAGAAAACCAATTGGTCAAAGACACGTGTCCACTGTGCTGATAATCCCCATTAAGCATTGCCTTGCCAACACTTAGATAACCAGGGCTTTTTCAAAAACAATTGTAATGCTTGCACAGGGCTATTGCAGTAAATGAAATGTAAGTAATGGTGTGAAACATTTATTGAAGCGAAAGTACCTCTAAGTAAGTAAATGACAACCTTCTTCCATGATAATGATTGCTTTACTGTGCGTTGTGTGCTCCAACATGTGCTCTGCTTTTAAAGTGGAAATGATGGTTACAGAAGACATGTGACTGATGAGACCGCAGCGTCCTGCTAGCTACATCAAATTACAGATCTGCCATGTGTCTTATTGGCAGCAAATTCAGATTAGTCAGAGTTCCGAACACACACACACACACACACACACACACACACACACACACACACACACACACACACACACACACACACACACACACACACACACACACACACACACACACACACACACACACACACACACACACACACACACACACACACACACACACACACACACACACACACACACACACACACAGTCCAACTGAACGCATTACGAGTCTGCGGAAACTAAAGTTGAACTGGGTCAATTCAGTCAGCTGAAGCCGTATGAAGGTCTCGCCCCTGTGATTAGTCAGTTGTTTGTTTGTGTGTTTCTCCGTACGTGGCAGAGTGCCGGCCCTCGGGGCAGCTAGAAGAGTGACTTCTGGAAAACACAGAAAAAAAGAGGCCAGGGTGGGCACGGATGGGGGACAATCGGCAGCTGCTCTTTGCACACGTCCTGACTCCTTTCGTTCGTCCTTCGTCTCTTCTGCTTCCTTGAACTTGTCTTTATTCTCCCTCACACTCAGATTAACACACACACACACACACACACACACACACACACACACACACACACACACACAAACACACACACACACACACACACACACACACACACACACACACACACACACACACACACACACACACACACACACACACACACTCCACCCCTCCCTGCTCCCCAACACCCATGGCCTCATCAGTATTCTACTACAGGACCAGGAGTCAACCCGTCCCGGTAAATGCTACCCTGACAAGCAGAACAGCAAATATTTACACCCACAGGGAGAGCAGAGCACTCCCCCTCCTGCTCCCTTACCCTCTGTCCTTCCCCCCTTTTTCCTCTTCTTTTATATTTTTCCATCTGCCTTTCTCTCCTCTGCTCCTCTCCACTCTTCCCCCTCTTTCATCCTGCCTTTTGTCCTCGGCTCTCGTTCCCCCTGCCCCGTCTTTCCCAAAAGAGATGTGGCTGCCAGTGAGAGAGGCGGTGAGGAGGGGTCTGGGTGAGCGTGCACAGAAGCTCCATTCAGGCTTTCACTCCACATCTCTCCATTGGAGTCACAGCGGGTTGCTAAAAGGGCCAAATCCCTCACTCTGGCCTTTTCCTTTTATAGTGAAGCTGACCCAGCCGTCTGTTGGTTGCACATCTAAATTCTACATGCATATAAAAATATTCAAGGCATACCGAATGAGGCCTTACTTGAAACCAGGATTCTAATGAGACATATGTTGAGAGGGAGGAATTATCTGCAGTTAAAACCTTGACTGGTTTTAATTATCTTACCTGAGAAGTAAACATTCCAGATCAATAAAACACAAGTAAGGCCACAGGTGACTTGTTTGGTCATTCCACACATACATGGTGCGTTTAATGCTTATAATGCCAATAAACCAGAGTTTGGTTCCATTAAAAGAAAATCCTGAGGCTATTTTTTTTTAAATTGTATTTCTCCTTTTTGTCCAGCTTGATCTGTGAATCAATGTAGCTCACATTTTCTATTTGCGATTTCATGATATTCATAAACATCCTAATCTAGTATCATACACTTATCTAGCTCTCAAATAATTCAGATGAATGGGGTTTTATTCATGGCCTTAAGTGATTTATTAATACAATGTTTTAATTAATTCAGGAACACAGCACACACCGTGCAGGACTGGTGGTGTTGACACTGTGTGTTCACTTTTGAGATACAGGTCAAATGTATGTTAGATATTACATGGGTATATTGGGTTAACCCCATTTTAGCCTCATGTATTATCATTACATTCAAGTCAAATAGCATTTAAAAAAGACGTTGTTGTGTCTGACATTATTTACAAAAATCTCAAAGACTTATTTTGACCTGTATCTCAAGTTAAAAGTCTACTGCCTTATCCAGATGTCCTTGCTTATTTTGTAAAACAGAGTCACAATATAAATGCATTACTCAAATTGAGAAGAGGTAAAACTTCAGGTTGAAAAGATTTGTTTTAGTCTTTAAAAAGAATCCTGATGGTTGCGGATTAACATTGGAAAACAACCCAATATATAATCCTGCTCCGCTTTTAGATATTTCAGAAAGGTGGGCACATACCACCTAAATCATTGTTGAACCGGCCTTCCCATCTGTGTTTAATTAGCTGCATCCCAAATAAATTGCAATGAAAAGACGTGGACTCAGCTATGTGAAAAACAACAGTAAAACTGCTTTGCAAGCTTTCAGACACCTCGTAGAATTCACGAGTAGTTAAGACGCAAAAGGCTAAAAGGAAATCTTTATCCCGAAAATGGACAATTGTATCACTTTCTTTTAGTTAAGGTAAGGTTTTTTTATCTCCTATGACACAACCGTGAACAAAGGATCTGACATTTAAGAAGATATTGATGTTATAAAGTGAATGGGGGTTGCATTTACGACAGCATATCTATCAACACAAGCGGGTACAAACTGCAGTATAATCCAAGTCTTGTGTATCCAGTGTCATTCACTCTTTCCCAAATACATGCATTTTCACTAAAAACATTATTGTTTTAAACACTTGCACATCCTCAGTTTCTCGCTTGCGCAGAACTGCTCCTTCAGTTAAACGAGGCTTGCATTTACTTCAATTATTCAAGATTTATTTTTTTGGTTGTGTAATTGATATGATAATTATGCAGTATAGCATACATATATATATATAATTTAATACAGCAGTAACAAATGCAGATGTGTCACCTTATGTGTGAGTTACACATCTGCATGCATTTGTTAACTGGATCCCTCATGGGTTGACAGAGACATTTATCTACACCTAAGAACAACTCCATTTAAGGCTAGATCACTGATTTCCTTAGGGATAGTGAAAACCGGAGTTTGTGTGTAAGCAGTTCATACATATGCATACACATTTACATAAACAGCATCACTCTTGAATTGCTTTCCTAAACGCTCACACACATACACAACCTATACATTATACATAGACATTTACATTAGTTATCTCTACTTCCTGCCTTTTGGCCTCTCAGTTTTTTCAAAGTGCTTTAACATGTAAATGTTAGAAGTTAGCTTGTTGGCCTTGAGGGGATGTGTTTTTCTCACAGGCGCATTTCCTGGCAATGACAGAGATATCCCTCCCTCTGTTAAACATCCAAAGACACACACATACAGACGTGCATGTATGTACCAAGTTGTCCTGGGATTGCTCTCGCTCTCTCTTATGTATGAGTAGAAACAGCTGTAGCCGATAAATGGTTTTGAGGCTTGACAGATGAAAACATGCTTCCTTTCTCTGCTCGGCTTTCCCCGCAGGACTTTACAGAACACCCACTATGCAGCGGTGCTCTAAATGGTTCTCTCCTTACGAGGAAAGAACCATTTCAGTTTATAAGAGGCGATCGCTGCTGCGTTTCCTCCTTCAGTAGATTTACTCTTTAACATTGTCATTCTTCAGAGTTTTGAAACCTTCCTCATTACAATAAACAGAATTTACAGCAGACCCAACTTCAGTGCGTCTCCATGTATTGTTAAAACGACTTTGTGCCTTCATGCTGTGTTCCGTATATCTCCCGTTCTCCTGCCTGATGCAGGAAAAAAAGTATTGTTTAAAGATGTCATTAAGATGAACATAAAGATGTCCTCTTAATGTTTGCCGCAACTGTAGGTGTCATTTTTGTTGTTTTATCTCTTGTGTTTAGGCAAGGTGCCTTTTTATGAGACACACAGCTTTCTGTCACATAAATTAGCAGTTTACACCTCTGCTCTCTGTTCTGAAACAGAATATGTAGTTTGTCACTGTTTCTTAATCACTTTGTTTCATCGATTTGCAAATAAAACGACAGCAGAGTTAAACTAACATGCTCCTACGACAGATGCTGCTGAGAACATACTGTATGCTGTTAAAAACCCTCACTGAAGAAGCATAAATGTTCCATTTGGCCATTAAATATGAAAGCATAGTGTGGTTCTCCCCTTTCACTTCAACCACACTGGAATTCATACATATCCACTAATAATAAACACGCCTAAAGGGACAGCTTTTAATGCTATGACCATATTATGTTACAAAATAAATAGCATTACCGTGAGTTCCGAGCTGCTTATTGGAACTATTCATTGTTATCCTATTTTCAATGACATGTGACACAAAAGGTTTTGATATGTTGTGGTTTCTTATGCAAACATGGGTGTGGCTACCTTTTGAAGAGTGACACTGAAGTGCACCTGTGGATGTTGTTCCAGGTGCGTCATGCATATGTGTGTTTACGAGACTTACCTGCAGCTGTGATCCTTTGGGTTCCCCTGCAGAGAGGCGGCCGCTCGGGCCAGACCCAGCCTCGAGAAAGAGTGGAAGTACGTGAGCTGCGTGTCCGAGAGACTAGCCACACCATCGGGCTCGTCGTAAACGTTCTCCCAGTAGGAGTTCAGGCCCTGCGTCCCCTGGGGGAAGGGTCCGTACAGGTAGGAGTCCAGTTGGTTCACTATCTCCTGGTTCACGCTGGCCTCAAACTTCCTGGCAAAGAAGGTGGGCCGCACCGTTTGCTGCAGAGGGAGGAAAGAGATAAAGAAGAGGAAATAAAAAGGGGGGATTAGGAAATGTTGGTGTGCCAGAACGGCAGGGGGACAAATATGATGTGAGATGTGTGAGCAGAGGGATGAAAGAGAAGGTAGCAGGTGAAGGAAGTAAAGGCTTTCTGGATGGATTTCTGATTTAATATTACACACATTAAATCATAATTACTCAATTCAACTGTATGTATTAATATAGCAACTTTCCTAAAACAGGCAGCCAAAGTGCATTACATAACACAAATAATAACCATCAATAAATACAATTTAGCAAGTCAACAAAAAAGTTACAAATCAACAAATAAATGAAAACAGATTTTTTTCTTTTTAAAACAGGAGGTATAAAAAATTGTTTTGATCCAATGATTAAAGCGTTATAAACTAAGGCTATATATGGTAAGGTTACTCCAAAAACACATAGAGAGCTTGCCTTTCTAACATCCAGAGGCAGTGAGTTTTACATTTTAGGTGAATAAAAACAGGAGGCACTATGAAAAGCAAAAGAAACATATACAAAAAGGTAAGGAATCAAGGGATCTTGCTGGAACGTAAAATTAAATACATTTCTGATCAAAAATGAATCTCTACTAAGTCCCTTTTTTTCATTTGTTACAGAACATATGCTATATTACATGTTGTCTTCTCTGCAGCACTCCACCAAGCATTGAACTTCTACAAAATTCATATTAAGTCTGACCTCAATATGAAATTCCTCAGAAGTGTGGAGCTGATCACATTTTCTAAATGCTAAGGAAATAGTGCTTTAAAACCATATTTGTTTGCATATTCTTGACCATGTCTTATGAGGGAAAAGGAGAGGACCGTCCGACCATTTGGCTGTCAATAATATCTGCTTTCGCTGCTTCACTGTAACATATTGACATCCTTTTCCTTATCATGTTTTGGACATGAATCCTTAATTGAATTGTACAGAAGTGATTTTTTCTACGGAAAATTATCTGTAGCCTAGTGTAAGTTCGGTGGGATCTCTTAGCACCTAGCTGTCTTTGTGATGTTTCCAATCGAGGTTAAGTAAAAGTGGTTAGGAAAAGACAAATGATGTAATCTATCTTTATTCCATGCAATCTTCTTCCTTTGGAAAACCTGGTTCCTCCACTCCCGTCAAGCTTCCTCTGGAGTCCCAAAAGGCTTGACACATTGATTTATTGTAACATAATAAGTACGTTTTTACCATAGAAGACATGTAAAAAGATGGGTAAAATGTGGCACCGTTCCCCTTTGAGAGACTGAAAGCATCACATTTATTTGCAGGAACTACATGGCGCCTTTAGAGCATTAGCACTGTCCCTTTTCGTGAATTCATCTATCTTTTATCATCTGTTTCTCAAGAGCTCCTTGTATTAGTCCGCCCATGTGTTTCTCACACTCTGTCCCTGCCACACTGCTTCTTGTGTGGTTGATGGTGCATCATAAAGTCTGCCGCCTCCACATCTTGGCCTACACACAAAGACATCTTTTCAGACCCAGACACAAACTATTTGTTGATACCGTTACCAAGCACAGGACACCTCGGTGCTACCTGAGGTAAACTGAAGTAAACTGTTCTCATGCTGGAGAGATGACTGTGGGTTAGTCTGAGGCTTCACCTGGTACCAGATGATGCTATTAATAATTCACCTTAAAAAAATGACCATTTGTTTATCAATTTCCCACCCTGTATTACCGGTGTGACAAAGAAAACTTCCTTTCTTCTACACGCATCCACAGGGAATGAAGAATCCCAAAATTGTGAAAGGTCTTGATGAATTGAATTATATTTATTACAAACTCTGACATTACTCATAGCAACTCCAAGTGTTATTTATCCAGTTGTATTCTCACAGCTTCCCAAATACATGCATTTTCACTGAAATCGAACTATTTAAAATACTTCCTCATATACATCTTATGCGTCAGTGCGAACACTTTTTATATAAGTGTTTTAAATAATATGATTTTGTCAGAAATGTGTTTGGGATGTTTTTTTGATATGGTTTTGCTCTTGCTAATCGCACCCCAAAGAATTTTCTCAGCTTTTGGATTCTTTGTTCATCGTGGATGCATGTTTGAAAATCAAGCATTTTTTTTACAAATTCTAGGTAACACGGATCATGTAATTGGTTATACATAAGATAATTTTTGGGGTGACGTATTCCATTAACCCTTTGAGACAATATATCAAAACAAAATCACATGATAGTCTTTAGAGGTGCAGTGAACTGAAAGAAGCTACCGTCACAGCCTGGCTTTCCAACCCACTTCCCAAATGCACCTTGTTCTGAAACTCGCTACTAAACAATGACGCACAAAGACAAAAGGCACTTTCTCCAGAACAATCTGTCCTCCCCTGGTGAGTGCACTTCAAAATCACTGTGCGGGGGGGAACTCTACAGTTGTACTTTGAATTATTCTTGTCATCTGCAAACCAGATTGAAGCCTCCTTTACTTGTCTTTATCTTCCGCGGTTTCTAAAGCTCAAAGGCAGACTTGGATTGTCACTCGATGGGATAATAAGTCCTATTAATACCTGGCTGCTTCTTGGTTCCCAAGGTTGGACTTCATTGATACTAGGATGCCAACCAGACCCCGAGGCAGAGCCGAGGACTGTGGGTAATGTGTTCTTCCACTGACTGTGGCCAGACAGCCAGGAGAGCTGAGGTCAGCTTTGAATTGTGTGTGAAGGAGAGCAGAGTGAGTCAGAGCACTTACATGACTCCAAGTGATATCTAACGGCAACAGAACACTTTTACTTTGTACCTTTAGCTTCGACTTCTTAGGAGAATATTAAAAGTCAAACTGCGATACTGACTTTCTCTTGGGGTCACTGCCACTCATTCACTCTCATTTTGAAAAGCTAACTAACCCTCCTCTCCCACTCGTACTCAACACAAAGACGATAATTACTATTAGGGTTTTTTTCCCTCTCAGGGTCATACTAATCGAGAAATAATTTTGCACATATTGATTGTGAAAGCTGTGGGAACGGGCTGGAGTGTGGAGGTTTGGAGGAGAGACCTTGAAGGTAGAGAATTTAGAGATTGCCTGCAGCTGATTTCCCACGACATACTGAGACAATGTGTCTGTGTGTGTGTGTGTGTGTGTGTGTGTGTGTGTGTGTGTGTGTGTGTGTTGCAAACATCCTCTAAAAGAGATATTTTACACCTCTTTAACACCTACGCACAGGCGCAAGAAAGGCCTTTTGGACGCTTTATTTTGAATTGAAAAATGCTCCTGAATACATTTAGAATTTTTAAGCAGAATATATTTTTTTCCAATCATTCTTTTGAATGCCAAATTGCATTTCACGACACATCCATGTTTGTGTATGAGGCAAATTTACCTTTGAGTCCTTATATTTAGCTCCTTTTTACATGTTTTATTCTCTGCAAATAACAAGACTAAAGCAGATATTGTTTTTTTTTGTCTGCAGTACTGCCACCATTAACTTTCCTCTATGCTCTGGTAAGTAATTTGTTTTATTCCATTTTGGCAAATTCAATCGTATCATCCCTATTTTCTGGAGGTTATTCCTTGCTAACATCTCATGTAAGATAATAGCTACTGGAGGTATTAAAATGAACAATAAAGCATGTTGGGCAAATACATGTGTCTGACTGATTTTAATGCTTTGAACCTAAATGTGATTAACCTTGTCGACTTTCACTTTTAGTAAGATTTCTACTTCAAAACTGTCTCTCTGCAGCATTTTCCTGCCTCGCAACCCTAATTGTATTGATATGTTCATGATAAAAGAGAGTGCTGATACCGGCGAGACAATACAAGATCCAACAGCGCCTAACAGTGTCATATGATATGGGTTGCATCTTTTAGGCACATATATATACTCTATATAGACATACAGTATATATAGAGATTTCCAGCATTTCAAACAACGTTTGTATTGTGCCCTTGAGATAAAGGCCTATTAATCAATTCAGTTTCACTGGCATTGTATTGGAGGGTTTGCCTGCAGCCATTTCGTTTTTTCTACTATTTCAGAGATGCAACGAAGAAGAAATTAAATCAGATTGAAAATGAGAAAATAAAGGCCACTTAGGGGTATAAGGACGTTAGCAGTCCCTCTGTAACCTTTGGAAATGAAAATAGTATTTTTTCTTTGTCAAAATAATATTCATGCAAAATATGGGCAGATACCTATCTTCTAGCCCTGCTTTTGGACGCATAATTAATTATAGAAAATTGGCAAGCCACATTTTTTATCCCACCTTATTGTTTTATGTTATTTTTACCTGAAAGCGGTGGAAGTCTGCAGGCTTGAAGTCATTGGGGGAGCAGCCGCACCAGTCCACGATGTGCTTGTACTGGCACTTACAGCCCAGCTTGCGGTTCCAGTTGGTGATGCGCAGGTTGTTATCCACCATGCTCTCACAGTGGGCGCTGTTCTCCAGCACTGTGTGGAAGAACGACTGGTGGGGGAGACGTGGGAAGAGGGAGAGGGCAGAGAAAGAAAGACAATATTAGAAAATAGCACACATTTCTTTCAACATTCAATTCACAGAGAGGAAATAGAGTAGCAGCGACTGGAGGTACAACTCATGATAAACATCCACTTTTCCAATAGAGATCATTCAGTTCTCTTCTAATTCTCGTATACGCTTGGAAAGTCAGCCTTCATTTTATGCTTTTATTTCTGCCTATGAGTTTCCCTACACATCTAATACAGCAATGATAAGGAAAAAGTGTATTCTGTTTCTATACGCGACAAAGGGGAAGAGCAAAGCCTGTCAGTTGAAGGTTAAGAAACACTTGAATGTGTAAAAGTGGTGTGTGTGTAAAAGTGGTGTGTGTAGATGTGTGTTACCTCGGCCGGCAGCAGAGTGTAGGAGTAGAAGCGCTTCATGCTGGTGACCAGCTCGTCCTTGGAGTTGATGACATATTCCACAAACATGCGGTTGAGGAGGAACCAGTCGGACCCCCCATCCACAGAGATGCCTTCTGCGATTTTACGGTCGCCTAGCCTCCACATGTGGGTGTCGCATTCGAAGAACAGACGGTCCAGACCCTGCTTACGGATGAACCTGGCGAGCACACGCAAACATATGGTTACATCGCTGAATATAATTAAATAAACGAGAGCTTTTCTTTTTCAGTAAGAGAAACAATCAAGCAAGCAGGTGAAAATTAGACTTTCAAAACACCATTTGCATAAAAAGAAGCACTCTTTAGTTCTTGTTTTATATTTAGAGGGACATTTGTGCATAATCAGAAGCTATTTTTTATTTTTTGCCAATTCTATTTTTACTTTCCAGTAAAAATCGGATCTATGCCTCTCACAAGAGGCCTTTGTGGACTTCAGTGAACGTTGTCCTCTTCCAGTGGGACAAATGAATGCTTGTAATAATATCAGGGGGAAAATTGGTTAAAAAACGAGGTGAGCTAAAAAAGAGAATACTGTAAAGTATGTTCAGGTAGACACAACTCTACCAAGAGAGATTACAGATTTGTCATGTTGATATTTTAAACCCGAAAGCAATTTGAAATGCATCTTTTTTTAAAGAAAAACTGTAAAGAAATGTCCAATATTATAATATATTTTCTACTTTCTGATTGTATTTGAACACATGTTGTGTGATCAAGGCTTCCATCAGCAAACTCATTACCATATCTATGCTAAGTTATAATAATAATGTAAATCCATTTTGATCCTACAAGTCTCATTTCAAAGTTGACCAGGACTTAATCGTTTGCACTAACCAGGTCCTGTAGAAAATATAACATTTTGCAAAGAGCCATTAATGACTCAACATAGACCGACAGCAACGTGAGAAAAACGCAGCACAACTTTGACTGAACTACAGACTGTTGACACAGAGTGAAGGGCTAGAGTGGTTGTAAAAATGTAAATTGTTTACTCTATATAGCATGTGGAGCCCCCCATTTCCTCCAATATTGGTAAGACACTAAATAAATTATGAAAGAAATTCAAGTTGAGTTTTTTCTCTTTGATTACTGCGTTGTCCTGCACAAAACACATTTTTGAGTTCTCCTTCGTCCAGCCCTTATTGTGTTGTATCCATAGAGGAGCAGGACTATACATGGAAATGAGTAAAATGTGACAGGAGCAAAAAGAGTTTCAGGGTTAGGGTTCAGGGGTTAAACCATTATCGATATTATGTTAGTATTTAATCATTAAATCCCAAAATGACTTTACTTTAGCAGAATCTTTGTCCTATCCTTGGCCTGAGACGACAGGAGAAATGTGTCATTTGCACTTTTATCAGCAACAGGCCGAGTGACACCCTGTATGCATAATGGATGGTGTTACTCCTACTGACGGATCGAGTGTTGATGGAGGGAGTCAAATTCTGGTCAGCCGGGTCAGACTGATCCCTCTGTTACCTGAACGCTGACTAACACTGATGTGTCGACCTTGTGGCTTAAGCAAACATACGTGGAAGACATTATAGAAATGCACTCATGCATTTTTCAGTTTCAGCCTTTACATATTCAAAGATTCAAAGTCCTAATTGTCCTAAAAGTCCTCTGAGGGTTGAGGAGATTGAGATCTGCCACACACTTGGGAAGCCTTCGGAAAGTGGATTCCAAAGGGTGATCATGAAACTTGTGAGCAGAAAGACAAAAATCCGTACGATGATTAACGCCAAGAAATTGAAAGGGACCGGAATCTACATTAACGAGCACCTCACGAAAAGGAACGCGGACATCGCAAAAACGGCGAGAGACCTGAGGAAGAGGAACAAAATTGAAGCTACTTGGACCAGGGACTGTAAAATATTCATCAAAACAAACGAAGGAAAAGTATCAATTGTGAAGGACAGTGAGGACTTATCTAAATATGAATGAACTCTGAGGATAAGGATACCACTTCCGCTTTTGGTAACATATTGATAAATAATGTAATTACATCTATGCGCTATTTTTCCTCACTTCCTTCATTAAGCATGAGTCAAAAGTTCCATCGACCACTCGATAATAATCCGTTATATTTAGTTATGTATTTTGTGCTGTGTGTTAAAATAAATCGCCTGTGTTATGATCAGTCATGAATTTACCTCCGTGTATGTACCATGAACTCAAATAGCTTTAACGAGTTCTTTACTGAAATTGGCCCCAATCTGGCGAGTAAAATCAGTCCAACTTCATGTAAAGTTGATGATTTTCGGAAAAATTGCAACCAACATAGTATGTTCTTGAACCCAATAACAGAAAAAGAACTTTCTGATATTGTCAATACTCAACACAGTAAACATTCCAAAGATTATTTAGGACAAAGTATGAATATTGTTAAACAAGTTGCACCAAACATTGTAGCCCCCCTAGTAAATATATGCAATAAATCGTTCCAACAAGGTATTTTCCCCAATGAAATGGAAATCGCGAAGGTGATTCCGGTTTTCAAATCTGGTGATAAATCAAGTCTTAATAACTATAGACCCATTTCTTTACTACCACCATTTTCAAAAATCCTGGAAAAACTCTTCAACAACCGTCTGGAGTCATTCCTCAGCAAATGTAATATACTATGCCCCAGCCAATATGGATTTCAGAAAAATCACTCTACTTCTTCAGCAGTAATTGAACTGGTTGAAGAAATTACCAACAACATTGAGAAAAAAATGATTACAGCTGCTGGTATATTCATTGACCTTAAAAAGGCTTTTGAATCTGTGAACCATACTATACTGCCACACATATTAGAACATTATGGCATAAGGGGTCAAGCAAAAGAATGGGTTAAGAGTTATCTGATAAATAGGCTACAATATGTGGATATAGACGAGGCGAAATCAAACAAGCTTCCTATAACATGTGGAGTCCCACAAGGATACATTTTAGGTCCAAAACTGTTTCTGATTTATATTAATGACATTATCAACACCTCGGATCTGTTCAAATTCATTTTATTTGCCGATGATACCACCATTCTCTGCTCCCATCATAATCTTGGCGATCTTGTTAAAATTGTGAATGCGGAATTAGAAATACTATGTAACTGGTTTGCAGTTAATAAATTATCCCTTAATGTGGCCAAAACAAATTACATGTTATTCAATACAAAGTCTGAGAGTACAAATGACTGCATTATACGGATTTGCAATACCGAGATAGAAAAAGTTGGTGCATGTACATTTTTAGGACTGCTTGTTGACGAAAAACTCAACTGGAAGCACCATATCAATTATGTACGAACTAAACTGTCAAAAACAATAGGTATTTTGTATCATACTAAGAACATTCTCGAGGAACAAATACTCAGAACTCTTTATAACAGTCTATTTCTCCCTTACCTTTACTACTGCTCCGAAATATGGGGAAACACGTACTCAACAAATCTACAAAAAATAATAACATCCCAAAAAAAAGTATTACGAATAGTCTGTGGTGTTGGTAAATATGAACACACAACTCCTATATTTAAAAAACTCAATCTATTAAAATGTGTTGACATAGTACAGCTTAAAACAGTACTGATTATGCACCCATAACAAAATGCCTAATAACATTCAAAAGAAGTTCCAAACCACAGTCAGGAAATACCCAACTAGGCATCCTAACTGGTTGTGTAGCAAGCCCTGTAGAACAACCATCAAATCACACAGCTGATCCATAATCGGAGTTAGAACGTGGAATGGACTTCACCCAGAGCTTTCAAGTATCACTTGTCATCAACAATTCAAAACTAAATTAAAAAAATGTATATTTGCAGATTACTTCAGCTAACAAATATTGGGTATTCCCAGAATCAATTAATTTTTTTAGAAATATTAACTTCTCAGTTTGTTTATTTATTTAATATTGTTTACATTACTTTTTTTTTATTTTCATCGTTATGCGGTTGAATTATTATTTCAGCCCTGGAAATTGCCTTGTAATATTTGTATTGGTGTATATGAGTGCATTGGTGTACTTATACACCTGAACATATGTGCTTATGTATATTTTGTGTATGTGTAAACATATGAATGTAAAAAAAAGTCACTTGAAATAAGTGTCCACAATGTTTATATGCATATGTTATTATATGCATATATTATTATTATTTATTTGCCAAGTACATGTGTACATATATATATTTTTATATATAGTATTTTCCTTTTCAAAAAAAAATAGTCAACATGTGCAGAAAATGACCTTATATCTAATTTTCATATATATATATATATATATATATGCATTTATTTATTTTTTCCCTAGTTGTTCTTTATTTCTTTGTACTCCTTAATTTCTATACGTTTTTGACGCAATAATGCCAATGTTATATTAGGATGATTCACGGGAGGGCTACTTCCCATAAGCTATGCTTCAGCCCTCCCGCTTCTACTAATTTGGTTTATCTTTGTGTGTATGAATTATACTTTTTTCTTTTTTGGATGAATTAGTAGAATAAATAATTGTCTTCGGCACAAAAGCTTCTGTGTAGCTGTTGGCAATGGAAATCTTATTTTAGGCCCCAGGCTAACTCCAAACATGCAACATACAATATCACATTTCATTTAGCTAACACTTTTATCCAAAACGATAACAATCAGTTCAATAAAACATATTTTTCTTCAGAGGTGCATTAGCTTAAAATAAACCAAACCACTGTCAGTGCTGGTGCATTAGTTTTAAAAGGGCTAAACCCCTTTAAGTACTTCAATTCTGTAAATAAAATAGTGCAAATTACATTATGGTGCAACTAAAATCGCATATGCACATAGAGGTGGATTACTGAGATCATTATTGTTGTTTAAACCAAACAAAATCAAGAAAATAACAGCACTCACATACTGTTGACTGCAAATAGAAAAAGGCACTGCTGAGTCACGCTGACTCATGCATCCATGCTGAAAATAAATATATCTTTGGATTTTCAAGTGTTTTTTGAGTGTTTCTTTTTGCCCACGGTGTTCAGCGATGACTGGTTTGTCGCAGTGTTGTGATGATGCAGGAATTAGAGGGTGGCAGCAGGAAGAAGCCGCTCTGGCAATGACCTCGCTAGCTCACGCCACCAAGAAGGTTAATTAATGAAGCCACAGATGGGAGCTAATTGTATTATGATTCAGTGACCACGCCATGTGGCAGGAGTACGGCGTGGTGCTTAGGTGCTGCTGTGTGTGAGGGAACCAGACAGGCCAGCGAGCCACAGAGTGAAGAGGAAGGTTAGGGTGTTAAAATGAAGTTTAACAAATGTGCTTCTCACCTGGCGTTGTCCCTGCCGTGGGACTTGATGAAGTTCATGTCTCTGTATTTGGACAGGAAGGCCACCAGCTGGTTGTTGGTCCTGAAATGGAAGAACAAGGACTTACTGTTGACTGAAAACATATGGGGAGACCAAACTGGAACCTTCATTTTGCAGAACAGTACAGAAGCAGGTTTTAAGAAGAAGATTATGCAAATGAATCCATCTGTTTACTGGTGGCTTTAAACAAAAGTTCCTTAAAAACTGTGAAATAACTCATATTGTTTAAATGTTTTCATCACTTAGCCACATGTTACAACATTGCTCTTATATTTAAGGTCTATCCAATCCTGTCCAGTCTGCGCCTGTGGATAACACTCCGTGGAAAGAACATGATAAATGGTATTTGCCATTAGGGTCTGGCAATGTAAAGCTTATTTTATCTCCCTCAATGAAAATATTACATTTTTCCAAAATTCACTACATATATGTCACTATGTTCCATTTTCCATATCAGACTTTGCACAAGTTGCATACTGGACCATGACTCTCTCCAATCTAGAAGTGATGTCATCAAACCCAGATTCAAGACCTTCAGCAGGTAAAACAAACTCATCACAGTGAAGTTCAAACATCAGTGTGAATAAGCAAAACACGTTTTTGAGTCACAATCACAGACATCGGCTGCCCAGCATCAGACCCTCAGTCCCTTCACGCCGTTAAAACTATTTAGGATTATACAAAAGATTGTGCTATCCATGATTTTGATGAATGACTCCATGCTGCTCTTCCATTATAGAGCCGTCCCCACGCTCTCACACGGGGCAGACAGGCTAAAAGCTTGGCTCAGCGGGCTACGCCACAGTCAATGGCGCTAACATTTCTTCTGTGGTGGAGCTTTTCATGATGGCTTGGCTTGCCTCGCTAAAAGAGCAGCGAGGCTCTGGTAAAAAGCTTGAGGATCATTGGGGGGAGGGACAAGCGTATATTAATGTCATTTTCTCTTCAAGGAGCAATTTCACAGCCTGGGGGGCTTATCTTAGGAGGTCCTGAGCCATAAAGCCTAACTGATGATGTGCGGCACAGACACATGCAGGCTTCTCTGTCTCTACTTCCCACACAGACAATGTACAGGCACAGAGGCACAACACACAGAGGCACACACACACACACACACACACACACACACACACACACACACACACACACACACACACACACACACACACACACACACACACACACACACACACACACACACACACACACACACACCACAGAGCGAGGGGAATTCATGTCAAGCTCCAGATTTGCCACCTGAGTGGTCACCCCGTCCACTGGGTCTAGTTTGCTTACTGTCAGCCCTGTGGCTGCCCTGTCTCACAGCGGTGTTCACACGCACATATTACTGTAACACACACTCTGCTGTGAGCTTCAACTCCGCCTGGTAGCTATGAAATGTGCACATTTTCAATAGCACTGCAAGGTACACTTCAAGATTGTGCCACTATTTCCCTATCATGGTCTAACTGGTAAATTAATTATATGCATTTATATAAAAAAGACTTTCAATATACCAGTCTAGAGGGGAATACCAGTGGATCACAGGTTATGAATGCACTAACAGAGCAGTGTTGATTTAGTTATTTATTATGTTTGTCCAACCTGCAAAAAGTTCTGCAACCTAATTTAAAAATACTTCCTGTTTTTACTACTTCTTATTTTTTTTGACATAGTTCTAATACAGGCTTTTTTCACAGCAGGGAATGTCCCCTATCACTTATGGAACAAAGCCAAAATATGAGATACAACTTTTTCCCTGGAGACAGAGATGACAAAGTGACAGAGATTAGACGATACGACGCCTGCAACCAGTCATTGTCTCAAAAGCTCAAAGCTCAGACTTCTTAAAAGCCGCTCTGAAGTCTATGAAAGGGGCTTTTAAGAGAAGAAAGAGGTAAAGGAAGGAGACTAAAGTAGATTAAAGCTGGGAAAAGAGGGTAGCACTCTGACAAAGCAAGCGTGTAACTCATCCTCTGGCCTCTCTGGACACACACACACACACACACACACACACACACACACACACACACACACACACACACACACACACACACACACACACACACACACACACACACACACACACACCACACACACACACACACACACACACACACACACACACACACACACACACACACACACACACACACACACACACACACACACACGGCATATCTCCCCACAGACTCAGCCCCTGTGCTGGTGTGAGGGGCTCTGGGTTTGCCTTTTGAGAGCCATCCATGCGGCAGGACAGACATTATCAGGGAATTAGAGGGGAAATAATCCGTGTCTCCAGTCCCACTGATAACAACAGCAGCAGTCAGGGCAGCGTGCCACCCCCCCACACCTTTAGTGCCTAATGTTTGGTCAAAAAAGAAAAGTATGTGACCACAAATAATTAAACTGCTCTTAAGAGAGTACTCATAGGTCTTACTTTGTGGTGTTTCAAAGTCAGTGTATTACCTACAGTCAATGACGGCCAGTTTGGAGTAAGAAGGGAGTAGCAGTACAGTAGTAAAGCTTTATACTTGTGGAAAAGGCAGCAACAAAGCCTTATTTTGGCCAACTAAAAATAAATCAGTAGCTGTTTAGGTGTAAGCTTTATTTACAAAAGAGACCAATATTTTCCCGGCTTTTCCATTCTTTTAGACAGACCTTTCCATGCCAGCAGACTCCATTGACTAATATTGTGTTTTTACCTCCCAGAACATAATGGTCTACCGCTACCTTGATCGGTTAGTTAGTTTGGGTTATTGTGTGACTTCCGTGTTTTAAAGTGTTGGTTCTGATTCACCAAAGTCATACAAAAACACTAATAAACAAATCGATGGTAGAAGCGTTAGACCAGCGGTTGCCGAGGTCTGCAAGGGAAAATTACAGTTTCTGTTGATGGAGACTGGCGAAAAGATCATAGATAATAGAACGACTTTCCTGCTTGAGATGTATTTCTAATGGCAATATAAAACTGTAGGGAACACTTAGCGTACACTAACCCAAACACTAACCCTTTAAGGAAAGACTGATGCACATTCAGGATATCTTTTCAGCTTAATAAATGACATTGGAGTCATGGAGAGAACTCGGTGTAAATGTCGACTTTGGACACAGCACTTTGAGGTGTTTGGGGGCAGTTGGTTTCTGGACCATCTGACATGCAGTCAGCCTTGGCATCTTAACACATGGTTGCATTTGCAAGATTGAGGCATCTGCTTATTCCAACACGTTCTTCTTCCTCCGTGCTGTAGTGTGCTATAGTAAGTTCATAATGACAATGTAATGCTGTGTTTATTCTCGTCGGGGAATGTCTCCAAAGAAAATCAGAGAGGATTATCAGCGACAAATCAGCTGAGTGGGTTTGGGTTTCTTGCTTGAGGAGACTTGAGAAGGAAGCCCCCTCCAACAGAGGTCTGAACCCAGGCCTGCCACTTAAAAGGACCACAGTTCAAATGAGTAAATAGACAGTCAAATCTAGCTGTGGTTTCGAATGCACTTGCTTAGCAAAGATACAAGATTTGCATTTACATATTTCTAAATTGCATGGATCTAAAACAGGCGGTTTCCTCTTGTTCCCCTTTCCTAGAGCTGCTTATTCTCGCTTCCTCGTCTCTCCCTGTCATTTCTGTCTCTCGGCTCCGTCTTGCCCTCTATCAATCGTTCCGTTTCCCAACAGATGGGGCTTAAAACCTTCACTGTCAGCTTTTTTCACAACAACATCACCCTCATGCAAATGAGGATGCAAAAGACGGGAAGAAAACAGTGTCTCGGTGCATGCACTCGCAAATACCTTTAATCATGCGCTGACAGACGCACGGACAGGCGTACAGACAGGATAAAGATTCACACATGTACACAGACAGATGCTGAACTTCATCGGTATATGGGAAAACATCCGTACATAACAAGACTAAACCCATCTTTGAATAAAATCCACATTTGCCCCTGCATCCTCGCTGCAGCTGTGGAGACATCAGATCCAGCTTCTTTCTGCCCAGCGGCCATTACAGCCTGTCTAAACTCAACTGGTGGACATCTGGCTGCGCAGAAGAGATAACTCTCCCCTTAATAGGAGGATTTTAATTGGCTGCTGCAGAGCTACATCAAAAACCCAGCAGACCCTGAACTCCCCAAAGGACTATAAACTCTCAAAAAAAAAAAAAAAAAAAAATAGTCACAAGATGTCTCGTCCAATAGGCCATTTCCATGACTTCATGTCCAGTTCACGTACACTTAGTGGCTTTAATACCTTTTACAGCCTCTTTAAGGGGATGTTTTGGAGTGGTGTGGAGATGACTTTAGTACCGTACAGTACACAACAGGCATGGGGCGTCGATAGGTATTGACCCCGTGCAATTCAATTCTAATCAGTTCAACATGTAACCCTTTCAATGGAGTGTGAACAAAGGAGCAGGTATTCGAAGAGAAGGTGTGAACGCATAGTGTTTGAGAGAAGCAGAGGTTCTACCTCATTGATCTGTTTGGTGTGGTGTGACTCTTTATTTAAAGCTCACAGTTAACCGCAGGAACCCATACCAGTGTGTATTGAATTACTGCTAGCATATTGGCTGAAAGTGCTCTGCTATTGTTGTGCCTTTGTCACAGATATAACTGTACACTGCTTACACCTCAGTTCATTTCCTAACAGGACAATTCTCCTGTCAGGCTAGCAGAGAACTCACAGTTTCATAGTTTCCTTTTTCTTTTCTTGACTCCACCTTTAACAGAAACATTTGCACATATTGTACTCACACTACCTCACTGCATCTCAAATTTAACCTTAATTAAAAAAAAAAAAAATGCAACTACTCTGCACACTTTTGTAATGTATATAGTATCCTATGTATATAACCTTTTGTTAATTGGTCTATTATAGAGTATTCTTACTTATTCTGTATATTTTATATTGTGTATTCCTTAGACAATCTATTTATATATTCGTTCTACTGTTGATATGTATATTTTTACTGTTTATGTTTGTTTATCTTTTTTCTATTCTCTTTTATCTTATTTTATTAAATGTCTAACTCATGTGTAATGGACAATTTACATGTTGCTGTGAAAAAAAAAAATCCAATTTGGGATAAAAAAATCTAATCTAATATATATAAATAACCTCAGTCAGGTCTCCCCTACAACCCTGTACTAAACTCCAATTGCTGTAAAAAACCTCTCTGTTACCTGATGGGATAGTCGGCAGCACTGAGGTTGATGAAGAAGTCCCAGCTCCAGTCCCTCATGGCCAGCAGGTCGGCCATGCTGCGGAGGTACATGGTCAGCAGACTGGCCCCCCCCCAGATGGTGGCCATGCGCCAGGGTGTCACCCTCACATTGGGATAATGGGCAGCCATGGCTTGAATCTGCCTATGCAGATAGTTGGAGCGCTGGAACAAAACACTCTAATTAATCTAATATCTGATAGCAAGAGAGTGATGTTATTGACAAACAAAGAACATTGTAATTAGGAGTGTAAATCTTTCAGTATCTCCTGTATCGAATACCAATGTGTTCTTAGTTCAGTACATAAGGGAGTTCATTTTATGATCCACTCTTATTTTTTGTAAATGCAGTATGGAAAATGATGCCATGAAAGCAGAGTATAAGAAAATAGTTTTTATATATAAATAAGCTATCATAAATTAATTGCAGTAATGCTAACACAAAAAAGCTCACATGTATTCATAGTTAACATGGATAAACTACAGTTTAAATGAAAAAAGAAATGCTGCCTGTTGCATTTATTATAATGGTGATATTTGGTGGGATGTCCACAAATTATCGCTGTAAAAATTGTATTTACTGCAATGTTTTAACCAATCACACAATGTGACACAACTTTGACTAGATGTGTAGGGTTACTGTCCATCAGAAGCAATTTATAAGTTATTTAGATTTTTGTAAGTTGGGAAACGATTAAGAATTTTAGAACATCAATTCTTACATGAAGCAATTTTTACAGACCCCAAAGTTTAAAAGTCTATTCAAACTTCCATTGATGAAACGATTGATTTGCAGGTACATCATGTTTGTCCCCTCTCTGTGCTCACCTGATCCACATGTATGTAGTAGTAGTGCGAGCTGTGGAAGATGGCTTTGAAGAGGCGTTGAAACTGGCGGGAGGCTCGTCCGTGGACCACCAGGACAAACGCTATTCTGACTGGTTTTATAGGAAAGATCTCCACAGAGTCTTCATCCCACTGGACATTAGTATTGGCTTTACCTGTAAGGTAAGATAAGACAACATTTATGTAACAACACCAGGAAACATACATCTTGTATTAACGACATATTCACACAGCATTGCATCAGTAATATAACCAGGGGTTGTTTGCATGTTTGATTGCCAAATCAAATCTGTAATTTACATGATTATCTATGAGAGGCTGCACAAACAGCACCATATGTTACTGTATAATAGGGGAGCACCTATAAATATCTCTGAGGGATAAGGAATATAGCAATAAAATTCATTCTTTCAATAAACAATAAGGGAAATAGCTTCAAAACAAGGTTGCTCAGCAACACGGTAAGTAGCAGAGTGGTATGATTAGCATATTCATATTACTTAACTGCTATGTAACAAGTGAATAAAGTCGATATTTTACATTGTCTTTCCTGCCACAGTCGGAACTGGGGAAGTGCCTATATTTCTAAATGTATGCTCTTTTGAAGATATAATATAGGACTATTATGTAGCCATTATGGTTTGAGAAACACTTACTGAGCAGGCTGTGGTTTTATAACTTGTGTTTCTTTTAAAAGGGATAGTTTGGATCTGGGGCTGTAGCAACGGTTTCACTTTAGCAACGGTTTCACTTAAAAATAAATCAACATCAGTTTGAATGTAAGCTATATTTCAAATATCTTTGCTGCTTTACCTTGCTGTCAAACTGAATCTTCTACCTTTGCTTTCACCAAGGCAACGAGACTCTATTGAAAAATAAAGACATTTGCTTTTTGCGAACAAGAGGGTTGCTTTTCTATGCTGCCTTGATTGTTTGGTTTGTAAAACTAACTAATTGAAGCAGTGGTAGACCAACCGCAAGGTAAAATATTTCTTTGTGAATGGAATCTGGTAGATTTAAAGAGACCATAGGTAGTTTTAACTGCCTCAGTGCACCATCGGAAAGAATAGTGAACCTAAAATCTGATATTGATTTCCATGCTGGTGTTCCTGTATGCTTCTACGAGCTTGTAAGGCAGGCCAACAGTCAGGTAGTTAACTGACTATAGATAACTACTTCATACAAATCCACTTTAAAGAAACCGAACTATCCTTTAGAATACATCAGATGTCATGCACAAGGAACACAAGTAAGTTGACAACCAAGATATAAAAAACAAACTTAATAAAAGAAAGTCCGACAGCTATTTCAGCCCTACTGTGGAAAAAGCATGACCACAAAACCTCTTATCGGTTTTTCTTCTGTGATTGAACTTGAACCATGACAATTTCAACCAGACCCTTACACACTGTAACTACTATCCTCATTCAGACAGGAATCCTATAAACGATTCCTCTGGGGTTTCGGGGTGGAGCACTGTTTGACAATGTACCATCATTCCTCTCTGGCAAAACTCATAGAAGATGCCTTGGATTTCACACAAATGACAACAATAACCATGCAAAGCAAACACCGCCCTGCTCGCGGCCTGCCAAGCCACTATCAAATTAAACAATTCCAACAATCTATGGAGAGCCGCTGATAACCTCACATAGCTCCATTGTGCGGTTTTGTACCACCCTAGACCGCACTAAGACAAACAATTGCACTTCAAAACTTGAGAAGAAAAAGTTTATCGAGGCAGTTCTGCATGATCAAGTCCCACACATAGACTGTATATATAAATCCCACAACATTACATTACACACATTGTTTGTTTTTAACCTCAGTTATTACAGCAAATGTGGGCATGCAGCTTATGAGACATGTTTGTTTACAGAACATGCCTTAAGTAGATTAATTACTATAATTTGGGACTTCAGTTCCCAAGAGCCTGCAGTGCTGAAGAAATAGACGAAGCTAAGGGAGTTCTGAGGTGATGGGTGTTTATTCCCCTGAGCGCACATTGAAACAAATTACCCCTCCCGGCTCCTCTCCCAGTCTGGCCCTGAGGCTCCTGTAATTACTCAAAATTTTAAAGGCGAGTGTCAGACATGTCGGCTCTTTATGAGTAGACAGCGACCGGCTAAAAGGCCTCTTCCCCACTGTTTAACTAATCTCATTCATTCCAATTTAAGGGCAGGTGTCCAACATGGCTTTGTTTAAAGGTTGACCACAAGGTTGGGTTAATGACAGGCTCCCTTGGCTCCAATTGGCTGTGGCTCCTGTCAGTCACTCATACTTATTACCCGCTATTCCCTCTCTCTCTCTGTCTCTGCATGTGTGTGTGTAGGTCTATGTGTGTGTGACAGCTCATGGGGGAAATCTGCTGTGAGCCGTATCAGATTGAGCGGTAATTGGTGGCCAGCTAAGAAGGTTCACTGGTTTGCTTTGCACACGGATAATTGGCCAGTCGCTTCACAAAGCACTTTGAGAGTGTGTGCTATGCTAGCTAGCTGAACTAATGAGCACTGCTATGTGTTTGTGTGTGTGTGTGTGTGTGTGTGTGTGTGAGAGAGATAACTTACATTTTATTGTCAGTTTTGTCGAGCATGTGTGTTTATCTGCAGAAGAGCTTGACGTGTAGTATTTTTCTGCACCTGAAGGCACTGCGGGCCTTTTTCCGAAAGGAAAAACAACTCAGAAGCCCTCTTCTTGAACTCATCACTCTTCATCATGCTTCCCATCGCCATCAATCTTTTAAACTGCCTCTCCCTCATCTGCTATCACCCCGCTCTCTTCCTCCATCATCTTGTGTAACTTCGGGCTCTTACCAACCCTCCATCTTAACTGCTCATATGAGAGGTTAGAACAAGAGCTGAGCTTTATCCCAAAGGGCTTGTTCCAAATTGCATTTGGAAATGTCTCGGGGATGGTGTCTGCTACATCGAAACATCAGCAGAGCCAGCTCGGCAAACATAAATCATATCCATGGGTTTGATTTTTAAGAATACAATAACACTTAATTTCCTTTTACTTAAAAAGTGGACCTATCATGCTATATTTGAATAATATATTGTAGGGCCATACCTATATAAAACATGTCTGTGAAGTTTTTTTTTCAAAATACCAAACAGATCATGCATTTTAGCCATGCCTCGTTTCGCTCTATTTCAGGGGTGGGGAACCTCCGGCCCCCGGGCCGTATAAGGCCCGCGAGACCATTTGGTACGGCCCTCGAAGTAATTTATAAACACACGCAAAAAAGACAAAAAAAAAAGAAATCTAGACCGCAAAAAAATTAAACAAGCGAGTGCCTGTTTTTCCTGGCCAAGGTCAGGTTCCTTGAACACAACACGAGCCTCATGTGTCATCACGTGGTATATGTCTCGTCTGACAGGGGTGCAGTGCTGACGGAGAGCACTAGAACGTCGCTCCGGCACTTCCAAAAATTCAGTACTCCTAAGGAGCCGTACACATGCCGCAGTCTTTGCGTGGCTGTGTCTTTAGTTGAAAGCCCAGTGGCGATCTGTTCATCTGTCATACTGATCATACAGTCAATAACTTTGTTGTTATTAGCATCTGGTTAGCTAGCTATGCTAACGAATATAAGAAGCTTTTTCTCCAACCAGTGAGGTAAAGGCACATCTTTATATGATCATTATAGTTATAAAAAAATAAGAGAATAAAGTAAACAGGTATAAAATACTATATGACAGTAAAAAAAAGTTGTTATTAATAAACAAGAATACAGATTGAAAGGGGAGTGATTTGTAAAATATCCATAAAGAAAAAGAAAATCTGCTTCCAGTTCTGTTTCATATGGATGTTGAGAGATGTATCCATAGATCTCTTAATTTTGCTCTCAAAGTGCACCAGATTGATGCTTTTAACTTCAACATTTAAAAAAAAATCTTCGCGGGGGAGCATGCCCCCGGACCCCCCTAGAGGAGGTTAGGTCCCCCCCCCCCTTAAATCATGTTCACATGGATAGGAAACTAAATACATTTGCACACATCTTGTGTCCATATCTTTCTGTTGTGGTGGTCATGCCACAACCGTGCACGTGCATGCATGCGTGAGTCATGGTAAGATATCTGGATTAAGAGGTTGCTTGTTCTTTGCACAGCATGAAAGAAAGGCGAAATGAATGGGCTGTGATTTTAGTATTTTTAAGCAGAGGTCAATCATTTGTACAGCCCTCGGAGGATGTTGAAAAAATTGAAATGGCCCTTGAGAGGAAAAAGGTTCCCCACCCCTGCTCTATTTGCTCTTTTTTAGCCCAGTTTTTGCAAGGGCTGATTCTGTGAGAAGTCTTCTTCGCTGCTTTTGTGGCAGACCACTTACAGGCCTGGCATATGTACTACAGCGTCTCCAGCGCTTTCGAGCGGCAATGGCTGTGGCTGTCTCCTCCTGATAGGTGGAGAGTTGCCCATATAGGCCCCGTTTTTAGAGATTTGGGTATGGAGGAAAAGAGAGAGGGTTGTGTTTTCTGACACTTGGTGAGTTCCCTGACACACCGGGGACACATATTCATGTATAAAAGACGTACAAAAGTGCATTTTGCATGATAGGTCCCCTTTAAAGATATGTTACACTTTTATTGATCCGCAGTGGGGAAATTCAATAAAGTACGTTATATATGTAAAGCTGAAATAAAGGCCACTTGGAGGAACACTGAAATATTATCCCCTCTTGAGTTGAATTTAAGAACGTTAGCAAAAAGTTGCCTATTTACACATCCAGCAAAAACAGGGCAAACTAGCTAACCAGCTACATGATAACCTTTAAATGGTTTCGGTATCCTGCGGGATACAGTCTTTTGACAGGCAGTTTCCATGTGTAAAACATTCCTATCTCCAGTTAACACCTTCACTCAACAAGATGCTGGATGACAACAACCTGCCAAGCGAAATATGTGGCTCTTTGTCAGCTAAATGCTTTACTAACAGAGCATCAAGCTGCGTACAGCTGACAGTTGTGGTGTGAAATGATGCTTTGAGAGCAGCGGATAAAAATAATCAAAGAGACTGAGAAACAGTCAAAGAAGCTATAAAGCTCATAAGGCTGATGTAAACTTCACAGTATGGTTTGTCTTTAGGTGTGTCACAAATTCTTTACACAAATTCGTTGGCCATTAGGTTGAAGCTATTGCTGAAAGGTCACTGCCAGTCAGCACTCCTGCGGGAGCAGCGCAGTCACATTACTATTAGCCAAGTTAGCATATGGGAGGCAAATAGATTAAACATGTTCCTGCTGTATTAAATGACGCTAATACCCGAGCTATCACAATTGCTAATCTAGCCAAGGCCTCAAGGACGGCATACCGATCAAACCAAATTGAACAATTTTCTGCTAACAAGGTTAGGACTTGAATTGGCATGGGGAACAGAGGAGGGGAAGAGAGAGAGAGATAACACATTGGCAGGCAGGCCGAGAGTAGGAAAGAAAGTGATTTAATTTAGCTGTCGTGTTTTTGCAGCCCGCCACCAGGGAAAAACCTTTTTCAATATCTTTGTCTCCTCTGATCAAACTGTCAGTGTGAGTGGGATGATGCGTTGCTGTGTGAGATGACAGTAGTTTGGGCACAGAAACGATACTACTGCTCTTGGGATGGGAAATGTACAAAAGTTGGTAAGTCACGGTGCCTCATCGAGCTCTAAAAACAGGGGAGAGGGAGGGAAGTAGAACAGGCAGGATGTATAATAGCTTTCTCCTCCTTCCCTGCTGTCCGCGCAGCATTCAGTCCACTCCCATGTGTGTAAATGTACGTGTGTGTGTGCTGTTAACTTCAACATGGTTGCTGATGCGAGCTGCCCACCGACGGCGGCAGCCGCAGCAGATTCTGTTTACAGATCCACAACCGGACTGCAGATGTCCATCATTTCATAGAGAAAAGAAAGCCAACGTGTGTGTGTTTGTGTGTGCCAGCTTGAAAAAAAAAGATGATCTCTGTACTGTGGCCAACCCAACAAAATAAATGAAAATTGGAAACCAACTTGAGAGAAAAGCAGCATCCCCATTTTCTCCAACAATTTACTCATTGTTTACTCAAGTGTTTCTTCGTCCACTGAGCTAAATCAGAACATTTTGTCAACTGAACCAACATTTTGTTTGTAAGACGTTAAACTAGAGCTATGAAAAAAAAACTGAAACGTATAAAAACTATGGATGCTCAATGATATCGCCATTTTGATATTAGCTGTGGAAAGGTTTTCAAATCCAATATTGCAGATGAAATGTAGAGAATTTATATTCTATAAAATTTGTTGGAAAAAAACATTAAAAACATGTCTGTATATTGGTAAAGGCATCTGCCAAAATCGGTTGGAAAATATCAAATATAAAAAATCCAGGGTCTTGTACTTCTACTAACAAGCCATTTTCTACCAGATTCTTACACTATAAGCAATAGGGTCTTACATAACTCGAAACTTTTCTGCCAAAGTGGTTACTTTTGTATTTCTCACTGGTTAAAAGTAAAGCTCAGTTTTGGAAATGGTGATATCACATATTTCTGTGGTGGCATTTTACACGATTGAATGCATTGTTCAAACATAGATCATGAAATAGAGGGCGAAAAAGTATCAAATTGAATAAACTCTATTTATATTCTGAGTACTTGGGAGGGTAAAGTATGCAACGTAAAGTATCTTGCTATGACATTTCATAATGTATAAATAAGCAAAATGGAATGAAAAAAGAAAATGGGGATTGGTATGGTTTGGATCATTACCATACAAGTACCAAACCATACCAATCCCCATTTTCTTTTTTCATTTCATTTTGCTTATTTATACATTATGAAATGTCATAGCAAGATACTTTACGTTGCATCCGATTTTACATGCTAAACGCGTTCACATAACACAACCACTTGGAACTCAAAAATCAGGTGCCCTCAGGTGTTAGGAATCTCGATAGATATCGACCCATTTTGTCATACGATTTGTGTAAAAAATACGAAGTGACTGCCCAAACCACATATACTAACGATTTGTATTAAATTAAATCAAATAATCAATCAAACTAATTCAAATGATGGACTCACCCTCGAGAGGGCAGTAGCGAGTGACCTTCTCGGGCATTAATTGCCCTTCCTTGTGTCTGCAGTACACCTCTGCGATCTGTTGCCGGCACTCCTTGCTCTTGGCTCTGGATAGAGCTGAAATGGCTTCCTTCCCGCTGATCTCACACTTGGGCGGCTCATCATAGGTCACCTCCAGCGGCGCTGCGGTTGCCTGCCTCCTGTGCGGATACTGATGTCTGTGTTGTGACTCGGCCTGCTGGGCCTGTGAGGCACGGTAGTGTTGCCTTGACACTCCCCCGACACCTCCATGGTGGGAGGCATTGTTTCCCAGCGCCAGCGTCTGGTGGCCTACAGGCAGAACCTCGTTGGAGTTTCGGCTCGGGGAGGTGTCCCGCCAGGCCTGCTGCTGGGCATGCGCTTTTTCCTGCAGATGCTCCCGCTGCTGTTTGCTGCTGGTGGCCCCCACAGACTGCCGGTGGGGCTGCGAGCGCGCTCCAAAGTTACTATTGTCTATGTTTTCAAAATCTTTGGGTACAGAGTTCTCGTTGTTGCTGTCCACTCTATTTTTCTCCTTCGGACGGTGGGAGTAATATCCATCCTGGAAGAAGAGAAGGAAAGCAATTTTAGTGGTGGGAAGAGAGAAACGAGGAGGAGGGAGGACACAAACAAGAAATCAGAACTGAGTGAGCGCGGTGCATATCAAATGTCGGATTAACAATCAATGTGGCATGTATGAGTGGGCAGCGCCGTATTGAACCATGAGGCATGAAATGAAGTAGCAAGGTTTTAAGTGCAAGGACTACAAGGTGCAAACTGACTAGAGGTGATGCAGGGCCGAGGGGGCTCCGTCGCTCCGTGCCATCATCAGATTAGCCTCAGTTTCAATTAAATTCTCCCTCAAATGGGCAACACACTACCTAAACAGATTACCAAGAAAGGATAAAGGGCCCGAACATGACTGTGTGAGTTTGTGTGGGTGTTCGTTTTTATTTGTGTACACCTTGTACAAGTCTTTTTTTTGGTTGAGAACCTGAAGAAATTGTTTGGCGGGTGACTGTAAAGGCTGCACTTGTCAACTCAGTGCGTCTGTAAATGTGAGATAGTGTGTGTGTGAACGTCTGAATGTACAATTTCCGTATCTTTCCAGCAGAATGGGCTGAAAGCGAAGGAGGCGCACAGGGGAGAGCAGAGAGAGGAGAGAGGGTAATGAGTGAGAGTGGTGGAGTGCAAGGCGACGGAGCGCTGACACGAGGCATGAGTACTGTTCCCGGGAAGCGCTGGCTTGTTCCAGTGAAATGTGCCACGGTGCATCAAACAGGAAAACTAAGAAAGCTGCCTGCCGCTGTTGCACACCTTGCTAGACACAAAAAAGAAAGAGGCAGAGGGGGGTGGGGGAACGGAACGACAAACAGCAGCAGAGGAGAGATGAAGCTCATAACAACAGGAATCCCTGATGTGTTTCTCCATTTACAAGACACAAAAAAAGGGAGGAGGGAGAGCTAAGTGCAATGTGAGGTGTGTGAGATAGAATGGTAGAAGGAGAGGTGAGACACACACAGACCAAGTGAGAAGCTATTGTGAAGCAGGCGCTCGCTTGGCATGGAAATGTCTCTCCACCCCTAAAGCCAGGCCTGTTATCAGCCCATCAACCTTCCCTCTCTCCAAACACCTTGTACCAGCACAATTACAAAGGTGGCTGGATGACACACTTACAGAGAGGCAGGAGGATGATTTTATAGAAGTGAACACAAGAGCTAAAAACAGAGGAGGACACAAAACAATATCGTCATTGTCAGCTCCTTTTAAGCTGCTGCCTTGGCAGAGGTCTGAATCCGCCATACCGGACACCTTAGACTGAGCGTGTGCCTCTCCTCTTCTTTACTCTTTTCTCTCCATGCATCTCTGACTTCTTTCCACTCTTGCCTTTTCCCCCTCTCCTTCCCTTCACACTTCTCTTCACACACCCCGATTCAGCTCTGCTGCCTTCACCTCACATCCTTCCTGCTCCACATCTCACTCCTCTTCCCTCATCGTCTCTTCCCCTATTTTCACGTCTTTCGCACCTCCTATTCTCTCTTCAATTTCGTCTCTCTCCTACCTGTCATAACCTCTCCCTTATCCCTTGTCTTTCTCTGCTCTCCTCACGCTGCCAGTTTAAACAGAGCCTGTTGTCTGAATGGCAGAACCTGCTAATCCTGCGTGTAACAGCTTCTTAGGCCAGTGATCACCTAAAAAGAAATCCCTACTTGCTGAGTTTCAAAGGGAATGCTTTAGGGGGCTAATCCATGCACTGCAAGTCACTGGAAGTTTGCAGAGGTAAAATGAGTCTGTGTGCATTCACGATTATGTGAGTACAGGGAATGCTTGTTGAGGCTTTTTCTTTTTATAAAAGTGTTCACGTGTGGTGTGTTGTGTGTGTGTGTGTGTCTTTGTGTGTATTGTGTGGGTTTTAACGGAGGAGGGGTAACAGCAAGTAAAGTAGAGGCAGCATGTGTTTGCCCTGGAGAAACGGATACTCGCACTTTGAGTCCCACTGCGAGACATGAGACGATGAGGGACACATTTAAATTGGAAAAACGCCCAAGTGAGCAAATGTTAAAAACAAACAACAGCAACACATCTTTGCTTACAGCACGTAGATATCAAATGTTGGCTAAAGAAGGAAGCGTTACTCTAATATGAAATCTTAAAAAAGCCTGTCTTTTCACACAGCCTCATTTCCACAGCGTGGCTTACTTGAGGCATGTCTGTCTGTACAATATTAGGAAACTTATGGATTTATGAAGGGCTGAAACTAATGATCATGTTACTATCAATTACTCAACTTGTTTACAAATTATTTACACTAAATAGAGAAGACAACTGTTTAAAAAAAACGTTTATCACAATTTTAGAGAGCAGCATTTCCAGCAGAATTCTTTAAGGGAATCCCACCTTGCCTTAAGGAAAAAAATGATGACATTTTGAGGAAATAACTTCTTATTAGAGGATATATATCACTCTCATGTATGTCAGTACACATGAAGGTGTAGCAAGCAGATAAATAGCTAAGCATAAAGACTGGAAACGAGTACCGTCCAACAAAAACTGAAGCTGACTGGGTAACACACTAATATTTTGCTGCAGCGAGGTCTTGGCCTACGAATCTGTTCTACAGACTTCTGTTTGTTATATATCCTCGCAGAAAAATAACACCGGGTTCATTATAATGTATGTAAATGAGAATAATTTACTAATAATAGTAATAATCACAGTCAAGTGTTTGTTCCAACTCATTCAGCACTAGTAATACTATTTTCATCCAATCTGACAAGAAGTGAGATAGCATATTTCCTAAAAGTTTGAACTATTCCTTTAGTCAATCGAGCAGTGGCACTACAACCTATACCAATGGAACATGTATTGGATAAGTGAGGCGATTAATTCAATCCAGAAATGTAGCTGATAATAGCTGACACTTCTGATTCATTTCAGCAGGTGAAATGAATGGATCAATTACATCATATGTTTTCTTGCAGTAATTAATCAGAGCAGCACATTGCAATGTTTGGAGAAATAGAAAACATTTGGAGCCAAAGAAAGAATCCCAATCAGTCACAATCAGTTGCCTGATTGTGCCAAACCAACCCTCTAAAACCCAAAGATATTTAATTAGCAATCAAGTACAAGACAAACAAAGGCAGAAATGTGTTGGAAATGTTATCGTTTTGCTTGACAATTGAGTCATAAAAAATTAACCAACCACTAAAATTACTCTAGAATTTTAACTGACGGATTAATGATCTAATTTACATTTTACAGAATGTTTAAACATTTTGTGTCAAACTGCTTTCTGAATGAATCCCAGCTGGCTGTAATTGTTTTCTTTTTGGGGAGAAAAAAAAAGGAAAAGCGTCACAGAGATGTTGATTTGTTGCAAATTCATTGACACGGATAAGAGTTGAGGTTTGCCCCCATGTGGCCCTGGAGTGGAAATGAGTAGTATTTGTAAAACTGGCACTGAGGAGATTCCTCCGGATAAACAATCTTCACACTGTGCTCCCTCCGTCCCTCCTGTGAGCAAAGGACTCAAGTAAGTGTGTGTGTTGCTCTTTAATCTCAGGGACCAGGCTCTAAGCAGGAAGCGGCGGGACACAGAACTAATAGTAGTGCTGGCCATTGAGGATAGAAACTGCAGATGGAGCTGGGAGCTGAGGGTAGCTATCGATTGATTCAGGGGATACGTTTTCATACTCCTGGGGAGTGTCGGGGGGGGGGGGGGGGGGGCATCCTGGCATGTGGTGGGCTGGCTGTACACACACACACACACCACACACACCACACACACACACACACACACACACACACACACACACACACACACACACACACACACACACACACACACACACACACACACACACACACACACACACACACACACACACACACACACACACACACACACACAAAACCCTCCCTTAGCTCTTCTGAGGGCTGAGGAAATAGGGGTAAACGTTAATATCATCCATCAAAAGTAGGTACATTAGAGAGGGCTGTGGGGCTGAGACTTTCAGCACCCCCTCCGGGAATGGTTTCGTCCATTTCTCAATACGGAGCTGGCCTTTTTCACTTTTCCCCCCATTTCCTCTGCCACAGGGGGAAATATTTCACCTGTCCTTTTTCTCTCTCTTTCCCTTTCTCTCCATTCCCCCCCAATCTCCTGTGCAGCAGAAAAAAAGCACATATCTCTCTCTCAGCACCTGTCCAGCTCTATCCCCCCTCCTCCCCAGGCCCAGGAATCATCCCTCGCTCTACGATAAAAAGCAGTACATCTGCCCCGCCCCCTCCCGTCCCCCCTTAATGCCATCATTTACCGTTCCAGTCCCATGGTAGATGTGAGGGAAAGCAAGGTATCAGAACATATCAGTTTCACCCCCAACCTCACAGCCCGCTTCCCATAAAAAACATTTCGTACAGGGGACGAGGTGAGATAAGCTACCGTGTGTGCCAGCAGTGATCCTCAGTCAACACAAGCTGGCACAGAGACAGCCATGCAGACAGCAGCCATGCACATAAACATATGTTTAAGTTACTGCAGGTATACAGCACTTCCTGTATGTGAGTGGGTGGCTGACAGACTTCTGCTGGGACCCGCCTGCCATGTGGCTAACGAGCTCAGATTAACGACCTGGACTGAATCCCTGCGATATTGGAGCAAGATGCTGCGTCTGGCATGACACAGGAGACAGATCCACTGACAGACTTAGTTCACAGCTGCTCCAGCACCTCAGGACACCTCGTGGAGAAATTAGCCGGAGTACAGCGGGGACGCCCTAAATGCTTAGTGACTTCTAAGCAGTCGTAGTTTAGCAGAGGTAGAGTTTGGGGGCCAGAGCAGCTGCTCTACAGTTTGGGTATCAAATACTATACCAAAAAAGAACAATACATTGACTAATCCATCAACCAATTGAAAGAAAAATAATTCAACTTTGAGAGATTTTTATCCTCTCAAATATGAAAAATGTACTACTTTTCTCAGATTATAATCGTGTTAAACTGGGAGTATCTGGGATTAAGACTGAATGAACAAGATATTTAAAGACATCAACCTGGACTTTGAGAAACTTCAGATGGACAATTTTCTGGACCAAAACATTTATCATAGAATCTAGAAAATAACCAGAGGATTCATCAATTATTAGAATAATTGTTAGGTACAGCCCTTATACAGAAAAAAAAATGGCAACACTGATCTTCACCTCAGTTCAATGACAAATGGACTGCAGTCAGAGTTTCAAAGTGCCTAAACTGTACCTGAAGGTAAGAAAACTCAAGTTGGAAAGCAGGTAAAGAGATACAAAGATGAGCCAAGGAGATATATTCTGATTTCATGAAAGATGTGCATGGCTTCACTTTCTAGGCTTTTTATCATAATGTATCTTCTGTTCATGAATATTTCAAGTGTTGCCGCTACCTCCCTCTATTATTTTTCTCTCTTTGTTCAATCCCCTTTCTCCCCCGTTGGCTAAAACTGCAGGAATGCTGGTCACATGTAATGTAAGTAGGTACGTGAGTGTGTGCACAAATGCACGATTAGCGGCAGCTCTGAATGAACAGTCCGGGTTTGGTATGCACAGAAGCCTCTTGTTGTGTGCCCTGCAACAAGCCCCTGAGCAAAAGTGGTAAAAAGGGAGTGTCTTTTGTGTGTGTGTGTGTGTGTGTGTGTGTGTGTCGTGTGTGTGTGTGTGTGTAAATGCGCTACAAATACCGAGGGAAGACAGAGAGCGGGAAACTCTGAAAACTGCTTACAGGCTTTAGGTTTGGGAATGAAATTTGAAGAAAGATGCATTATCTGAAAAGGAGGTAAACATAAAAAAAAGACAAATGATTGCAATCAGCTACTCATGGATGAAGCCATTAAAGGTCCTGTATTATACTGTTTTTCATCAATATATTATAGGTCTCAGATATATACAAAACATGTCTCTGAAGTGTTTGGCTCGAAATACTAAACAGATCACCCATTGTAGCATCCCATAAACCCCTCTGTTTCAGCCCTGTTTCAAAAGTGCTGATTCTCTGTCTGTTACTTTAGATCAGTGGTCACTGACCAGTCGATCGCGAGTGTGGTGTGGGTGGATCGCGCACCGTTAAAAAAAAAGAAGAAAGTTACAAAAGAAAGAAAAGTAAAAAAAAGTGTTTAGATGTAAGCCTATCATCCACCACCCCGTTAGCAGGTGCCACTTGATTGACGTATCTTTGAGACATTCCTTGTCGCTCCCGAAAATAATAGACTGACTTCAAGTGATGCTGCATATTTTTGAACTCACTGCACTTATGGTAGATACAAAATGAACATATTTTACCGTGATTGTATTGTAATACACGTTTCAAAATGATGCCGGAATAACTGCATACTGATACCGGTTTGTAAAAACCATGAATTAATGCTTTGACAATTGTGCAGACAGACGGCAGGCGAAAAACCCTTTAAAATGCGTGTTTTCTGAATGGAGATCGGATCGATCAGGCTAAACTAACGTTGTAGCTGCTCCGTCCAAACTCACAACAACATGATACAGACACAGATACAACAGCGACTGTATTCGCCATGACACAGACAGTCTGTGGTTTGTACATGTTTAACTTTTGTCCAGTTTCTGAACAGATATGAGGAGCTGTGAGCTCTGTGTGATAACAGCTAACGGCTGCTGTTTTGGTTTTCTGATTCAACATCAGTGATGGCAGGCTGAGATCCTCACTGCTGATTGGCTACCGTGCGAACGCGTCATTCGCATCAACCGCATCTGTTCGCGTCTTTGCATTGACTTTACATGTAATCGCGCAGAATTTGTAAGAATTGTGTTAAAAATGACTAGTTTTAATGTTAAATGTTGCACTTGCATGAAGCTTCAGTGGATAAGCCTCAAAGTTAAAATGGTACTTTATGTTATCTGCTCACTGCAAGATGTTTTTTTTTCTTTGTTGTTGTTGCTGTCAACAAAACATTTTTACTCATTCACTCAAACAAATGGAAAATAAGCTACATACATTTATATTTAGGATCGTAATGAAGGAATTAATGAAACTTAAAATGGTAGGTATGATGTAAATATATATATTTATCCTTTTTGACATGTTAGTTATGTTGTGTTCTTGGTTTAATCAAATTGCAAGTTGCACCAAATGATTTGATGTAATTCAGATGCAATTAGCCTACATAAAAGGCCTCAAATTGGAAGTACTGTCTGGGCTGTCTTTTTCACTCAATTCTGCAATAAGTAGATCTCGCCTTTCACCAAGGCCGAGGTCGGGGATCTTGGGCTTAAAAAGGTTGGTGACCACTGCTTTAGTGGGGACACATGTTTATATATAAAATACATGAAAAAGTAGATTTTTTTACAATAGGTGACCTTTAAACAAATGACACTGGGTTTGAGACTCATAAGAGAGCAGAGGGGACTTCACCAGTAGCTGTTCATTTCCCACTTTTTCTTGGCTATTCTTGTAATTATAAAGCTTCGATGGGTGCTTTTGCATGCATGAATTTCAGCTGGGCAAGGATACAAAGAAAATAGATTTCTAACCACATACACTATAAAGATAGATGGAGTTCCTCTTTCTTTATCATGTAACTTCTTTGCAAAGTGCTGCATGAAACCCCCCCCACATTATGGGAATCTCTGTGGAGTCAAAGTGGCCACAGTGGAATAAAAAACACTTCCCTCACAATATGTTTGCATGCCATTGCAATACTTTCATGATCTCTCTCGCAACAGTGTTTTCCTCAGTTCCTCTGTTTGAGTTAAGATGATGCTCAGCCCACAGAACGGGTTTATGTTCTCCGATGGCCTTTTGATATATGAAGCCCATAACTGTGCGGTCAAAAACATCTGGGATACTAAAGATAAGTGTGTGACTGTACTTGATTGACATCTCCTTTACCCTTTGTTAGCCTTGTTTGTGCTATTCTCATGCACTGTTGTTCATACTTGTATCTCCGTGTAATGCACTATAATTCTTATATAACCCACATGATCGTGAGTCAGTAAGCTGATTGTTTTGGTGTTGAAGCAGAAGTCAACATTGACTCATTTCTTACGTCATTTGGAGCCAAATCTACAATGTTTTCCTTAAAGCCCGCGTCACACTGTCCCGAAATTGACACCAGATGGACACACGAATATGGAATTGTGAATTTCGCACGAAGATGGCCCCGAACTTGGTCAACAGCCAAGCAACAGCCGAAGCAAGTACGATGCCTACAGAAGGCCACACGATGGCACCCGAACCACACACGAAAATATGGTCGTAGACTTTACTGATGATTTAGAATGTATCCAGACTCAACGTAAGAGCTTGTGCCTCTTCGGGGGTGCTAACATTTAAACATACACTTTATTCTTTACTTTCTCCGTCTTTATATGTCGATTAGAAGATATTACTTATCTCCGTCATGTTGTTTCCATAGCAACAACAACTTCCTGTCAACAGCGTAAATTCGCCTTCAAAATAAAAGCATCTAAATAAAACAGGAAGTTAACCTAAATTACATTTAAGACATACAACTGCAACGAAAGCAACAAAAACAATGTAATATCCTTTTCAGTTTCACAGAACACAAATTGGGTTATTTACATAATATGTTGACATGATTTTGTTGTGCAATAAATGTAATCTCGATGTCATCGTACTATAATACGATGGCTACACGACGGCATTGCAAGGGCTTCAATTAGTCGTGTTGCCTTCCTAAGACAATCTGGAAGCTTCTTGTTTCCTTCGTATTGTGTTCGTGAGGCGAAAAATGCCCGATGGCATCGATGATCAGACGAAGATGACACGATTTGACGAAGGGCAAAATGGACACACAAATTCAACAATTATCTTTTTTAGAGAATCTGGAATCTAGGAATGCAATCTTATTCAGGCTAATCCATAACCAGTCACTCTGCATGAGAGCATCAGATAAATGTCTGAACTCTAAATGAGTCCCTTAATGCACCATAATTTAATCTAGAATATGCTCACTTCTGTGGAAATGAACTGAAGTGAATGCTACAGTGGAAAAAACTGCGAATACTGTAAATGTGTTGATATCCTCTGGAACTCCCACCTCTAAATTGGATTAAGACGAAAGAGAGTTGAGAGGCAAACTCGAATAACCCCAGAGATTTATTCTGAGTGTGTACCAACAACAAAATAACCCACACTGAGAACAATGATAGAGCTGAAATCCCCAAAGCATGTGGCAAAAATGAAGCCGGGCAGCCTGAGAATCACAAGGTTTGGTTTGCCTTGTCCCCTTAAAAATATTTACTCGACATCCCATCAGCTTACATAGATGGATTACTAGACAAACACGCACACAAAAAGGACACATACATACATTTCAAGAGTCACTTACTGTAAACACACACACCAACACACTTGTCCCATGTGAGACTGGTTTAGTGCAAGTTGCATTGTCCTGGTGTGTGTGTGTGTGTGTGTGTGTGTGTGTGTGTGTGTGTGTGTGTGTGTGTGTGTGTGTGTGTGTGTGTGTGTACTACATGACTTCTCTACTGTAGAGGCAGCAGAAGCCAGAACCCAAAGCAGGTGTTGAGTCAAATGCCTCAGCGTTAATTTACAGTATAGAGTTTGCTGAAGTGTACACAAAAACAACTATTACCGTTTGCATATCCATGCCCACCCAGACTTTCTTTATTCATTACATGAGTCTGACAAGCAAAAACAAGAGGGCATTCACAAGCATGTTAATCCGCCACATACAAAACCCATTTTCACAACAACATGAAATTCATTTTTATGGATTTCCATTTCTATGTTAACATTGCGGCAACCATGTACCGGGGACATTTAAATGTCTCTATTTTGTGCTCAAGACGTGAGGCCTATTAACGATCGATGCGAAATGACAGCAAAATGATGGTGATTTAGCAATAAATGGGTGCATTTATGTAAACAGGCATCATTTTATTTTAATATCCTTTGATTTTAGGAGCATTAATAAACGTTCATAATATCTAAAGTGGTTTTGTAGTCCAGTGAGCTACAGTAGCAATGCTGCCTGAATAAGCAAAAGCAAACATTAGTCACCCAGCAAAACATGACTTACTGCTATAAGACCTAAGCACAGCAATGTACGCTAATGAAGCATCTGTGACAACTTGTGAAAAAGAAACTAAAAGCTGGGGTGGAACTTTTTTTTTGCTTTAAATTTAGTTAAAACATTCCCCTGAGCTACAACATTGGAAAGTTTCCAAACTACCTCCTGGGTATTTCCAAAAAGTTACACAGAGTAACGTCCGAACTGACTAGAAGCTATTAAGGCTAACATGAGTTATACTCCAACTTCTCCTCCAGAACATACTACTATCCCTTTTGCGAACATCAGGAGACCAATTTGTCTAATCTTTGTGAGTCCACAGTAAAAACTCAGAAAATAATGGACCGAATAAAGCTTTAAGGTCCTTTAAAAGTAGTTTAATTACCTAAAAGTCCTGGAAGCTTTTGAGGGAAATTTGGCTATAGGTGAATACAGGTAATCTGAATATTTTGCAGCTCGGTCAGACACAGTTCTGACTTTAATATAAAAGGGTTTCAAGCCCGGAACCTCACAGGTTATGTTTTGAGGTCTGCTTATCAAGACAGAATGCTGAATTTGACAAAAAACAAATACAACATATCGTATCAGATCATGTAATACGTTTTCCCAGGGCAGAAACACATAGATACACTGTTTGATTGACACCAAGAAAACCAAATTCCCCTAAATAAATAACATTACGGATACACAACAAATATATAACTACTTTAGTCAATGTTCATTTGTGAAGTAGAGTGAAATAATATTATGTGTGCCCACTCTATCGTATAAAACGTCTTTCTTTCTCTTTTATTCTCCAAACCACTTCCTGTTCCTGCCCTCCGCTGCCTCCCCGCTGGGCGAACCCTGGGAGTTTCCACATGACAACAGGAATCTAAATCATACGGCTTACATACAGTATATTAGCTCTATATCTCTCAAGGGCATGAAAGCCCTTTAACAAGCCGTGAGGAGATACTGGCTCTCCTCCTACTGTGTCCCCTCGCTCTTTACCCCCGCCTCGCTCTCGTATACAGGCCTCTTATTTCCCTCTGTGAATAAACCCCAGAACTTTACATCTCCAGCTTTGAATGGGGCCCATCAGGCGATTTCTGGGCCATATCTCACAAGGGCATGAAAAAGCCTCACCCCCTCCCTCTCCTCCCCGCACACCTCCCTGTTCAGCCATGAAATGACACCCCTATTTAATCAATTGTGAATCATGAAATTTTGCACAAGAGACCCCTTTTCTTTGCACTTGACAGTGATTGAACCGCACAGCCATGCAATTCCATTCACCACGTCGATGAGAAGAAAAGGGAGCGCGGGAGGGGCTGCGCACTGTGCATTTTGTGTGTGTGTGTGTTTGAGAGATGAAGGTGATTTCCTAAGTGACATCATGGGCCCCATGCTGAATGGCGATGCAACAGAGGGTCCCTTCTGTGCATTGAGGCCACGTGGTCCGGCAGCATAGTGGGATCCTACAGCTGATCTATAGGGGTGCAAAGGATGTGTGTGTGTGTGTGTGTGTGTGTGTGTGTGTGTGTGTGTGCTACAGAGAAAACAGCACTTCACATAAAGATTTTATAGAAAACATGGGTCAAGAATATCAAAGGAGAAAAAGGGGGTTTCAAGAGCGAAACAAGTGGACGAGACAGAATAAGAGTAGAAGAGTGGATAAGAGAAGAAGAGAGTTGGAGTAAGAGACCCCTGACTGGAAAGCCCCCCCCGTCCCCCTGCCTTTCTTCTGCATGAATGGGCTGGTGGGAACGACATGTGAATGTGTGATGTAAGGTCTGCAGTGTGTGTGTCGGGGAACATAGCTGAGATTCCAAGCGTCTGTGTGACATAGCGTTGACACCGAGCGACCCCGACTGCAGAGGTCAGGATGAGTCAGCTCCTCTGTGACATGGCAAGACAGAAAGTGACAAGTTGTGGATTTATCCATTCGCACACCATGTCATTCAATGTATAGGATGACGTGGATATAAGTCTGAGTGTGTGTGTGTGTTCCTCTCATGAGACAGTGTTTGAGTACAGCATGCTAATGATGTGCAAATATATCACAGCGGCGAGAGCTTTGGTTTCACTTCCACAATGCAACCACAAAGTCTGCCGGCAGGACAATCCAGTAATTTCTTATTTTAAGTATTAAGGGAAAAGATGACAATACAAATTAGCATTAACAGTTGAAAAGCTTTTATTACTTTAATTATATTTAATAATAATGTTCTGGTTGCCTGGTTGGTCTAGTGTCCACAACACACACCTCCGCATGGGTTCAGACGAGGCTCATGCCATGTCACACATCAGCTTGCTCTCTGTCTCATCTGTATGCAGAGTCAAGAAGAATTCAGCTCTGGCAAAATAACACCCAAACGCATCAGGCCCCGGCAATAACAAGAGGTACTTTTCTGGGAACACAGTTTAGCAAATGACACAAATTGTTCGTGACCTGTGTCACTCTAACAATACAAAGAACACACGCTTGCTCTGTTTACAGCTGCAGAGGAAATTAATTTTAGTGCACTGATAGACTGATAGCGGGTCGAAAAACAAGATGAAAAGATGGTGAAGAAGCACAATGTTTATCACCTCAGGATTTATGTGTGTGTGTGTGTAGACCTGAGCTTCTCCGGTAAGCCCAATTGCAGAGAGCTGCAAGTTACTTCAAGAGATACAGACAAGAAAGATTTTCAGTTTACCCCAATTAGAATTTGGGCACACACAAACATTGAGCCAAGATAAGATGAGATACTGATAGCCTGGGCAAAACAGAATCAACATTTCGTTTCAGTGGAGAGTACCGGATGGATGACTGAATCATTTAGAAAGTTTAGTTACCTATTCATTCAAACCTCAGTGAGTGAGATATTTTGCCTCAATAATTGTTATGAAGGACACAAATGTATTGTTTTAAGTTATTACCTTGATTTATAAATGGCTATATGCGCCAACCACAAGGCTTGTGAACAGTGATCAGTCCAAAAACCCAGAGAATTGTTATAAAGAACTAGCTTTAAGTTATTGTTTGAGGTGTTTATATCTGGTCCAAATGGTCTTGACTCAAATGTGAGATGTCCCTCAGAAAGAAAGGCAAGATGTAATAATCGTAAGTGACGGAAGTAGTCATGTTAGAATGAAAAAAGAGCTTGAGAGAACATTTCAAACCCTGTATACTTTCAATCCTGTGAACAACTGGCCGATTACTAGTGATGGCAAAATGAAGCTTTGAATGAAGCATCGAACCACTTGGACAATTATGTCGGAAATAGGTTTATTTCACGAAGCTTCAGTTACAGCGACCTCTCCTGGCAAAGTGCAAGTCTGCAATGGGTTTAACGTATCTTTGCCTTGAAAAATATTCGATGCACACACACACTAAGACTGAATATCATGTTCTATTTGCAATTAAAGATTGATAATTGTGTGTATTGGGTTATTGAGAAGAGACTAGAGAGTGCTGGACATTTTTTTGGGCGGAGACAGCCTTTTATCAGTTATTAAAGTATTAAAGTTGAAAAGCAATGATTAAAAGTTCATCCATTCCAGGCTTTGAACCAGCTGCGCAGAGGACATCACAGCATTCAGGCCGCCGGCTCTCACCACTGGGCTATCTATTCCTTAAACAATCAAACTGTTTTTATATTACTCATAATTGTCTTTTTGTTCACAACTTCACATTTCGAAGTGTTTCCCGACCCAGAACGACCTATCTTTCTTCCTGGCTTGCTCTATAATGATCCAATTCAAATGCAATACCAACAACAACTCAACAACAACAACACAAACTACGACAACAACCCACACATTGCGCATTGTTTAGAGCGGTTATAAAGTTTTGAAGCGCTCAAATTCGAAAACTGTTTCAACCTGTCACCTGTCAGAATAGAGGAGAGGGCATTGAATCGCGTGATTGGACCCCGAACCAGTCAAGTGATTCATTCAGGAAATGAAGCAGTTGCTGGCTCGGACGTCACATGTCACGTGATTTGAAGCAGTTGCTGCTTCTGACGTCATATGTCACGTGATTTGAAGCAAGCTTCGAATCACTGCTTCTATGGAAAAGGAAGTCCAGGGTTGAAGCTCCGTTCGAAGCTTCAGTGTCAAACTGCCATCACTACCGATTACCCAATTGCCAAACCAAAGTGCTTGGAATCGCTAGAAAATAATTGTGTCTCTGAATTATGTTGTTGTAATGATGTTGGTTTATCCTGTTTTTCTTTTTGGCATTTCAATAGGCATTCTTCATACGCCATACTGATGTCTTTTGTGATTTGCTGCCATATGACAAAACGTAAGCTGTCCTCAATGCAACAAAAAGAGAAATAGATAAAAACACGACTTTATTATTTACTTAGCAGCAAAGGTAATGCATTACCTTATCACTACTTACTGAGCTCAGCAAACATTCAAATAACATTCAAATAACTTAAATGTTGCATGTCTTTTGTCTTTAACACAAAAATAGAAAGACAAAGAAACACAAAACAATAAACTGTGAATTATGGAGCAGCCCTTAAAATTGTGGATGCGTTCAAAGACTATCTACTAGCTAGCTTAGGGTTAGCAGCTAGGTGACTGCTGAATGCACCCAAAGCCACACAGCTAAGAACACACACAAAATGACTTGGAGAAACTAGGCATTCAACTAAATGGGACGGTATAGTGCTTAGCCATCATCTGCTATATAACAGTGATATTATTCTTAGAATAATGTAGAAGGCACCAGCAGCGCAAGTCATACACAGAGGTGTCATGTATGCATGATGCATTACAGCGTAACTGAGGACCCCATAGGGCTTCAATTCATTACAGAGGGTATATTTTGAATTTGGTCACAGTCTTATGATCACTTCTTGTCTGACAGGCAAAGACTCTTCAAGCTGTGTTTCAGGAATCAGAATTAGCCCGTGGAGACATTTGTTGGTTGCGTATCCAAACTGGGGGTGCAAATCTGTCAGGGCGCGGAACAAAGGTTTACTGAAGCAGAAATACACCAAGAATTACTTTTTCAAAAGCGTAAATGGTCCAGTTGTTGCATTTACATTTTGTTTAATGCATTTTGCATGCTGAGCAGTTAAGGATTTGTCTTGTATATCATCTTCCAAATGATTGTAATCACTTAATTTGTAAGTAACATCATGTGGTCAAATGTGCATTTAAACAACAATTTTACGCAACTGATGGCTTTTCTCCAAAACAGCTGTGATATTCCAGCGAGGAAAACTCTACAGTTATCTGTGTGATGAATGACACGAAGATAAAGATCATGGGGAAGGAGGGAAAGAGATGGGAGGAGGAGAGAGTGAAGGTGAGGAGTTAAGAACCTAAGCTAGCAATAAAGAGTGAGAGGACGGCTGATACGATCTTTTGGTCCGACACCCAGATCATTAAAACTTCTAAATGATTGAAGACCCCCACGTCCAACACAGAGCATCCTGAGGCAGAACGGAGAATTCAGGCTGTTTTAAAGACAAATACTTCCAAAGAAGAATTTGTCTAATGATGAGGGTGTAAATATTGTATGGTCTTTTTTCAACAAAGCCAGTCTTTAGAGTATGTGTGACAGAATGAGTTGTTGTAGTGCAATAACTACAGCAACTGTGCTTATCAAAGGAGCTATTGATTCATACTAATCCTGTTTTGAAGGACACTGCCAGAGATTTCTCTGCTTGACCCCAGTATTAGTTTTGGCACCGCTTACTTCCATTTTTTTTTTTTCATTTAAAAACAATAGACATCTGAGGCTTACAGTATTTGTAAATGATTGTTAATGTATGGCTGGATTTCAAACCATTGCATTACTTTATCTGTTGTCTGAAAGAGAAGACAGGGCAATATGGATATTGTTGATTGATTTAAATGTACTGCCTTTCTTCAAGTTGAATTCCAATAAACCAGATATATTATCATGAAAAGTGCAAAAAAATAGACATTATAGACAGAGAGAGAAAGGAATTATGTAAAATGGCTAATGTATTATGTCTACCACGTTCATTGTTTAGCATGTTTATATTTTGCAGTGTACAGCAGCACTGAACCCAAACTAAAGCTGAGGCTAACAGGAATATATTTGGTCAAAAAACAAAAGATTTTACAAACTTAAAGTTTGCCTTTATGATGCTGCAGAGTAAAAAGTCAGTGGATCACTAAGTGTCAATCCATCCAATAGTTGTTGAGAGGTTTTACCCAGTAGGCAGCCACAAAATTATACCTGACCAGAGTTGTTGGTTTCACTAAAAATAATTGCTACAATGTTCCCACTGGAGGACACTATGATGTTAGGATAACAACATGTTGTCCAATCTATTTATTGTTTCTTTCAAACAAAAGTGCCCCAAATGTGCTGCCTTCGCTTCAGTCCCTAGACTGAGTGCATTGCTACAGTAGCTAAACAGGTGCTAATTCACAAATCATAAACATTACCTGTTGTATTGGTTTGTTTTCAAGGTACTATGTGAGTGAATGATGCCAGTAAAAACAACAAGTTTTTCCTGACCATTAAAAAACGTGGACATTGCACAGATGTTGCACATAACAGTGCCAAGAGTCCAATTTATTTATTGTTTTGGTTGTTTGGTTTTATTCTCTTCTTCAAGGCCACAAAATATCAGCATTAACAAAATCAATGGATCAACAGTCATGTATTAGATTTCATGCCAATCCGTCCTATAGTTTATGCAATATTTCAGTCTGAACAAAAGTGGTGGTCCGACCGTCCAACCAACATTGCTGTCCCTGTTTTACATGGGAGAATTCAGTAGTAACTGACTGGCCGGGTGGGGACATCATTGTTTAACTACATCTGAGCTATTTTTTTCCCTCTTCTCTCTCACTCTATAATGACTCTTAAGCTCGTGGCAGCAGACAACAGGTTTCTCACAAATACTAAACCCTGACTGGGACATAGAAGATTGTCTTCATTACCCAGTGGGTCACCCAATCATTGTTAACTCCATCTTAACCAGGACTACAAGCCTACTCTGTGTACCAACAGTACCAGCTTTGGGTAGAGATCATGAAAGAACGGGGATATTAAAAATGGAAATGTACTTTTGTCTAAGATAAAAGGACAGGAAAGCAAAGACTTACTAACTAAATATTGTTGCCTCTCCAACACTGCATGCGTTCCTTCATCTTCATAATCTTAACAAACCTACTTCCCACAAACTTTGTGAATACAACACAAACATTTTCCAAACATAGCATCCACTTCTCCAGTAATTACAGCTAATCAGGTGAACTGCTGAGTAGGTCGAAAACAACAAGCGGCATGCGTTTCTCTTCTCATTGATGACTTTCCAACACTAATCCCACCTCAGAACAGCTTGACGTCTCTCTAAAATCCCACCAAACCTGTTAACCCTAACATCAAAAGCCATTTGTTGCCAGCATGGCTGCCGGACCGAGCCACACCCAAAACAAGTCGCAACACAATCGGGTCAAATTACAACGTTCACCTCCCCCATTTCTTCCCTTAAAAGGGCACCTTAATATCCTCCTCCCCTCCACCACCTGGCTGGCATCAAAGCCCAGAAACCCTGTGCTGAGCGGGGAGACACATCAGCAACATTTTTGGCTTTCATTTCCTTCCCCGCAGCGAGTGTGCACAGGGACCCCGGCTTAGAGTGAAGGAGAAAGAGACGGAGGTAGACAGCGAGTCTCTTTTGCAGCTCATAATGTCTGTAATTTGTCCACATTGAGAAGAGTGGAGATGAAGAAAGGCCCGCAGACACCACTCATTCAGCACAGTTATGCGATTGTGTGTTTGTGTGTGTGTGTAATTAGCAGCGTTACAGCTCCCTTGCTTGGCTGCAGTGTTAGTGGACACAAGGACTCCTTCTCCTCCTCCTCCTCCTCCTCCTCCTCCTCCTCCTCCTCCTCCTCCTCCTCCTCCTCCTCTCCCAACGCCCCCCGACTTCCATCCCTCGGCTGCAGATGTTTCATTTGGCATGGCAGAACAGTGAACAGATGTTTGCCCACATGCAGATGGATATGTGATGTAAAACCGAACTGAATGGGATACCCTCTTCACAAAATCACACACGGAGAAGAGACACACATGCAATCTCTTTTACTGCCTCTCTCCCAGTCTTGCCTGCTGGCCTCGCCTGGCCTCTACACCCACCATATGCTAACTGCTGGAAGAGAGCTGTAATTTGTAAATGATTTAACCTTTTAATCGAGAAAAGATGAGGTTGGCTACAGTCGAGTCCCCCTGGATGTGAAGCCAGAGAAGAAAAATAGGGACTGGAGCTGTGATTTAGACATCATTTAATCGTACTGTTTAATTATCTATCTGCTTCATGTACGGAAGTAATTTGTCTGTTGTTTATTTGTGTGTGTGTGTGTGTGTGTGTGTGTGTGTGTGTGAGTGTGTGTGTGTCAGTCTGTCTGCCTGAGTTTGCACTTGTTGGTGGATTCTTACTTGAGGATAAAAGTGAGTGCATGGAAATGTGTGTGTGTGTGTGTGCGTGCGTGCGTGCGTGCGTGCGAGTGTGGTTTTCAAAACAAGCCGGTGCCAAGGCTTAGCTGATAGGCTAATTAAGCTCACCACAGGGAATAAATGTTTCTTCACTGCCTGCCAATTGTCACACCTGGCACGGAAATGTCAGTAGAAGAAGAAACACACACATGCACGCACACACACACACACTGGGCGCAGCAGACACACACAGTGGGGGAAGTGCTGAGGCGACAGAGCTACTGCGTGAAAGTCAAGGGAAGCAAAAAGGAAGAAGAGGGACACAGAAAGAGGGGAAAGAGACAGATATTCTCAATATGAAGAAAACAAATAAATACAAAAGGAGTGAAAAGTGGAGGGAGAGACACATCTGCAAGACAAAAGCATCCTTTTTTTATAACGTTACATTTCAGGAATAATAAAATGTGAATTATGCCTGTACGTTTCCTTTAACTACCGTTAAATTAAATATATTCAGGAGGACATCACAAGATTACTTAATTAATTGAGCACCAGTCACTGATAAACTATGAAATTTCGTTGCTGATTCAAATCTGAAAGGGCATTTGTGTTTTTAATTTTTCATGATTATGATGTTTTTATCAGCTGCTATGGTGGTAAGAGGTCAGATTTGACGTAGATTTGCCTGTCTGGCAAGTTGCAGTGAGAGTATGTACAACCATACTTCTTATTCTACCCTTTTTTTGGCTTTCCCAGATGGCAGCACAACATGAATACTTAATCTTCAGTATAGCAGATACTTCAACACCAAGGTTTCTCTCCTGCAATATAACAACTTTTCCACCTACAGCAAGATCTCGTCAACACATTCTGAGTTTCAACCGAAGCGAATATGAGGCTTGACTGGCATAGTTAGCCAAATAAAATGCTTATCATCCGAAGTTAAATTGTCGATAGTAAGAACTTCTTATTTTGCATTTTTGCAGACATATTTCCTGGTTGAGCAGTGGTGGAGGGATTTTTTTTGTATGTAGGTTGGTTGCCTGGATACAACACGGCCCAACAAAGAACCCACTCCATTTGGCTAACTCCGATGAAGCTTCATTTTAGATTTCTCGGAACTTTGGAAAGATGATTTTGTGGATTTCACAGCCAGTATTAGCAGAAAGAACGATTACAGCGAATAACAATTTCTGCCATGTGAGTAATTGTTTTTACAAGATGAATGCCTCTATGAATTTCACACTTGTGTCAAAACGCTCTGACTGATAAGTGGTCGGTCGTGTTTTAACTTTATATTTTAATAACAGCTAAGCTTGCTTGTAACTTAAAACAAGCTAAAACCAAAACAGAACACATTGAGTAGAGCTGTGCTGTACCAGGCAGTGGTAATGCTGAGTCTGAAGTTTGAGCTTAATGCTAACACCCTAGCATGCATGTAATGGCAATGCTAACATGCAGGTTCAGCATCTTAGTTTACTGTACTAGCATGCTAACATTTGCTAATAAGCATTAAACACAACATCCCAAAGTCAGGTCGCTATTGTGGCGAACATTTTTTTCCTTTATGTAAATTAACAAAGCACATATCAACAGGTGAATGGAAACAGAAAATGGTAAACAACAACAGTTTCTACTTTCTACAGTCAGCTACAATGTTTGCTGTGTAATGCTTCAGATTCCCCCTTCTTTTTCTCTTTTTCAGACACACACCAATAGATGAGCTGCTTCACACTGAAATCTGCTGTTCATTAAAGGCGTGACAGCTTAAGTGGAGTGTAGCCTCACAGCCATTGTTACAATATCAGCAATAACCACCAACACAGACAGACCTGCTGCAGCCTGGCACTGCACAGGAGAGCAGAGCACCACACCTGAGAGGCCACAGGAGATGTAAGGTCATGATAAGGAATGCTGACAGAAATTATGTAAAGCCTCCTCCGGCTGATGCAAGGTTTTGGAAGGAATTGAGAGAAGCAGAACATAAATAAATAAATCATCCTCCTTTGTTGCAAACATCTCTTGTTAGATTGAAACAAACGAGCTGTTGTTGTTGTTGTGGAGTGCATCGCTGAAATGGATGCCTTCTTAACAAACAATACACGCCTGGATCCCACAGTGTGGTGGTGGGGGCTACAGTGCGGCATGCAGGCGTTGGGGGGGGCAATTCACTTTCATTTCAGCTTGTTCGAAAATATAAACTAAAATTGCTGTTCATTTGCAAGCGATTACTGTGCAACAGATTAGATATAGCATCCTTTTTCAGAGCATACGTTTTTCATTGTTTAAACTTTGACGAGATTCAACTCTCTGAATTGATTGCAATTGATAGTAAAGTGAGTGCTGATTTCCCTAACAGTGTGAAGTGCAGACTGTGGCAGTCAATGGAGACCATGAAGGCTCAGCATTAGGGATGCTGCGCCAGAACGGATTCTTTTTCATCCAGTGCTGAAATTCATCCAAGCCACATGGTGTTATTTCCATGGATCACTTCAAAGGGAAGGGGTATCAAAGATCTTATACTATACTAAAGCACACCGGCATCAGAAGCTCACTGATTTTCGTTTTTATGCCACGGAGTCCTCTCATCTGCCTCTTGTCAGCATGTCACTTAATCATCCTTAACTAACACCAATGTTGGTACCAGCTGTCCTTTCTTCCTTCTCTCCCTCCCTATTATTGTTTCTCCCATCTTTGTCCTCCTTCGTGTAGACAATCGACACAAGGCCATTGTTGTCATCTGCTCTAATACACGCTACATGCAGTCCGACAGCATCCGTATGGTCCCATCCTGCCCAGCACCACAGGAACATGTTGGCCCCGTATGGAGCTTCCCCACTGGGGAAATGTATCCGAGATGTCTGGTGGAAGTCAGCGAGGACACTGGCTAGATGATGCTAATAAACTAGTTGCTTTCCTACCGTTAGAATATGGTAATGATGTGGAAACCTTAAGCTTCTTACACTGCAAGGTGGGACTATTTTGATGAAGCTTTGTAGCTTCCTGTCTCTCTTTCATTCTTTCTTAATTCTCAGATTTCCATTTTCATTTCAGAGGTTCCCCAGGAAGTCTGTCGGATAGAACATCAGCCGTTTCAGACGAGCTACAGACTATTAAATCTTTCTTTTTAAATCCTGCTAAGCTCCAAACTTTCTCAACTTTAAACACCATGCCTTTCATTTCACGTATGTCATTGCAAATTGCCTACATGTACTCGAATGGTTAATATTCGGGCAACATCAACACTTCCTATGTTGTTGTTAAAAACCAATGTTCCAAACAGCAGTGAGAGCCGAAATAAGACAGTATTGGAGCTCGCGCCTCTTAATCTCCCCTCCTCCGGCTCAGCCTAACTGACATTTTCTTAATTTATTCCTCTCAGGATTCCAACATTTTAATTAGGTCACTCCAAATCTCCTCCCACGCAGCGTTATTCCCAAAAACTTTTATTTCATCATGTTTTTCATTTTGCCTCCTTCGTCTCTCATTCTCTCTTCTCGTTCTTTTTCGCACTTGTCAGTTTTGCTCAGCGGGTTGTCTTACTAATTATGTACAGTTTTTTCCCCTATCACATCCTGATGCTGCCACATTTGATACTTTATAGGTAAAGACATAATTGAATCACAGAACTAAATAAATTGGCAGCTGGAAGAAAAAACCTCTTCAATGTGTCAGTGTTGGAAGAACATTTGGAGAAGGAACTGTGAAGCACTCTGCTTTTGGATGTGTGTATTTTCTGCCCGATGTCAGGACGTGTGTTTATGTAGGTCAGTGTGTACAGTTTGTGTGGGTAAGTTCAGATAATGCATAAGTGTTCTTGAGACGTAGAAGGCTCCTACGGCTTATATCATGGATGCTTATGTGTTTGTGAGTGCGTCTATTCCACTTTTATAACAGAAAGTGTATAATCTGTTAGTTGTTCCTCTGTGTGCCAGGAGTCCTGGCTTATCTCCAGCCTCAATAGAAACAAGAGGAAATTACTTTTCTACAAAGCGTCTGACAAGGCAAAATCTTTTACACGTTTTCCATTGGAACAGCGGGACATTTACTATGACTTAAGTGCTTTGCTGAGGAGGTCTAACGCACAACTGAGGTGCCCCCTTTCTGGTTGCAATTCTCTTTTACGATCAGTTAGTAGGTGTAAGCGCCCCAACACATCAAGCTGACTGTCGGCGGTCTGCGTCGTTGGGTTGTGGTTGAAAGTCTTTGGCCGACCATTGCCTGTAATTTGGGTGGTGTACAGCACTATTGGAACAGATGGTTGGACCTTTTTATTCAGGTTAATTACGTTTCCCTGATTAAAAACAGTCTACTGTTGTGTCTGAAAGTATCAGTGGTAGTCTTTGTGTTCAAGTGTGACTTGAAGCTGAGATTTAAAGCATGTGATCACTTTATGTGCCAGGTCATTAAGGAGTGTCTCCAATCAGTTTCCAACTGTTTAACACATTTGTAATAAAGTGATATAATATTTCCATTAAGCACAAATGCCCGAAAATTGCTGCTTTTCGCTGCTGAATGTGAACAAAGAGCCAAAGTAACTCAGTTGGGTTAAGAATATTTAAGGTTCAAAGGCAAGGCATCGAACAAATATGTCCTGTGTGTTCATTATTTTCCAGGCCCATGTGTGTATCTGTGTGTAAATGAAAAAGACAAAAGAGGAAAATATTGTATTTCCCAAGAGGAATACAAAAAAAAAGTTATTTTTGTGCTTTAGACAAAGACAGTGTCTAAAACCGCTGTCTGGACGTAACAAACAACGTGTCAACGTGGCCACTAGAGAAATCCATGGAATTTCTTCTCAATTGTCTGACAGTTTACAGACCAAACGATAACAAACCATTCATAAATATTGAAAACCTTATTATCTCAAAGCCGATTAGTAACAGCTGGGGAAAAAAAAAAATATGTTGACCATTTCAGTCTGAAGTCAAGCACAAGTTTATCCCACATTACTACTTTAATCTAAAATGAGTTCCCTCTATTACTGTTAAGCATTGTGAGAAGTGTGTTTCTGGAGTAGGCAGCTGGTGGAACACTGAGATCAAGCAGAGCGATAGCAGAAAATAGCTGATTGAAATTAGAGGTAAACACATTATTTATTTATTTGACACACTAAACCAGCTCTGTTAGATCTTACATTCGTGACGGTTCCGCTCTTACTCTGATGATCAGCGCAGGAAGAATTCAAGGCTGAGAAAGTCCCTTTGTATAATGTATGACACACAGAGACGTTCTATTTAAGTATTTCCTGGCTGGGTTTTTTCTTCTTTTTCCTGTAATGTTGAGAGAATGTAGCCATGGGAAACATGTGTCATCGGTGTCCATCTGCTGATTAATATACAGTATATTTAAACCGATAAGGTATGAAAACGCAGACACTCAAGAACGCAGACAAGTGGTTTTATACCTGGTGTTCCAACATATCCCAAAAACCCATTCACTCTATTCTTCAGTCAGGCCCTCTCTTGCGCTGGTCTAAAATAACTCTCCAGTCCTCCAGAGGAATGCCAGTAGGATCCTGTTCCACCACCAATCAGATTTTCCTATACCACAACTCTGAGCAGTTCTTTGATACTGGTTTGTTGACTGTGATCCACGAGAATGAGTAAGAACTACAAGGCCCAAGGATTGCTAATCCATGACCTTCTGAGAAAGATAAGCTGAGAAAGTCGGCTCTATCTTCACCGCACTGCAGAGCGGGGTTATGAGGGCTGAGCCCTAGCCTTGTAGTCTCCAGTGCTCCAGGGTTTCGGCTAAAGCAGCTCTCTGCATCTGCGGGTTCGTGCTTCAGCGCTGCACTGAGAAGAGCTTGGGCCAGATGAGTGCAGTCATTATGTGGTTAACCTTGGCAAGTGGTGGAGGCTAGCTGATTATTGGTGCAGCCAGAAGGAAAGAAATCGGAGGGAACAGCTAGCTGGCTACAGTGGTGCAGTGTGTGGCAAACAGAAACAAGGCTAGAGCTAGCTTAACTCCCACTGTCTGAGAGGAAACTGTTAAAGAGCCATACAGAGCCCCTTCTGTGTGTGTATGTGTGTGTGATTCAGCGATTAGTAGCTTTGCTGAGGAGTGTGGGGAATAGCTAAGGTTCACTAGGTTCAGTCACACAGTAGATGTAAAGACCGCTTTGTGTGTATGTGTTTGGGTGTGAGGGAATGTGTGAGATTAGACTGAGATCTATCACACAATTACCAAATCACTAGCCAGTGTTGCACCCAAACACAAACACTCCATTTGGATTTACTTTGTGCCGTCTACATTGACGTCTGATGTCCTTTCAAAACCATTTTAGACCTCCAAAACATTGCAGACTCTTGGTTTAAAGGGATAGTTTGGATTTTTGAAAGTGGGGTTGTATGGGGTTGTATGAGCTTATCCATTGCCAGTGTTTTCAAGTACCATGTTTAGGGCAAATGACAAGGGTTACTGCACATAAACATAATATTGTGCTGTTTTGGAGGCGGGCAGCAGCAAAATGTACGTGTGCACCTACAATAAAGGCCTACCTAATACAAAATATTAACTGTTTAATTGAATTTAGAATATTTTTACCACTTTACCTTGCCATGAGACAACTTTACAGTCTGTGTTTCTTTAAGGTTACTAAATATCTATCAATGCTCTGGCCAAAGCCACAAGATTCTATTGAAAAAATCCGGTAATTTTACCCGAAGAACACAAGGGTTGCTGGTCTAACGCTGCCTCAATTAGTCTTTTTTTTTTGTAGTTGATTAATCAGAACAAAGTAGTAACTCTGGCTGTTTTCTCTAACTGTTGCCGACCACTACTGTAAGGAATACACTGACAAGGGATAAGAAACTCATACAACCCTACTTCATAAAATTCAGAAATGTCCCTTTAGGGGTTAACTCATCCTGCTCAATCATTAGCCGCGTTCACACCGCAGTACTTTTCCCACTTTAGTTCCGATATAGTTCCGAAATGTCGCTTTCACACCAAAAAAAGCCGGAACTAAAATTAGTTCATCAGAACCTTTTTTACCCCCTTTTCCATCCCTGCTATACCTCATTCACACCAACGCAACTCCGGTTCAAGAGCTAGAGCTTTTTAGGTTCAGAACCGGTTCTTCGGTTTAGCTCCGGCTCTTTTCACACCGCCCAGAGTCCGACTGGTGCTGCGTCATTGCGTCATCGTTTGCGTCATGACGTAACCGTTTGCGTGCCTGCTTCATAAAGCCAAACCGCGCGGAAACCCCTCACAGCTCACACCGACAACAACAACAATGGCCGATTGTGTTGAAGCGCTACTCGTTTTGGTTTTGCTCTGTCGAAACGAAATGGAAGAAATGGGACGACTTTACTACCAACTTTACAGTCGTTACATGCTACATTCAAAACTGCTTTACAATCGTAATCATCAACTTCAACGACGATTCCGATTCCGTAGGCCCTTGCCCCCGCCTCGACGTAAGCGTGACGTATGCGGTGCTTTAGCTCTAGCCGGACAATTTTTTGGTGCTTGAAACGAACCGGATTCCGGAGCTAAGAGTAGGGGTGCAACAACTAATCGACTTATTCGATTAAAATCGATGACCAAATTAGTTGCCAACTAATTCAGTCGTCGATTCGTTGGTGACGTCATCACGTGTGTTTCACAGGCCGTTAGGCTCCAACGTTATCGGTCTTTTTATCGGTACAGGAGACATTTAAAACATATGTCATATGTATTATTGCTACATAAACATTATATCGCAGTCTTAGTGTCGCCAACTCCGTTTCTAATATGCAATAAGACTACAAATGCGTCTATGACGTATTTTCGATCTTTCCAATCCAGACGAGAGATCTCTCTCTCTCCCCCGTCTGTGTGCGAGGGGGCGGGGCAGTTTACACACACGCATCTGCTACATGCATGCAACACACACACACACACACACACACGGAGGACATGGCGGAGAGAAGCGCTCCAAGGTGTGGTTAAACTTTACCCGTCTCGATGTGGACAATGCTCGTTACCAAAAGTGCAATAAGAGTTTAGCATGTCAGGGCAGTAACACGAGCATTTTGTCTAAACATTTAGCAAAAGTGCACCACATTCAGACGGAGAAATGCACCGGGTTCGACTATCTTTCTAGTTGCTCTGTAGCCCCATCCACGAGTAACGTTTCCACGTCAGGTGTTATGTATGCTAGCAGCAACACACGGAGTTAACTCAATGATTCAAACATGGGCTAATGATTAGAGGTAACTGAGTTATTTATTTTGTTAAAGTTTCAGCTATTCTGTTTACAGTTCTGTCATCAGATTATTTAATATGATTTGTTAAAACACTGTTGTTTCTTTTGATGTGAAATATTATTTATTTAATTTAAATAAAAAGCAATGTTAATTTTGTTCACAATTTGTTTAGTTAATTTACCTTATTTATTTTCAAAAGAACCGATAAGACTATCGTTAAAGGACCGGATCGATAAGCAGTATTGATAAAAGTAGTAGTACAGTTAAAACCTTAACGATCCGAATAATCGATTAATCGTTTCATTAATCGATAGATTAATCGATTATCAAATTAGTCGTTTGTTGCAGCCCTAGCTAAGAGGCTGCTCCGCTGCGGTGTGAACAGGAAAACCCGGTGCTTTTCAAGCTCCAGCTCCGAACCGGCCCTGAAACACCGTTGGTGTGAATTAGGTACTAGAGAGCAGGTACTTTCGTGGGAGAAAAAGGTTCCTATGTCTGATTGGCTGGGCGGAATGCAAACCACGCCCCGTAAAACTCCCAAAAAGTTTTGTGAAGCCGCCAATTTTATTATCCTCGCATTAGCATTATTAGCATTAGCCCAGCGCACAAACGCAGAGAGACTAACTTAAGGCAACACAAAAGAAAATATGGGAGCGGTGGAGATGAGGAGGTGTCGGCGTTCTGGCGATTTACTCGGAAGGCTTCAGTAGAAGCTGCTGGGAGTCCCAGCAGCTTCTACTGAAGCCAGTCCCCAACTCAGGGGACTTCCGGCCGGGGACTTCGGGTGGCAGTATACGCCTTGAAGTTGTTTGCGGCCTGCCAGTAAACCCAAAGCAGAAGAAGAAGTGTCGTCAGCGGCTTCATTTGCCTAATCCTTCCCCAGGAACTTATTCCGGTGTGAACGCGATCTGTACTTAGTTCATGAGAACTAAAGAGTTCTCATGAACTAAGTTCTCATGAACCTTTGTGGGAAAAGTACTGCGGTGTGAATGCGCCTATTTACCAGCAAACCATCGAACACACAAACTTCCCTTATTCCCAGAGAATTGTGGGAAAGATTTAACGATTATGTTTCCATGTAAAACTAATTCTAATACAAAGTGACAGATCAAGCCCGCTGCTTACTCGTACATACTGCAACCATATGGGCTTGTCACCATAGTAAAGACAGCTTCTGCTGCGCTAATCACTCTGACATAGCAGATGCACAGACTGAGGCATTATTGGCAAAATTAAAGCTACTTTCCCCACCCTTTTCCCAGTGTGAAACAGCTGTCCAAAAATTGAAAGAGCGGGCTAGGCAGAGAGAAAACGGGACAAAGGGAGAACAAGAGAGGGCAATGAGGAATGGAGCAATGGCAAATATCCAGACCCCGCAGCAAGTCAGATCAGATCCCCCAGAGTTGAGGATTAGTTTTTGGAACCAGATTTTAGGCTGGATTTTGGGCTTTTTTCCTCAAGCTGGGCCCATCTGACATTCTGAGTTTGCGCAGTGAAGTCATAATGTTTGTATGAGGGAAACAAAGACATAGAAAAGTGCTCAGGGCCATAGCTTGGTATTCAGAGTACGTTTGTGGCCGCTGCCAGCCACAGCAGGAGCAGTTAGCCAGCCTGGCAGCTTCAATTTGTCAGCTTATCCCGGCAAAAATATCCCCTTGGGCCCCTGGGAGCCAAAGCAGGGCATTGGCAAGAGCATAGAGGGCCCTGGGGTGACCCAGCAGGCCCTAAATACACACAGATGTACGCTAATATGAAAAGAGCACAAAGATGTACATATAATTCACAACGAGTGAACACTAATAGTGACAAGTGTGTGACAAACGTACATATTTAGTCCCACTTACACAGCCCTCATCAGCACAACACAACGGCATAAACAAACACACAGCTGCAGTGTTATATTAACAGCTGCTGTAGAGAAGGGTCAAAGACAGTGCACGTCACGCTGCCTGTGTCCTCTGAATCATCGGGCAGGCCGCAGGCTGGGACGCCATGTGGAGCACAACACACACACACACACACACACACACACACACACACACACACACACACACACACACACACACACACACACACACACACACACACACACACACACACACACACACACACACACACACACACACACACACACACACACACACACACACACACACACACACACACACACACACACACACACACACACACTGGACGAGGGAGAACTGCCACCTTCCTTGACCTTTGATGGTCAATGCAGCATGCACATATCTCCTCACCCGAGTGTGTGGAGCCTCGGGCTATCATAAAATCGTAATATTTCATTCATTAAACATAAGTAACATAATTCTCTGTTTCTGTACGTGATATATAAAGAATGAAGAGCACCGTGTCCGACAGCTTGCTGGAGAGAGGACTCACATTTATATTTCGGAATATACAGTACTGTAGTCAAAAAAAGTAAAGGAGTTTGAGTTGGTGTACACTAACACACAAGACAAAAAAGAGCATGACATCACTCACATACTGTGCCTACTGCCATACTATATTGAAAGAAAGAGCAAACAAATATATTTACATTTATTTAAATAAATTGATGTGATCTCAAACTAATGGAAAGCTACCTAACTCTCGACCTTTGCATGAATATTATTTTCAGTCAGGTGGCAAATACAACTTCATTGCAACTTAACTCTGTCTCCATGGTGATAACTTTGGTTGTGCTAAGGTTGTGGATTTCACAAGCATCAGAATCAGAATCAGAAACAGGTTTATTGCCAGGTAGGTTCGCACATACGAACACATAGGAATTTGACTTGATGTCATGCTGCAGACATAAAATATATAAAACAAAAAATCTTTTACACCGTAATAAAATACAGTTAAATAGCAGTAATTTACATGGAAATAGAATGCTATGAATGAATTTTAGAATATAAACTATGAAATGTGAAATCAGAATATTTGCAGAAAGGAGTATGACATTGTGTGCATTAATGTAATGCATATAGTCTATGATGTGGCAGAGGTAAAGTGTCCGGGCCTTGTTTAAGAGGCCGGTAGCGGAGGGGAAGAAACTGTTCAGGTGGCGAGAGGTTTTGGTCCTTATGGAGCGCAGCCTCCTGCCAGAGGGGAGGGGGGTGAACAGTTTGTGTCTAGGGTGGGAGGGGTCGGCCACTATCTTCCCTGCCCGCCTCAGGGTCCTGGAGGCGTGCAGGTCGTGGAGGGATGGCAGATTGCAGCCGATCACCTTCTCTGCAGAGCGGATGACCCGCTGCAGCCTGCCCTTATCCTTGGCTGTGGCTGCGGCGTACCAGATGGTGATGGAGGAGGTGAGGATGGACTCGATGATGGAGGTGTAGAAGTTCACCATCATCGTCTTTGGCAGGTTGAATTTCTTCAGCTGCCTCAGGAAGAACATCCTCTGCTGTGCTTTTTTGGTGAGGGAGCAGATGTTCTGCTCCCATTTGAGGTCCTGGGCGATGATGGTGCCCAGGAAGCGGAAAGACTCCACAGCAGTTACTGGGGAGTGACACAGAGTGATGGGGGTGGGTGGGGCTGCGTTCTTCCTGAAGTCCACGACCATCTCCACTGTTTTTGGTCGTGGACTTCAGGAAGAACGCAGCCCCACCCACCCCATCACGTGGGTGGGGCTGCGTTCTGGGGCATAGTGTTATATTCACCACTGATGGATTTTTGAGAGTATTCCAGTTATTATTGGGTTTTAGGTATTATAGGCCAAACAACATACATCGATATTTGGGGATATAATGACCATAAATACAATTCAGGTTCAGGTTATTTATTTTTACCTGTATTTAGTTTGCAGTGAAAACACAAAGTCTCCACATTTAAACAACACAGACAGCAGACAAATCTTAAAAAAAGACCCCAGGCTGCAGCACATTAAAAACCCCTCCAACAAACATGAACAATATAAACAAATAACAAATAATTAAATAGCCGTCGCACAGATGCTTCCAATACATCTGTGCGACGCTGCTATAACTTGTTCATCCAAGCAATGGCAGCTGGAACAAAGCTGTGGTCATACCGCTTAGTTTTACATCTTGCCTTAGGATGTTCAGTATTAAGGTTATAACCTTAATATAATCCATATGACCCCAATATAATCAAGACAAGGTAAACAATTCTGAAGTAATAGCTTGCCAAATATTTGTATTTTATTTCTTGCTGAGAGTTGGATATGTAAAGCAATATAGCTATCATGCCCAAGTCGAATAGCTTAGCTTAGCATAAAGACTGGAAGCATGGGTAAACAGCTAGCATAGCTCTATTCAAATGTAACAAAAGCTCCTGTGCGAGTACCGCTAGAGCTCATTTATGTGAAACTCTCACTTAAATGAGAACACTATGTGAACATGTAACTGTCTAACTCTACATGTTCTTGCTAATGTTGCCAATCACCTTTATACCCAGCTACTTCCCTATTGGGTCGAATAATCCAGCAGTAATAATATATAAGATAAGATAAGATAAGATGGACCTTTATTAATCCCCGTGGGGAAGTTCAGTTGTATTAGCTCTATACCGGGTCTATTAAGGAAACAAATTGAAAAGTGGAAATAAAAAGAAACTGGAGCAGAATAGTTTTGAGAAGCTAATAAACCCCACGTTCATTAATCTCCATTGCTGCCACAGAAAATGTAGTCCTTTGATTATTCTTCCCACCTTAGAGCAACACGCTCACATCAGGCAAATAGTTACCAACTCATTACAGCCCTCCTCTGTTGCTGTTAAATTGCAGTCATTTGTGTCTTTTAGGCAAATACACTGAGCCGCTAAGCACGCGGATGTGCCCTGGCTGAAATATAATTGCCTTGACCAAATCTCTTTCTCTGCAGTTAAGACAATTATGTCTGCATATACCTGGAAACACGTGCATATATGCAGGAGGCTAATACTAGTGAATACACATCAAGTTTAATGCTGCTATTTCGCATGTACATGTATGGTATGTGGTTGGTGTACTCACATATCAGCCTCACAGAAGCCTAGATTACTTCACACGTATAAGAGTTACCGGAGAAGAGCCGAGATTGAGTTGTTTCTGGCCCTCCGCTGAGAAAAAACACATATTCATTTATCCCTGTGGATAAACTGAGAGTTACATAAAAAGATTGTTGTAGGCCTATTTGCTGGAGTGAAACTGATTTCACACACAGCAGTTAAGAAACTTGAGGACAAAGAGAGAAGTCAAAAAAGGAGCCTTAACCCCCCTCCCCATCTTGAAGCTAGCCATTTGGGAGGGGAGAGAGAGTGAGAAAAAAGAGCAGTATTGTTCTTTGTTTGGGCTCACACACACAAACACACGCACACACACACACACACGCACACACAAATAGAGTGCTGACACCAATAAGCAGTCAATGATTTTCCTAATGGTTCTCTTCTATGGAAAGGCAATTCTCATGAGGATGGTTAAAGCTCTGAAAGCCTTGTGTAAACTCTTCTCATAATAGTAGCTCACACACACATACACACACAAGAACACACACAAAAACACACACAAAGTCTAAAACCCGTCTTGGCAAGCGCTCCCTTCCCTTTAACCTCTTTCTCTTTACATCTGACTCTCCGAGTCGATTAACTCTCTGTCTCAGTTTTTCCCCTTTACGCCACAAAGGCCACTTTTAATAATTTGACCAACTTTCCAAAATTGCTCAGCTACAATTCCACTCTTTCTCATCCTTTCTCACATTTACATGAGCACACACATTCCCTCACCTTTAACAAACTGGCTGGAAATGCAATTGAAGGGGAACACAGAGGCCTTTATGCCCTATGGAGGTGTTATGTGTACGTGGGAATGCATGAACAAGAAAATATTTTGCAACACAATAGTGAAGGTACGAGAAAAAATGTTGAAAGTGTTTAAAGGGGCCCTATTATGCTAATTTCAGGTACATACTTGTACTTTGTGCCTCTACTGTGACATGTCTCCATGCTTTAATGTTCAAAAAGCTCTTTATTTTTCTCATACTGCCTGTGCTGCAGCACCTCTTTTCACCCTCTCTCTGAAACCAGAGCCCAGTCTGCTCTGATTGGTTAGCCGGCCGGCTCTGTTGTGATTGGCCAACCGTTTAGAGATGTCCCGCCCCTTAGCCTATCACGTACAATGTGTTGGTGCGGCCATAGAAGCAGATGTGTTACATTGTGATATCATTATGTCACGTACATATGCAAATGAGTCCAACGAGGCATTTTAGGCAGGGGGGGAGGAACTCTCTTTGGAGGGAACTTTACAGACCATTTACAGTCACACAAACCTATATAACACTCTTCAGGAAAGGGAAAACCCCAAAAAGCATAATAAGGGCCCTTTAAGCATTCTGTTCATTTTGTGGTAAAAAGACTAAAACTGTTGCATTAGAATTATTACATTACATTACATGTTACTTGTTAGACGCTTTTATCCAAAGCGACTTACATACTCAATACTGTGAGCAATCCCCACAGGAGCAATTTGGAGTGAAGTGTCTTGCCCAGGGACACAACGACATGCTGACTGCAGTGGGGTTAGAACCTGTGACCCCCTGATCCGAACACCAACGCAGAACCCACTGCACCACACGCCTCCTTATCAAGCGCCCTGCCTGAATGCATTAAGAACGCAGCAAAAAGGCATTTGACATTGTGCTCACATAATCACCCATGGTAATTATCTTCTCTTCCTCTGCCCCTCCCCCTTCTCCCCTCCATCTACACACTTTTCTTTTTTGTTTATAATTTCTGTATACCTCTGAGGCACGCCGCCCAATCAAATGAAACGGGTAAGGATGGTTGGAGCCAGATGAGAGGAGCGAGGAGTGGTGAGGACGGAGCAAGAGAAGAAGTGAAAGAGAGAGGAAATGGGAATAAAACAAGTGGAACGAGTGCAATTGACGATAGAGAGGGAGGGAGGGTGAATCGAGCGAGAGAGCGGGTCAACTCTGGCGGCAGCGGCGGCGGTAGCATGCAATCGTCTGCCGAGCGTTGCTGATGTGATGGCAAGATGATGATGGTGTTGATGATTCACCGCTGGTAGGAAACCAGAGAGAAGAACGTATTATTATCACGCAGCTCAATTACAGCGCAATTTCTCCCCGGCGGCGACAGCCACTGCAGGGCTCCTCATTGAGGCTGAATTGGGAGGCCTGTGGCGCCTGGAGGACCGGTGAACGACTCAGCAGTGCGGTGAGGCAGCCCCACTCCAGATAGGAGAAGAAGAAGAACAAGAGAGGAGTGGAAGCATGCAGGGATGAAGCGGGTGAGGAAAGTAGTCAAGGCGAAGGATGTGACAGCGTTAATGCACGCGCCTGGGTTAAGACCCGGCGAGCTTCACCCTTGAGGCGTTCGGCGAAGTGGAGGCAGGCAGGATCTAAATGCACTGCTGCTGGAGAAAACACCTGTTCAGTAATGAGCTCTCCGGCTGGCCCTGGTGGTTTAACATGAATACCGAAGAGCAGCTATTCATGTGGTTCACAGAGTGCTTTATAATTGTATTTACTCTCAAAGTGTATGTGTGTGTTGTGCATGAGCCAAGGGGGGAAGGAGCAGGGAAATTGAGATGTGAGTGTGTCGAGAGCGAGATTGTGTGGGTGAGTGTTTTTCGTGATGCAGGATGTATTTTATGATTTTATGCATTCTGTAGGTGTTGAGCACTGAGGGGACGCTGAAGAGTGCGTGGGAGTGTGTGTGCATGTGTGTGGATGTTTGCAGGTGTGTGCATCTACATTTTGATTAGACCCTCCAACATCCTGTACAGTGGCTTCCCCGAGGCAACTGCTTCACTGACTTCGCGGCGGGGGACTATTCAACACGACCTTGACCACAGACCCTAACCGCGGTTCTCTCACACACGGCTGTAACTATGTCATGAGTGGTTTCTGGGTGAAATATGAGGTAATTATAAAGCTATGACCTTACAGTTCAAACATCAACTTAATACTACTGCAGTTAGGTATCTTAACAGGAGACTTAACACTAACACGTAAAACTGGTACCAAACCTTTAAACATCCTTTTAGGTGCAGTTAACCCCAACAACTAAAATACAGATTTGTCCTACTTACATCAATGTCAGTCTTTTTACATCAAGGTACGTGAATTATCTTGAATACCCATTGCTGTTTTCTGTCTTTTGGCACCACAATCCAGGTGCAATCTAGTTCCATACTCACACCAAATGGACAAAATTTGGATTTTGGGTCACCTGCCAATTAGAAACGGTACTACTGAGGGATTTTACTCAAATGGACCCATTAGATCTGAATACATAAATATACATTGATAAACACATGCATTTCTGTTATGGAGAGGTGTCAGAGCAAACAGGCTGCCAGTTTTTCCAGCGCCAGGTAGCAGGAGATATGGTGCCTTGCTCAAGGACACCTCGGCAGTAGCCCATGAGGCGAACTGGCATCTCTCCAGCTACAAGTCCACACAATGTATTTTTGTTGGTGTTGGTCCACTCTGGACTTGAACCGACAACCTTTCGGATTCCAAGCCACTTTGAGCAGCCATTCCAGGTATAATATGGTTCCATTCTCACACCAAAATAATCCTGTTGACTAAACGCACAACAGGTAGGAGGAAAACTTTTTCTTCATCACCCGGTCATTTGAAGCTTTACTAATTAAGTGTTTTACATAAAAAATGTGAAGTAAGTAATGTGAAAGATGTCGTCTGTTGCGGCAATTATACACAACATCATGAAACCCATGATGACTTATCTGCTGACTTGACAAAAAGACAGCTGAAACGGTTTTCAGTTTGAGAGTTTGTACCAATCAGTTTCTACAATAATGTCATTTTGCCCGAGGAACATTTTAAAAATCGGTCCCAAAAAAAACAAAGGTCCCACATTTCCAAATACAAGGAGACACACAGGAACATAAACTGTCTGATCAACTAAGTAAAGCTAGTAATAAGGTTTAAAAAAGTGACCAGACATTTAACACAAAATTACAGTAAATGACAGTTGTCCATTTCGATTAGGTAAGAACCAAAAAGGCATTGTGTCTGATACCCCACCAATATATATATATCATTATACAGACTTTTCTTTGCACATATGATGAAGATGATTATATTAATTGGCCAAAGTTTCTCCTTTTTTTAAAGCATCTGCTAATCTGAATCAATTTATTCAGATGTGTATAATCAAAAGAAATATCTAACAGAAGCAAGTGTCCTTCAGAGAGGATAATTATACCAGTGGAAGCAAAACCTGTTTTAAGTGGACAACTGGGATTATTGAGCAGGATCCCTCAGGATCTTCTCCAGAGTGATCCTCAATCAGAGAATAAAACCTTAAACCAGCCTGATCAGTGTCTTGGCATCATCTAACCTCCAAAATCCTAAACTTCTCCAACCGAGGGGATAATTACAGACCTGCATGGAGGCCGTTTTGACTCCAAGAAACAGTCTCCACGGTGTTTGCCAGCCGGGCCTGAGCTACACTAACAAGCCTTCAAACCAAACCGGGTTCCCCTGAGGATTACGCCGGGATTTGAGTCGACGTTGGATTTGTAAAAGGGATGAGACGTTTATCTTTTCTTTTTTCCCCCCAAACATTTCTTCCCCCGGCTGTCTTGTGTCTCGCGTATATGTCTCTCTTTCTCTGCCTGTCTCTATGTCCTCTTTTTCCTTTCTCCTCTCACTTTCTTTCGTAATCATAGATAGAAACAAGTCTTCTGGGCTGTTGGCATTCAGCTCCAGTAGTGAGAAGAAAGAAAAAAGGAAGAGGAGGACGAGGAGGAGAAAGAAAAGCGCTGCTGTCAGTTCCTCTCCTCTTGCTCCACGGGACTGGAAGGACAAAAGCTTTCCCTGACAGGCCGGATCGCCCCTATCTCTACCCAGCCAACGTGTCATCACCCATACTGCCACGTACTCTTTTCTGCTTCTGTCACAAACTCCCCTGTCTTATTAGAATAACACAATACATGGGGATTAGTTCATGGTGTGTTGAGGAGGAGATAGCAAGGCAGTGGCTCGCGCTCAGTGTCATTAGTCTGTGTGGGTGTGATTACATGTTCATGTGCATTTGGGTGTTGCATGTGGATCAGCGTGTTGCATGTCAATGTAGCGGCACTGCAGCATTTTTCAGAGAACTGGGCAATCTGCCGTACGCTCCCTCCAACAACGAGGCTGTCAAGTGTTTTCCACTGTGATGTGACCATTACGGTTGAGAGACAAACACACTTCCCACTGTCAAATGATCCCCTAAAGAAGTCAGTTCACAGCCACTGCTACAGGCGGTACAATATAGACGCTATAGAAACCATTCCAATGTGACAGGGGTTTAAAATATGCAACAAAACGGATATATGACTGCCACTACATCTGACCTGATATAAAAGCACTATAGCGCAGCTTCTCAGAATGTCCCACCGCGCAGACGACAGCTCTCACCATAATGAGAAAACTCACTTATGTTCCATTATAGGAAAAAAAACGTGTCCTCCCTAGAAAACAAGTCTCTACGGAAATTGTGTATCAAAATACTATCAATAAAACATTGCACTAACTACTGATAGCCCCTCTGCTGTCTATAAATAAAGATTTGTGTGAGATTGTTTTATAGCTGCAGTACATTTTTTGTCTTGCTTAAGGGGAGTTTTGTATACAGAGTTTGCCAGGTATAATTAGAGATTCAGCTTAATGCTTTGAAATGTAGTCAAATGTACTTTCAACTATTGAACTTAAAAGCCCTTTCATATCTGAAGGAGATGTTTCAGTTAAAGACAGTTTAAAATGAAAATGGGCAAGTGATTATAATGCTGAATTCTACAATTTCTATAAAGCCACTGGAGCCTTAAGTTGGTATGGCTGTCTCTAGTTTGGTAGCAGTCATGACATTCGAACTCCACCATGGATGTAAAAACAGAATTGGATATAGGGTTGGAGGCGGTACCCCGTTCATTCCTATAAAAGTTGCTCAATCGTGCATGAAGCCAGTTTATCCTGCCGAGTATAAAGTTACACCGATCTCCCGCAATAATTTCCTTGACCTGCCTCACAGCCACTTTTTGTTGCCATTAACATGAACAGCAACATGTAAAAAACTGTCGGTGAATTCTGCAACTTTTAGGACCTGTTGATGAAAGGGCTATTTAAGTGTTCATACTCGTAATATGACTTATTGCAATGCAAGTCTATATGGTAACCCAATGACATAGGAGATGTAATTCTTCAGTTTGGCGACTATGTTAAAATGGCTTCAAGGCTGGTGGTCTTCCTGGGGTTCGAACTCCACGCCTTCAGTTCGTAACGCAAGCTTTCTGACTTCAACGTTTCCAAGCGTAACCCTAACCCTAATGATAGGACCCTTCAGCAGGAATGTGCGGTGGTGATTTCACAAATTAACAACACTGGTTTAACTTTGTCAGTTTGTTATGTTTTTTTAGGAAATTGTTACAGACAATAAGAAGCTGTTAGGGAAAACAAGTTTTGGACCTTAACATTTAGTTTTCACAGTTCAAACAGAGTTAATATTCTTTTTTCAGTTCAGGTTATGCTCTGAGACACATGGCGTGTGCATGGGTTTAAAAATAAAAAGCCCATCATGATGTACCCTGAGTCTCAGTTCTCGCATTCTTATTTATTCTTTGTTTTAATACAAACTGTTCCTTAGGACCCAGTCCATTTGAAACCCTGGTGGCCCACAACAACTAAAACCACATAAAAAAACGGAACAAATAAAAGTTAATATACTGTACATTAAAAAACCAAGAGATAAATCAAAGTTTAAGGTTACAATTATCTCATTCAAATTCAAAACACTTCAATAAACATTTATTTTTACATGTAGTTATAATGATAAATGTTACATTCTGAACTTCATGTGTGTTGCAGCAGTTGCCACTGATCTCCATTTAAAAAATACAGTAGATCTACTTAACGGGATAACCTTGCGACTGCTAAACAGCAGGGGAGTTGAGCCATTGGCCTAATAACCCCTCCATGTGGTGGTCTGGTCCAAACCTGTGTGTGTGTGTGTGTGTACAGACTTTTAGCTCTGCACTAAATATCAACATGGATACCCGACTTAAGATAAAACTAATTCTGCTCCCCACCAGCATCGTCTTCCTCGCCGCCTCTCTCTCTCTCTCTCTGGGCTGTCTGCTAAGCCTCTTACCTTTGGGATTATTGGCAACGCTAGGTATTATATAGCTTCATTCATCTGGATGATGCGTTATTAATGTGCTGGGGAATGAAACCATCTGTAACGCCGGCGTGGATGATGGGAGGATGAGGGGAAGATTGTCGGCCGGAGGGTGGTGGGGGGGGTACAGGCTGTAGTAGTTGACATGGAGCAACTCTAATTGGTGGTAATGGGGAGTTTTGTTTGAATAGACTTGACAGGAGAGAGATGCACGGTGCTTATGATCTTTGATTTTGAAATTTTACAGATGAGGCATACAAAGGCTTCACGCTGAGCACAAACAGACATGCAGGCGTACACAGTCACACTGAGTAGAGAGGACACTAAACTGTGTGTTTTTTAAGCCCCACTCCGACATGCACATTAGTCTGTAAATGTACTGTCACAAAAAAGGCCAGAGTTGATTTTATCCATTCCTCGCCCCTTTCAGACATCTGTTGTAACATTTTGCATGTTCTGTTGAAGTAATGGGATTTGGGCTTACAAACGCACAGACAAATGAATAGGCGGAGATTATGGAAAAACATGGGAGGAGGGGACATGCTATCCGCCAACATCAAAACTAGGGGTTCACTCGATTTAAGGAAGTCAACTTACCCTCATATGCTTTTTCTCAACTAATATTTGATTACGTTTCTCCACAAAGAATCCTGCATAAGCGCAACTCTGAATATTTTTTTTATTAAAGATCATACCTTTGTTGGAAATAAGTCATTCAGCAAGAAAAAAAGAATTAAAAAAATGACTCATCCACTAATGAAACTTTTGTTGACTAACACCAAAACGTCCAACTTGTTGATTAATCGACTCAGAGGGGGTAGCCCTAATCAGAACACCTAATGAAGCAATACAATGAGTGAATGAACTATGGTGAGCCCTTATGTTGATTTATTTTTTCAATCTGCAGGTTTCTGTTACAGAAAGACTTCATTTAAATATGACAGGAGAACTGCAAATAGAGCTCAAGCGCTGGTTTTCATTCATCTTTCAGTCAATAAGACGCCATAAAAAGTAAAATCAGCATATCAGAATTTCCCAAAGTGATATCTTCAAATTGCTTGTACTGTTTAACCAACGGTGTGAACCCAGAAAAATTAAATTACATAAAGCAGAGAAGATTCCTCACATGGTTTTCTGTTGATGAAATATCCACTTCATGTTAAGTTGGCAAAATGTGACATTAAGTGACACATTCCAACGTAATAAAATATAAACATTTGGACTTTGTAAAATTCCCAATTCAGTATTGGATACAAAATATATCATACAAATACAACCCTCTTAGCAACGAGCATTGAAAGCTGTCAAGTACTCAAGGTACACACGGATTACTTTGTCAGAGCTCCTGTCTTCTCATTCTTTAAAAAGGTATAAAATGTTTTGAAATGGGGAAATGTTACATATGTTATATATATATATATATATATATATATATATGTACATATATATATATGTATGTAATTCATGTATTTTCTATGTTGTCCTCTTAGATCAGGGGTGGGGAACCTCCGGCCCCAGGGCCGTATACGGACCGCGAGACCATTTGGTACGGCCCTCGAGGTAATTTATAAACACACGCAAAAAAGAAAAGAAATCTAGACCGCAAAATAATTAAACAAGCGAGTGCCTATTTTTCCTGGCCAAGGTCAGGGTCCTTGAACACAACACGAGCCTAACGTGTCATCACGTGGTATATGTCTCGTCTGACAGGGGTGCAGTTCTGACGGAGAGCACCAGAACACCGCTCAGGCACTTCAGAAACGGCAGTACCCATAAGGAGCCGTACACATGCCGCAGTTTTTGCGTGGCTGTGTCTTTAGTTGAAAGCCCAGTGGCGATCTGTTCATCTGTCATACTGATCATACAGTCAATAACTTTGTTGTTATTAGCATCTGGTTAGCTAGCTATGCTAACGAATATAAGAAGCTTTTTCTCCAACCAGTGTGGTAAAGGCACATCTTTATATGATCATTATAGTTATAAAAAAATAAGAGAATAACGTAAACAGGTATAAAATACTATATGACAGTAAAAAAAAGTTGTTATTAATAAACAAGAATACAGTTTGAAAGGGAAGTGATTTGTAAAATATCCATAAAGAAAAAGAAAATCTGCTTACGGTTCTGTTTCATATGGGTGTTGAGAGATGTATCCATAGATCTCCTAATGTTGCTCTCAAAGTGCACCAGATTGATGCTTTTAACTTCAACATTTAAAAAAAAATCTACCCGGGGGAGCATGCCCCCGGACCCCCCAAGAGGAGGTTAGGTCCCCCCCCCACTTAAATCATGTCCACATGGATAGGAAACTAAATACATTTGCACACATCTTGTGTCCATATCTTCTGTTTTGGTGGTCATGCCACAACCGTGCACGTGCATGCAAACACGAGTCATGGTAAGATATCTGGATTAAGAGATTGCTTTTTCTTTGCACAGCATGAAAGAAAGGCGAAATGAATGGGCTGTGATTTTAGTATTTTCATTCATTTGTACGGCCCTCGGAGGATGTTGAAAAAATTGAAATGGCCCTTGAGAGGAAAAAGGTTCCCCACCCCTGTTTATCTCAATTATTTTCAACAATTCTCAAACCTAGAGAAATGTGTAGTTTCCATTTCTACTCAAAACATCCAACTGAAAGAATCTTAACCCAGAGAAGCTTCTCTGGGTTAAGATTCTTAAAGTTATTTTGAGCTTATCATGAAGTATCGTGGGATTGTCTTTTTCTTTTGCAGTCAGCTGTCAAGAAAAAGACAATCCCACGATACTTCACGATAAACTCAAAATAGTTTTTTCATTATTTTGACCAGCGCCACTCTTCCGGACTTCTTTACTTCCAAGCTATTTTTATTTTAAAACTGTTCATATTGTGTTGACGTTAAGCCTTCAACATTTTTTGCCATTAACTTGATGATGCATTTACCCATTTGCCCTATTAGATATATAATAGAAAATAGAACTTGTTCTTCTCTAATTTGTAAGCAGGAGTCAACTTATTCGCAGGACCGTGTGAGTCATGCCAGCGCGTTTTCTGCTCCTGAGTGTATTTGTAGTATTTCTAACATCCTGACACATGTTGAATAGTTAAATGGTTCCTCCTCCGTTTATACACAGTCAGAATAGAGAGACAGAGGATGTCAGTGAGGGAGAGAGAGGCTGTAAATGGATTACATGGATTCCACACTGAAGAGGCCTGAATTTCTTTCAGCGCCTGTGCTCGAAGAAGTGCTTCGCAGGGAAGTGTCCATGTTGTGATGTTTGAGCTGCTATGGATACGTACTAAATCATTCAACAAAGTAAACATAGTGTGGAGTTTTGGGATTCCATACTAGCGCTGACTTTTTTGCATATGATCAGCTCAGTGAAATAAAATGACAGTGTTTTAACAGTATACTGCAATATGATGATAATAAAAAGTCTTCCTGTTGCAGGTTTTTGAAGACGGATGGTGTCATGTATACAAATTACACTTCAACATCAAAGTGTGTTGGGTTTTTCGATGAGTCTCTTTCAAGTCTGAGATGTGCACTTCCTCCCTCAGATCTGAATACGTTCACACCTCCATGTGAAAAAAAGAAAAACGGCACTTGAAAAAGAAGCTCTCCTATTTGCGAAATCACCGCAGATGGACGGACTGATGTGCAGGCTGTACTTTACTTTTCCCTAATTACAGGTTATACAAAGTAACACTTTATTGATGTAATGATTCGGATGTTTACGATTTTAAATCACAGTGCATCTTCTGGGTGTCTCTGGACTGTAATTATGTTTTTCAAAGGTCTGTTTAAAGCAGAAATGGCTCGCACTCAAAGGCGATTTACTTTCTGGGAGTGACAATTTACCTGTCCATTACCACAGCTAAAGTGGCTCTGCTATGGTACACAAACCAGCACAGAGAGAGACTGGCAGATGAAACGGCATTAGAACAAACCACACCACCAAGAACACATGTGAGAACTTGGAAAATGTGTGGAAATATATAGTAAGAAAGGAGGTTTTGATACAAAGTGAAGGTCAGGTTTGAGGGAACAAAAAAGGGGAATGCTGGACATAAGAAATGTTACACCAGCCAATAGCAAACTTTTATTCTGTATTATATCTACAGTACATTATTAGGACAGTCAATGTCATTAAATCCAGTTTGAATAAATGAAACCTAGGGAAAAATAAACGGTTCTGATATATTTGAACGAAACACATTGTTACTGGCTTAGAATTGACATTTTTGATATGATACTATACCTGACTGACATTAAGCTATCGTTAAGGTAATTAAGTTGCATTTTGCCTTGCCTTTATCCACTATTCTCTATCTTAGGTGTTCAAATCATTACCTCCATGTTGTCGCAGTCTGTTAATTGCTATCCGACCGCTTTTTACTACATTTTACATTGGCAAGACAACAGTAGCCTAACTGCATTCTTTGGGAAGAAGTCTACATTAAATAATCCATAAGAGTATGTGCATCAAAAGCCTGTGTATATACCAAAAAAGGCTTAACATTTAAATAAAAAAATACAATGTAAAATACATAAAACATGTGAACAGAAGCTTCTGTTCCAAAGAAACAAATGAAAAATAGCCCATTCAGATCTGATGTTACCTTCCTCTTATTGACACATTAATAGAAAAGTCATATTTCTATTGAGTTTTCTGCATGTTTTTTCACTATTTTCTTGTCGTTTAATGATTTATAGAAAAGACATTTGGCACTTTTGCTTATCTCGAAGACTCAAATCCTTAAAATCATACAACTGCAGCAGATGGAACCAAACTGTTTTCCCATTTTCATTTGCTGACTCATTTGCAATAAGTTTGGATAAAAACCTGACAAATGACATTGTCTGAAAGCCTGTTGTGCTTGTACTGTACTCTAATATTTAGAAAAGAAAAGAGGATGTTGCACGTGTGTGTTACTATAAATGTGTAAGTGGGTGTGTGGAGCTGCTTCCCTGCATCCACGTATATAACATCCTGTGCATGATTTTGGGTGTTTGGGTGAGTCAGCACTGTGATCATGGTGGGGTGAATCACATGGTGGTTGTGGTGTTGGTTGGAGAATAGACTGGAAGCTACAATGAATTTCAGTTAAGCTCCTAAATGCAAAACATATGTTCAGTGCATTGTTCCTTGTACTTGTTAAAATGTAAACGATAATCCCAGCATGACTGAAGCGTTTCCAAACTTATTTAATTTCCAATCCCCTTAATGTTAATTCTGACGGTCTTTACCAAACATCTAAGCGCTCATTTTTTCTCATTAATCCTGAAAAACAGCTTGAGAGACTTTGATTGTGGTCAGTATAATGCCACCACAATACAATAATAAGTGTTATATAAAGTTACAAAAGAACATTGATATCAGGCCATTTACTCTCACATATGGGAAACCTCTGGAAGCTGAATTCATTCCACTTTTTGCTTCTCTAAATCCGGCGTTTCTCTCTCTGACACTGAACAACATTTTCTGTCAGTTTCAGACTATTAAAGTTAAATATCTCCTGGCAGTCTTTGCATCTGCAGCAAAGCCAAGTGAGCCTGTGGGAAAATAACTGTGGTGAACATCTGTATGATAAACTATGATATAAATATTAAATATATTCTGCAATTTAAGCTTGTCAATGTATGTATTATCACTATACTTTGGGAAGATGTCGAAAAAACTGAGCATTTTCACATGGATTTTCCTCTTAACCGACGCATTAGGAAAGCTCAGTGCGATGGAAAATGTGTACATCAGAGGTAATGTTACATGTAATGCCATGAGTAACAGGGAAACTCTTTACAACTTGTGTGAGCTGGCCACCCGCTGGGCTCCTGGGGATCATGACAGTATATGACTACCAGCAGCAGATGGAAAGAAACCGCTGACAACCAGATGTGAAGCTCGCAGCCAGACCATTTTCAAAGCATTACTGAGACTCCTGCTGGAATTAGGCTGGTTCAAATCTGGCACATGAACAGTTTTTGTAAACCAAGACCGCCTTAATAAGCACCTATTAATAATGATTTTGATGCGATTGCCTGACATCAACTGATGTCAGGGACATCAACTGATGTCAGGCAAAACAAGACAGACTAATTATTAGGTGTAGACATTTCTGATTGGGAATATTAAACAGGTAGCCACAGCCATAACTTAAAAGACTTAAAAATCCATATTTTTAACCATTAGGTTCTTAGTGCTATTTAACAAAAATCTAAATAATTTTGGTACCGTGCGTTGGACATTCTCTCGAATATAATAATTATCTTTCTAACAAATTACACCCTCTAAACGTATTATTGCTCAGTAGAAAAGCGTACATCTACACAAGGACAAGATGTTCGTGCTCCCTATGAGTGTGGTTTGGTACAAAACAAATAGTTCCTACATGAAATAGATATTTCCAATGAGGAATCTGCAACAATCTGCCACAGCCGAGAATTAGGGGGACAGTTCACCCAATATTCATGTTTAACTTGTACCTGTTGTGCTACAATCTAAATAGTTTCGGTGTAAATTGGAGTGGATACTCTCACAAATAATAATGGCAATCAAAAAATATACATTGTAAAAACTCAAAAGTAATGTGTCTTTCCAGAAATAAGGCCCAAGTAACTCAAGATATTAACCAGACCTTGTTGTGAGCAATTTCATGTAGGAACTATTTTCTCTCTGACAAACTACAACGCCCACCGGCTCACCTCGAAGAAGCAAGCGTGCATCTACTTGAGAAGGCTCATGCTCCGTTTGGTAGAAAGACAAATGACCAAACATTTCCTACAAAAAACAGCTCACAACATGATCTGTGGATGTCTTGACTCTGCAGGTCATGATTCCTGGAAAGAGACATTGATGTTGAGTGTTTTTAGATGGACTTTTTTTTTTGTTGCCATCATTATATTCGAGAGAATCTAGTCTCCTACCTTTTGCAATTTACACCATAACAATTTAGATTGTTAAATAGCAAAACAGGTAAGAGGGTTAGGGTTAAAATATGGATATTTGGGTGAACTGTCTAATTTCTTTATATATTCTTTTTGCAAAACAAGCCTAGTGCCATGTAGTTCCATTATATTTGAGAGGAAGACATCTCCTCGACCGATATCCTCCGACACTGAAACTCACACAGAAACAATCTAGATTGATAAATGGCACTACATCTAAGAGGAAAAATACTTATTTTGAGGTAAACAATCCCTTTAACGCTCACAGTTAAAATCATCTCAAAACACGATTCAGATACATAAGGCAGCTGGATGAGAACAACAAGCTGTGGCATCTGTTGGACTGGAGAAGACAACATCTTCGCTCTCGCAGCATTTCCCTGGAGAGACACAGCGGGACACCACTAATGACATCTGTAGCCCCAGCCTGCTGTGATGACACATCCAAAGCTATGCACAATGTTTTTGGTCCAAAACAAGTTAGAACATAGAAATTCTGCCATTGTCATACTGTAGTTTCTGGCTCATTCTATTCTGGATCAAAGTGCTGCCCTCCCCTCTCTCAGGCGTGGTGCCTGATATAGCATCAGTTGGCGCATATGCGTCACCCTTAGGCTGGTCAACTCTGCCGTGCCATGCCACACACACACACTGACGGAAATGCACACAAGGGGAGAAAGAACAGAAACGCAGTGATTAACTAGTTGAGGGGAATGCATGTGGCCCAGGGCGACCAGTTGAATGTGAGGAGTCCGGGGGGGCACAGAACTGCAGAGCGCTGGTTGACAATCTGACAGGCGGGCAGGTTGGTGGACTGACTGGCATACAGGCTGTGTGAAGTGCCCCGAGGTGATGGAGGATGCAAGCCCTTTCTTTTAAAAAGGTCATGGGTGCAGATCTAGTGTGTCTTAACAGCAAAACACATTTGGACAAACCGGTGTTGACGTATTCTGAGACTGACTGATCCTCCCGTTATGTCATTGCATTACTAATTCATGTGCCATCCTTATTGCAGTTATTCCATGCAGAAAATAATAACACCCTGAAGTGTCATAATGTAAACTCTCTAATGAGTCCCTGCTGGACTATTATAGTGATATTACAGTGATTTTTCCTTTAGAGGATTTTCCAACAAATACAAGCCGTCCTTAATGTGACTTTGTGCTGTGGAGACGCCGGCAGGTGAGACAAACAGTGGTACCAGAAGAAGCAAGTGAGTCACTGTGAAACCTGCGGAGGAGACAGATGATACAGTGCACGGCTCCGAGTGACTGGCAGGGGCCACAGTGTATCATGCTACACCACAGACAGTTATCTACTGGTTGCACTGTGGCAGAGGAGTAGGCTCTACTTGAATGGCTGGCATCTTTGGGAAGAAGGGGAAAGCGCGGCACACTTGCCAGGAACAACTATGTCCAATTTCTGTAGGGGCAAGAGCCAAAGGGCTTGAGAGACCACACGGGCAAATGTACGATTTTGGAGAATTTAAATTGCAGGGATAAGGTTGTGAATTTTTTTTTAGGGGAAGCCAATTCCTAAATGCTCAATAAGCAAAGCATGGCATTTACATCCCCTCTACTTTTGAAGGAGCACAAGCCATCTTTAACTTAATTTATTCATTATATGCGAGTCTGTATTTTCGCTTTGGCTCCACAATCATAACCATCTTGACCTTTGCATCTCATGCTGCCACTAGCAATCAAACTGTTTGTGTTTTCACAGACAACAGAGGACTCTGATCTTTGTACGCTCATCAAAAACAACTCTGCAAATTGGGTTATGTTTCAATTTGGCCTCGCTCAAACAGTGCTGCTGAGCCATGCAGCTAATGTATTTGACTTGAAATATCAAATAGACCGTGACAGGTAAGGGCTACAACCCCAGCCAGGGAATCTGCTATTAAGCACCCCCTCACCTAGCATCTTAAGGAAGGATTCACCCTGGTTTGCTATCATCATTCTGCACTGGAGTGAACTACGCTCAGTTCAGATGTCATGCCCTGCTTATTTGACATTTTAAGCTGGAGTCTGGGCTTCAAACTGCGCAATGTGGCTTCTGTCTTCAGCGAGCAGTGGAGGATGCTCGAGAGTAAACAGGGCTCGCTTGCATCTGTCTTGATCAGACACCCTATCATTTCCTACGCTGCAGCTCCGTTCAAGTGACAACAGTCACACATTTATTCCTTTTGAGGCCCCGGTCGTGGGCTTTTCTCCCAAAAGCGAAAACTGGAGATGTTCTGAACTGCCTGCCAACCCCTCAAGGCTTAAGTCCCCGGCGAGACGGTGTCTTTTTTAGCGGTGATATGATAAGAATACATCGCGTCTGTCTTACCGGCTGCTGTATGTGGCGAGACGACCCCTTCCCGGGCGGTTGAAGATGCTGCCGCTGCTGGAGCCCATGCTGGAAATAGTCGCTGCCAGCGGCTTTGTTGCCAGCGACCCGGTCCCTCTTCTCCCGCACGTTGGAGCCTCCGTTTTCCCGGTCTTCGCCAGAGTCGAGGCTGCTGAAGTTCCATACTATCAGTGTCTGCACCAGCAGCACCGTGAGGGCAGCTATCAGGGCGGACCGAGACCGGCGGGCCAACCTGCGAGCACACAAGCCGCCAACCATCTTCGCACCGGGGCTGCACGGAGCTGGAGGAGCGTCTGTGGCTGTGCGCAGCGCGACGGGAGGAAGGAGTGGAAGTAGAGGGAGGGAGGAGTAGGGGGTGGTGGGTTGGGGAGGAGGGAGCCAGGCTGAGCTGTTGACAGTGGCGGAGGCGGAGGCGAGGAGGAGCATCGAGAAGGAGAGGCACAGGGCCACCGTGTGGTGGAGCTCGGTGAGAGGAGGTCTGCGATGCTCCAGGCTACTCTCTGTTCTGTGTGTGTGAGAAATTAGACTCTAACGTCTTTTTTTTCTCCAAGAGGGGATTCTGATAATGACCAAATACCTGCAAATGTTGAAATTGCATTGCTTAATATCATTATTACAAGGCAGCAGGAGCCTATTATTGGGCCTCCAGGATTCTAGAAACATGCTGATCCCTCCCAACAGGGGCGTAGCCAGGATTTATGGGGCCCCTGATGTGATATCGCCCCGGGCACCAAATAACAAATTTAAACAACCCAAAGGATTTTTTTGGACGGCTTCTCTAACTTTGGAAATATAATTTCTATTTTACAACCTACTGACTAGATCCCAAATGGAATCCAAAAGCAAAAACTATTTACTTTGCTTTCTTCCAGAATGTAAGCTACAGCTTAGTGGTATGAATTCAGAGATAACCCCCCTGGCCGGGTGTACTTGGTTTTACTCTTACTCCTTTGCAGTAGGAGGAGGAAGTTAAGCTGCCATTTGGAGACCTGTTATAAACTGAATGAGAAATGCTGAGAATGATCTTAAACTTTGACTTGCAAGTTAAGAAATTCTTCCACCTAGACCTTCATAATTAATAAAGGTCCATCTTCTTCTTTTTCTTCTTAATAGGAAGTTCTAAAATAAACTTGCAGTTGTATCCAAACATGTGACTCAAGTACTGACAGCAAGGACTCCTGAGTGCTGTAAAAATAAGGACTAAAGAAGCACTGAATCAGCAAACGCAGGCCTCCAAGGGTTATGTGTCAGGGATGCATCACAACATTCATCATGGTTTAGTGCAGTGGTTCTCAACTGGTGGGTCGCGACCCAAAAGTGGGTCGCGGACCCGTTTCGAGTGGGTCACAGATGTGTGAGTGAAGAAAAAAAAAAAATACAAAATAATGGGAGCTATCTAACCTTATCCACAATTTAAAGTAAGTCACACAGACTATCTCCTCTTTGCTCTTCTCTCTGTGAGGAGCAGCAAGCCGTCAGAACAAAGTGAAAAACAAACAATGGCATAAAATATTATTAATATGTCGGGTAGTAATAGATTTATTTATTTTTCTTCTCAGAGTGTACCAGAATGCGTAGTTTATATGTTAGTATTTCTAAAAATCTCCTGGGGGAGAATCCCCTTCTGGGGTTGGGTTTTCAGCACGTGTGCCTTTTTATGTTATACAGTTCAGCTTTGATTCCATCATCTCATTAAACCTTTTTTAAAAGCATTCTTTAGTTCTGTGAAGGGATATAAGGGATATATGCACTGTACTTCACTTTAATTAATATTGTATGCTGAAAAGTGTATATATTACAGCACGATTTTTTGTTGAATAGATTTGAGTGGTTCAAAATTTCGGGTCGCGATTTATTGACAAAGGAAAAAGTGGGTGAAAGCCCACTCATCACGCATTATATCCAGTGGTACACATCATTCAATGCATTGAAGGATAACAACATGTCCACTCTATAATGAGACACTTGCCCATAATAATGCCCATGTTGCGGTTTGGATTACATGAAAAAAATGTAAATAAAACTGTGGAGGTCCTGCCAATCTTGCATTGTGTGCATTAATAACATAGCATTTTGTTGCTTTTTTTAAATCAACAGAGATTCTCATAATCATGACGTTAATTACCAAGTTACACAACAGAGCTAGAGAAAAACAACTGTGTAAGTGTGCGACAAACTATCTTTTGTCCACTTCATGCCATCATAGATTTCCTAAATGTATTTCTTAACCATGCATATGTTGAGTCTAAGTGTATACTCTTACATTTCAAAACAATACAAATATGGTACATCTATTCATAATATTCCCTTAGGAACTTTATTTTGTTTACGCAGGTCTGAAAATAAGACTCACCCTGAGGAGGTTGCAGGCCATGGCAGCACTGGGCTGTGACTCAGTATACAAGGAGCTCTCTACATTAAGATACCAAGTAAACTTCAGGATAGTGGGAGTCCGAGATTTTTATCTGAATCCACTTTTTGTCTGGAATTTTCCCGGTACTGTCACAAAGGGTTTTGGCTTCACACAGAGCACAGAACATTAGCATCAATTTGTAGTCATGTTTGTGTCTGAGAAATGAAGTCCAAAATTCACTCTATTTTTAGCTCTGTTTTGGTCTCCACTTACTCCTCTTCTGGTTCCTTAACTGTTAAATACTCAACTATATTATAAAGCGAATTAATAAAAAATCAAAACAATGAGCTGAAAGGCAGTAAATTGCTTCGTAGATATTAAGGGGAACTGCAGATTAAGGAAAATAATTTTCTGCTATGTTTGTTTTGTTCTTTTGTTCTTTAGCAGAATTACAGAAAAAACATTTCTATTAACAACTTTGTGTGAAGGAGTAGCTTTGGACCGGGAAGAACCCATTACATAAGGATACATGCATTACTTTCACGTATCGATGGTCTTGGCAGAGGTCTGCACTCTTTGAACGCCCTTTTAGTTGGCTGTTGGTTCATCACCAAGGGACACCTTTTATTTCCATCTGATCCATTGTTTATATGGAAAAAAGCTAGTCGCTCAAAAATCAAAACAATGAGCTGAAAGGTGCTAAATTGCTCCGTAGAGATGAGTCAAGAAGAGTCAGGGATAAGTCTCACCAAGGAAGAGGCTATGTATACGTTTTGATTATTTTCCATGTGTCAGCAGGAATACTGTAAAAAACATTGGCCCAATCTTCATAAAACTTGGGGAAAGGGTGTTGCATTGGTGATGGAAGAATCGATTCGATTTGGGAACAAATCCAAATAATATGGTGGATTCATGCATTACTTTTTACTTATGAAAATGGTCTTGGCAGAGGTCTGCACTCTTCGTATTCCCTTCTAGTTCTTTGTTTGGTCATCACCAAGCGACTCATTTTACATTAAATGTTGTGCATTTGATGCATTGTTTTTAATGACAATGCAGGTACCAATACATAATGGCCTGTACACACTAAATCAAGCTCCCCTCCATGAGTAGACCATTGTCCTCACTACCCTGAGTGACATCTGTCACACTGTAATATTGATCTAAAGGCTTTGAAGTCAAATGGTAAAGCTCCACCAACCGTAAAATCGGTTTGCCTAATCACTCCAAACAGACATTTGTGCAATGTCAGTTTCATCGGTTTGCTATTCAAACGAGAAATGGTGCTTTTAACGAAGGCCTCAGTACTGCATGTTTTCCTTTTACCAAGATCTGACACACAAGGGATGGTTACATCAGACTCTGTGCGTTGGTAAATGAAAGAACAGCCTGCCTACACCAAGCATTTATCATGTTTACTCTGCTGTTGAATAAGTGATTGAGCTTTAGGCTACCAACGTCTGCAGATGGGATAAATAACTATTAGCCAACAACAAGAAAGCCAAATTTAACGAGGTTTGAATCGACTGCAGGGGAAAAACTTGGAATTGATGCACTCGTCCTTGTTTCTTTGGTTCATGTTTAGGGCAGACCTTGGCTAACTTAGCTTCCTGCAAATTGCAGACAAACAATCTGTATGGTGTTATTTAACAATAAAGAGAGAGAATGCACTCCACACTTCATTTAATCAAGTTAGAGAAACACACTGACACTTATAGAGGCTATTCAAAAACATCTCTGCCTTTCTTTGTTTCTGAGCAACAAGCCATTGAAGTGAATACATAAGATTGTAATCCTGACACAGAGAGCAGATATAGCTTTCTGACACATTGATAGCTGGTTATATGTTGAATGACAGGCAAATCAAGGTAATTGCGGAAAGAAAACAAGAAATTGCTGGTTGCGACCACAGACAAAGTTTAGCATATATCAAGCCTTGGATTGGGAAGTTAATTAGTGGCTGCTGAAACAGAGAAAAATAAGTTATCATGTTGAGCAGCGCACTGTGGTTTTCATCTCCAGGAATGTCTCCCCTGACACGCAGACAAAGCATAGTATGCAAAGCCCAAAACAACAGCTCTATAAGACACAAAGGCAGATATTTCTCTCAGAGTGCGCTGACCTTGTGGTTCTCAAATCCACGAGGCAATTAGACATTCCTGCCATGTCAAGAATTACATCTCAGCTTTTTACAAAAGCAGTTCATTTTCAGCTTAACTGTGTGTTAAGCTTATCCCTGTGCTTTTCTCCAGTATCAAAGAGTTGGAACAAGCAGCACTTGAGCTTTTCTGTGCAAACTTTAGGCAATATGAGGTAGGAGTTTGTTCATGTCACCAGTTTCTATCACAGCATAGGATTATAATACAGCTGGATTGTCAAAAAGAAGAGTTGCTAAAGTATTCTGTCATCCATATCCGAGTGTGTAATCTCTATTCTCATCACACAGGTTTCTTTAAGTGTTTTAGCATTTGAATCGCAGCACAAATGATTAACTTGGTGGTATTGCTGCAGGCAAACAGAGCCAACGTTGCAGAGATAAGGCTGCAAGAGACCACAGACAGATACATTTGGAATTTCAAAACGTCTCAATAATCTCACAGACACTCATATATTTGAGCATCTTATAAATGTGAATTCTCACTTAATCAGGGAGAGTTAGGGACGGGAAATATAAGGGAGGAGAGGGAGAGAGACTGCAAAAAGGAAAATATGTGAAGTTGCTAATTACGGCAGAGATGATAGAGGGTGACTGAATTGGGGGAGGTGGGGTGTATATCCCGTAAACGAGAGCAAAATGAAAGAAGAACTAGCTAAAGAACGTTTAAAAGACAAAACTATGTTTAATTGGAAAGCTGGGGTGAATAGAAAACATTATCAAATTATGATAATATATCCCGCCTATAGGTCTGCTAAATTAGTAAATAGAGGAAGGAGGATCGATGAGGGCGAAGTCAGAGGAAGACAGGGAGAGAAAACAAAACATTTAGGATGTCGATTTAAAGGGATTAGAGAGGGAAAGGGAAACGCTCATGCTCCTCTGGAAACAGAGCCATGTCTTTCTCTCTTATTAGCTGAAGCTCTGTTGCTTAGGGGACCGACTGTCGCCACGACAATGGTTACCGTTCCCTGCAGCAACAAATGCTGATTTTAATTAGAGCTGAACTCTTTTTCACTCAGAGAGACGGATACACGCGCACAGACTGACCAGAGTGATCCACTGCGAGACTCCAGCAAGCATTCACGCTGTCCAAGTGTGCTGAGATACAAATAACTGCGAGACACAGGAGAAGCAAGGCACAAAGGTAGACAGCAAGACAGAGACAGTGAGACAGAGAAGAAGACAGAGAGACAGAGACAGCGAGACAGAGACTTATACAGCGAGACACAGAAGCCAACAAAAAGACAGAGATGTAGACAACGAGACACAGTAGTAGACAGTGAGATAGAAACAGCAAGACACAGAGGACGACAGTGAGACAGAGATGTAGACAGAGAGACAGAGAGGTAGACAGCTAGACAGAGACGTAGACAGCGAGACAGAGACAGCGAGACAGAGAAGAAGACAATGAGACAGAGACAGCGAGACAGAGAAGAAGACAGCGAGACAGAGCCGTAGACAGCTAGACACAAACAGCGAGACAGAGACTTAGACAGCGAGACACAGAAGCCAACAAAAAGACATAGACGTAGACAGCGAGATAGAGACAGCAAGACACAGAGGAAGACAATGAGACAGAGATGTAGACAGAGAGACAGAGACAGCTAGACAGAGACTTAGACAGAGACACAGCTGAGCAGCCAGCCGGTGCAGTGAGTCTGGGACAGGGGAAAGAGAGGACCTCGGGGGGCGCTGCACCACAGGACTGTCAGAGCCTGGGGCGTCCCCCTGCAGGACTCTCAGGCAGTCTGTGTGTTATGTAACCATGCAGCGTGCTGACTGGAGTGCAGGAGTACACAGAAACACAGAGACACACAGCAGCAGACAGGTGTCCTTGACAGCGATGCCCCGGGGGACCAGAGGGAGCCTTTTTTCTCCCAATGTTAAACTACAAGCGACTAAAGCAGCAGACGTGGTTCCTACATGGCTGATATAATGTATGCACGAGAAAGGGGAACGATTTAAACACTCTCTTTTTTTCTATGTAACTTAAAAAGCTGTTCAAAGTTCAAGCACAAATCTCAAGGTGAAGGGCTGTAAGAGCTTTTAAAATTGGCCGATCTCTAAACCCCTCCCTCATATGCCAAATGTCCATGTATAGTTAAGATAAGAGATAAGATAGGACTTTATTTATCCCAAAGGAAATTGTTGCGGCAGAGTTACAAAAATACAATAAACACAGCAACATAATAATAAAACTTTACACTAACAGTGCAGTAAAAAGAGCAATTAAATATCTACAGGAAACATAGACGGTCACATAATAATGTAAATATTAACAGTATTTAGTAGTGGCAGATACGTAATTTCACGTTATTATAGAACATTGTTAATAATAATAATATGTTATATAGCAGAGAGTGTTTTGTAATGATGGTAATGGTATTTATATTGCACATAGTGGTGGTGTGTTATGCAACTATAGCTACTGTATGTACTTCTCCACATGTCAAAACGATGAGCTTGGCTTGCTAATAATTGAGAAATTCCTCCTCCTGCTCCATTTACTTATTTTTGAAGGCCCACTGTTTCCATCGAAACGGTGACAGTAAACCTGCCACCATGTCGTTGTACATTTTTGGCGGGCAAAAGTAACTGCATGATGAAATAGAATGCCGGGTGTTAACCATTTGTTGCACCAAACACGGTTTAGAAAGATGACGAGTTAAATCAGATTAACTCCAATGGGATACATAAACATGAACACAGATTATAACCCATTCTGCCGCCCCAGAGTAATCAAGGTGAACCCATTTTCACAAGTCACATTATATATATTTTACAAGCATTCTGACACTAACATTCTTCGGACCAAATCAGGAGAAAATGAACTGTGCTGCTCAGAAAATCTAATCTGAACATTATGTCTCGAGTTCTGGCAACACAGTATCAATTTAAGTTAAACCGTGACAAGTTTCAAGCCTTACAATGGACTTACATCGACTTACAATCGACAGCCATAGCTTACTAGCATTCATAATGGTAAACATGTTTGTTAGCTGTTTGCATAAATAATGCTAGCATTTAAAAATATTAGGATACAGGAAGTGATGCCATTCCATAACATTGGCGCAGCTTGTAATCTGTCATTGTAAATCCGCAATCTTCATCATACATTTGGGAAGCACCACCAAATGGTGAACTTAATTTATAGTAAGTAAGTAATCTGGGACACAGCCTAGGACCTATAACTGTTTTTTTGTCCCTGAGCACCCACCATCCACAGTTACAAATGTCCCTTCAGAGTTGTTAAAAGGTCATGGGTGTTGAATCAAAATATTTCCCCAGTAGGTGACCCGTCAGTGATGTGACAGTGCCATTAGCACCATGGTGACAGCTTGATCTTGTGATCGGCTCATTCGGTTGCTGAGCCTGGTGATTTGAAGTCAGTTACCTTATCCCATATGGCGAGAGGCTGTGTGTCACTTTCCACTGGCACGTGTTCACGTGCGTGAATGTGAGCGTGTTCAGAATGGATGTATTCTGGGATACTAAGCTTTTCTCACATCCGACAGCTTATCCTGGAGGAACACAGCACTTCTTATCAGGTACAAAGCTGAAATCACCACCAGGGAAAACAGACCATCCAGTACAATGTGAAGCCGCAGCTTCAAAAGGGCAAAGATAAAGAAAAATGAAGCCAGCTGAAGGAACATTTCTACAAGACATGCTGTAACGCCATGTGTCTTGTGAAGTCAAAGACCATCAAAAGATGTAGAAAAATATTTGCATATCACAGTGGTCGTTTGATGTGTTGTTTGGAATGGGACTGGTTCCCGTATGTGTCATGTTATGGGGTTTTATGGGCAGTTGCAAAAGTAATCTAATTACCATAGCAACAGTTTTTGGTCTTTATGTCCGCAACTGTCAAGTTAGTAGAAGGTCAGCACATAACTGTTACTGATCCAATACATGCTTTTGTTGCTAAGCAACAAAAAAAGGCACATGTAGTGTACGCCAGCAAACTCACACTTCTTGGAGACATTTCTTGTTGAGTAACTTAGACTCCTGTGTTACCAGAAAAAAATAAAATAATGTCTATCTCTATTTTGAGGAGTTTTTCCCCTGTGATTTATTATTTCTGAGAACTGGGAACACATGAATAATGTCTCCGGTGCATGTAAAGCATAATTACACATATTTAGCTGCCTTCTAAAGGGTATGGTGTTAAAAAATGATTCACATCGGGAGCCGTCTAGACAGCACACCGCATCTATTTCTGTCTGCTTTATCCTCCACCTGTGAGGATGTGAGATATGCTATGGAATCTTTTTCACACTTTTAGAGAGAGCTTTCAGTGGTAGTAAAAAAGGCAAATCAAAACTTCATACAAAATGAGAGCACATTAATGCACAGAAAATCACAACAAATCTAGAGTTCGAAAGAATAACCTAATTTGAAAAGATTGCCATTGAAATTATAGCAGCCTCATTGGAAAGTTAAGTACTGCAGGTGTTATTTAAGATGATAAATTACATAAGACAGCATCATTTGAGAGAGTGAAAAAGAAATAAGACAGTGCATGGCCTCTCTAGTTCCTGTCCTAGTCAGATAATTCAATTTCTGGTGTAGGAACATAATCATATGTAATCTGTGCTCATTTAAAAAAATGTAATTAGGCTCGACTGCAAATACATCAGTGGGTTTAGTCTTGTCATGCGTTAAGGGTGATAGGAAGCAAGTAAAATGACACTGGTATTGTCCTTTGGAAGTCCTAACTGACAGGAAATGAACAGTTTCATTATAAAAACAATATAGCTATACCCATTATACGTAGCCAATGGAGGGATTTAATTAAAAGAAAATGCTGGTATAATCAAAGCTTACATTTGTTCTGAATACTAGCAGTCTGTAAAGAGATAGTGTAAGCATTTATTTAAATGTTAAACCAAATTGAACGATTTGAACCTAGATTGTGATGATTGTGCTTTTCAGAGTGATTGAAGCCTTCTTTTTTCTGATAATTGATTTGTTCTTTCTTCTTGCTACGAGCAATTATTGTGCGTCAAATACATGTTGCTGCCTAAGTGGAACAGCAAGTACATACACTATCAGAGCTGCTCACAAAGTTTCTCAGACTGACAGCAGAAACTCAGACGGACAGATGGTTTCACTTTGATCAAGTGGTAAACACTCAAAATGCCAACCATCAAAAACTGATCCCTGCTGTCTTACTGGTGTATTTGAGAGAGTTGAGAAGAAAACCAGACATGAGTCTACAGCCATGCAAGCATCTCTGTGTGAGGCCATACTGAGGCCCAGTGGAGCTTGAGCTTAATGCTAACATTAGCATGCTAACATGTACACAATGACAATGCAAACATTCTAATGTTTAGCACCACTTTAATTGAGCACATAAGCATGCCGGCCTTTTCTTATTGGCACTAAAAGTACAACTGAGGCTGATGGGAATGTCACTTGTGTTGCAGGTATTTGGCCATAATATTTTTCAACAAACTTAATCATGGACCCATTTTATAGGCTAGGCTAGGATAGGCTAGATACTTTTCCATATTCCTTATATGCTGTTGTTATATATTGTCGTATATTTAACATATTTGACATAATTTATTTATTTTTCTCTTATAATTTATACATGGTTATTTGTATTTATATTCTAGGATGGGAGCAACTTTTTACAAATCTGAATTTTCTAGGATCAATAAAATGTTGACATCACCATTGTGATGGACAAAACAAGTGATTGCAATTCATCCCGTAGAACACAAATGTCTGTACAAGATTTCATTCCAATTTGGTAGTTTTATAGACATTTTTCTCCAAACTACAAATGTACTACTACTAGAGGTAAAATAAGGGGACAAAAGTAATTGGGAGTCATCCTCTGAGGAGTATGATTGTCTGTAACAAATGTCAGCCATTTGATGGAACCATTTAAGTCCTAAAAAATATTATAGAACCACTTGAAATTGCCATCAGTGCAATGCAGCTATGAGGCTCAGACCATGCGTCAAGGGCAGGAGAAATCAGCGTTATGATTGTCAACTTGGTCAGCAAGATCAATAAACTGATGGTCTCGCACCACCTATTATTTTTACCTTGGGTCCGCTCTCTCAAATTAAATGCCCATCCATGGATTTAGATGTGCCACAGATGATGGTTTTTCACAAGCGTTTTAGTTTTGTTTACTAATTGGTCATGACCCTTGGATGTCACCGTGTCGGTATAACGTCATCGAAATGTAACTCTTTAAAGCTTTAAATCCAACATTTCCCTCTCGAGCCAGTGTCTATGGACGTCACATCATGTCGCCTGTCACTAGCATTAACCTTTGGGGAATACATTCAGCTCTCTGTAGCTTAACACATATTAATATTGATATTCTTTGACCTTACAGCTATTCTGTTTGTCCCGAGCCATTCAGCGTACTTCCTCTCCTGGGAACGTACCATTTTACAGAGCAAATTTACCCCCGTGCACCTTCATTAATGCACTGAATAATTTATCCTTCCTAGATCCAACCCCTCCTGTTTTTTTGCTGACTAGACATCATGTAAAGCATAGTTAAATAGGTTTGAATGGGTCTCCATGTCTGTCAGACAGAAAATTACTTTTTGTGCATTGATGTCTGCTCTCCTCTGAGCACGAGTTATTCATATGACATGGGAGCCAGTGAGCTATATCGAATGGACTGCGTGTGACCGCTATGTCAATAGGAGGATATTGTATTTCATATGACCTGGCCCCTTCAGAACCAGGCTTTGCAAAGCATTTCTAAATAATTCTATCATCACCGCATACTTTCAACTTCAATAAGCTTTTGGTATTTTTCTATCACAATCCTATGCCTGTGAAAGACATCTTATACACATAGAAATATATTGCTATGGCAGTAATATATTGAGACATGCATAAAAGTACCATAAACGTAAATATTTGCGTAATTTCAAGCCTTCATTTAACTGAATGACATATGAGTTTGGGAGGTATTAGCATGTATTTTCTTAGCTTTTCTCCCCATGTTTTTCATTACTAATCAGCGGCTGATGGTAGCACTAGCTTCACAATTATCGTAGAGACATGAGAGCCAATCTTGTCATCCAACATTCAGCAAGAATCTTGATCTAGTAGAAGGCCTTTTTGTCTAAATCAAGTTTAACAGCTATATCATTTTTATTTTTAGATGATATAGAGTATTATTTCCTTAAATATGGCCTTGAAATTACCACAGGAGTAGATTATTCAAAAGGTTTCAGCTTGGGGTGCCAATTACCATGACTGAGATATTCTCAACATAAAAAACAAAAATGTTGAATCTTATTTGCAGGACAATTTTTCTGAATGGCCTATTGTTGTTATATGTTGTGGTTAAGCTCCCGTTTCTATACTGCATACATTTAAATACACCTAATTAGCGTTCTTGCTGAACGTAAGATAAAAACATCAATACGAGCGAGCCTGGCTCTATTCTGCGATGATACAAATCCAAAACTATCATATAAACGATCAGTATATCAGCTGATGCTTCTGGTTCAATTGAACATGGGAAGGCCAGTTCAAATAGTTTCTTAGTGCATGAAAGCCTTTAACTTCCTTTTTGACTTCTCAAAGGTTCAACTTTTCTTCCCCAAACGAGACTACACGACCCTTATTTAAACCCTGATTTTGTTCATATTCACTCAGCTCCTGATTCTTTTCATCTTCAAGCTTAAGAGTTTGTCGCCGGGTCTTAAACAGCAGCTCAGTCTTCTTTTTCGCCCATCTCCCTCTATCTCGGGGGGGGGGTCCACATTCAGCCCTTTGCGCTTGGGGGCTAGCACAACAGAAGTAGCTAGTCTGCATCTTGGAACTCAGTGAACATTTCTTCCCTTCGCAGCTCCCCACAGTCCTCTGTGACCAAGCAACCTTGTTAGATTGGTAAAAATAGAATCCCGCAGCAATGATTTGAGAGAAGCATGAGGCTGTGTTTGTAAAAAAAAGGCAGCGAGAGAGAAAGGAAGCAGGTAATGATGGAGAGAGAGCCTGGGAAATATATGTGCCGGATACAGAAAGCCCTCAGTGGGGCCGACGTTCAGCTGCATAGGTGAGAGAGATGATGTGCCCCTGCTGCTTTGGCTGATTAGTAATGACCTATGCGTCTTTACCACACTTATATCATAGCAGCTATGATTTGAATACTTAAGACATGCTTTTTCTTTATGCTACTTCCTGTGTCCTTCTGTAGAGAAACGATGTATCAAAAACTGGAGCCGTTCCAGGATAAATATCGCTCTTATGGATAAAACCAAACGCAAAAAATAATACAACAGATGGCCTGAAAGACAAATTGTGCCTCTTGATATTTACAGTGAGAACAACCTTGGAGATGACATGCTTTTAAACACACATCACTTCCATTTACAAAGTTTCATCAACTTCTGATGGAACTAAGGTCAAACTTTAATGCATGTCTGATATTTTTGGCAGAGAAAGCCCTGCTGAATTCAGCATTAAAACCCTAATAGTTTCCCCCCAACTTGTCCACAATCAATAGGATGCCAGTGTAAGTGTTTGCTCTCAAATGAATTGGGAATTCATATTGTATTGTTTTGTTTCTCCTCCTCCTCCTCACGACTCGCTGCTGTTTTGCTCCCGCTGTTGGTGCTGGTGGTTAACTTTTCCGCCCGATAATGGAACAGAGTGGACTGCTTATCGATTTGTTTGTCTAGATACAAGCCAGCACGCTCTCAGCTGAGCGCCACTGTTTCATTTCTCTGCATTGTGTGACGGCCCGCGGCGTCGATGCTACAAATTAGGGAGTGACAAGAGGGGCAGGAAAATAGGCCACATGTCAACTAATGACAAACATCGTACATTTTCAGCCAATTTGTTTTCTTTGTGCGCTTGATGAGATCAGTGATGAATCTAATCTATGAAGTGCCCCCTCGCACTGACGGCCAGCAATAAGTCTGTGGCGCTGCATGCATAAAGTTGGTGAGCATTGTGATGAATGAACCCTATTATGGGTGATGCATGTGATTTATGCACCATGTGGACTGCTAATATTGGACTGACCCTACCAACATGTTTTCTTCCCCCCACAGTCCAATTTCCCCTTGCTTGCTCTGCGTTACCACAAGAAGTTCATCTGATATCCTAGTGGCTCGGCTGCAGCAACAGGGCAAAGATCTATTATGCGATAATTGTAGTCGCCTTTTAGCCACAGGTGTGCAGGTGCATGTGCTCAGAGTATGGCATATGGAGTAGTGTGTGTGTGTGTGTGTGTGTGTGTGTGTGTGTGTGTGTGTGTGTGTCAGGGTTGTGGGAAGCTTTCATCTCAGCAGTGCTTTAAGGCCAATATAGCAAATGGCGCAGACTGACCAGCTGCTTGACGTGCTGTTCAACATCCAGCCATCCCACACTCCCTCCAGAGCCACCACTGGCTGAGTGCCCATATCTCTCCATCTCTCATTTTTATCTTCCCCTCTTACTATCTCTGTACTCCTGTCGCATTGCAATCCTGTTCTCTGTCACTCAATTAGGCTTCTGTTGTCTTTTTTTATTTAATAAAAAAATGTGGACCTACCTTCTGTTGCCGCTACTTGTTTTCCAAGCCTTCATACCTTTATAATTCTTAAGCTAACGGATGCAATCATAACTGTCTTGAGAGCGGGTGAGATAGTCCGATCAGTCCGGGCGCAAAAAAACAAATACTTAATGGAAAATAATACAACAAAACTAATACATCAAAAAAGGGTTCTTTAAAGGGGCCCTATGATGATATTTCCCGATTAATAATTGTATTTTGTGCTTTTACTGTGACATGTTTACATGCTTTAATGTTCAGTAAGCTCTTTATTTTTCTCATACTGCCTGTGCTGCAGCACCTCTTTTCACCCTCTGTCTGAAACCAGAGCCCAGTCTGCTCTGATTGGTTAGCTGGCCGGCTCTATTGAGATATATCCCGCCCCTTAGCCTATCACGTAGGCAAGGCAAGGCAAGGCAAGGCAAGGCAATAGCACCTTTCAACACAAGGCAATTCAAAGTGCTTTACAACAATGAAAGACATTAAGAGCATTAAGAAATATATTATAAAATGATATCTAGAAACACTCATTTAAAAGCAATGATATAAAGCAAAGATAATAAAAGTTACAATGAATATATCAATTAAAAGCAGCGGCAAAAAGAAAAGTCTTCAGCCTGGATTTAAAAGTAGTCAGAGTTGCAGCGGACCTGCAGGTTTCTGGGAGTTTGTTCCAGATATTTGGAGCATAACAACTGAACGCTGCTTCTCCATATTTAGTTCTGACTATGGGGACAGAAAGCTGACCAGTCCCTGAAGACCTGAGAGTTCTGGATGGTTCATCATTTAGCAGGAGTTCAGAAATGTATTTTGGGCCTAAACCATTCAGTGCTTTATAAACCAGCAGCAGTATTTTGAAATCAATTCTTTGACACACAGGAAGCCAGTGTAAAGACTTCAGAACTGGAGTGATGTGATCCACTTTCTTAGTGTTGGTAAGGACTCGAGCAGCGGCGTTCTGAATCAGCTGCAGCTTTCTAATGGATTTTGATCCTGGACATCAGATGCTTGTCTACATTGAGGCAGTGTACCGTAGGCCTTCTTTATCAAATTCTTAGGCTACGGGCGCAATCATAATTGTCTTGACAGTCGCGCTGTGAGCGAGGCCGACCAGTCAGGGCCGGTGGAGGCATCCTTACTCTCTCTCAGATTCAGCACTGTCAAGGTCCTCCTGTCCTCAGCCCATAGCCTCTGGACACAGCTGGTCCTGTTGTCTGAGTAGATTAGCACAGCGCAGCACAGAAAACCTGCACTCTTACAGTAAAAGCACATGTTGCAGGCACATGCGTGGACATGGACTGTGACGAGTGTCAGGTCGCCGCTCCAGGAAGATTCCATCCCTGCAACCTGGCAACGAAGGCCATTCAAATGTTAAGAAGATTTTTGACTTTTTGACAGGTTGAACCAAAGCTATGTTTTGAGCTGGAATACGGTTATTTGATGAGTCAGTCCAACTGAGCATGTCTCGCCTTGGCAAACAACTCCCTCATTAATCTGACAGACAGCGGCCTATTTCTGGTCAGGGCGCGCAGCGACTTTTTGGAGTAGAAATCGAGCACATCATTTTATTATCCGTTGAATCTGAGGAACAATTTGCGCTTTGTAAACACAAACAAACAACAGATGTGTTCGTGCTACAGTCCTCTAGGCTTATTAATGAAGTCCAGCTTAGGCGTAGCCATTAAAATGTTGTGCATCACATCATGCCCAAAGGAAATCGTTTTAACAACAGAGGCGTCTACAATAGAAGCAGTGGTAGTATGAGCTCAGATCATTGTAACAACATCCCATATGACGACAATTACAAGGGACAAAACAAGTGCAGCGTTCAAGTGGAATAGATTAAAAGCAATCTGCTGTCACATGCAATAAAATACAAGTATAGTCAACATATTATGCAGCCTATAAAGGATGAGGCTTGATGCACTTGAAAGCACTGTGAACACTGTGGACTGTGAAGATCACAAATTCTGAAGTTCAAAATGCTGCTTTCGATAATGTGATACGTCGACTTCAAATAATAAAATCTGCGGTTTGCTGATTTACCTTTTTTATATTTTTATATTTGTTATCAATTGACGCTTTTTTACTGTTTTCAATGTGCGCCGACTCTTTGAGTGGGACTTAAATCAACCGTTATACAGCACAATTGTATAGGAGTCATAGGAGTGCCATAAGAAGAAGCGATATGTATAAAAGATACATAAATAAAAAGAATAAATAAATGTGGAACTTTATTGAAAACATGAAATAGTAAAAGGCATGTTCCTAACTATTTTCATTTAATTCCAGTTTTTGTTCATATATTTTTTGTATATATATTTATTCATACATTCAAAAAAATATAAATAGACATGTTTTTTCTGTATAAATCAATAGATTTGTCTGAATATTTCTGTATTTATGGCATTTCTAAATATGTCATTTCTTTATTTGTATTCATTTATTTTTCCTTGCGCTTTTCCCTATTGCTTTATCGTTTTCCTAATTGCGCAACACTGAAGACGACAGCGTTGACGTCTCCGTGCAACACTGCCTCTCAATTGTCAGTCAAAGGCTGCCATAGGAAACGCCCACCAACAAGGTTGCAATCTTCAAAAAGTGAAAAATCAGCTCATTATCCTAAGGGCCTTTAGTTTATATATTTAGTTTTTCTGACGAGTGTTTCTTGTTGAAAGTGACTCATGTCTTTATGTTTCGGTTGAGGCCATCTCCGCTCCAATTTGCCAGCTGCGACTTTTAAGGCAGGCTGAGCGCGTGTCCCTAAATTGTTGTTGTTGTCTCTGACTTTGAAGCAAGGTAATGACACAAACATCACTCAAAATGCAATTACACCCCACCCCTTTCGTTCTGAGAGCCAATGGAGTGTTAAAGTGAATGAAGGGAAATGTAGTGTGAAACCAGTGCATGGGCCGGACTAATGGCCGACACAAATGGTTTAACCGAAAACCAGTCTGTTTATGAGCAGAACCCCCCCCAAAAAAAGGATTCGCTCACTTTTTGTCCTGATCCAGTTATATTTTTTATTTTATTTAACCTTTATTTAACCAGATAAAAAGCATTGAGATAAAATCTCATTTACAATGCTGACCTGGCCAAGAAGGCAGCAACGTTACACATTTGTGCACATAACACAAACATTTAAAATACAGAGAACACAACTAAGTAAACAAAAACGAAAAGCAGTCACTACATTGTGCAAATTAGGAAAGTAAGAAAGGCACTACTTATTACTGCAAGAGCAGCTGGTGGTAAGGACCTCAGACAACTTCAATTTAAAACAGGCTACAGGGACAAGTGCCGTCAGTTTAAGGCGTGATTGAAGGTCATTCCAAGACCAAGGACCATAATGAAAAAGACTCCTTTTTCCAGCCTCAGTCCGCACAGCAGGAACCTGGAACCGTATCCAGGCACTGGTTCTGAGGTTGTAAGAGTCACAAACTGGAGCAAATCTGGCACATATGTACGGTGGAAGCTTACCTAAAAAACTGAAAATGCGCTGATCAGATTTTGGCCACTTTATGATGTCATAACGATTTTTTGGCTTGTGTAACCATTAGCCAATAACCAACCAAGGTAACCCCCCCCCCCCACACCTTATCACCTGAATCTCCTCCTAGAGCACCATTGTGTTCTTTTTAACCAAATATCTCTCAGAGGGGCGTTGGGAGTGGCTCCTTATTTTATCTAAAGTAACAGACAGAGAATCAGCTCTTTTGAAACAGGGCTGAAACAGAGGGGATTATGGGGATGCTACAATGGGTGATCTGTTTGGTATTTCGAGGCCAAACACTTCAGAGACATGTTTTGTATATATCTGAGACCTATAATAAAGTAATGAAAAACAGCATTTTAGGGGACCTTTAAAGTCAAGTCATGCTGATGGAGTGAGGACTCAATCAAAGTCAGACAGGAAACAGAGAGGAACTGAGGAGGTTTTACAAGATAACAAGCACTTTTTTTATATTTGCTGGGAGTCTATCACAGGATGTGTTGTCAAAGGGGGCATGACTTGAATGTGGATGCTATAAATGAGCTGTGTGTGTGTTTAGTCCTTCTGTGTGTGTGCTGGGGGCATGTCACTATTAATTCCTTTCACTTTGGGCACCGTTTTAAGTTACAGGCACAAGCAGCGTTCTGCATGCTGCAAACCTGCTGAGTGTGCGGAGCCAGCTTCTGTCATTTTCTCCAGAGGGATATACAGAGACAGCTAGAGAGGGGGAAAATGTGGAAACATGGACGAGACAGAGAAAGACAGAGGAAAATATAGAGATATGGATTAAAAAAAAAAAAAACTAATAAGGGAAGAAATATGAAGAGAATGTGGCGCATCTCTGCAGAGAGGATGGCTCTGAGAACCGCCAAGGGAGAGAACGGAGAGAATAGCCTGTATTGTTTTCTCTTCCCTTTGATTTTCTGCCCTCAGCAATAACAGCCCCCTCCATACACACACATATAAGCACATACACACATATACAGTGGCAGAAACATTCAGGGTTTGTTCTTCCTGTAACTAAAGATATCTCCATCTGGTTCTTTTCTCTGTTTGTGAAAAAATAAAAGACAGGTTTGCCCTTCTTGTATGCTTCTTAAGGTCTGTTATGTCTTCCAGGGATGAAATAAATATCTCTCTAAGCACCGTTTAACTGCTAATATTCAAGACATGGTTTCAGTAAGTGACACTGATACTTTTCATATGTATGAGTCCTTCAGAACAACAGTAAGTGTTAGGGTTAGGGTAAGATGCTTAGCTCTATGAGCCTTCATCCTTGAAAAGAAAGGTATGTGAAGGACAAAAACAAAACAATGTAACAACGATTACCGGCTAGATTAAGTCAAAACGTACGAACGTGCTTTCTCCACGTGCATTTCCACCAAAACAATGACGGAAGTAAGTAAAGAAAAAATGACCTAGAATGCATCGCGGATCACAAACTGGTGATTTCTTAATCTTTACAAGTTAACGTCAATATTTTTCTACAAAAAATGAATTTAACTCAAGTTAACTTAATGCAAAACAGAACCAAACAATCCCAAGATAAAACATTAAACTCCTGTGAGTAGTCAGGTTTCCATCCAAATGGATATCACAAATTTAAAACCAAATTTCAAGAAAATGCTAATAATGCTTGTTTCCATCCACTACTGTTATGAAATCATTATTGGTTCATGAACATTTTTGGGAGTAGGAAAACCGAGCACCATTGGATCCTCCGACAGTGAAAACCAACTTGAGAATCTCGATGGAAAAATACAATTTATGTTTGCTTATAAATGTTAAGAAAGCGGCTGTTAACGCTCTGATTAATTTGGAAACCTCAATGTGATAAAAAAAAATTATGCAAATGTGTCACATTTGACCCGAAAGTTGCTTCCATAATTCTTGTAATGACATTTAATAGTCAAAGAAAGCTGAGGAAACGGCACAAGCCACATGTATTGCACTGACTGGAGACCAACGGACAGCAGGTAGAACCATCACTACCTCAGTGTAACGGCAAAGCTAATCTCGGAAAAATTGCAACAACACTAGTTCTTTAGGTGTGGTAAAAATGGAGGAAAGGCATTTTGCCAAACCATGCACCGGTCATACAGGAGTTATGGGAAAGGGTCACCACAGAAGGAGAAGATAGTGCTCCCAATATGATAGCAGCAGAGATAATATGCCCTGTGTAGTACACATTATACATTGCAGCCCTGTTGGGAGATTAAATCGACTTCATGGTAAAAATTCAGAAATCATGGTATAATAAAGTAAAAATCCCTCTGATTTATTTTATCAGTTTGTCATGCATTTCTTAATTATAACAGTCGACACGTATTTGCCTTATCTCCCACAAAAATACAAGTAAATACTAGTATTTGCAAGTTGTGATTAATCATAATTAATCACAGATTATTAATATGATTTGCAAAATTACCAGATTTAATAGATTATCATCACAGGTCTGTGTAGAAACACAAGACATTGAAATTAGATGCTTTCTGTTTATCATCACTTACAGTATTTGCTTAATCTGTTATCATTGCATTTGGTTGCATTTGCCATATTGATGCCAAAAAAGTGTGATATTTCCAGATTTTCTTTCAAATTTTGACATTTCCACTCAGGTTTTTTTAATGCACACATAGAACACTTAAATAAAAAACAGCTTGATGGAAAAACGACTACAGTAGAGAAAGCGAGGATATCTCTAAGGATCATATAAGGACTTCTACACGACACTTTGCAAAGGCCTGACGGGCGCTGAGGGAGGCTGGGCACGAGGACTGAAAGCTGTGCTGGTGACTGCCAATCAGAGTCTCCGGAGACACCTGATCCCCCAATCCTCCTCTCCCTCTCCTCTCATCTCTCCTCTCTCTCTTGTCAGGCGGAAGTGAATGCTTGGGGCTACACGTGTAAAGCAAATGTGAGGGAATTGGAGAGAACATCAAGGTTAAGACAAAAGGTGCACAGCAAACCCCAGGCATCTCCGCTATCTGTGGAAGTATTTATGTGCGAAAGTCTTGTGGGAGCGGGGATTTATTTGCATATACAGGTGTGTGCATCAGGTATTTTGAATTCCACATGCACTGTATGCTCATATGCATCCATGAGCACATGAAGGGAAGGTTTTTTGGTGAACCTTTACAGTAGTTTTGTGTCCTAATCAGTGTGCTGTTATGTTGCAATATATACCTTTACTATTTGGTATATTGCCATCTATTTGCTGTTCATTATTTTTGTATATTTCAATTACATTTATAAATCTGCTACTTTTTCTATCTTGGATGCTATTACAGTATGCTGTTTGGGGTTTTCCTTTTCCTGTAGTGTGTTATATAGGTTTTTGTGCATGTACTGTAAATAGTCTGCAAAGGCTAAAATCCCCCAAAAATCAACCACCATCTCAGTGACATCACTATGTTACACTCGCGCTTCTATTGGCTAGCTCTTCAACACATTGTACGCAGTGGCGGCGCCAGATATTTTCTTTTGGGGGTGCTGTTGGGTAGCTTGACGTTTCATAGAGGGTGCTCAAACATTTAGGGTTTCCCATTAATGTCCCGGGCGCTACAGTTTTCTACTGCAACTCCAAGTGAATGGGTGCTGTAAAAACACTGCGCCTGCTCAGAGTATTTTTCTATTCAATGTGTGCGGGGCACAGTGCTGACATACCCACCAAACGTCATCTCATAATTCAGAGAGCTGATTGGCTGTAAGTACGTGTGCCGCGAAAATAGTAGTTGTTTGTGAAGAGGAGAGACGAGAGAGAGCAGCGTATAGCGATTCAAATCAGTAAAACGGAAAGAAAATGAATGAAGTTGACCATCTACTTCAGCTTTGGTAAGTACATTTTATGTCATATCTTTTGTTGATCTTCTGTGTTTTGCCTATAGGCTATTGCTCTGCTGGATCGATTGATATTGTGACCTCGGTGATGAGTGTCTGTGTTTTCCTTATACCCCCCCTCCCCCCTCTCTCTATCGGAACCATGGATAGCCTATAGCTATTTGTTTACGTGTTTAAAAAAGCACCAGAAGCTTATATATACACATCTAAGTTGTTCGTGCCCCACCACTTTTGTACATATAAAAACGCCACTGGCTATGGCTATCCTGGGGGTGCACCCCTAGCGCCCCCCGGGCACCGCCACTGATTGTACTCGATATAGGCTAAGGGGCGGGACATCTCTAATAGTTGACCATTCATAACAGAACCCACCAGCTAACCAATCAGAGCAGACTGGGCTCTGGTTTCAGACAGAGGGTGAAAAGAGGAGCTGCAGCGCAGGCAGTACGAGAAAAATAAAGAGCTTTTTGAACAATAAAACATGGAAAAATGTCATAGTAGAGGCACACTATACACATTTGAACCTGAAAATGAGCATAATAGGGGCCCTTTAACGTCTTTTAAAAAAGATGTCTACTCTTTTATTTTGTCAATCTATGTTCTGTCAATCTTGCTGTAACAATGTCAATTTTATCACTGTGTGACAAATAAATAATTTCCTATTCTGATTAAATTAATAGGAATAATGTAATGTTTATCAACAAGCTTAAGAAACAGTCTTAATTACAAACACGAATCTCTCATTTTATCACCACTTATCTGTGCGTGTGTTTTTCAACCACATTTTATTCTTCCATATGAGTTTAGCTTAGCTCATGTATTAATCCATGTATGCATTCACACATGCCTATGCAAATGTATTAAATGCATGTTTTATGAGCATACATTATTTGCGTATGATGTATAAATCCCTATAACTCATCCGTCATGCAGATGTATAGCATGTCTTCAGCAAGAACCCCCAATTATGAAGGTGTTTAATATTACAGGATGTAGAGACGCAGCGCTGATACATTAATGTACCATGACAGCAATGTGAAGCCAGCTTGTCAGCTTGCCTCTGTATGTTTCATGAGGATGATGATATGATGATACAACAACGGTGTTCAGCCATATCATTTTAACCACCTTCCAAACTTCTCCCGCTGTGATGAGGATTTTCTTTGATGTCTCCACAGGTACGGATGGTGATGAGACTGCGTCAGGCTCTTATATAAGTCGTTGTGATTTGTCTTCATACATGTTGTTTTGGATCTTACCATGCTAGTTAGCAAAAATCTAATTCTTTATCCAAAATCCTTTATTCAGACACAACACAATTCAATTCAAAGTGAATTCAAATGTATTTATATAGCCCAGTATCACAAAACACATTTGTCTCCGAGGGCTTCACAAATAAACAAACATTAATGATAATGTAAAAACAACAAACATGTCTGAGAATATAGTAAAATTACAAGATAAATGTGAAAATACCAATGAATGGGTACAATCACACAAATACAGTTAGAATACAATAATTAAAATGCCATGAAATGAAAGGTCCATGAGGATGCTTAAGGGACACAGATACACAGGTCTTTTGAACGAGGTCGTGGAAAATACGATAAGAAATTGAAAACAAAACAATGTGCTTTCAGATTGAACGCAAAGCTGTAATGTTCGCAAACTTTACACCTAAAATGCAATAAACATTACATCTATGCAATAGGACATAACATTAAGGGGAAATCAGTTCAAACTACGCAAAGCTACTTTGAAAAAATGGTATGTTGCGGCAGGGCTCATCGATTTGTTTTGATATTCTTCTTCCCCCGGTGGCCACAATCAATGATTGCAGCTTTAACACAGATTGTGAAAGCACAGATTTCCTTTCACCAAAAGATTTCAAAGTAAAAGAGTAAAACAAAACCTGTGATACAAATTGGTTTAATTGGTGTCATCATTTTCAAAGAATTGTGCTTTAAGTAGAACACCTCAAACAGCAACTTTGAAAATCTCAAGCGTATCATCTCTCGCTATTCTCTTCTTTTTGTTCGCTTTGACAACAAAATGTCAATAACTATCAAACCTCTGTGTTCCCGGTTAGGCAGGTATGAAAGTATTTTATTATAATTTTGCCTCACAAATTGAGCAAACAACGCTGGAACAGGATTGCACATAGAAACATAATAATAAGATAGTTACAGTAGGTGTGCATTATGGGTGTTTTATCAGTGATGTTTTGGTTAATTTCCAATGCACCTTGCCAAGATAATGCTAATTATCAGCGCATCATCGTCAGTCATGATCAGGAAATGCTTGAATTTCATTTTTGGGCCATAAAAGCACAATTTATTATCAGATGAACTCTCATTTCCTGACTTCCAGATCGAAAACACATCTCCTCATGTTTTGCTGATTAAACACTTTTTAAGCTTTGGCTGCTCAAAGGCTCACACACACACACAAACACACAAACTCTGACACACACATATACATGATTGTATGAATACACAGGATATGATAAAATACACAGACATGCAATAATATAAATTGTCCATATCCTCACACGCATGCTAGATACAAATCCATACCCTTACTTTTCCTTCCTCAAACATGCTCCATCTGATGGCAAACACACACACACACACACACACACACACACACACACACACACACACACACACACACACACACACACACACACACACACGATGCATAATCTAACTTGGACGACACAGCAGCAGCTTATCATATTCAAAATTCCTCAAGTGCCCAGAGCAAATATGGTTTACTATAGTGTATCTCAGCGAGTGGTGTAATGTAACATGAATGCATCAATAATCATTATCCAGTAATTGAATATATATGATTCTGAAATGAACCATTACACTTAACGGATTATTTTACTTTTGGTAGTCTAAAGATATATACATGTTCTACTCATTTTCAGGTTCATAATTGTATTGTGGGCCTCTGCTGTGACACTTCTCCATGCTATAATGTTGAAAAAGCTCTTTATTTTTCTCATACTGCCTGTGCTGCAGCACCTCTTTTCACCCTCTGTCTGAAAACAGAGCCCAGTCTGCTCTGATTGGTTAGCTGGACGACCCTGTTGTGATTGGTCAACCGCTTAGAGATGTCCCGCCCCTTAGCCTTATCACGTACAATGTGTTGGAGCGCTAGCCAATAGAAGCTGAGTGTTACATAGTGATGTCGCTATGTTACAGAAGTAAACAAAGTAGTCCAATGGAGACATTTCAGGCAGGGGGGGGGGGGGGGGAGTGTGTGGGAGAGAAATGCCAATACTTTTGTACTTTGAATGCAGAGTATTCTTACAGTTGAGTATTGCTACTTTGACTCAAGTAAATATCTGAGTGCTTCCTCCACCATGGATATGATCCGCCCTTTTCTCTTTCGTCTTTGGAACGAAAGACGAGGAAAACCAAGTGCCCAACTTGTCCTTGCCAGACAGAATCAAAACCATGAACTGGTCCCAGCTGTCATTCTGCAGCCATGCGTGGCAGAGGCAAACAAACAGTGGGGGGGCTGCTCAGTCTCTGAACACAACCCATCCATCATAACACGGCACCGTGCATTTCCTGGAAGAGGGAGAACAGTGGAGACGAGGCATTTGTGTGTGTGTGTGTGTGTGTGTTTGTGTGCAAGTACAATAGAGGACAGGAGGACATTGTCGAGACATCCGCTGAGGAACCACCCAGACATCTGTCCCCTCCCAGCCTGGCCTCCTGATGCGTCCTGTGGTCAGAGCTCTCGTCCCAGCGCCCACCACATCCCGGAGAGGATGGGGCAGTGTTGGTGGGGATGGGTAAATAATACAGTGGGAGGTTGGGTTGAGATAATGGAAGAAATAAATGAAAAATTAAGTCCATGGGGACTAAAGACATGGAGAGATTAAAGGGGTAAACAATGCAAGAGGGTGGGAAACGGAGACGAACAGTGGGATTAGAATCCCAGCGATAAACCCTTTCTTCTTCATCCCTTACCGACATCCCGGGGCTATCTTCCCTCCCTGACACCCCCAGCCCCCTCACCTGCCCCCCCCCTCACCCACGCGCCTTCAGGCTGTCTCAACTCTCATCACCCACCCTCGGTCCTGGAGAAAAGTTCAATCTTTGCATTTTCATTGTGGTTGCCCACACCAACCCCGCGCCTCATGAAAGTTTCATCTCCCTCTCCCTCTTTCTCTCTCGGCTTCTCCCTCTATCTAAGCCTCTCGTCACATATGCATCCCCGGCTGGATCCAGCTCCCCAGGTGAGGAATAATGATGAGAAAGCGCAAGGCAACCAGCAGAGATTTTCGATGCTGGGCTGTACACTGGACTCTGCTCGGGGGTGAATGAAAACAGCCCTGCATGGAGGAAGAGCGTTGCCTTCATATCTATGCCACACAGCCCAGAGCAAATGATGCAGCTGGTCTAATTTGAGGCCTTTTTCTTCCTTCACTGGTACAAAAATCTTTTGGGAAAATGCCTCCCCATATGAATATGTTGTATGCTCAAGACACACGGAAGAAAAATCTAAAATGACGTGTCAGACACAAACAAGAGACTCTTTGTATTGCTCCCATGCATGCCAAGTGAATGTATGTATTAAAACCTCAGCTGCACAGCCACACATGCACACAATTCTAACATTTATTCATGCTCACATTATCACAAAACAAACACTGGCAGGCCAAGCACAGGCCCAGGTTGTGTGCCAGCTCGGCTATAAAAAGGACCCTGCAAGCCTGGCAGGCATTCAGATTATGAGAAAAAGGTTACTGTTGTAAATACTTTAAGATGCGTGATTTTCAGGGTGCCTGACAGAAAAATGTATACTCAGTGCAATCTTGATATTTTGATTCAAGTGGTAGTTTCAGTTCCACTCTGTAGCTCTCTGTAGCATAAAGCCGGGGTAGTGTTGATGTTACTGCAGTAACATGTAGTCACATAAGTGCTCCAATGCTAGCGGGCTATCAAGACCCAGATTAGCGCTTTTTCAGACAACATAGTAAGTGTAAGATTGGCATATATTTGGTAGGCAGGAAAAGAAAAACATACGGTCTCGATCTCCTCCCAAGAAAAGGAAAGAAACAATGAATTTGTAGCTGCTGGCTTGGCTGTCAATGTAGCATGGCCTTGTTTTTTGCTTTGTAAATTTCAGAGAAGAAAAGCACTTAAAGAGGAGATTATGAATGTAGTCCATGATCATGATTAATAAACAAGAAAAAATAAGCATTTAAGTTGCTTGTTTTCCAACAATGGCTCATAACAAGACCAATACAGACATTCTAGCAGTGATGTGTGGCTAAACATACTGTAGCCCATCAGTGCTTTGTTAAAAATGCAAATGCCAGCGTGCTAACATATTTAAAATTACAATATTAACATGCTTATTTTTGGCATAATATTAAGTATCATGTTTACAATATTCCCCATTTTCTACATGTAAAGGTGTTTTGCCAATAATAATAACAATACACTTTATTTATATAGCATCTTTCATGCAAGATGCAGTCCAAATTGCTTTACAGAGTAATGACAAGATACCAAATAAAAAGTGAGGAACATAATTAAAAACAAGTTATAAACAAACAGAAAGAGTTATATCACAGAACCATAAAACAATAAAACATGAACAGTGATACCACTAAAAATGACCCCAAATTAAAAAAAAGATAGGTCTTTAATTTACTTAAACAAATTCCAATGGAGTTTGCTGTTCTAAGATCCAATGGGAGGCTGTTCCACAGTTTGGGGCCATAAAAACAATGAGTTCAAAACAACATATGAAACCATTTTTTTTTTTAAAAGTCTGTTAGTATGCTAACATTAGCTTGTTTATAAACCATAATTTTGTTTGGAGTTTAAGTTATCCTCTGGGGACCATGAGAGCCAATTTCCACCCACTGACATTTGACTAAAAAATAAAAATGTCCCTTCATACATGTAAATATCCTCCTTTATCATCCAGCCATGAATTTCTGAAAAATGTCTGTGAAAATTCATCTAAAAGATATAAAGATATTTTAGTCTGGATTAATGGATCATCTGACAGACCAATAATGCCATCTGTAAATTAACACCACTAACTTAAAACATTAGCTTAAACATTTAAGATTGCCATAAACTGACTTCAGCTACAGTTGTTCCTCAAAGATGTCTTTAGTGGACGTAATACCTGCTGTGAGACATTCACTGACCAGAAGAACAATTCAGTAAATGTTCTCTACCAACGGGACCTGATGTTGCTTCAGATAAATCAACACAGAGGCTGTAGCAAGAAAATCTCTTTCAAATACAAAACCATCCACAGAGACCTATTTACAGTAGCTCTTTTAAACCAGAATGTCAATGTGCAGCTATTACAGCGAGTGGGAGGGAGAAAGGAAAGGAGGGCAGATAAACATCACTTACTAAATACCAAATTACCGTGGGCCGTCAGATTTTAGGGGGAAACACTGCTATCATATATCAGGGTGACGGCTGAGTTTCTCTCCGTTGATACAGGCGCGCTTGCCCATAATGAATCTTAAATGCCAAAGCCTACTGGCGATACGGCCTTCACTCCTCCCTCCTGCTTCTCCATTTCTTGTTCACTCTTGTTCACATCCTCGCCCTGTTTCCATCAACTCTCAATTTCTGTCTCTTTCTCCCTTTAATTCTTGTTCGATTCAGCGTATCATAACCCTATCGTCAGGCATCCTGAATGACAGCAAGCGAAAGAACTCTCAATACACTTATTTTCTCCTTTCCACCTTACTTGTTATTCAGTAAAACATATTTTTCTCTGGTCCCAGAAGTGTTTAGAGATTCCACGATCTAATAGCTTCTTTCTTCGCTGATCCGTCGAAAAACTTTTTTACATTTACACTTTTTGGATGGATGTGCATTTCAAACTACTCCAAGGAGAGGTGAAGAGGTGAGAAAGAGGAAAAAGGGTGAGAGGAGTTCAGATCCAAATTCCACAAAAACAATCCACATAAACCATCAGTTCATTTTCATCTGGGGGGGCAACATATCAACAGTGCTGTTGAAGCTTACCACATTTAAAAGCCACAAGTTTCAGAAGGTGCAAACTCCATTGAAAAACTAAATTTTGGCCCCAAGATGGTAACGTTATACTAAGCACATTTGAAATGTAATTCATGCAGAATTTTTCAACCAAGAAATAATGTGTCTGCTCTATTAAACATATGTTCTGTAAACAGTTCAAAGCACAGTGATAAAAACATGTGTTTAATATATTTAAAAGGAACATTTACCCATAAAATCCCAAAGACATATTTGTTTTCTGTGTGCTATTCATAATTCTGGATGGTTTTGGTTGGATTTGCAAAGTGTGGGATCATTTGACCATAGATGTATTAGCCTTTTCTGGAATATAATACTACTAACTGGCAAAAAACGAAAAACATCCCATTTCCAAACCATGACCCGGTTAAAAAAGAGGTAATCCAGAGACCCTGTTGAGAGCAGTTTCACATAGGAACTATTTTCTTTAAGCCAAAGTACACCTGCCAACCGTATCTCTGTGCAGTAGAAAGTGTGCATCTGCTCATGGACAAGATGCTCATAACAGTACTAAATGTCGTAAAAACCAGCTTTAAGCGTAGCTGAAACTATAAAAGTTCAAGGCCTACAGTGGCGCTAAAAACTGGTGAAGAGAGCTGCTGACAATAATATAGGTCCTTTATGTATCTAACTACCCAACCCCAGGAAAAGACTAGGAGGAAACTTTATGGTAATTTCACAACAATTCATTCCCAGCTCCTTACAAGAGCACAAATAAAAATTGCTGAAAAAATTGACTGTTAACAAGAATTGTCCAACTCAGAAATGGTCTCCTTAATGCGATCAAATAATGCAATGAAATATCTTGGTCCAACGTCCTTCAAAATGCAAGAATACAATCCAGGGAAAAGGAATCCATTGCAAAGATTGAAAAGCACCCAAAAAGGAATCAAACTCAACGGCAGCCTTGGAGGGAAATAAAGCTCTCATATGAGGTTTGCTCTTCAATGCTAACGGTCCTCAGACTCCACCGTTTTTTTGTAGGCTTCTGTTGCTCAAGGTACAACCATAAAAAAGAGCTTAATGATTATTATTTCACTTGTTTTCGTCCCTTCTTACTTACTGTCCCTTTTCATCAAGCTGAACCAAACAAAATCCCCTCACAAACATTTCCCCTTCCTTTCTCCTCCAGGCCCCGCCCCCTGACACCTGTTTGAACAGCACACCTAATGAGTGCTTAGTGGGGGGCGACATGTTAAAGCAGGGGGAGAGACACTTGATAGCACTGAAGGTACAAGAAAACAAGTTTATAGTTTCAGGGTGCACTGTCTCTTTAACTAATTTGAAATAGATGGATATTCAATATTAAATCTTCTGAATCACAACTCTTCAAGGATGAACTGAACACTTTTCTGAGGTAAATTAAAGTTCAGTGCTTACGAAGGTTGAAGATTGTCGGTCGATTAGCCTGCAGATAAGCTAGCGGTCTCTGTGCTTTACAGATGAATATTTTATACTGCCGATTTCTATCATGATCACTGTCTGAGGTGCTGCTGGGCAGTTACACTGATCTGAAATATCCTAGGGGGGATGCAGGCTTGAAGGCTCCGAATATCTATTATGTTATTTTCAAATAGTTTGCTATATTCTCAGCTGTTTTTAATGAAGTCCGCTGTTTTTACTGAAGTCAGCTGTTTTTACTGAAGTCAGCTGTTTTTAATGAAGTCAGCTGCAAACTTGTGCTGCTTCGATTTGCCCATTACTGTCATTTGGACCAAGAGACAGATGCCTAATCTCAAACAGGGTGCAATATAATCTGATGAACATAATATTTATTTATATTATTTTGAATTCCAAGTTGGCCGATAACAAAAGATCTGTGTTTTTGCCCACTTAGCTTTGTTGTAACAAGTGTCACTGTTCATACATGCTGACTCAGCAGAAAAGAGCTTACAGGTCATCAGAGTGAGAGCTCAATGGTGTAACTGTTTGTGGATTAAATAAAGCTGCAGAGGGCCAAGCATTTGTTTGGATTAAAAAATATAACTTGTGTTTTTATTGTTATTAGTGATTTATATATTTTGTTACCTACTTATTTGTTAAGATGTATTTGTTTAATGATTGTTCTTTAATTTATCATGTTGTACTCTTACTCTTATCTTATTTAAATACTTTCATATCAGTTTTTCATTTTTTATTTAAAATGTTTGTTATAAAAATAATAATAATCTTATGGTTTATCTTTTCTGGTTTATTACTATCTCTCTATCTCTTTTTATATAGAGAATACTTTGTACAATTACATATCTTGAAAAAAAACTAAAAGCAAGGTTTTTCTTAGACTAAAGAAATATTTATATTAACATTAACTACATTAGACATTCAATAGTTTGCTTTAACAGATACACCTTAGAAACAGTTTAGTTAGAAGATGTTGTTTACGTCTCTTGCCTTTACACCATCAGCCTACTGTCTCCACAGTAACAGTAACAACACAGGTAGAAGCTGTTTCCTACATTTGCTGTTTGTTGCTATGATAAAATATATGCAGTCTCAATCTGCTCCCAACACTTGTTCCTCTGCAATAATCTGAGAGGTGTGTTGCATTGAATGACTTCACTTCCATATGGCCGTTATGGATACTGAGATATTTTCAGACATTCTTGTGCTGCTCGACTGAAGCTCTTTGTAATCAAACGCAGGGCCCGAGGCGCATGGAGGGGGAGGCGAATCTAAACAGCTCTGATTCCCAATCATTTCAGCCCTCAGTGAGAGCAGATATTGACGGTAATGATGTGTGTATGTGTGTGTGTGTCAATTTGACCAGCGCTCTGTCTCCCATGGCCCAGACCAGGAGGCACCTGCAGAGAGAGCAGGGGGGGGAAGAGATGGATCAGGATGCAGAAAAAAACTGCAGCAGCATGGAAATGTATGATTACATAGATACAGGCAGTGGTGGGATGTAACAAATATTCAATAATATTACTTAAGTATTATTTTTACAGAGTATTTCCATTTTATGCTGCATATACTTTAGGTAAAAAATGTATAACTTTAATTTACACCCTAACTTACTTTGTACATATAGAAAAAAAATGATATTCTCATGACGCACTACTGTACTACTTTTACCCAGTGTTTAAAAAAGTCTTAAATTGGCTCAACTTTGACAAACTACAACATTAAAATGATGAAACATGTATTTTTTGGTTATAAAAAAAAAAAAATGCTATCTGCATGTTGAGTACTTTTACTTTAGAAACATATTCGTTATAGTACTTACACTGTACCTCTACCCTTGTAAAATGTTAGTTACTTCATATAAAAAAACATGATCCAAAAAAAAAAAAAAAAACAACATCCAGTATTTAAAAAGTAACTTTAATTTTCAAACTTTGACAAAACAAAAACATTAAAATGATATGAAATGTATGTATTGGAGATAAAAATAATAATATCCTATAATACTTTTTCAAAAAACATTCTACATGACGAGAACTTTAACTTAGGTACATTTAGCTCATACAGTACTTCTCTAGGTCTACCTAAGTAACATTTTCAATTCAGGACTTTTACTTATCAGTGAAAGGATCTCTGTATTTCTTCCACCTCTGGCTACAGGGAAGATGAAACTGTTCAGGACATCGAGGGAGAAACTGAGAGAGGTGTTTGAGTAAGTGAATGGGTGAGGCTGGGAGAGATAGAGAGTTGGGGGGGGGGGGAGGGGGGGGGGGGGGGTGGGGGGGGGGGAGGGGGGGATAGCTGGGATGAGATGAGATGAGTCTGTCTGGGCTAGAGGAGATGGATTAGTGTGTCTCCTGCTACCTGTGCGGGGGTCAGTGTTAAACTGCCGGGGCCAGATAAGGGCTTGGCAATAGCTTGAGTGTGGGCAAGCATTGACGGTTACCCCATTGATTTAACTTGGAGTGAGCACAGAGCGATGCGCAGAGTTCAGAGCTGTACAGCCGTTCATCAAAGTGTCAGGGCCTACAGCCCCCCCCCGAGGCCCGTCTCCTGACCGTAGCACCTGAGCTAATGCTGCACACTTCATCGGACACTGAGGAGCGGAATATGGAGCGTGAACTTTTCTTAACCCCTGAGAAATATAAGCTGTCATCGCCATCACTCGTTTGTTTTTCCTAATAAGATGCTTAACATATTGTCAGGCTTGTCTTGGCACATACAGCTCTGGAAAAAATTAGGAGACCACAGCAGCATTATCAGTTTCTCTGGTTTTACTATGTATAGGTATGTGTTTCAGTTAAATGAATGTTTTTTTTAATGTAGTTTTATTCTGTAAACTACTGACAACATTTCTCTGTGTTGGAACTCACTGGAATGGAATGGCTGCCATACATGGAGAGATTGAGATTTAAGAAGGATTTGGAGTGGTCTCTTCATTTTTTCGGAGCTGTATTCGCACACATTTCAGTGCTATCCCTTGAAAAGAATATCCCACTGAGTGGATTGCTTCCATAAATGTTCCTCAAACGGTGCAGTGTTGACTCATCAAGCACTCAAAGGCAACTAAAATAAAATGTGCTCTTATTCTCACAAAAGCTACTCCCTCTTATATAACGTTGTGAATTGCATTCATGATCTAAAGACGTGTGGCTTTCACTCTTCACAGATCCACATCCTAAAACTGTGGAAGTCTATTTGTGCCTGGCAAGAAAGAACAAAACAGCATCAAGATTACAAAAAAGGAACAGAAACTTTTTTTATATCAAGTCAAAATGATGAGATAGCTAAGTAAGATCAGTCAAAGTAAATCAGGAATATGGGATGCTAAATGAAGTACAAAATGCCATATCAAAACATGTATTCAATTTAATGAAATGTATCAATTTGAGTACAGATTTAATGTTAGTCTGTTTTAAAGGTTGGATCACTAAATGAGTAAATGTCTCCTTGCATTTGTAGAATGTGATGTTAGCTTAAAGTTGACGCCTATTGTTAGCTGTAGCTAGCTGGCTAGCTATGCAATGATCTAAATAGAGAAGGCCTGTATGTGTGTTAGCTCAGCTTCCAACTCATCAAAACTTATACCAGGAACTTTGTGTCCTTCTTTGGAAGCCCATTTCTGTCAATGTGTCACGAACTTGGATACACAAGGAAAAGGACTCAAATGCACGACCCGGGAGACAGAGGTAAAGTATAAGTAATATACTTTATTTCCAAATATGTATACAAAAAAATGATCGACACTCTTAACGAGGCGACAAAAAGGCTCCAAAAAGGCACAACGAAAATCGCTCACTATGTGAGGAACAAAACTTACAATGAGTTTCAGGAGCATGAATCAGGCTTGAGACAAGATATGAAATCACTGGTAAGCAGACTACTGGCATGGAGACAGGACAGACGAACTGACACAAGACAAAGGAAGGCTGGGGAATTTAAACAAAAGGTAATTGGCACAGGTGGAAACAATCAGGGGCGGGGCTGACTCTGATGAGAGCGGGAGACACACACAAGGATAGGGAGTGAAGGGACCTGGAATGAAACACAAAAGGTGAGTACCAAAATAAGACATGAAGTGGGAGAAAAGACAAAAAATGATTAAACAAAAACATGAAACGTGACTGAACTCAACACTTCTGACGGGTCACAACACAATGTGATTCGAAAAAAAAGTCATTAAAATTAGAAAAGTTCCTTCAATAATCATTTTGTATCTTAAAATAATGAAATGGTATCTCAAGATAAGGAGAAACCTTCCCAGAGATTCTCAAAATAATGATCTAGTGGCCAGGCGTGAGTAAATATATTGAGAAAATTTCTCAATTTAATATTTGGAGAAAGCAAGTCATTATAATCAGGTTCTTTTTCTACAATAAGACTATTGTTTTATTTTATTTAAGAGGCTTCCGTGGTTTTCCTCTATGCTTTGTGACACTTTTGCTCTAGTTAGACATTTTTAAACAAACACAGTTTCTAACTTGCCTCGCTTACTGAGAAAGATCAAACAAACATGATATGCCCTGTAAATGACTGTTTTTGCATTTCAAGTTTTTATGCTGAGCTAACTTTGAATACGTTTGGAGCAGTCCTTTCATAGTGTAGACAACAATTTCAGTCCAATTTCTTACTTTTCTAGTTTTTTAGGCATTTTGTGTCTAACTTAACATGGTGTTATACATAACAAATGAAACCGCATCAAGTTGAACTAAATCCAAAAACAAAAAAATGCAAAAGGCTCCAAGACATAAAAACAGATCATGAACACACTAAAACACAAGGCCGTGCTCACACTGAGAAGTCTTTTATTTTCTCGTGCTTGTTGTTTTCGTGCCCAGTGCTGTTCTGACATTTGTTTTGAGGGTGTTGGTGCGGGCTGGTGGTGGGAGGTGCATGCTGGGAGAGGAACGGCCCTGGGTAGGATGTCTATAATTACATATTGATTTCTCGGGGGCCGTTGTTCAGCCAGCGGTGTGAATGCGTAGAATAAATCACTCAGGCCTCTATGATAGCTAAGTATTTATTCTTTTTAATTCTCTTGATGGTGATCTTGATTCATGCCCTCCGACCCTGGCACGCCTCAGTGCGGCTTCCCCCTTTTTTTTGTTGGGAGGGGGGTATCACGGAACATGGCTCTGTGTGTTTCTGAAATGCAGGATTGTGAGGTTTTACCAGGGACTGTGCTAACATCTCAGTGAAAACGAAGGCTAAAGGAGCCTTTAAAGTTACTGATCTTTATCCCACTGTGGGAGATTACTTGCAGAGGCTTTTCTCTTTTAACTGTGTTTAGTCAAACAGAGTCACCTGCAGACTGGAAATGATAACTAATACAGCACAGCAAACTACACACATTAAAAAATGTGTTTCCTCTTTAGGGGAGGACTGTTTGTCTCCTTCAGCACGCTTTTTCAGTCGATCACTGTGTGCCTCCTACTTCATTGTGGTGTTTTAAAAAACAATATATATTTACCCTATTGACTGATGATACCTGGCAAAGCAGATTAAACTGGAAAATGGACAAATATTAAATATAAAGGGTTCTTTATTTGTTGGTTGTGGAAGACATTTTTACTGCTGCCTTGTTAAAGGGGGAAGATGTGATGAACCATATTGATCCCTAAGGGTGAATTCAGTTTTTACTGCAGTAAAAATACGATATAGATAACATACAGTATAACCACCGTATTTACAGATCATATTAAAGATTAACGATACGTTGCCTTTAAAGGATTTGCAGTATAACGACTTACAGATGCAGTGGCGGATATTTTACACAAATTCAGCAGCAAGCAGGGTGTGTTTGGTTCAAATTGACAATTTCATTTTAGCCCACTGTCTCCAAACTCAAAGGCCATCGGCACTGCCATAAGCTCACGGCTTTCCTTTTTACTTACATAGCAGTATAGACAGTAAGCGGCTTGGATTTGTACTAGACTTATTTTAGTTGGTGGAAATATGTTTTTTTTTTACCTGTCTCTACTTTTTTTAAAGTTGCACTTACCAATAAAAATGGAAGAAATTATAATATGTAATTTGAAAATGTTTGTTTGTTGTGCACAGTGTCATGAAAGCAAGGTAATCCCAGCTAGCGGGGAACGTTCTCACAACTTTGGCTAACGTTACCTACAGGTTCTAATAATGTTTTAAAGAAACGTTTTAATCTGATGTTCAAAGAACCTTTTTAGGATGTTTATTATTTCAAATAATGTTCCTATAAGGTTTAAGGTTAACTAATACATAACGTTTTAACTGCAACATTCAGAGGATGTTTTGACGATGTTATTAAGGCCTGAGATGACAGAAAGTTTTTTTATAAAACGTTCCTTTAATGTGATATCAAGGTTCAAGGTTCTTTATTTGTCATACGAACATAGCTACAGAGTAGTTATGTCGATGAAAATCTTAGGTCACAGGCTTCTCCAACAGTGCAACACAATAATACAGAAAAACAGAAAAATATAGTGCAAGTAAATATTAAAAAGTAAATACAAAAAGAAAAATAGTTTAAAAAAAGTGAAATAAGAGTCTATATGCAAGTTATTGGAATGATATATTAGATAAATAGATAAATAATTACTAAGTAGCAGATGAATGTTATGGATGTTGTTTCAGCAGTTCAGTTGTTTAACAGTCTTACTGCCTGTGGGATGAAACTGTCTCTGAATCTGGTGGTTTTTGTCCGGATGCTGCGGTAACGCCTGCCAGACGGCAGCAGACTGAACAGTTTGTGGCTGGGGTGATGGGGGTCTTTTATAATCCGGAGGGATTTCTTCCTGAGCCGCTGGGAGTATAGGTCCTCCATGGATGGCAGCTCCGTCCTGGTGATGTTCTGTGCAGTTTTCACCACCCTCTGTAAAGCCTTACGATTGAGGGCGGTGCAGCTGCCATACCAAGCTGTGATGCAGCCAGTCTGGATACTCTCTATGGTGCACCTGTAGAAGTTGCAGAGTATCCTGGAGTCCATGTTGAACCTCCTCAGCCTGCGGAGGAAGAAGAGCCGCTGTCGAGCTTTTTTGGTGATGGTGGTGGTGTGAAGAGTCCATGTCAGGTCCTCAGTGATGTGGACACCGAGGAACCTGAAGCTGCTGATTCTCTCCACCGTAGTCCCATTGATGGCGATGGGGGCGTGTCCCTCTCTCTGCTGCTTCCTGTAATCCACAATCAGCTCCTTTGTTTTGCTGACGTTGAGATGGAGGTTGTTATCCTGGCACCAAGATGTCAGGTTTTCGACCTCCTCTCTGTACGCCGTCTCGTCGCCGTCTGTGATCTGGCCGATGACGGTCGTGTCGTCAGCAGACTTCACGATGGTGTTGGAACTGTGTATGGCCACGCAGTGGTGAGTGAACAGGGAGTAGAGGAGAGGGCTGAGCACGCAGCCTTGAGGGGCTCCGGTGTTGAGGATCAGGGTAGAGGATGTGTTGTTTCCCACCCGCACTGCCTGGGGTCTGCCCGTCAGGAAGTTCAGGATCCAGTCACAGAGGGCGCTGTTGAGCCCGAGGTCTCTGAGCTTGATGACCAGCTTGGAGGGCACAATGGTATTGAAGGCTGACCTGTAGTCAATGAACAGCATTCTCACATATGTGTTCCTCTGGTCCAGGTGGGAGAGGGCAGTGTGGATGGTGAGGGCTATGGCGTCGTCTGTGGACTTGTTTGCTCTGTAGGCAAACTGCAGGGGGTCCAGAGAGTTAGGGAGGGAGGAGGTGATGAATGATTTGACTAACTGCTCAAAGTACTTCATTATGATGGAGGTGAGTGCTACTGGGCGGTAGTCATTGAGGCTGGTGATTTGTCTTTTTTTTTGTCAAAACGTTCATTTAATGTGATATGTTAACAAAGGTGGAAAGTTTTGCCTGCAACATTCTGAGGATGTTTTGAGGACGTTGTTGGGGTAACACATTAAAGATGTTCTTTATAAAACTTTCCCTCAATGTTACATGATAACAAATGAAGAACATTTTCAAAGCAACATTCGGATGATGTTTTCAGGAGGTTATTCTTTTTTTATAAAACGTTCCTGTGATGGCAAATATCACGGTCATGGTCAACGTCAGATTTATTTCTAGAGCGCTTTAAAAAACAAACTTGTTGCATTTGTTTGAAAAGGATGTTTTAAAAAAAATCTGATGTCACCATATTTTCCTTTTGAAAAAAACAAACAAGCACTTAATTCATGATAAGCTGTAAGCTGATATTGCATGTTTGCGGTGGCATGTGTGAGTTCCCAGCTAGACATTTTTGGTTCTCAAAAAATTCTGAGAATGTTAACATTCATTGTTCTAGGAATGTTTTCAGCGGGACGTTTTATTTTGTTTCCCAGAATGTTCTTCTGAAAGGTAGGATAATGTTCTTTAAAAACATTCTTGAAATGTTTGGTGCATTTAAAGCACTTTTGTTGTAATACTATGGATTTAGTTGACACTACTATCCGAGTTTCTTTTGTCCAATATCCCGCGGGCAGGTACATTGAATTAGAAGTAGAAGAAGAAGAATAATTAGTAGAGGTAAAAGAAGAAGTAGTAGAAGAAGAAATACGCTAACGCTACAAAAAGGTACAAAACTGTTACTCTGTTTTTACTGACATGTAACATTTTATTTCACCTTGCTCTATGTTTATTAACGCACATTCAAAAACGGGAACATTTTCGGGAGTTTCAACCGGGTACCGGCCACCGAAAACGGGGACTTTGCCCGGTTACGATAGTTACGATAGTTTGTTATCAGTTGTTATTACTGCCATTGTAGTTCTTTGGACGGGACAAAATGGGCAAATGCGGTAACCCACTGGGATAACGTCCTGAATTGACACAAAAACAATTTATTTAGGTTTGATAAAAGATCAGGGTCTGACTCGGGCCCGGCTCCACGAGGGGGCATTGTCCCCTCAGTTGTATTATTTGCCCCCTCACTTTGAGCATCATTCATCCATCAAAAAGTACAATAAATTTCACAATTATTAAATAACTTTAGATCAGATATGTGGGGCAGTCAAGCAACGTGTAAAAAAGCCTCAACCCTTGAGCTTGTAGTCTTAATTAATGTTAGCGTGTGTGCTTAGCTGTAAACACAGTCGGATGGGTGACCAAAACGTCCCCGTTCTATTTCATCCTTACTGACCGCCAGAGGCGGTGCTTAGCACTGAATATCTTCTGTCTTGCGCATGCGCAGGTCGAATATTTATATCAACAAAGTCACGTGTGAGTCTGAATACCTATCCTATAGCATAGTTCAGTAACAGGCGGACCGCGGTCCGGACCTATAATCAATACATTAATAGGGGATTTCAATTTTGACGGGGCGATTCTATTTTATCCACTGCCGACAGGGGGTGAAAGAGACGAGTGAGCGATACAGGGAGAGAAACACAGAAGAATAGACGAAAGAGCGGCAGAGAGAAGCGGAGAGGTAAGTGTGTGAAGAGAATAATTAGCGATACAGGGAGAGAAGCAGAGAGGAGAGTGAACAGGCGTGTTAGCGGCAGACAGGGAGAGACAAATAATTACACATGGCGCTCTCCAAGAAGAGGAAAGTGGACAGTGAGAACAGAGCTTTTAACCCTGAGTGGACTCATTCATGTTCCTCCGGCCCACTTGGAGCACAGAACCAGTGTGTCTCATTTGTTCAGAGACCGTGGCGCTCATTAAAAGTGCCAAAACGCCACTATGAGACAAAACACGAAGTGTTTGACCAAACATTCCCTCTCAAGTCAGAACTGAGGTAACAAAAAATAAGCAGTCTCAGAGCCTAATATGATCAGTCCACCAGGATCAAAATTAAAACTAAATGTGGTTCGAGGGTAACCAATGAGCACCTGCATGTGTGTATGAGAATGGCCCTGACACCATTTCAGCCCAGATTTAACTCCTGGCAGGACAAGCTCGAGCTCAATTCTCGCACTGAACAAAACAAAGTGAGTGAGGGACTGCAATATAAGAGGGAAAGAAAGAGAAACTTTAAAACTGTTCAATTGTTATGATGTGTAAAGACTGATATTGTTCTATAATCGTCTGAAACTGTTAAGTCATGATGTGAAACGGTTAACAAAGAAAAAGGGAAACTCAAGTTGCTGCTACACTTTATTTTATTTATCTAAAATTAAGCACTTTTAAGATGAACATATTTTCAAAAGCTATTTTATTTTATTTATTTTTTATTAAATGCAGCCCGAGAGGGACATTACACATATCCACAGTATTTGACTGTATAGTTCAATGTTATTTGCAAATAAATGTTGTTGTTTAATGAATTGTACTTTCTTTATTTGATTGGCAGTCAGTTGTTGATTACATGCAGACGTTGATAAAGCTACAGGCTACTTCAATATATATCACACTAATTCATAAAGCAAGTTAGACATTTTGATTTTTCGGACCTTTGCATGGGGAGATTTTCTCTAACTGGACCTCGTTGAATTTTAGTTGAATACCCCTGCCCTATAGGGATGGCCTAGGTGGACTCTGCAGGAGGACCACACCCAGCGGGTGAGGGGCGGCAACATTCACCCTGTAGTATCTGGCGAATGTGCTCGGGGATGCCCATGTGGCCGCGGCACATATGTCCTCCAGGGGCACACCTCTCAAGGTTGCCCATGACGTGGAGACACTCCTGGTAGAGTGGCACTTTACTCTGGGTGGCAAGGGATGGTCATTCGCCTTGTATGCCTGGGCAATGACGTCCACGATCCAGTGGGACAAGCGCTGTTTTGAGAGCGCACAGCCCCTTCTAGGACCACCGTAACACAAAAAGAGCTGTTCAGACTGAGGTATGCCTGCGCTAGTCTGGACATAAGCTCTAAGGGCCCGCACCGGGCATAGGAGTCTTGACCTCTCATCCCCCTCTCCTGATGGGGGGGTCAAACTTTGCCAGCTGGATAGGCCGATTCAAATGAGAGCGTGCCAGCACCTTAGGGAGGAACGCTGTGTTCGGCCATAAGGTGACACCTGAGCCATCTGAGTTCCACCTCAGACACGAGCTGTTCACGGACAAGGCCTGAAGCTCGCTTACACGCTTTGCTGAGGTGATGGCAAGAAGGAAAGCAGTCTTAGCTGAGAGCCACCTCAGTTCTGCCTGTGACAAGGGTTCAAAGGGAGGCGAGCATAGGGCATCCAGCACCAAGGGCAGCTCCCATGTAGGAGCCCTTGGGATGTTCGGGGGGCGAAGCCTCAGAGCTCCCCTTAAAAAGAGGGATACCAGCCGCTCCCCACTCTGTTGTTGTCAACCCTTGCATGTTGAGCTGATATAGCAGCCACATACACCCTGACGGTAGCGGGACACCGGCCATCGTCCAGGAGGGACTGCAGGAACTCAAGGGTAGTATGGCACCGAGCAATGTACTGGGTCCTCATTTCACCCTTGGCACCAGTCAGAAAACAGTTTCCACCTGTTTTCGTACTGCCTACGAGTAGATGGTGCCCTAGCATTGAGAATAGTCCTCCTGACAGGCTCTATGCAGTCGCTCAGCAGCGGGTCGGGCCCTCCAGTGGCCAGACCCACAGCTGGAGGCGGCAGGGGTCGGGGTGCCACATCCGACCCTCCAGCTGAGACAAGAGGTCCTTCTTGTTGGGGAGACGCCAAGGCGTCCCGCAACAGAGTCTGTGCAGCAGGGAGAACCAACTCCTGGCTGGCCAGAAGGGGGCCACCAGAAGAAGCCTGTGGCCCTGATGAAGCACTCCGAGGAGTGTTGGTAGGATAGGCATAGAGAAGACACCCTGGCCACGAATGAGCCAGGGTGTCCTGACCCAAAGGGCTGGTCTTCTCCGTCAAGGAGAACCATAGGGGGCAGTGGGTCGACATCTTCGAGGCAAAGAGATCTACCTCTGCCCTGCCGAAGAGACCCCAGATGCTGGTCACCACCTCTGGATGAAGCCGCCACTCCCCCGATGGAGGCTTGTGACGGGAGAGGAAGTCAGCGACTTGGTTCTGCTCTCCGGGCAGATACATTGACCGTAGGCTGGCCAGGCAAGGAGCTGCCCAGGTCAGGAGAGTCTGGGACACCTCTAGCAAGCGTGCAGATTTGGTGCCCCCCTGGTGGTTTATGTGATACACCGTTGTAGTGTTGTCCGAGCGGACAAGCACATGCCTCCCCCTCAGGTATGGCAGGAATTGCCTGAGTGCTAGGTGCACAGCTCGCAGCTCTAGCACGTTGATGTGTTCTGTGCAGTCCTGAGCAGACCACTGCCCACGAGCTGTCCTGTTTTGCCACACCGCACCCCATCCCGAGAGGCTGGTATCCGTCGTAACGGTCTCTCTGCGGAAAGGGACGGAGCCCATGGCCACGCCCCTCGACATATACGACCTCTCCCTCCATGGGGATAGAGTGGAGAGGCACTGTTGTGACACCCTGATTTTTCTGTGCCTGTGCAATTTGGGGTCAAGTGGAGGCCGTTCAGCCATCTCTGCAGGGGGCGCAGTGACAACAAGCCCAAGGGAACGACAGCTGAGGCAGCTGTCAGCTTGCCCAAAAGGCGGAGAAAAAGGATATATGCCAGAGACCTGCCCCTTTTGAAGAGGGGAAGAAGCTGGAGGATGTCGTCCAGGCGCTGAGCAGATGGACAGGCCCGCATAGTGACTATGTCCAGAGGGTCAGTGTATGTTTTGGTCATTGGATTTTCTTTTCACAAATGGATATTCAAAAATAAAAAACGACTGGATATTTAATTTGTTTTAAAATTGAAAAACCAAAATTGAAATACAAGGCGTTTTTCTTTATCATGGTCAAAAAGGGATTTACTAAACTTAAAAAACGGGTTGATTTTCATTTTCTACTTCTCAAAACAAAAAATAAAATCAATAGAAAACAGAAACAAAAAACTACCGTTTCTTCATATTCTGCTACCGGAAGTTACCTTACAAAATAAGGGCGCAGATGAGGACGGTCAATCCGTGTATCTAAGGCCCATTTGTTTTCACAACGAAAACAGCCAAGACACATATTGAGCCCAGAAAATGAATGTTATTAAAGTGTTTATGACACGATTGCTGGTATTTGGCATTAATATGTTCTGAAAGGCTTAAATATTCATAAAATATAATCAATTTCCCCTAAATATAAACCAATAGTCTTTATATCACGTTATTTTGTATATTGTCGCTAAAAACATACATCATCTGAGCAGACCATGAAAAAACCGTTAGTGACGTCTGCGCCAGAACTTGCCAGCGCGTGAAAAAGGTGAAGGCTCTTGTGTGTATTCTGTCTCCGTTTTCATCTTTAAATCAACATGACTTCTCGCTGTGTTGCGGCAAATTGCTCAAATACGAACAAAGATGGAGTGAGTTTGTTTAAATTTCCGAAAGAACTTAGTTTGAGAAGCCAGTGGACCGCTCAAGTACAGCGAAATCGCCAGGGCTGGAGTCCATCAACATCGTCTGTGCTGTGCAGCGCTCATTTCACCGAGTCATGTTTTGACAACAAACCGTTGTTGAAAGAGTCTTTAGGATTTAATGTTCAGCATAAAGTTATTCTGTTGCCAGACGCTATCCCTTCACTGTTCAAGAGACCCAAACAGAAATCTCCGGTCAAAAGAAAGACATTAGCTATAGCCAAAAGACAGCGGCTTGAGGTAGGTGTTTACGTTTGTCTTTTTTGTGCTATTGATTTGTTGTCAATTGTTGTTGTCCCTACTTGAATATCAGGGTTTCCGTTAGCCGGTAATTACCGATTTTTAGCTGGTAACATTTATAGAGAGAGAGAGAGAGAGAGGGAGAGAGGAAAAGAGAGGATCCGTTTCTGCCGTGTTATTATCCAAAGTTAATGTAAACTTTTTATTGCTTTTTTTATTGCTTTTTATTGTTGTATTCAATAACAGGTTTTGACAGAAGTTCTCAGTTCTGCACAGAGTCAGGTTGAAGAAGACGAAAGTTGCCCACATGATTCATGTAACGTCAGTGACTTTAGCTGTCAAGCCATGTTACCACCCGAGACCAGGAGTGTGGCAGTCTCTGTCAAGATTAAAGGCAAAAGCAAAGGTACAATAATTTTTAATTCTCAGTTTAGCTGCAAACTGAAAATAACTTGTGGATAATAATCGTCAGACATTGAAAGAATGATGATTTCATATTATATCTG